>CM023404.3:34929946-36129946 GCA_004368105.4 Eucalyptus melliodora
TATGAATAAAATTATATAATCAATGAATTCCGTACCATTTGAATTTGAATTCTAATTAATTGGTTAAGTATTCTAAATCTCAAAATGACAATTGAGAATATATTGATAAAGTGATGGCTCATGCTATTTTTACTCCTCATATAACTTCAAACATACCCCAAAATTAAAATGGTCTAAAATAGCCCCCATTGAGATCTAATTACCGGTAAGATTAATGAAATAGGAAAAATTTACAGATCAATCAATCTAATGATATTTATCAATATTTCCCAAACCGTCTTTCTTCATCTTTTCTACTCCAATCGAAGAAATTTTCATGGTCATTACTTTTTTACAAGAATAATCAAAATTTGAGTATTTTAATATTGGGAAAATTCTAAATAAGAGCCCAAGTGTCATCATTTTTTTAAATAAGGGCATGAAGTACTCATATCAGTCTTAAAGAAGGGCTTAACCTTGCGGGCAAAAAAAATTTGGCCAATCAGAGGTATTTTCATCCAAATAAAATTTAAATTCAATTAAATTAGATTATAAATTAGAAAAATTAAAAAAAACAAAACAAAACAAAACAAAACAAAAGAGAAAACACAAGCGGAAAGGTGCTTAAAAGAAAGAAAAGAAAAAGACAAAATTGCCCTTCACAATTGGTGAACTCAGGCTCTTCTTTAAAACTAACATATGCACTTTATGCTTTTATTTGAAATAAGGTCCACTTTAGGCTCTTAGTTGAGAAAATAAAGGCACTTCAAGCTATTATTTGAAACAATGTCCACTTGAGATCCTTATTTAAGAAAATGATGGCACTCCATGCATGTTCTTAATCATACTCCTATAGTTTTGGCAATTTTCATAGATAATGTCGCGACCTCTTTTTTTTTCGGCGCCCCGCGATCGGGTACAAGCACCTAAGGAGGCTAATGGCTCGGCTGAAATTAGTTATGCCCGGACTCTCCCAAGTCCACCAATTCACGACTTTAATAGTCTAAGTTTTTTTAACCTGTAAGTTGATTTTTAAAAGGGAGTCGCCACTAATCAATTTGGGGTGGGTTGATTAGAAACCCAAGTGAAGTATTTGGGAGAAATACTCACTCATGCACAACCAGAGAAATTAGGATCGGTGACTTGATTACACTAGTTAATCACTAATGCCCTTTCGGTACCTAATCTTGTTTAAACCTTGAGGTTTTTTGGATGCTTGAGGGATTTTCCATGCATATTTTGGGAGGAAAAACATATGAGTCATTTTCTAATTTTTTGGACACAAAAGGGATTTTTGGGTATTTTTTGGAAAAATACAAGTCTTTTGGCTTTTTCTGATTTTTTTTTTGGATTTTTCATGAATTTTTGGCTTTTTTTTTTTTTGGATTTTTGGCATTTATTGGAAAATATGAAAAAAATTTCATTTTTTTTTATTTTTCGGAAAATAAATATTTTTTAAATATTTTTGGAAAATAAATTACTTTTTGATTTTTCTCGATTCTTTTTGGAAAATAAAACAGTTTAAACATTTTTTTAATAAAACAATTTTTGATGATTTTTATTTTTTATTTTTTTCGGAAAATAAAATATTTATTATTTATTTATTTAAAATATTATTTTATATTAAAATAATATAAAAAACTGACCTGGGTCGGATCCGCGGGTTGGGTCCGACCCGAGCCCGACTCGGATTTTTTTTTTTATCTTTTCCCCCTTTTTTTTTAATTTAAAACCTAAAAGCTCAAACCACTCTTGGCCCGTTTTATAAAAGCTCCAGTTCAAAAACTACCCGGCCCAAGGAAACCCTACCCGGAAACAGGGGAATCGGGTCGCGACAGACCCGCGAATCGACCCGATTCCCGGCCTCCTCTACCCCTTGCTCTCTCGCGGCGCTGATGAGAGGGACTGTGGCATCACCGGGTGGACGGTGACGACGGCGGAGACGACGGACTTGATGGCGATGACGGTGGAGACGACTGTGACGACGGTAGAGACAACGACGACAATCCGCTTATGAGGTTAGCGAGGGCGAGCGACCACGGGTTAGTGATGGGGATTTCAGTGGTGGCACGGTTCGAAAGGGGGGGAGACGCGATGGTGACAATGCGTCCGGAGGCAGCGAATACCTGGTGGTGGTGAACGGTGATGGTGACGACGACATTGAGGAGGGATCGTAGTATGGCAGTGGATGATGACGTGTCGCGGTGGCCGGCTCTCGTGGATCCTCTTTAGATCTGGTCTTCTGCTTTCCAGATCTAAGGGCAGGGGATGGTGGCGGCGGACAGCGACGGCACAGCAGTTGACTGGAGTGGGCGGTTGACAGCGTCGGGAGGGACGACAGTGCTGGCGGGTCCTCGGCTTCTCAGATCTGGCACCTTTCCCTCCGATTCCTCTCTCTCAGACCCGATTTTCTCTCACTCAAGCCAAATCCGAGTCTCCACCAGCCGGATCTGACCTTGTCGAAGTTGCTCATCGCTGGCCTTCCCCGAAGTCTCTTGGTGGAAGGTGGGCTAAGCTCGTGACTCGAGTTCTCTCCCTCGCTTGCCCTTCAATCCTTCCTGATGTCTCTCAGTGAAGGATCTCCGAGCTTGTGATCTTCTGGCATGCCCCTCAACGACGAAAATGCTATGCTATTTATAGGCGAGGAGGTCCGGTCGATGGAGAGGTTCGGCCGCCGGTCTTCGGCTTGCCGACCGGACCCCCATGGCCGAACCGACGTCCCATCCGCCACCTATCCTCCAGCTGCCCCCTTTTCTCACGCGCGTCGTCGTTCGTCTGCTCATCCGGCGTCGCGCCCTCTGCGCATGCGTTGCAGAGCGGACGAAGGAGGAAGAAGACCGAAAAGGGCTGGGCCGGAGGAGAAAGAAAGTGGGCCGTAGAGGCCCATGCGGAGGGGGAAGAGAGGGAGAAAATGGGCTGTTGGCTTGTGTTTTTCTTGCTGTTTTATTTTTTGTTTTTTTCTTTGTTTATTTATCATCCAAATAAAAAACAAAAATAGAAGTAAAACCTAATTAACTAAAATGGAATTTTAGGCGTCAACAGATAATCTTTTTTTTTTTTAGGTAAAATTTTCATAAATAATCTTAATATTGCAAGACCATGGTAAGATTGTAGCTGAGAGTTCTTGGGGTGGGTGGGAAAGAAAAGATGCCAGCATTTCCGAATTCGTATTTGCTCGTTGAAGACCCCGAACTCATGAGTATGGCTCCATGCATCCTTTTTTATGGCTCATTCATTTGACACAGCTGCAAGATTAGAAGTATCGCATGAACTCTTAATTTTTACGAGAAATATGAGTATATGGAGTTCATAAGCTTTTGGATTGAATTTAAGATGAAATGTCGATTCATGCTTTCAATCTTTAAGCAGATTGTTGTATTAAAATTATACACAACCCCAACAAGGACTACTTAGTAAATATGCATGACTATAGACAAAGCAAAACCTAGTTTGCACTTTTGTTTGAGTTGAAATTCGGCTTGCGCAAAAGCATGGTTTTGATATCGATGATAGTTTTTTTTTTAAATACGTATAAGTGTATGTGTGTATGGTATAGTTTGTAGAGGATGGACAAGGGCCAAAGTATGATAGTTTAAGGGATTAGGTTTATTTGTAACGAGACAGGGAAAATATTGTTTCACTAGTTTAACAAAAAGATGTTACATAGTTGTAGGAGGAGATGTTGGTGTTGGTAGAGAAGCACAAGAATATGGAGCTTATTATCAACTTCCCGCACCTCTCAACTATCACAAGAAGAGCCATATTCATAGGATCATGTAGTTGGGTCTGATGGATGGATGGACGATAGTGAGGAGTTAGCAGGGTTACGGAGACAGGCGTCTTTTCGATTTCTCCCAATTTAAGCCTTTTTTTTATATTTAATCCACTACCCGACGTAAATATAATTATGCTAATTAATGGAAGCATGATCCCCTTACTATAGGTGTTTTTAGAGGGAAGTGTATAATTCATGTTATAAATGCTAACCTTTAGAAAAGATTTTCACTTGCACAATAATTTAATCAATCCTAATAGGCGACCGTCCACTAGCACATATATAGCAACAAAATGGTAGGTAATCAAATCAGGTTGTCCTATATCCACTAGAAAGATAGTCATGTATCGAACAAACACCGTGCCCAAAAAGTCTAGGTCCATGAACTCGTGGTGCTCGCCCTTTAATAAAATGGGCACTTCACAATGAGAGATGGGAGATGTGGGGAGCGGTGGCATAGCTATCAATCTGAAAAATAACAACAGGAATGAGTTAACGCTTAGCAAGAGAAATGGTAAGCTCATAAACCACTTGATCTAATTGATGCTTAATTTCTAGGACACAACTAATATCCAAGCAAGCAAGCACACAAGTATGAGCACACGATGTACCTCAATCCATTTCCAGTCACACGAGTAGTGCCAGCATTTTTTTAATGCAACACCCGTCATATATAATCACATGGATCACACTATTATGCAGTAGGTGCGTCACACTTCACATTTATCATGCACAATATCATTGGGCTCCATCCCCATTTCACTGCTCAACTAGTCCATGTAGGCGGCTCAAGTAGTATCCTCTGGTTCATTAACCAAGTATCCATGGTTTCCATATCACAGGCATCCCTACTCTGGTGCATCTTGGTTGTTAGTGAAGGCATTTACCTCCGACATCCACTCTGGGCCATCATCGAGCTCTTGAATTGATCATCAAGACTTTCAGGGTTTGTCACCAGCTTGGCCATCCCTGCTACAACCCAGAGCATCTTGGTTGTTAGCCAAGGCATTCACCTCTGACTTCCACTCCGGACCATCATCGGGCAACCAAGGTTCGCAACCTTGGGCATCACATATCACAATCCATCTCATGCAACAAATCTTTTTTTCGGCACCCGAGATCGGGTACGAGCGCCTAAGGAGGCTAATGGCTCGGCTGATTTTATTAAGCCCGGACCCTCCCAAGTCCACCAATTCACGACTTAATGGTCTGAGCTTTTAACCTGTAAATTAATTTTTAAAATGGAGTCACCACTAATCGATTTGGAGTGGGTTGATTAGAAACCCAAGTGAAGTATCGGGAGAAATATTCACTCCTGCGCAACCAGAGAAATTAGGATCGGGGACTTGATTACACTAGTTAATCACTAATGCCCTTTCGGTACCTAATCTTGTTTAAACCCTGAGGTTTTTTGGATGTTTGAGGGATTTTCCATGCATTTTTGGGAGGAAAAACATTTTCTAGGTCCTTTTCTAATTTTTTGGACACAAAAGGGATTTTTTTGGTATTTTTGGGAAAATACAAGTCTTTTTGGCTTTTTCTGATTTTTTGGGCTTTTTCATGAATTTTTGGCTTTTTTTTTTGGATTTTTGGCATTTTTTGGAAAATATGAAATATTTTTTATTTTTTATTTTTCGAAAAATAAAATATTTTTTAATATCTCTTGATATTTTTGGAAAATAAATTATTTTTTTGATTTTTCTCGATTTTTTAGAAAAATAAAACATTTTTTAACAATTTTTTAATATTTTTCGATTTACTGGAAATTAAAACATTTTTTTAATTTTTTAAAAAAGTATTTATTATTTTATATAAAATAAAACCGACCCGGGTCGGATCCGTGGGTTGGGTCCGACCCGGGCCGGCGACCCAATCGCGGACGGGCCCGCGTTGCGGGCCCAACTCGGATTTTTTTGGCTTTTTCTCTTTTTTTTTTTTTTTTTTTTAAAATCAAAAACGACGCCGTGGCCGGGCGTTCGGAGACGCCCGGCCCGGCCCGACGACCCGGTCCACGACCCGTTCCGCGACCCGGCTCTCTGCGAACCCTACCCGACCCGATCCGAATCGCGACCCGGTCTTCCGCCGCGCCCGCCATTCGTGGAATCCCTACCCGGTTCCCGATCCGGGTCCGACCCAACAACCCGGGATCGCGACCCGGAAAATCGGGAACCCTAGGGTTCCTGAATCGCGGCGCCGAGGCACGACAGCGGGGACGATAGCGACGGCGACGGCGACGGCAGCGGCGACAGCGACGGTAGTGACGAGAGTTGGACTGCAGAGGGGGGAAACTATGGCGACGGCAACGGCGGCGGTGGAGGTAGCACTACCTGCTCGTGGCGATTGCGTCCGGATGGTGGTGGATGGGCAACACGGTTTCCCGATCTGGTTCGGCGTCGGGACTGAGGCGAACGGCTCCGGCACGTCGTCCGGCGGCAACAACAACACCAACAACTCGACCGACCCTCCTCGGCCTTGATTTCTCCTCACTCGGCCGGATCCGAGCCTCCACCGGCCGGATCCGACCTTCTCGAAGTTACTCGCCGCCCGCCCTCCCGAAGTCTCTCGGTGGAGGGTGGGCTGAGCTCGTGACTCGAGCTCTCTCTTGCGCTCGCCCTTCGATCCGTCCCGACGTCTCTCAGTGAAGAATCTCCAAGCTCGCCACGCCCTCCGACGATGCTTGCGGCCACCTATTTATAGGCGAAGGAACTCCGGTCGACGGAGGGGTTCGGTCGCCGGCCTCCGGCTTACCCATCGGTTCCGCTCGGCCGAACCGGTGTCCCATCGAGCTTTCCAGCGAAGCTCGCTCGGCATTAATGGCGCCTGATCTTATCCTCTCCGGCCGACGTCGGCCTACTCCCCGCGGCCATAGGCCGTCCTTCGCGCGCGTCGCCGGCCACCGCGCGGACACTACAGAGGCGGAGAAAGCTGGAGCGGGGAAGAAGAAGAGGGAAGTAGCGAAGGGGAGGAGGGGGGGGCCAAGCCGCACAAGCCCACGTGCAAAAATGGGGGGGGTGCTTTTGTTTTTCTTTTCTTTTGTTTTTACTATTTTTTTTGTTGTTTTTGCTATTTATTTGGTCTTTGTTATCTAAAAGAAATTAAGACCTAATTAAACCTAATTAAAATTTTAGGTGTCAACAAATGCCGCCCCTCTTTGAAGGTGAGTTCGCAGAGGTTGCATTCATAGACAAACCTGATACCTAAAATTTGTCTATACCTCAGCAAGAGATTATATTTTATTTGGCACCTATTGTCTTATGCAGAAAATGAGCAATATAACATTACATATACTAAGACAGATAAGAAGATACCTGTAGTTACTTACCGGGAGTGAGTGAGATAGGGTGTGAACCCCGAGTTTTGGTAAGTATCAAGGCGTCATTTTACCTGGTGATATGAGGAGGTTGCTCTTCCGGGCTCGAACCATTCTTCGGTCACTTGTTAAAACAATCAATGATTTGTCTAGCACCCGAACCATTCTTCGGTCGCCTTGACGGGAGATCGTTTTTCTAGGACCCGAACCATTATTCGGTCGCTGTTGGAGTAATCGGTGGCTTGTCTCGGACCCGAACCATTCTTCGATCGCCGTGACGAGACTGTTCTTCCAGACCCGAACCATTCTTCGGTTGCCTGTTAAAACAATCCATGATTTGTCTAGCACCCGAACCTTTCTTCGGTCGCCTTGACGGGAGATGCACCGACCTTTCTCAGGGCATCTCATTTTTGGGTGCCTCGATTTGTATCGAGGACACCGCTGGTACCCGACCTTTCTCGTGAGGATGCACCGACCTTTCTCAGAGCATCTATTTTGTTGGGGTGTCTGACTTCTGTCAAAGACACACTGGTAGGAACCCGACCTTTCTCGGGAGGATGCGCCGACCTTTCTCAGGGCATCGATTTGTGGGGTGTCTGTCTTCTGTCAAAGACACCAGTTGGAACCCGACCTTTCTCGGGAGGATGCACCGACCTTTCTCAGGGCATCGATTTGTTAGGGTGTCTGACTTCTGTCAAAGACACTGGTTGAAACCCGACCTTTCTCGGGAGGATGCGCCGACCTTTCTCAGGGCATCAATTTTGGAAGATACCTGGACATTCACAAGCATATCAAGGAGTACCTGGATATTCACAAGTACTAACATGAAGGATATTTGGGCCTTTGCAGGCGTCGAAATGGGTATTTGGCTGATCATAGGCAATGGATGGGTACTTGGATGATCACAAGTGCGAACTCTTGGAGGATACCTGGACATTTGCAAGTATCGAAACTCGAGGGACGACTCGAACAGGTCGAGTGTCAAGGAGAGAGTACCTGGACAGTGGTAGGTACTTTAAGACAAATGGGGATAGAGATATGCTTACTTGGCAATATCTCTGATTTCTGAGAGTATGTTTGCTATTTGCACAATATGCACACATGATTGTATATGCTATGAGTTCAAATGAGATTCATGCATGATAATTTTGTCAGTTTTGCATCATCTGATTTCCATTGAGGAAGATTTTGAAAGACAACATTTATTCGGAATATAGATGTCTTGAGCATGCCAAATGAGGGACTTTCAGTCTGAAAGGACTTTTCGCTCACTCTCATGGAAAAGGCTATCCTGACCATTGATGCAGGATTCATAAGGACCACACTATCTCACTGTCATCATGTCAGCAGGGGTCTAAGTATTCTCGCAAACGGTACGACTTTACCAATGTGAGAGGTTTTTGTTGAAACTGTGATGAAGACTTGATTAATAGCTCATCAAATGGGACCGTCGAGGTCAAGGCTCATGAACAAAGTGCCGCACGATCATCTCCAGGTTTGCAAGTCAAGAATCCTGCGAAAAGAGATAGAATAGTCTTGCTCGTACTTCTTCGAGCGATGCTTATGCACATATGAAATCCTACGTTAATTGAAGTGCCCCTAGTCTGAAGAGACCTTTTACAATGGGGATGTAACGTAGACTTGGCTCACGTGTAAGAGGGTGAGAGCTGGTGATTGCCTTGGCATTTGTCACCGGTCTTTCTTCTCACTGTCAGATGGAGGCTCTATCAATTGAACCACAACAACAACTTTTTCTTGACTGTATTTTTGACTGGAGGGCATTGGCCTTGCTTTTACCAGGCACACTGCTTTTTCATGCTCCTTTTTTTATTCCGCTTCATTTATGGGCATTGAACTTGCTTTTACCAGGTACACTGCTTTTTTATGCCCATGTTTTTTCATTCTTGTTGCTTGAGAGCTTATCTTGACAAGTTCAAGCAAACGCCTTTGTTAGACTATTGAGTCTTCATCTTTTGCCGGCACTTCTGATTATGCTACTCAAATGGCAGTAACTTCTGTTTTGTCTCAATGTGAGGGTGAAATTACAGACTCAATTGGGTTGTACAATGACTACAAGTGCATAGAGAAAGAATTGCTCCTCGTCATTCTAGGGCACTTAAATTAACGTGAGTGTTCATATGCAATAAAGACACCCAAAGATTGATGCAAATGCGAGCAAGAAAATTTCTATCTCTCTTCTCACCTTGTAATGCTGCTTCGCTTCTAATCTGCCCCGGTGTAGGGGTTGCTCTTGACGGGGGTATGAGAGAAGCTTCACCAATGTATGGGGCTCAAAAGGGGTGAGCAATGGAATGCCTCTCACTACTTTGGTTATCGTACCATTCGCGAGAGAACTCTTTACCCCGCAGCCATGGAATCTTCGGCACTCATCTCACAAGTGTATAGATGGGGGACTGTGTGTAGGATATGGCTTGCCTTTCATCATTCTGACGCGCCTCATCCAGCATGCTCGATTAATCTTGTATTCTTCATTTAGCTGTCTATTCTAATAATTATCAATGGAATCTGTGATTTAGACAGACAAAATCATCATGCAAAAAATCCATTTGTAAAAGGCATGTAGTATTTTAAATATGATGGAGTTTGGATTTTTCAAAACAAGTGAATGGTTTTGGCTCAAAAAGACCTTCTTGGTAGCTTTAAAGGTCAACAGAATAGTATTGTTAAGCTTTGAACATCAAAAGGGTTATTCACAAAGGGGTGTCGATGGTTGTCCCTATTGATTAGGGATATGACACATGAATGATCAACCGGGGTCGAGAATCTAATCGGGCATCTTTGTTTCTTTTTCCTTGCTTGGATCACTTGGTTTGCCTTGTTTAACCACTTGATCTGGCTCTTGAATTACAAAGTGACTCCGTCAATATGAGTTCGAGAGTGAGTGTTAGAAATGATGCCAAATTACCTTTCCCCGCAGTTTATTTGTGCTGGTTCTTAGGAAAGTTGCGACGGCCTCTTTTACATTTCAATGCTTTCCTTCTCCGTGGAATTTTTCCTTCTGCCTTTGATAAAGCAAAGTCATGTACTTCAAGCTTCTATGGAATCCGAGATGGACAATCAAAGCCTCCAATTCTCCAATGGTAATTACTTCTTACAAGAGCATGTGTCTAGAGCAAGAAGTGAGGCCTCCAAATTCTAAGGTTATTGACTGGGACAGAAGATTCATTTTGACCAGATAGATTCTTGAATGACGCGTCCCTTACACCGAGCTGGGCGAAATTGACATGGATTACTCTTACGTGTTTGCATGGGTAATGTCGATTTGCTCAAGTTATGCCATTGAGTTTGCTACTTGATTTTCAACACTTCCTTAAATGCTGATGATTACCATTCATTTTTCTTCATTGAGTCAACCCAAACACACGGTTTTGATGATAGTGTAAACACATCACTCATATATAAAGGTGCACAAGCATTTTCATTATGATAGAGAAATGCTTGGCAATGCCGTGCAATGGACATCTTTCAAGGGTAGTACTTTTTCACAAAGATCGGAATTAACTGGTTTAGTGAATTCCCGCCCATCCATCTCGGTCGAATCAAGGCTCCTCCGGAAGTATCTTCTTTATTACATAGGGACCCTTGTAATTTGGGGCAAACTTGCCTCCGTGCTCCGGAAAGATTGGCGTATCTTTCTCAAGACTAGCTCGTTTACCTCAAAGTGCTTGGGTCGCACCTTTTGATTGAACGATCGAGCTACCCTTTGCTGGTAACACTGACCATGACAGAGTGCTTTCAGTCGTTTTTCGTCAATCATATTCAGTTGCTCAAACCTTTGTTGTGTCCATTCTTCCTTGGACAATCCTGTCTGTGATAAAATTCGCAAGGAATGGATTTCTACTTCTACAGGCAAAACCGCCTCCATGCCATAAACCAAGGAAAAAGGCGTTGCCCCAGTGGAAGCTCGAATCGAAGTTCGATATGCTGTTAGTGCGAAGGGTAACCTCTCATGCCGCCGCGGTAGTTTTCAGCTGTCTTGGATAGGATTCTCTTGATGTTCTTGTTAGCGGCTTCCACGGCTCCATTCATTTGTGGACGATAAGGGGACGAGTTCAAATGTCGGATTTTGAACTCAGAAAACAATTGATCAATCAACTTGTTGTTCAGGTTTGACCCATTATCGGTCACGATAGCTTCCGGTACGCCATAACGGGCGATTATGTCACGTCTGATGAATTTCATAACGTTTCGTGCAGTTACGCTTGCATAGGATGCAGCCTCGATCCATTTTGAGAAGTAGTCGATTGCGACCAAAATGAACCGATGCCCATTTGATGCCTTTGGATTGATTGGGCCAATCACATCAATGCCCCACATTGAAAATGGCCACGGCTCAGATAACTGATGCAATTCAGTTGGAGGGACATTTATCTTGTCCCCGTGGATCTGACAACGATGACAGCTTCGCACATGGTGAGCACAATCGCTCTCTAAGGGGAACCAGTAATAACCCAATCTCATTATTTTCTTGGCCAACATATGTCCATTCATGTGAGGACCACATACTCCCCCATGTATTTCTTGCATTATTTGTGTGGCTTCGTTTGCATCCACACACCTTAGCAGGACTGAATTATATGATCTTTTGTACAAATTTTCACCGCTGACGAAGAACCTTGAAGCCATTTTCATAAGGTATTTTCGATCAGAGGGAGTGCTTTCTTTAGGGAATTCCTGCTTTTGGATGTATTTCATGATGTCGTAATACCAGGGTTTCCATCGGGTTCTTCGCTTATAGTCATGCAAAGGGCTGTCTTGTCGACTTCAATCTTCAAAGGCTCTACTTCTAACCCCTTCGTTACTTGTAACATAGATGATAGTGTTGCTAGTGCATCAGAAACTGTTATGAATTCTAGGTAGATATTCAAACGAGATGTCCCGGAATTCTCCTACCAATTCCTCCAAGTAGTCGTGATAAGGCACTAGTTTGGCATCTCTTGTCTTCCACTCGCCCACGGTCTGGAGGATGATTAAGGCGGAGTCACCAAACACTTTTAGTTTTGACACTTCCATTCCAATAGCCGCTTGTAGGCCGAGGATGCATGCTTCATATTCAGCTATATTATTGGTGCACGGAAACATCAATTTTGCAGCCACAGGATAATGCTGCCCATTTGGGGATATCAAGACCGCCCCAGTGCCTGAACCTGACAAATTTACAGCTCCATCAAAGAACATAGTCCATGTGTCTTCTTCTACTGTTGAAATTCGGTCATCTGGGGAATGATCATCACGTACTTCTTTAGGGCAATCTGCTAACATGTCGGCAATTACCCAACCTTTAACTGATTTTTGCGACATCACCTCGGATGTCGAATTCTGAAATTAGGATTTGCCATTTGGCCAATTTTCCCACCAAGGCCGGGCAACCAAGCAAATACTTGATTGGGTCACTCTCGCCATTACAAGGAATGTTTGGTAATGCAAGGTATACTTTGCGGAGTCTATGCAACACCCATACTAACGCAAAGACACGTCTTTTCTGATTTGGAGTAATTTTGTTCTGATATTGTGAACTTTTTACTCAAATAGTAAATGGCTCGTTCCTTCCCGTCATGGGGTCCTTTCTGTGCCAACATTGCACCTAGGGATTCACTGTTGATGGTAAGGTAGAGGGTCAAAGGGTGTCCTGGAGTCGGGGGTACTAAAACCGGGGGTTTCATCGAGGTACCGCTTTAAATTTTCAAATGCCAATCGGCGGTCATCATCCCATTTGATTTGTGCATCTTTCTTGAGAAGCTTAAAGAAAGGTTTTGCAGTTTCGAAAGCTGGGAAATGAATCGCGCAATGTAATTTAATCTTCCCAGGAGGCTCCGGACTTCTTTCACAGTCGAGGGAGGAGGTATTTCAAATATCGCTTTAGTTTTTGACGGGTCCACTTCTATCCCTTTACAGCTCACAATGAATCCAAGTAATTTGCCAGAAGTCGCCCCGAACACACATTTTGCTGGGTTCAAGCGCAACTTGAACTCGGCGAAGTCGATCGAATAATTTTTCCGTGGTCTTCACATGGTCTTCTCCATGTCTGGTTTTGGCGATCATGTCATCGACATATATTTCAATTTCTTTATGCATCATGTCATGGAAAAGGGTGACCATGGCACGTTGGTAAGTTGCTCCGGCGTTTTTCGTGCCAAAAGGCATGACCTTATAGTGAAAAGTCCCCCATGGAGTAATGAATGCCGTCTTTTCCTTGTCTTCCTCCTTCATTTTTATTTGGTTGTATCCTGAGAACCCATCCATGAAAGAGAAAAGTTTGAATCCAGCAGTACTATCCACAAGAACGTCTATGTGAGGTAGTGGGAAATCATCCTTTGGGCTTGCTTTGTTCAAATCGCGGTAGTCGACACAAATCCGGATTCGACCAGCTTTCTTTTTTACCGGTACAATGTTTGCCACCCAACTAGGATATTGCGAGACTTCGAGGAAGCCTACCGCCAGAGCTTCATTACTTCTTCTTCAATCTTTTTTGACAATTCAGGCTTAGCTCTTCTTAGCCGCTTCTTAGGGGCCACATCGGGGTTGGTTGGCAAGCTGTGCTCCACGATCATTGGATCAAGGCCTGGCATATCGGCATAAGACCATGCGAATACATCTTGATATCTCTTTAGGAGGGCAATTAAGCTTGCAGCTTCTTCTTCGGGAAGGTTCGCGCCAATCTTTATCTCCCTTGGATCTTCCGTGCTGCCTAAATTGACAATGATGGTGTTTTCGGTAGTAGGGGGCCTTGCTTCTTCGTGGCGCTTCCAATTCCATTGAATTTCGTCGGAATCATCAAAATCATCATCTGAGTCATCAGAATTGCTATCATGGCTACTTGCGGTGCTGGTTTGGACCGTTCCCATACCCTCGCCTGCCGCTATATTATTCTCGAGCGGGCCTGAACCCATTTCCCCTGACGGTCCCTCGTTGATAGCGCCCACGAAGAAGTCTTCATACCAGTTGCCAGTCACGTCTCCTTGTGCTCTCGGCTTTGTGGATTTCAGATCATCCACGTCTCCCCATCCATCAGGGACGATGTTGTGGTGATGATCATAGAAACTTTGGGGAATTGAATAATTGACATAGTAGTCAAATTTACCACTTGGTTGGCCCAAAGTGTCTATGATTGCTTCTCCTTTATGCGCCTCCTTAGCATGCTCTGGGAACATGGTACGGGTGCTGGGTACCACTAGGAGGTGATCATTGCCAAAACACAGCCATGGAGAGCGGAACGTGAATACCCCAGCATCCAAAAGATCTTGGACCTTGTCTCTCAGGATGGTGCAATCATCTAGCGAGTGTCCTAATTCCCCTGAATGGTAATCGCATTGCTTGGATGGATCATAATCAACGAAGTACTCGGGGGTAGGATGGTTCAATTCTCTGCCGATTATCCCTTGCTCTAGGAGGATGGGGAAAATAATGGCCATTGATTTAGGAAGAGGCGAATATGGTCGTGTGCTTCTTAGGGATAAGGGTAGCCGTGCCCCTTGCCAGGTCGTGTCAGTAGGGTCCTCTTCATTTATCACCAGCTCCTCATTGTGACGAGAACGGAATGCACGGGTAGCTTGAGCAAAGTTTTCTGTCAAATGGTGTACAGTCTCGCGTAGTTCTTCAACTTGGTGTCGAAGCTGGATGAACGAGAAGTTATCGCATGTCTCTTCTAATTTCTCTTCCTCAATGGCACCTATGAAAATATCCTCGAGCATGGTGGTCATGTCATCTGGCCCCTCCTTTTTTATAAGTGAGGGCCAAGTTGTGTCTTCCTGGGTTATGGGCAATTTCACACTTTCGGGGTTGAACCATTTTGGAGTATCCACTTCCTCTTCCTCATGCATCATCTTGGCTGGGCCTGGGAAAGTTTCCTCGAGACGGGGATATACAAGGCCGACTTTTTTCTTTGTTTTTCTATCTGGGGAATATCCCAAACCGACAGTATAGGGTCTTCTCCGAGCTTCAATAGGCTGACGAATGCCCTGGCCTCTCCTACCAAGCCCTTGTCCTGGAAGGAAACCGTGTCCTACCATGATTTTTCCTACCATGATTGCAGCACTTGATATCTCGGGGACGAGGGGCAAAGTCCCTCGAGTTTCGTGTATAGTAGACACGAGCTCGAACGATTGATAGCTAGCTTCGCTCTTGTCACTAGGTTCAACATACGGAATGGCCGTCTCGTGGTAGATGCGGTGATCTTCTTCTCCTCGGACCGTGATCAGTTTTCCTCCAACCACGAACTTCACACTTTGGTGGAGGCTTGAAGGTACTGCTCCTGCGACGTGTATCCATGGGCGCCCTAAGAGGAAATTGAATGCAGTGGGGATATCCATCACCTGGAACAAAATTTTGAATACGGTTGGGCCAATTTGAATGTCGAGCTCGATCTCTCCCATCGTTTCCTTCTTTGTTCCATCAAATGCTCGAACGAAGTCTTAGGTACCGGATCCATGATTTCTCTATTTTAAGGCGACAAAGTGTTGCTAATGGACATATGTTAAGAGCAGATCCGTTGTCAATCAGCACTCGAGTGACGTGAGATGCGTTGCACTTGACTGATATGTAAAGGCCCTTGGTGTGTCCTCTACCCTCCTCGGGAATCTCTTCATCAGAAAATGCCATTTGATCCTTTAGAAGGATGGTACTGACAAATTCCTCGAGTTTGTCATGCTCAATAGTTTCAGGGACATGTACTTCACTTAATACTTTCATGAGGGATTTCTGGTGTTTGACAGATGTCTGAAGCAATTCCGAGAGAGATCTGCGCCGGTGATTTTCGAATCGTTCCACCACATTATATTCGCTGGCCTTAACTACGGCCAAAAACTCCTTAGCTTCTTCGTCGGTGACGGGCTTAGCAGACCGAGTATTTGCTTGAGCATAGGTTCGCCCGCATCTTGTGACCAAACCAACATCAAGGTCATAAGACCATGGTACCGCATTGTTGTATTTGTATTTGTAAGGTTGGGGAATCTCAATGACTATAGCTGTTTCTGCTGTTGATGCTTGAACAATGGCTCCTTTCCTTTCAAAGACGCTCTCGGGTAAGGTGGAATCATTCTTCTCCTTTTCCGCATTTAGTGCCGCAAACTCTTCCTCCCAATTGATGAGGACTTGGGATATGGTAGAAACTATGTTGGCGTGGCAGGCGTGCACAATGATTCCGGCCTCTATCATTTTTAATACCCTTTCCTCCATTATTGCGAAAGGCGGTATTTCATTGCCCGGATAATACCCGGTTTCTACTAGCCCTCGATAGATGTCGACCATATGTGCATTGACATTTCTGATTTGACCGGCTTCAGAACTGAATATCATGTTTACTTTGTCAGCATGATCAGGGAGCGGATTGCTTTGGACATTTGGCTTCGCGGTTTGGAATGAGAAGGCCTTAGTATCCAGCAGGTTCTGGATTCGATGTTTAAGGACGAAACACTCATCAGTTGAATGGCCTACTTCTCCCATGTGATAGTCACATTTTTTGGACGAGTCATAGCTGGAGAAGTTTTCAGCATTGGGTCGTCTTGGCTCAGTTGAAAGGAGGCTCTTGTTTCGGAGGATTGCCAAAACCTGGGAGGGAGATCCGGGAAGCGGAGTGAATTGTCTTCGGTTGTTGTAGCGCTGGGGTGGACGGCTATTAGTCTGTTGTTGGCCTACGTTTGTCTGAACAGTCGGGAGATGACCAGTGTTTGCAGTGTACGTGGCATTGACATCGATCAAGGATTCTTTATCTTTTTTCATATTGAGTCTTCTGCTGACAGGGGCAGGCTCAGTGAACCAGCCATCCCTTAAACCTGTCTCAATCTGCTCTCCCACTGGAATGAGTTGATTGAATGATTCAGCGATCGTAGTCACCATCCGATTGCGGTATTCGAAAGGGAGGGTTTTGATGAACATTTTTCTCAATTCAAAGTCAGTTGGCTCAGGACTGATCTGGGCGGCGAGATTCCTCCATCTAATGGCATATTCTTTGAAGGATTCTTGCTTTTTCTTTTCCGTGCGATCAAGATCCTCGCGAGAAGGGGTAATGTCCATTATGAATTTGTACTGTTTGAGGAATGCTTCACTTGCTTCACTCCATGTCTCGATGAGGTTTATGTTCTTTTTTATGTACCATCTCAGGGCGGGACCTATCAGGCTTGACTGGAACAACTGGATCATTAAAGGTTCATTATTAACGTCGGGTCATTCGAACCAAGTACATCCGCAAGTGAGCTCTTGGGCGAGGTCGTGCCATCGTACTTCTCGAACTCGGCATTTTGAATTTTTCCGGCATTTTGACCTTAGAGTAGATGGAGAGGTCTGTTGGAGTAGGATCTTGAAGGCCTTGTAATTGCTTTAGCCTCTCTTCAAGCTTCTCAAGGCGTTTGTCATGTTCAGTTTTAGACAAACTGTTGGGCTTTGCTTTCTCGACTACGATTTGGTGCGTATCGTCTTCTAATTCGGGCATGTTATCATCAGTATCTCTTCCTTGATCACCTCGAGTAGACGATTGCGGTAACAATACTTCGATTGAGGCCGGGGCGGGAGCTAATTTGCCTTGGATGGAATCTATCTGCTTTGAGAGTTGCTGAAGCACATTGAAGACTTGCTTCATTTCACTTTCCATAATCTCGACACGGCTTGGTACATTTTCTTCGGCCATTCTATCTGCTGGATTTAGCGAATACGACTATGATTATGATTACCTGCATAAAGAAAATGGAGAGAATGTAAGCCAGGAAACGTATGGAACACTGGCCCATGGCAAGGGTCACTTCATTTTTATTTATTAACAGGAGATTTATACAATGCCAAAAGGGCTTTTTACACAAGTCAAAACGACCCTAGATATTAACATCAGGAATATTCACATCAAAAAGTCCCGCTGCCCATTTTATATGCGATGGGAAGCTCCGCCTTGTGAAGCCGCTTGCTTCTTCGTACTAACTTCGATACGTGTCTCTTGCTGGTCTCCAAGCTCTTTTCAAGAGATTCGATTCGCCCTTGCGGGGTAAGTTTATCAACTACATCAGGGATTACTGGTTGCAACTCCTTGGGAATTATATGGTTGAGGATGTAGAATGTTGATGCATGATGAACTTTTTCTTGTTCCTTTAACCTTCTGGGCACGACGATCTTTTCAGTATGACATCTACTCCATGCGTTTTGAATTATGCGGATCTCCTCCAAGTAGTTGTAGTCCGTACGGGTGAAAAAGATTCGGAACAATCCTGATTTGAGTGGTGGCGGGACTTCTTGAAGGACCACATCGACCGACGAGCCACCCTATATGGATAAAATGAGGTAGCTCCGGAGAGGCCCAGCAACGGGATGGGGTTGTAATAATTAAGCGCAAAGCGCGCCTCTCCTGCAATGAACCATTTAGCTCGCCATAGGAATGTCTCAGGGACCGGGTTTTTTAGCAAGTTAATCCATCGAGAATACTCTTCATTGGGAGAATATTTTTCCAAGATTTGAAACTTTTGCAATGGGTGTTTAAACTCGTTGATTTCAAATATTTGCATGAGGTGCCCAAATCCTTTGATATGGGAAAAGAACCACATTTGTAAAATTTCTGGAGCGGCCCTCATGATTTTTTCTTTTTTGGTCCTTGAAACGATTAAGGGATAAAAACGTTTCGGCTAAAACCATATTCACATATCCTGCTCCAAAAATGACTTGATTTATCACCCATGTGATTGAAGGATCTATAGCATTCTTTCGATGGGGAAAGATAATAAAACCAAAGAATGCTAAGAGGAAGATCTTGGCTTTTTGGGTCATTGACTGTTTTTCAAAGCATTCAGTTAAAGATGATAGCGGAAAAGCATTATTGTTGGCTTGAACAATTTCTCTTACCGAATGATTTTTTAGAAACCGTGATAGACTAACCACAGGGTCAATGCCGATTGGCTTGACAAGCTCGCTTCCCAGGGGCATTCCTATGGCGAGACCGTACTCTTCTAAAGTCGGAGTCGGTTCAAATTTGCCGAACATGAAGGTGGATGTTTCGGACACCGAAATGTGGTAGTGCTTGCATGACTCCAGAGTGGATATTGATTTGGAGCAATGGGAGGAGATGACCGATTCTTGATTTGACGCACTCTTGGCCGAGTTGATCTAACTGCTTCCACCATCTGAGAAGCTCTTTCTTTGGGGTAGGAATGAACTGGATATCAAATCTTCCCATCGCATATAAGGAAGGGGAATACACAACCTGACCCTATTTTGCCATGAGCCAGAAAAAGACTAAGTAAAAGTAAAGAAATCACTTCGCTTTTAAATAAAATGGCAAGCACAAAGACATACGGATGGGATGTGTGGCTCGATTTCTAACTCGAAGGATTGGTGAGATTAAAAGGATATCCGCCCGTCGCGGCCTCGCGTTAGCGCATACCCTCCTAATCTCGGCTAAGAAATTCGGGGAAAAGAAAGGCAATCTCTACATCGCAGTCTCGCGTTCGAGATCGTATCTTTCTTAACACCATCCTAGAAATCCTATGGCGGCCCAGGTCCGGCGGCCGGGTTGTGTGTGCCATGTGTAGTGTTTAAAACAGTAAAGCATGCACAACAATTTATAATCACAAGATAATCTATTTTAAACTGAATTAAAATAAATTTAAACTACCGACCTGCATAAAAAAAACAAAAGTCGAAAGAATTTAAACAAGACAAAAATGGCCTAAGTCCTCAAGTCCCCGATGGAGTCGCCAAGTCGTCGCGACCTCTTTTTTTCGGCACCCGAGATCGGGTACGAGCGCCTAAGGAGGCTAATGGCTCGGCTGATTTTATTAAGCCTGGACCCTCCCAAGTCCACCAATTCACGACTTAATGGTCCGAGCTTTTAACCTGTAAATTAATTTTTAAAATGGAGTCACCACTAATCGATTTGGGGTGGGTTGATTAGAAACCCAAGTGAAATATCATGAGGAATATTCGATCTTGCGCAAGCAGAGAAATTAGGATTGGGGACTTAATTACACTAGATAATCACTAATGCCCTTTTGGTACCTAATCTTGTTTAAACCCTAAGGATTTTGGATTTTTTTAGGGGTTTTCCATGCATTTTTGGGAGGAAAAACATTTTCTAGGTCCTTTTCTAATTTTTTGGACACAAAAGGGATTTTTTTGGTATTTTTGGGAAAATACAAGTCTTTTTGGCTTTTTCTGATTTTTTGGGCTTTTTCATGAATTTTTGGCTTTTTTTTTTGGATTTTTGGCATTTTTTGGAAAATATGAAATATTTTTTATTTTTTATTTTTCGAAAAATAAAATATTTTTTAATATCTCTTGATATTTTTGGAAAATAAATTATTTTTTTGATTTTTCTCGATTTTTTAGAAAAATAAAACATTTTTTAACAATTTTTTAATATTTTTCGATTTTCTGGAAATTAAAACATTTTTTAAATTTTTTTTAAAAATTATTTATTATTTTATATAAAATAAAACCGACCCGGGTCGGATCCGCGGGTTGGGTCCGACCCGGGCCGACGACCCAATCGCGGACGGGCCCGCGGTGCGGGCCCGACTCGGATTTTTTTGGCTTTTTCTCTTTTTTTTTTTTTTTAAAAAATCAAAAACGACGCCGTGGCCGGGCGGTGGGTGACGCCCGGCCCGGCCCGACGACCCGGGTCCACGACCCGTTCCGCGACCCGGCTCTCTGCGAACCCTACCCGACCCGGATCCGAATCGCGACCCGGTCTTCCGCCGCGCCCGCCATTCGTGGAATCCCTACCCGGTTCCCGATCCGGGTCCGACCCAACAACCCGGGATCGCGACCCGGAAAATCGGGAACCCTAGGGTTCCTGAATCGCAGCGCCGAGGCACGACAGCGGGGACGATAGCGACGGCGACGGCGACGGCAGCGGCGACAGCGACGGTAGTGACGAGAGTTGGACTGCAGAGGGGGGAAACTATGGCGACGGCAACGGCGGCGGTGGAGGTAGCACTACCTGCTCGTGGCGATGGCGTCCGGATGGTGGTGGATGGGCAACTCGGTTTCCCGATCTGGTGCGGCGTCGGGACTGAGGCGAACGGCTGCGGCACGGCGTCCGGCGGCAACAGCAACAACTCGACCAGACCCTCCTTGGCCTTGATTTCTCCTCACTCGGGCCGATCCGAGCCTCCACCGGCCGGATCGACCTTCTCGAAGTTACTCGCCGCCCGCCCTCCCCGAAGTCTCTCGGTGGAGGGTGGGCCGAGCTCGCGACTCGAGCTCTCTCTTGCGCTCGCCCTTCGATCCTTCCCGACGTCTCTCAGTGAAGAATCTCCAAGCTCGCCACGCCCTCCGACGATGCTTGCGGCCACCTATTTATAGGCGAAGGAACTCCGGTCGACGGAGGGGTTCGGTCGCCGGCCTCCGGCTTACCCATCGGTTCCGCTCGGCCGAACCGGTGTCCCATCGAGCTTTCCAGCGAAGCTCGCTCGGCATTAATGGCGCCTGATCTTATCCTCTCCGGCCGACGTCGGCCTACTCCCCTCGGCCATAGGCCGTCCTTCGCGCGCGTCGCCGGCCACCACGCGTGAACTACGGAGGCGGAGAAAGATGGAGCGAGGAAGAAGAAGAGGGAAGAAGCGAAGGGAGGAGGGTGGGGCCAAGCCGCACAAGCCCACGTGAAGAAAATGGGGGGGGGGGGGTGCTTTTGTTTGTCTTTTCTTTTGTTTTTACTATTTTTTTGTTGATTTTGCTATTTATTTGGTCTTTGTTATCTAAAAGAAATTAAGACCTAATTAAACCTAATTAAAATTTTTGGTGTCAACACTCTAAAAAATTGATAGCTCTCGATAAATTGATTTGAGAAGTGAGCCTTGATGGTATCACAATGATCATGAATTGTGCTCTGAGTATATAATCCGATTGAATCATCAAAAAATGAGCGCGAGCCCATTTTGATATTTTTTAAATGTTACTATTAAGATTCAGGAATTCTCATTAACAAATTCCGACTTCCATTTTCATGGGTAAAAAAGGAGTCAACTCTCTAAGACAATTATAGATTATTTATTATTTCAATGCATTACAATATACTCTTTGATCATGTGAGTCATTTTGATCAATAAAATGTAAAAATCAGATCAAATCCCGAACCTACTCATCAGGAATACTGCTATAGATCCGTCCAAAGGCATCTATGGGCATGGGATCGGATGAGAAATCATCTTGCATTCTATAGTATAATGATATCAACAATGCAAAAGGACACTTGATAAAAAGACAAAATCTTTAGGTACTAGTATATACATACATGATTTACCAGAAAAGAAGTAAGAATGAAAATTTAGGAATCTTTGTGCCAAGAACATTAATAATATCAGCTGGTAGCTAGCTCTATTTCTGCAATTTGCTGCCGAGGCTTGAAGCACCGACCTCTAGAATACTCGGTCCTCAAAGCAGGCGAGTTCCCATTTGCTTCCATTTCATTTGCTTCCATTTCCCGAACCCTAAGAAGGCTTATCCAGATCGGGATTCTCGAATGGATATTTGGGCGTCGAAATTACTGCATTTCCTTCCAACATCTTCACCACGGTGCTCATTGCCGGCCTCGCCTATAGCTTATTCTGAATGCACCACAAAGACACCATTGACATCCTCATCGCCTTCTCTCTTTCACTCTTAGGAATCCCTCAAACCATCTCCAAGAACTTGTTATTCTATAACATGTACCAAGTACCACTACGGTAGCCTTGGTATCGACTCACATAGGGACACGTGTAACTTATCCTTCTCCCCACTATGTCGAACATGACCATCTCGAAGCTACACACATCGCACTTGTGGGTCACAAGATATGGCTTCTACATCTCCAACGTGGCATCCCCGTGGGTGCCACATGCCCTATCATGGAGATCTGACTACTTTCCCTGTTGTGGAGCTTGGCAAGCCCGAAATCTGTGATTTTCGAACTCGGTCCAAGAGGATGTTGATGTCATAGTGGATCATCCTCTAAGTTGAGAATAATAAAGTGAAAGAGAGTTTTATGGAATTTTGAACAAGAATACATTGACTTATTTATAAGTTTATTAGATAGTTATTTTAATATAATAGTTTAATCAAGTTATGCACAATGCAATATATGTGCAATTTTGAGAGATATGCACATTCATGCAATATACGTGCAGTAATTGTCCAATATACATGCAATAGAGGTACAATCTTGAGAAATACAAAAAATAAACACAATAATCAACTATCTCTTAACATAAGAATTATCCTAGGGAAATCTCTAATTATCTCTCACAACCACCTTAAACTCAGGGAGATTAAGTCAGATTGAGTTTAAAATCAATTCAAATAGTGTCCAATAGCTTAGATGTGGTGGATGAGACATCGTCCAACGGCTGTTCATGGCAAAACTTCGAGATAGAACTGGTCTAAGGGTGGCAAGTTTGGTGGTGTTGGCTTCTTGAAACAATGCGCTACAGGCCGAGGATTGGAGGAGAAACAACAAGTGACTAATGTAGCTGGTTTGCGAAATAGTAACTGAGCAACATGGCTTGTACTGATGGCATAGTAACTTCAAGCGGCCTATGTAACTTGCTTAGGAAAATAGTTACAAAGTGATGTGGCTTGGGCAGCTAACAATGAAAGAAAAGTCACTTCTGTGAAAAAAGGCTTGACTAGGCAACATGGCCAATATGGTTGGCGTCAAAACACCATTGTGTAATAGGCTTGCTTATGTGATCCTAACATTAGACTTGTGCACACAAAGTGAACACTATTAAATAGTAGTATGAATTTATTTTACAATAGGGTACACTGGAAGTGGAGTACATCTTACACACTAAGATTGTCTCAAGAAAGTAGGCTTTGATACCAAGTTGAGAATAATAAAGTGAAATAGAGAATTGTGGAATTTTGTATATTTCGATATATTTTGAATAAGAATACATAAGCCTATTTATGAGTTTTATTACATAACTATTCTAAGATAATATCTCAATCACGATATTCAAAATCATGCAATATACGTACACTTGTTAGAGATATGCACAATCATGCAATTTGTGTGCAATATACATGCCATTTTTAGAGATATGCACAATCGTGCAATATGCGTGCAATCTACATACAATCTTGAGAGATACAAATAATCAACAAAACAAGCAAATATTTCTAACGTAAGAAATTATCTTAGAAAAATCTCTAATTATCTCTAATACTCTACTCGCATTCCTCGTGCAAGTAGGCGACTCCCTTCGCAGTCCCCAAGCCAATCGTTGGCTTGTTCCCAAACAAGAATCTGTGGAGGAACTCATTCTCCATTAACTTATAGATGAGTGCCCTCGTGTTCGAGTCGCTCTAAAAGCCATAGAGCCTGGAGTTTTTCCGATGGAGCTCACCTCTGCCATGAACTGCTCCTCCATCATCTTGTCATGGCTTTGACTGCCACCAGAGTTCTGTTCGGCAACTCGCCTTTGAAGACAACTCCGTAAGAGCCAGAACAGAGCACAATAGCGTAATTTCCAATGTAAGTAGCCAACTAATTCGAAGAAATCCTGGTGGGCTTCGGGAATCTTTCAGGAATCTCCCTAGGATATCAAACTCATCGGACGCCTCCTGTTGTTTCCTGGTGAGATAGGTGGTGCCACGACAAAGACTACCCTCGATGACGAAGAATCTTTTGGAAATTTTTCCAAATCATTGGTAGCTATCTTAGCATAGCTGAGGATCGTGATTCATACTTTGTTCAAGCAATCGATGAGGAAGTACACGACCATGACTATTGCTGCAATCCCCACCATGACAGAACCTGTTTCAGTTTTCATCGAGAACTAATTAATAAGTACGCCTGTAGAGAAAAGTAAAACTTGGGTTTACGTTTTTGTTTGTTTGATTTGAGCATAGGGCCCTGCCACCTTTGCTTCAATGGACGGAGGATACGAAATTGGCAATGACGCAAAAGGATATGTCCATGATGCTTATGAGCATGTCCGGAATGTGGTGGGGTGGAGAAGAGGCATACATCCTGCCACTCCCTCCAGGATCGATTTTTTACTCGTAAGTAACGCAAATTGATAGCCTCAGGTAGATTGATTTGAGAAGATTGGTGGCATCGCAATGGTCGTGAATTGTTCTTTGAGTACATAGTCTGATTGAATCATTAAATAATGATGCAGGAATTCTCATTGACAAACCTTACTTTCCCCTTTCCTTGGTCAAAAAAGGGTCAAGTCCCTGCTTTACACCACAGCATACTCTTTCATCACGTGAGTCGTTCTGATCATCGGATCCCCAACCTACCAACCTACTAGTACTCAACAAGAATACTACTATAAATCCATCCGAAGGCATCTGTGGGCATGGGATCAGAGGAGCAACCGTCTTGCATTCTGTAGTATTATGATATGAGCAATGCAAAATAATACTTGATAAAAAATAAATAAATAAATGCTTAGGTTCTACTACAACATATCCATGATTTACCAGAAAAGAAGTAAGAATGAAAATTTAGGAATCTTTGCGCCAAGGACATTAATAATATCAGCTGGTAGCTAGCTCTATTTCTGCAGTTTGCTTCCCACGCTCGGAGAACCGACCTCTGGAATACTCGGTCCCCAAAGCAGATGAGTCCGAGTCCCATTCACTTCCATTTCCCGAGCCCTGAGAAGGCTTATCTAAATTGGGATTCTCGAACGGACAATCAGGCGTCGGAATTCCCACATCTCCTTCCAACATCTTCACCACGGTGCTCATCATTGACCTCGCCTCTGGTTTATTCTGAATGCACCACAAAGCCACCATCAACATCCTCATCGCCTTCTCTCTTTCACTCTCGGGAAACCCACAAACCATCTCCAACAACCTGCCATTCTGTAAATTGTGCCATGTGCACTGTGGTAGCCCCAACATTGACTCTCTTAGGTCCATGTCATGATTTATCCTCCTCCCCACGATGTCAAATAGGACCATTCCAAAGCTGTACACATCGCACTTGTACGTCACAGGATATGGCTTCGACATCTCTGGTGCAGCATACCCGTGTGTGCCACGAAACCCTGTCATGGGGATCTGACTGCTTTCCCTATTGCAGAGCTTGGCGAGCCCAAAGTCTGCAATCTTCGGGCTCAAGTTTTGGTCCAGGAGGATGTTCCCGGGCTTTATGTTATAGTGAACGATCCTCTGCTCGCATTCCTCGTGCAAGTAGGCAATCCCCTTTGCGGTCCCCACGGCAATCTCATGCATCTTGCGACCATCGATCGCCATCTTGTTTCCTAACAGGAACTTGTCAAGGGACCCATTTTCCATGTACTCATAGACGAGCGCCCTTGTCGTTGGGTCGAAGCAAAAGCCGTAGAGCCTGACGAGGTTTATGTGGTGAGTTCTTCCAATGGAGCTCGCCTCTGCCATGAACTGCTCCTCGCTCCTCTTGTCGTGGGCGTTCGTGAGCACTTTGACAGCCACCAGAGTTCCGTTCGACAACTCCCCTTTGAAGACAACTCCATAAGCGCCGGAACCAAGCACGGTGGCATAATCTGAGGTGTAAGCAGCCAGCTGATCTGAAGAAAACCTGGTGGGCTTCAGGAACCTTTCCAGGGTGCCAAACTCATCAGGCACTTCCCAATTGTGTCCTGGTGAGATAGCTGGCGGGAAGACGGAGATTACCTCAGATGACAAAGGACGAACAACTTGCGGAAAATTCTCCATGTCATTAGTAGCTATCCTGGCATAGCTTGGGATCGCAGTTCCTGCTTTCTTCAAGCAATCGATGATGAAGTACGCGATAGCAATAGTTGCTGCGGTCCCCACCACACTGCAAACTGAAAACAGGTTGCAGTGATAGCATTTGTTAAAACTTTTTATCATAATATCAAATTAAGAACTTCAAACACAGGTTCACATTCTAACTTACTAATGACAGCAGCTAAGAACCGATCCGTCGTCGATTTGAATGAATCGTGGAAAGGATCGCTAGGCGGCTCTTGATTGAAATTGTGGAAAGGATATTGGGAGGCGCTCATCTCTTCTGGGTGGAATCGAATCGAGCCTTGTTGGGGGATCAAGAACTTCTCTCGTTGAGAGCCTGCTAATGAAGACCGTCGTTACGGCTTCAATTTTGGTTATGTTGAGTATAAGTATTCGCAGATAATTCTCTCTGTTGTCTAGTATTTGACTTTTCTCGAACCGTGCATTTGCGTGGCTCATACGTTGTTGAAGTTCCAACGCGGTTTTGTTAAAGGGTGTTCATCGTCGAGGGAGTTTCTCGGAAGAGCATATTGAAATGGACGTGCTTCAGTCAACACAACAAATCTGGACTTTGTTCCGGTTCAAAGAGAAAGAGAAGATCATGTTACATAATATATAATATAAGAACCCCCATTGATTGCATTTTCTGCCTTCATGTACTCGTAGGTTCACCATCTGTGTTGTGTCCCATTTCATTCCTCTCAACAAAGGAAAACTTCTCAAACGATTGATGCCAGCGATCAACAAGGGTGAGCCTCTTTAGTGGATCGGCAAGCTCAACCTTGCCAATGGCTATTGAGCTCACTTGCGAGGTTGCCTAGGGACAGCAAGGCAAGCTCGCCACTAGCCTATCGCCATAGTTCGGTGATCGCCCTCCCCTTTGGCCAATCACCGGAAGGAGAAAGAAGGAAAAAAATTTAAAAAATAAAAAATAATCATTCAAAAAAATAAAATATGATTATAAAATTATGGTCAGCATTGGCAAACTTCCACATCAGCGCTAGCTTACCAAATGGATGGATTGAATTTGTACAATTACAAAAGGTTTAAGATTCAATTGACCAAAAAAATAACTTTAGGACCAAATAGGCATAATTGCAATAGATTTAGAAATTTATTGGTAACTTCCCCATTAACCCCTGAATTAGAAAGATTTAAAAAGAATATATAGATTTAGGATGAACGGTAACCTCTTTAATGACTTAGGAAAGATGCACCGGCAGGAAAGTGATTAGTAGCTTCTAAAGATGCATGGAGTAAACTAAACTATGACCTTTACACCACAAATCTTGCCCGGCATGACATAGAAGCCAGCGGAACCAATTAGCCACTTGGGTAGAAAGTTCTTATCCATAAGCGAATTTGTTTCTGTTGTATACTTGATAATTTATTGGGTCTCTTAATTACATTTTATTTGTTTAACAAGTGCAAATTTCTTGATACCAGGCTTAACATTTAAGCCAAAACATTAAAAAGGTAATGGCTCAGATTAGGCCATGACAATACATTTGATCGTTAAAACTCATGGACAGATGCCTAAATAAGCTTGTAGACCATAGAGGTCATAAAAATACACTTAGCTCAAGAAACCTATTGATGGAATGTCTGAAGAGCTTGTTGTCGTGAGATTATAATAGATAGAGTTTAAGTAGAGTCATGACACGTGAGGGCGATTGATTGACTCGAAACATGAAAGAAAGTTGAAGTCTGAGTCTATAAGGATCTAACTACCAGTAAATAACTATAACTAAAGGATCGAAACTTACAAATCATCCCTAAAGTAGCACGACAAAGCCCAAAGTAATGTCTCTTACAAGTTGAGAGTTATTTAGAGATTCTTGCAGAAGAACATCAAGATGTATAACAGAATCATTCATTAAAGATAAACGAGGAATATAAAATTCACATGCTTATCAACACACACATATCGTCAACACTCTGAATAAGAATTCTACCGCATCGATCGAGAAGTCCATCAGGTTTTGAAGATCATTCAATATAGATTAGGTCTTTGCTTGGGTTTTGAATTTCAAATTTGGATAAGATTAGATTTCTTGAGTTCAGTATTTGTTCTTAAGTATAAAAGCTTTTCAGTAGGTCTTGTAATCCCTTTCATTTTCTATACCCATCTATTGATTTCCTTCGAGAAGTTTATTCTTCAATTCCGATTATCGAGCACAGGTGATATATAAGATTGTAAGCCATATGTTCTAATTCTTTGCAATTTCCTCATTTGCCTTCAATTTACTATTTGTGCATTGCTTTAGTAATTCAAATTCCATAAAGTTATTGAGGCTTCAAGGCATACTAGGGTCCACCTGCTTTTGATTGGAAGTTAAATTTGGCAATTTACTTGGCCATTGCTCATCCTTGACTAAGCTTTACTCATTGAAACCATTGAGTTTTCAACGGCCACAACCTGACAAAAACACACCTAACAAGATTAAATAAAAGTGAAATGATCAAATGGAGTCCTGAAATGAGGCATTTTTCTAAAAAAGTTCCTAGAGGACTGTCGCAAATAAGGCCCTAGACTGGGCAACTCAGTCTCAAAATATATCTAAAGCTCACTGCTTGGTCAAATCTTCATCTGTTGGCAAACTCGTGCGCACCTGACATGCCACTTTGCAAGCCATGGTCGGTGGCATTTTCATCCGAGAACTTTTTTTTCATTTTCTTTCTGTTTTCGTTTTTTTCCCTTTCTTCTCTTCATCTTCTTCTTCCTTCTTTTCATGTCCCCACTTTCCAAACCTGCGCCTCCTCCATTCTACTTCGAATTGACATCTCGTGGCCAATTCTTCAAGCTCACCAACCATTTGGAGGGCTCTTTGATTTCGAGGAGACAATGGTGAGGAGGAGGAAGGCGAGCAAGCAGAGAGCGGTGGTGACAACCTCCACAAAGTTAAAAGATCGTGAAAATTGAAGGCAAATGAGGAAATTACAAAGGATGAGAGCTCGAAACTCAAGTGACCATGCTGCCATGGCCGCGAGTGAGAGGAACTCACGGCCTTCAATGAGAGGAGCTAGAGAGCCACAAATGAGGAGCAGGAGCGGCCTTAGTTGTTGTTAGAGTAATTAAATATTATACCACACATTCATTTACTAGCTTAAATTTAGAACAGTTGGCTGTTTCTCACAAAATTTCACATGAGATCAAAACAAAGAGTTTTGAGTTCAAATCTTTCTATGCCCTCACATGTCTCCATAGTGAAATATTTCTATGCTTAGTATTAGGCAAAAAAATTAAACTAAGCGTGAAGGGAAGTATTAGTGTAATTAAATATTAAACCACAGCCATGATCATGAGTGAGAAGAGAGAGAGGCCATGGCCACCAGCTCGGAGATCCAGCCACCATAATCAAGAGCTCAGAGCTCAAGCCCATCGCCATGGCTAAGTGCTTGGAGATATGCGGGCATGGCCATGAGTGAGGAGAGGTTGAATGGTGATTGGCATCATTGAGCGAACACTCAATGGATGAGCGGTCTTAGGTTTGTCGGGAACAGAGACTTACCAGTGATTTCGTGATGCTGAGCAACATCGTGCATTGAAAGTGGCTCGGCACGGGTGCAAAAGGAAGAAGAAAAAGAGAGAAAAAGAAGAAAGCGAAAGAAGACGAAAAGAAAAAAAAAAAAAAGTGTCCTTGGACGAAATATCCCTTACTAGTGTGACTTGGAAAGTGGCATGTGAGATGTGCGTGCATGCCAGTCGAATATTAGGCAAGCTGCTGAGGTGAGGGTGTGTTTTGAGACTAAGATGCTTAATTTGGAATATTTTTGAGACAAGGTGCACTCTTTAGGGACATAGCCGCTCTAAAAACTCTTTTGAACTGTCCTATTTTAGGCCCTTCTTTGACATTTATGCTGAATAAAAAGTTCAAAACTACGGCATGACATTTTAGTGTTACTCTATGAATTCTGACTCTTGTGACACCCAGGCCACTTCCGTATGGGCTGCAAAACTTCCTGAACTTCAGACTACCTGCATGCATGAATTATGATGACCCAGAGAACTCTATACTAAATTGCCTCGAACGAGTGGTCATGCTACAAAGTTCTTCTGCACAGGCAAATTAACATATTTTCATCTACTGATCCTTCTGAATAGAGACTACGGGATTTTGTTTATGAGCCTCGAAAAATGCCGTGGTAAATAGAATTAGGCTCAGAGAAATGAGGTTGAGGTACATGCTCGAGCACCAAAGGGGCATGTGTTAAGTTCGAGGAGATGAAAAAGCGAAAAACGGTACCTTAAATATTTTTAGGACAGCCTGAATATAACAAACAGAAATCAATGATTCCCGCAAACTCGGATTGATGGTCGTAGCAGATAATTGAGGATCCGTGAGCACCGTCAGAACCATTCTTGTGATGTGAAAAAGAGGAAGAACTCCATGCAGGGAATTACTTAAACATCTGAAAGCATTCGAACATGAATGAACTGTCCACAGAGACGCAGAGCAGAATCTGTCGATGCAGTATACTGACAGTTTCTTCTGAACTGGCTAATAATTGTTGAAGCCGACTTAATCTTTAAGTCTCAAATCTTCCGGGTCCATGAAAAATGTTTCGACTTTCACTTAGAAAGTAAAGATTTTGAGTACGTTGTTCATAACTAAAACGATTTCGCAAGCACGTGGGTTTTGAGTTTGGTAAAAATGAAACAAGTCAACGACACCTAAAATCAACGGAAATGGGAACACAGTAGGTGCTTGGAGCTTAAACTATACATACGCACACACCCAACACACATATACACGCACATTCACTTTGATCTGCAAGACAGGATGCGCTTGTCGTTGCCTCAGCTGAGCACCAGGTGCTTTGTTCCGCTGTAAGATTCCCAAAACCGAATTCGACACTAAATCAACCCCTAAACTCGTGCGGAAAACAAGCCCAAAAAAACACATGCATCACCGATCCTAAGGCACATCACAAAATCGAACGTATCTTGTTAGCCACAGATTAAACACCGACGCTAATATGAGGAAGAGAATTTGGCCATGTTCGATCCGATGACGCCAATTTGCCTTGAAGGGAAGATGGGTGTCGCCTCTTGCTTACTATTCTTTGTTTTTGGAGGGAGAGAGGGAGGAGGAACGTACGTTCTGCCAAAATGTGTGTTCCTCTCTCTTTATTTCCCCCCCCCCCTTATATACGTCCTCCAAAAAGAAACGTGTCCCTTCATCACACCTCTCTATCCATGGGTCCTAATATTGTGGGCCGGGCTTTTAGGCCCAACATGGGCGGACGGGCCAACTTAGGCCCATCACAATAATTAACAAAACCATCACGCTCGAACACATCATCAAAGGACTCAGAGTCATTGCCAACTTTCTCATTATGACTGAAGCGCGGTGGCACAATCACCATCTGCTTCTTAGACCTCTTCTTGCTGAGGCACCGACGGAGAAACGCAGGAGTCGAAGTGAAGCACTTGGCCTGGAAATACTTGATCAGGAAAGGGACACTCGATCCAATGATACAACGGCAATTGCCAACCACTTAACGTCGATCGATATGACGCTGTTCAGCCCTGGCATGTAGGCCGCAATGGTCCCTCCGAGGGCGAGGTAGAGTAGCTTCTTGCTGTACACGATGGCCCTCTTCAAGAATGTCTCGTCACTGAGCATCGCTGAGATCAAGATAAATATGACCGTTAGGGAAGTAGAGACGGCGAGGACGTTCGCCAGGATGAAGACCTTGAATGCAGGTTGATTAATGAGGATGGCCTTGTGACAAATTCAAATCTCCTGACATACTCTAACACACAAGTTTGGAAGTCTGACGTCCCATTGGATATTATTCCAATATGCACGGAGTCAAGTTAAAAAATTTCAATAAATAAGGGGTTAAAATTTAAATATGTTCAAATATTAATAAAAATAATAAAGAGGAAAAGAGTTCTTGTTATATTTTATGGTGAAATGTTGATTGTTTTTTTATGCATTAATAGGATGGAATGTAGTTGAATTTGCCAAATTAAAATAATGAATGATATTAATAAATGATGGATTAATGTTTTTAGTGTAAATTCATTCTAGGCTCTTTTTTTATTATTTATTTATTTGTAAATTTGAATCAAATTGGTTTGATTAAAATGATCAGAAAAATGATAACATCTAATATACAACATGTCCAACATATCATAATTATCTATTTTTTTTTTCAGGAATGACGTGTTGACGTGTCATGTTATATCACGTGTTGGTGTTGGTGTTACTTAACTCCCAAGTCCATAGCTCGTGTGGCATTGGGCATTCAATTTTCATTCAATTAATTGTACGCAAAGGCATTGGGCATTTAATTTTCATTCAATTTTCATTCAATTAAATATAAGGAATCACCACTAACCTATTGAAATCGGCTAAAAACCAAGTGAGACATGAGAAATATCTCACTTTCCGCACAACTAGAGATCTTGGAAACAGGGACTTGATTACACTAGTTCTAGAACTAGTGCAATTTTGGTACCTGAACTTGATTATGTGTTAACCAAAATGCCAATGTATCCTATTGAAACTTTTAAGATTCATCATAACCATTCTAGAAAAGAAAATAACATCCAATGAATTTAAACAACACAAGCAAGTGTAATCAAATTGAAGTGCACAAGCAGTGACCTAAGCATCGTCTCTAAAAGAAGAATGTAATGCAAAATAACCCCCATTGTAAAGCTTCAAGTGCATATTCAATTTTGGGTTTCATTTTGTCTGAATCTAAAATGTTTATTAAAAGATCTAAGCCAAGTGAATTCTCATTTTTCTAGCTTTTTCGCATATTTATGATTTTCTGAATTTTTTTTTTTTTTTTTAGCTTCTTATGAATTTTCTAAATTTTTTAATGAATTTTTTTATTTTTTTATTTTTTTATAATTTTTTGTTCTACAAAAATGGGACTCCAATTGGGTCAGGAGACCTAATCCGACTCGACAGTCTGACCCAAACTGATTTTAGGGCTAAGTCCGAGTATGGCCTGCATCTTGACTCTAATGGGTTTGGACTACTAGAATAATTTAAGCCTAATTCTATTTAAGTTAAGTTAAGCGCAACTTGGCTAGAACAAGAACAAGCCATATCTCTCAAAAAGTTATCCCAAGCCCATCTTCCATTTAAATTCAACCAGCCCACCAGATTCACAAAGCCTTTAACCCGTATATAGTTTTTATTATTGGCCTAGCCCTATGCAGCATACTCATGCGCTCGGCCCGGTCCCAAGCCCACAGCCTTAGACCCACCTTCCATTATAATCTATTTTTTCTTTTGTTTCTTTTAGTTACCTTTTTTTATCATTATCTTTTTTATATATTTTTCTAATTTCTCATCCCCTATAATAGTGGGGTCACATGTTCGATTCTATTTAGGTTTTCAAGAAATTTGAACCAAACTAAATCCAACCGGAATCAAATAAGAACCAAATTGAAAACTTGATTTAGCTCGATTCAATTTTTTGGTTCCCTTTTTTGTCTTGTTTATTGGAATTAAATTGAATAAAGGTGAGAAAGAAGAGAAATTTTAAGTTGGGTGTTCAATTTTTGTTAATAATTTCGGTTCAACTTGGTCAATTGAATCCAACCTAAAATGCACGAAATTTTAGTCTGGTTTGGTTTCAATTTCGGTTTGGTTTTGACACCCCTACCCTATAGATCACGGGGGTGATTGGTTCCCGGTCCGATTCGATTCCACCCAAGGACTGGGAACTAGACTAGGAGGACCAATTCCCATTTTTAGGACCGTGGATTGGATCGACTGATTTTGGAATAGAGAATTAGACATGACCCAACTAATCCAGTTCGGTCCAGTCTGTTTCCAATGGACCATCACTAATTTTCATTTCATTGAACAAAAAAAAATAGATAATATATACATGTCCCTTAGTAATGACTAGCAAAATGACACCCAAACTTCTGGTACGGTCAAGTTTACTTATCCACTTTGTGACAGCAAAGTAACTAGCAAAGTGACACTCCATATATATATATATATATCTACTTTGTGGAGACAAATTCTTGCATCATATCCTATGTCCATGCACTATCATGAAACAAAAAAACAAGTTAAAGATCCACACAAATTTGAGATATAGAGAAGTTTTTCTTTCCATCCATTAGGGGTCATAACTAACCTAGAGCAAATTCTCCATGGAGCAAAAAAAAAATCAAATTCCACAATTAGCACAAGAGAAAAACATTCAACATTAAACTGCCAAACTCCACACATCTCATCGAATCACTCAATGGTGTATGTCCCAAAGGAAATTGATTCTTTGATCAAGTAAACAAAATACGATCAAAGCCGAGACCCAAAAGCCATGGCTAAACTTGCTAATAGGCCTACAATAGCCTATATGATAACTCAACACTAGTTTTAAATTATAATTACTTTTAATTAAACTCAAATAGTTAATGAAAATCTCACCACATGTATTTTTTTTTTTTTTTTTTTGATGACCCAGGGAACCTCCGAACGCCGCTTCGCGGGGAGAGTAAACCCTGGAGCGCCGGGGGCCCCCACCGCTGACCCCCAAGCGCAGGTAAGACGCGCGTTATGCATTGAAGCATCGCTTCCACGGAGGTTCGAACCCTTCCCCCTGCGTTTGGGGTACCAAGCCCTAACCAACGCTTCCACCGCGGGCGGTGGTCTCACCACATGTATTTCTTCCACTTGAACTTACAAACTCTATTTACCGGTAAGCTCCGAGTGAATGTTATTCATATTTAACAAAAGAATTACAAGAACCACCAACCGCAGCGGCAACGCTGGCTTTGGGCTCTCTCCCCCTCACGAAGGGAAGAAGTTCAAACCCTAGCGTTGTCGTTAGGGATTCTTAAGCGTGACGCCGTAGTGATGGTTCCTGCACTAGCGTCACCTGGGGGCTTATGTCCTCCAATCCAAAAATAAAAAATAAAAAAAGAATTACAAGATGAAAAGATACATTAATGACTTGCCCATTCAAATCTTTCAGTATTCTTAATGCACTCTTCAACATTAATTGGCATGATAACATCTTTGTATGAATTAAAAAACTTTGAAAGTCATTAAGCACAAAAAAAAAAAAAAAAGAACTACAAAATGAAAAGATACATTAATGACACATTAATGACTTACCACATTCAAATCTTTCAGTATTTTCAATACACTCTTTAACATTAATTGGCATGATAACCTCTCTGTATGAATTAAAAAACTTTGAAAGCCATCAAGCACATGACCAAATGTACTAAAAGTTAACTCCGAAGCAACAATTGTTACAGGAATAAATAAAATATCTCAAGCTATCAAAGAAAATATTTTAAACTTTTGGTCAGCAATTTTCTACCACATTAATAAATCAAGATCACAACTTTCTTCGCATTCGACTTTAAGATACTTATCAAGTTCATAAATCTTACTTGCGGACATTTTTTTCTCCTCATAAAGAAAAATATCAAATGCCTTGTTCGAATTAAAATCCTCAACCAAATGAAGATCATCCTTCTTGCCATCCTCATAGCTATTAGAATCCCAACTACTATCAATATTAATCCAAAGCTGGACTACCCAAATTTCTATCACAATAAGTAAAATAAGATTTCTCATAAAAATAAAACAATTGTCACAAAGTAATTCTCACCTTATCATACATTTAATCAACTTTTGCACTATTATCATAGATTAGTTTATGGCCCTATTTGATATGGCATGTGGAAGGGGCTTTGGGGCTCTAAAGTGGTTTGGGCAAAAGCAGTGGTGTTTGGTTCAATTTTTTGAGGACTTTGGGGAGATGCAATTGCATCTCCAAGGGGCTTCAAAGGGCTTTAGGGGAATGGAGGGTCCAAGGTGCATTTAAGAATAACATTTTCGGAATGCCAGGGCTTTTATTTAATGAAAATATGTCAATTGCCCATTTTACCCTCATTTATCAACCAAAATTCATTTTTGCTCTTTCTAAATAGAAAACCCTAAAAGCCTCTCGTAGCCTCATGCCTCCTTTGCACTCTCACGCCTCTCTTTGTCATCTCTCATTGTCTCCTTCGCGAGTTGCTATCTGATGTCCATTCGAGATCAGTTATCCCAACCTCGAAGATCGCCTCCCACCATTCTGCTCTTGCGCTCGCGTTGCGCTCGTAGCAGGGTAGTTGGGTAAGCTCGGAAGCTTCGATTCCATCGCTCATTCGTCCGATTTCACGGTCGCCACTGAAGATTCCGCCGTCGTCCTCACCGTCTCCTTCGCGAGCAGCTCTCCAGTGTCCATCCGAGATCAACCATCCCAACCTCAAAGATCGCCTCCCGCCGTTCTACTCTCGCACTCACCTCTCTAGGTAAGATTTCCTCGGTGCTGCGGCCTCAAGTTGGCTTCGGTTCGCCCTTTGTTTTTTGGTCAATCGCCGAATGTCAAGTTTCATTAGCTTTCGAACTTATTGCACTTCTGTGTATTGTGATTGTTCGTTGCCTCGACTTAATTTAGCCATCCTATTTTTCAATCGGTGTTTTTTGTGGGTGTATAGATGTTCGGCACGGATATTATTTAAATCTCCACACCGATGCCTTGTGCTCAATGTGCTAGTTTAGATAGACGCATGCATTAGATAAATTCAAATTCGTTCTGTGCTAAGTTTAAGGCTGCTTCCATTGCTGTTTTATCATTTTGAGCAGTTATTCTATTCCGGGTGAGGAAGAACGTGCTATTATTTGTTTCAAGTTATGTTATGACCTTAATGAATGATGCTACTAAATGTGCTTGTTCTAGGATTGTCTAGTAGAAGTTACGGAGTGCCTCGCAAGCTGGACACAAAGGACTTATATGATTTCAATTTGAGGTGAACTACACTGACCCTTCTTTGTACAACTTTGTTAGAGTTACTATGGGTGCAAAATTATGTTGTAAATGATTGTCTTCTCAAAGATGAGATACATTGTACTGTGTTCTAATGAATCAAAAAGTTTTGCCTTTACTTGAATTTTATTTTTATTTTTTGGTAAGGTAAGATTTGTATTGATAAGACTTTGCACAAAGTACAAGAAAAGCCTGGCACTACCAAAACGAACACTCAAAAGGACCTAATTCGCGGGAGAGTATAAGGGTGCCAAGTTCCAAAAAATAAACTGAACTAAGAAACAAAAGACCAAGCCAAAACTAAAAACCCTCTATCAACGAAAGATAGATGAACTCAAGTCCCAGCTTCGTTGCAGCCTTCTGTTCTTAGGATTATCCACAACATTCTTTAGGGTCGACGATTTATCCTTAACTGCTTTCTGGAGATGTATCCTCATTGCCAGGATGGATAGAGTCTGATTACGGAAGATGATATTGTTACGCTCCTTCCAAATAATATAGCAAATAGCTCCATAACTAAACCAAGCCAACACATCATAGAAGTTTTTGTTCGAGAAGCGTCTAGCCGCCCAATCCAAGTTCTCAAGCCACAATTTGTTGCGCCAAGAAATATTAAATTTAGCCGCCCAATAGGCAGCTAGATTACCAGGGACATGACAAGCAAGAAATAAGTGATCTACTGAATCCGGCCTGCATGAACAGAAGGGACAAGTAACTGAAGAGAGCCTACCAACCGAAGCAAGTAGAACCTGCGTTGGCAACCTCTTGCGGGTGATAAGCCACAAATGAGTCTGGTATCTAGGCGGCATAGTAGAACTCCAAACGAAAGAAGACCAAGGAACAATGTTGCCTCTAGGTCTCAAAAGATCCCAAGCAGAGGCTGAAGAGAAGCGGCCCAAGGGATGATGAATCCACTGGATTCGGTCTTCACTCTGGTTGAAGGTAGGAAGAGGATCCCACCATCCAGCCAAGATGTTAATAACATACCAGCCCATCGGAGATGAGAAGGCGTCAGCTACGGAAGTACCTCGAGATATGCCCGAACGATAAATATCCTGGTTGGAAAATACCTTATAAAGAGGACCATTAATGTGCCACGGATCAAACCAGAAGGAAGCAGTTCGACCATTGCCAATTTTCCATCTAAACTGTTGTTGATATAAGTCTCGAAGATGGAGGAGCTTTTTCCAAGCCCAAGAATAATGAGTCGGAATAGGGACCACCCAAAAGTTCTTGCGATTCAGGAAAATGGAGTGAATCCACTTGCACCAAAGTGATTCTTTATCTGAGAAGAGAATCCAAATGTGTTTAAGCATCAAGGCTATGTTGTTCTCCTTTAACGACCGAATTCCAAGTCCACCTTCCTTCCTTGGCAAACATACATCACTCCAGGAGACTTTGCCCCCCCCCCCCTCAGACCCATAGCTAGTCCTTTCCAAAGAAATTGGTGAAAGATTCTTTCAATACGATCTAGCACAGCACACGGCAAAAAGAAAACACTCGCCCAATATATTTGAATAGAGTGGAGAACCGATTTTATAAGCTGGATTCTACCGGCAAGCGACAAAAATCTGTGCGTCCAAGATTGGAGTCGAGCTGTAATTGCATTTACCAAAGCCACACAATCCGCCTTTGCTAATCTCGAGGAAATAATAGGGACTCCAAGATACCGAAAGGGAAGGGTACCAACCTGAAAACCTAGCTTGTTCAAGATGTCATTGGGCAAAGTAGGCGATCCACCAGATAGATATACCTCACTCTTGCTCACGTTCGGCGCCAAACCACTCCAATTAGAAAAGGAGTCAATCCCAGCCTTCAACAGTTCCACAGAGGTAGTGCTTGCTTCCGAGAATAAGAGCACATCATCGGCAAAAATAGATGGGAAAGCCTGGAAGATTTACACCGCCAAAAAAACCGAAACGAGGGGTGGCTGGTTTGGATATCCAACAAACCGGTAAAAACTTCCATTACTAAGGTAAATATATATGGCGACATTGGATCTCCTTGACGAATACATCTCCCACTTGCGAAAAAGCCATGGAGGTCACCATTCAAGGATATGGAAAATTTAGGGGTTTTTATGCAAGCCATAATTTGATCAATAAAACTCTGAGGGAAACCGAAAGCCTGCATGCATACTTCAATGAAATCCCATCTCACCATGTCATACGCTTTCCGAAAGTCCACTTTAATAGCACATTTGGCCCGATAAGGGTCATGGTGGAAGCCACTGAAAAGTTCTTGGGCTAGCAAAATATTATCACTAATGTGTCTCCCCTTAACGAAAGCATTTTGGGTTGAACTAATGATGCTAGGCAGCACATGAGTCATCCGGTTTGCAATGAGCTTAGTGATGCATTTATATATAGTGTTGCAACAAGCAATTGGCCGAAAGTCATGGACAGTTGAAGCATTAGGGATTTTGGGCACTAAAACAAGAATGGTAGCATTAATTTGTTTCAGTAGCTCGCCCGTTTCAAAGAAATCCCTAACTGCTGATATTACCGAAGTACCAACAATATCCCAAGAATGCTTGACAAATTCAACATTAAATCCATCAGGACCATGGGCTTTTCCTACCGCAAGAGAGAAAAGAGTTTCCTTGATTTCCATATCCATAATAGGCCTAGATAGAAAACAAACCTGTTCCGCATCTAGGGAGTGATTAAGAACAGCTTGAATCTCCTCCTTCACAGGACAAGACAAAGAAGGGGGAGCAGCCAAAAGATCACGAAAGTGATCGATGAACATCTTTTGAACTTCCGCCCGGTCGGAGGTGGTGACATCCCCATTGGTTAAGGAGATGATTCTATTTTGGAGGTAACTCCTGTTCACGACTTGGTGAAAAAATTTAGTATTTAGGTCCCCGTCTTTCAACCACCGGACTCTAAACTTTTGCCTATAAAACGATTCCTCTTGGAGCCTTAAAGCTGAAAATGCTTGAATCTGTTGCTTTTCAGTTTCAACAAGGAAAGGATTCATAGGATCATCTTGAATAGCATCTTGAGTAAGTTGAAGAGTTCATCTAGCCTCCTCAATTCTCAAAGATATCTCCGAAAACGATTCCCTATTAAGTTGCTTGAGTTTGCTTTTGAGGAGGCGGAGCTTAGCGCAGAGAATAAACATTGGCGATCCATAGAAAAAAGAGGCCCACGCTTCTGAAACTAGCCTGGTAAAATCCGGATGAGTCATCCAGTAGTTAAAGAACTTAAATGGCTTAGAAGACTTGGGGATAGGCATAATTTTAACCACCATTGGAGTGTGGTCCGAGATGCCCGGAGCTAAAAAAGAGGCTTCCGAGAAGGAGAATTCAGCATTCCATTGGCCATTAACCAATACCCTATCAATTTTCCTTTGCTTTCGGTTGGACCCTGAAGAAGTAGCCCAAGTATACCTATACCCAGTGTACCGAAGATCATCCAAACCAGACTGAACAAGGCAATCTCTAAACTCATCAAAAGCTGGGATCCAAGCACTAGAACCACCAATCCTATCTGAGGGAGCCCGAATAGCATTAAAGTCACCAGCAATGATCCACGGCGAAGAAGAAAGAAGGCCACCGGTATGGATAAGATCTTCCCATAATAGCCGTCTCAACACAAAGCTGTGCTCCGCATAGATAACCGAAAGAAATAAGGATTTTCTAGAGGCAAGCCATGTAAGGCTACCATGAATAGCTGGAACCGAGGAGGCATTAACCAAAAACGAAACCTCTCGGGGGTTCCAACCCACCCAAATTCTCCCTTTATAAGAGTGGTTATAGTTGTTAGACCAACTCCAACCCGGAAGAAGAGTCGAAGTAACAGAGTTAAAAGCAGCACGGGAGATCTTCGTCTCAACAATTCCCACACAGCAGAGATTGTTAGTCCTAACAAAATTCCTGATTTCCACTTGCTTAATGGGGTTCCCTAGGCCCCTAATATTCCATATACCGATAAACATAGAAACAAAAGCAAAAACAACAGCCAGACAGGAGTGTTACCAACGTCTGGGTGGCTTCCTCCTATTCGTCCCTTTGCGAGAGGCGTTAGAAGGTGTGCCCTTTGCGTTTCCTTTTTGGCCAACATTTGAAGGAGTAACCACTGCAGATTTAGGGACATTTTGTTAGCTAGAGGGAGCATTCAAGTCAGATTCTTGACTTGGCTCAGCAAGATTCAAGTCTTCTTCCTCATCACTGTTACTACTAATCGCATTCACTTCCTCTTCCGAATCTTCCTCAGAAGATGGAATTATTGCCATGGCATCTCCAGACTTCGGCACCACTAGGGCCATTGACGGAGCTGCATTTGTCGCATCCAACCTGCTTTGCTCATTTTGATCATCATTTGCCGAGGAGGATGGGGGAAGATCAGTATATAACTTAGTTTTCAGAGTCGAGATTGGAGGAGTGGACTCCACCTTTTGTTCCGGTTGATGTTTCATCTTCCTGTTCGTTACTTGTTTCCAACCATTAAGTTGATCATCCGAATTCTCATTCACATGAGGTATAATAGGCCCTGCAGCAACAGTAGAGGGTTCCGCGGTTACAGGGGTTTGCTTAGGGCTTACCTTGTCCAAGTAGTTATGGCCAAATGCACAACACTTCATACACGAATTTGGTCTGCATTCATAAATGACCTGAACAGAGAAAACCTTCTCATCCACCCATACTTCAACTTCCTTGCACCTTTCCAGCTTTGCCGATATCTCTACACAAACTCTGGCAAATGATAGGCGTTTCATTTTTTTCGGTCAAAGGATCCACATAAAGAGGCCTCCCCACTGCATTAGCAATCTCACTAATGCCTGGGGCCGACCAATATGCAAATGGGATATTTTTCAAGCGTATCCAAACCGGGACCGACGATTGGAGATCTTTCTTCAATTCCATATCCTTGTGCCACTGCTTCAGAACCAGAGGGATTCTGGCCACTGTTATGTGGCCTTCATCCAGGATTTTCCTCCTAAATTCGTTGTCCGAGATGATAAAGAAGTAAAATCCATCATCATTTGCTAAGACTTCTGAAAGATGAGAGCCCCAAGTTTGTTTTAAGGCTGTTTCAGTGATTTTAAACGGCACATTTTTTCCCACAAAGTAGCCAACCAAGCAATTGTTCCATTTGGGATCCCCTGCATACCTTGCATTATCTGATAACCGCACAACAGACTTCTTTCCCATAGATACAGGGGGTGCGAAGCCTAATTCATAGCCCTTGGTAGACAAACTAGCAACATTAACCCATGAACGGGTCTGAGGGGCTTTGGACCGAGCTCTGTTCAAGTCATTCCCACGTCTTTCCTCCTAGCCTCGAGAGGCATACCTAGCACGGCTACGACTACGCCCAGTGGTAGTCTGCATCTTATCTTTCCCCCGCCCCATTGGATTACTAGATGATGCCATTACTTCGATACCGATCGAAACAGAGCACTCACCCAAGCCGGAGCAGCTCAACGATAGCTCGATATATATGCCATAGCAGGAGCAAAGCTTCGGGGGGTTTCAAGGAGGGAAGAGGCGAAGGCTTACCTCCAAGGATCTCTATTAATGGTGGGCTGAGGATCTCGAACCAGCTCAAACACCAGAAGCAGACTGGAGTCGCACCAGAACCCTAACCACGCCCACTGAGATTTGTTGATTGGGGCCAAACCGGATGAATCGCTTCGGACAGGCTTTGAGGAGGGTAGAGACGAGTCTTCCCACCGAAAATCGCATCCAAAGGATGGCCGGATGGATCGCAGTAGGTCAAGAACCAGAAGCTGAGCTACAGTGAAGTTCTCGCCCAATTAGGAGAGAATGAACAGTAACCCGCGAATTCTTCTCGCGTCCTCTTTACTTGAATTTTATTAATATGTCTCTTATACATTATTCTTAACTTGAAACATATATATATGTATAAAGTTAAGGTCATTGATTTTTGTTTTTGATTTTAAACAAATTAAAGTTGCAAAATTTTAAAATTGGCACATGAAAGGACTTTCCAAATGTAACGTGTTTACCAAACAGCATTTTCCCCAAATTGCATCTCAAGGCATCTTTTCAATTTTGTTTACCAAACAACATTTGCATTTCGCCAAACCCCTTTAAACTAAAAGCCTTTGTATTTCCCCAATGACATTCCCCTAAAGCCGAATCAAATAGAGCCTATAACAATAATGCACATAGCTCATCTTTCTTATTGGATCCAATATTACCATGGTCAACACCATCATATTCATTTTTTTTTAAAACTCTCATAATATTTGTCAAACTTCTCCTTCATCTTTGCATCCATAACTTTCAAACTAAGATCCAAAACCTTTTTCGCTTGTTTCAAAGTCTTATATAAAATAACTATCTCATTAAAATAATCATTCATAATGATATACAAAGTCTTGGACATCTTGTTGGTGGCATCATAAAACTTTTTCAAAAATAGGATTAATACCCTGAAAAACTCAAAACTGACATATTTATGACAAATTTACCCCAAACTATTTTTTTGACTATGAAAAATCCAAAACCGGTACATCTGTAACAAATTTACCCCGACTAACCATAAAAAATCATAAACTTGTACATTTATGACAAATTTACCTCAAAATTAATTTATTCGACCACAAAAAACCCTAAATCGGTAAATTTGTAACAAATATACCATCCGCTAAATTGGATTAATACCACAAAAAAATTACAAAAATTGTAAATTGTGACAAACGGAGTGTAAAATCCAAATTTGGTATACCAATCAACTATTACATGTCATTTAACTTAATAATTTGACAGTAAAATTTAATAAAAACTAACCGAGGGTAAATTTGTCACAAGAGTATCAGTTTGGGGTAAATTTGTCAAATGTATACCAATTTTGGGTTTTTTGTAGTCAAAAAAATAGTTTGGGGTAAATTTGTAACATATATACTAGTTTGGGGCTTTTCAGAGTATTAACCCTAAAAAATACTGAAAGAATTTTGGCATATTCCTAATATTTATATTGAGGAGTGTCATAGTCAAGCTTAGTTAAGAAAGAATGATAATCTTCTTCCATTATTTCAAAAGATTTTTTGAATTTTAAGGTAATGTCTAACATAAGGTAAGTAGAGTTTCACCTAGTTGTAATATTAAGACAAACTGAACCCTTATAAGTAATTATCGCACTCTCAATTCAACCTTGGAATATTTTGGCTATTATGGGAGAACTTTTCACATACTTTACCACATTTCAAATACTTATAATAGAATCACATATCTTAACAAATCCATCTCTCACAATTAAGTTTAAAATATGATCTACTTTATGTGTAAAACATCACATTCTAAGTTCAATAACCTATCTCTTGAGAATTTTTCATTTAAAAAACTAATGATAACATCATTAGAATTAGTATTATCCACAATGATTGTATACACTTTTTCTCTATTCCTCATTCATAGATGCATTTCTCAATTATTTTCCCAATATCATTGCCCATATGACTAGGTATTACTACAAAATTAATAAAAAAAAAAAATTACAATTTATAATCGTCATCAATAAAATGTGCAGTAAGACATAAATAATTCAAATCAAGATGGAACTCCATGTATCAATTATGAGTGTAACCCTAGATTTAAACTTGCGAAAGTAAATCTTCAAACTTGCTTTCTCACAAAGATATAACTTTATACAATCTCTAACTACTATAAATCGTGAGGTGTGATGGAAGAGAGGTTATAACTTATCAATAAAATCACGGAATCCAATAGCTCAACCATAGAAAAATGTTGTTTATTTACTATGATCATTCGAACAAGCATTTACCTACAACGATCTTGATCAAATTTCTATGTTAATAAGACATTTGCACTATCACTACTAGTATACTCTATTGTCGTCTCCTGTACTTTATGTGCGGTAAAAAAATTTTTACTCTTTATTTATGTTGCGAGGATACTTGTTGCATATTTTCAAGTGCTTCAACATAGAAAAAATACCATTATCAATATAGTACATATACTTGGCCCCAAAATAATTGCAAATCACCTCAGTTTTCCCATTCTTAGGCCCTTATGAAAATGAAGCGAGATTGTTGATATTCGTTTACTAGAACTGGGAGAACCTTATTTGTGTTGGATGTCACTTTGAGGTTTTCAATTTATTCATCTACATATTCTAGTGAGTCCATCATAGGATTTATATCATCATTTGATTGATCCACTTCCATAGATATATAAATAGATTGCTTGAATCAAACAAAACATTATAATGAGCCATCAAACCATCATATTCATTTATAGCAATAAGTATACTAAAGATATAATTGCAACCTTATGTCTTACTGTCATGTCCATATTCACCATTAAACTATACCTTCTAAAATAGATACTAAAAAATTAAACATATAAAAAGTTGCAACTCGAGCAAGTGCAAATTTCTAGCAACCAAAATGATACTTTTTCCTTCAAAAATGGACCATAGACAAATTAAAAATAGAATTTATATGTTTAAAATAATCGAATAAAGAATACTAATGAAAAAGGACTGAACGAATAGTCCAAAACTACAACTCTTCCAACATAAAACTCGCTCAAAAAAGGAAAATTGAAGATTTTCACCAATTGATAACTAGTCAAAGCATACAAGATGATTCCAATCAAAATCCTTGAATCGAAATACCATCTATAAGTTGCATTAGTTTCCAAAATCAATCAATTAATTGGCAATTTTCACAGCTTGTGGAGAAAAAGAAAATGTACTGATTTTGATGACGGGGCACTTCTTAGGCTTGCACTTGTCGAAGCTCACTATAGCAACGTGTGAGCTGATCCACAAGTAGTCAAAGATTAGATCTTACGAGCCTTTCTAGTAGTGTAAAACTACAACTCCTCCAACACAAACTCGCTCGAAAAGGCAAGAGATTCTAATCAAAATCCAGCCAATGAGAGTAGGAAAGGTGCCAGAGTCAAGCAAGGCAGGAGACAAAGGCCGCGAGAGAGAAAGCGTCGGTGTCTTGCAAGGTGAGATGCGAAGCCGCAAGAGGGAAAGGCATCAACATTGAGGCTTAAGCAACTTGGTTGAAGCAAGGCGTGAGGTGAGGCTGCAACTGTGGAAGGTTGCAATTTATTGCTACAAGCTTCACACAATCCATCAGTAGACATGTCTAGACATAGAACAACTGAGCAAACTCCAACGAGACTATAACAGTTATAGCAAGTGAGATCACACTGAAATGAACACTAAGAAAGACGGGATCTAAAACCAATGGAAGCAAAGTCAAGAAACTCACCTGTGTCAAACTCATCAAGCAAACCTCACTTCAAAGAGCAGAAATGCATAGATCTTTGGTGGAGTGGAGTAGGAAGAGAGCAAAGTATTAGAGCAAGGCATGAGGCGAGGTGTCGTGGAAGCAAGAGGGGTTAGGGTTATGAGAAGGAAATCAAGAATTAAAGTTTAAAAAGAAGGGAAAGTGAGAATTGCCAATTGAGATTTGGGAAAAGGAAACTGGTAGGGTTGGTTCATAAATTTATATATATATATATAGATGATCGGATTGATCCGATCGGTCTAGTTGGTCCAATTCTGACCCTAAAATTGGGAACCAAACCAATTGGTCACCGATTCCAAATATAGGAACTTGGGATTGAATCGGGACCCTCTAGACTGCCTAAAATCAGTTGGCCCGATCCAATTTGGCTAGTTCCCGCTTTGAGTGGTTCCTATTGCACACCACTAATAGATTGCCTTCTTCCTCAAAAACATTTTGGAGTAACATCTTCCCCAAGCCTACATCACCAAATATGCTGAAGCTTCACCCATATTGCCATAAATTCAAACCATCACCCAACCACCATCAACAACCTTTTTTCCAGCCACCAGACCACCTTCATCTACTATCGATCACCAATCTTAGCCCTTATCGCAATGCCATAGATTGTCATTCTCAATCACTACCAATGCAAAACGAACAACAGAGAAAATATTAGGAAATTGAGAACTATGCATATCACAATGAGTGAGAACTCAAGCGAACAATTCCAAATCACACCCTCTTCAGTGACCACCGTTGAGCGTCACATGAATACATGAACACATGGAACAACATCATGAGAAGAACATGTTCTCAAAACAAATTCAATAATAACGGAATGTAACTCGGTATCAATTCTAAATGTTCATGAATCAAGTGATAAATAACAATTTACATCTATTCATCTACTGGTCAAGCAAACTTAGGAACAAACACTTGATTAGGCTTTTTATCAAACATGTTATGTGCGCTTTGAATAATGAACCTAACAATGAAATCAAAGGTGTTCTATTGCTCAAAATCAGTATAAAAAACTTTACATTACTGGCAATCTTCCAAAAAAACAATCTATCTCTTGATGATTAACACACGAATGGCATTTGTATATCTCAGTTTCACACCATATTCAAATAGAGAAGAACAAGGAAAGCACGTTACTTGTTCGTGAGTTATGAAGGAATTGCAATCAACAACTGGATGGGGACAAGTATTTTGATGAACACCTATGGCTAGAATTTCAACATTCGATCCTAGTTGGTTCAAAAATCTTGATCACGAAGCCAAACAACAAAGAGCGGGTTGTCATGTTCTTCTAGAAATGGAGCTAGCTGTAGGGAATGGCGACTAGTGAACGTGATTGTAGGTTTAAACTTACAGAGATCACCGTGGAAGCATTGTCGTGGACTTTTGAGAAAAATCCAAGAGAGAATCCAATCTAAGAAAACCAAAACCCCAAAGTCCCCCCCCCCTCAAAGTCTATTTAGCATTTTCTCCCTCTCCTATCTTTGCTGAGCCTCCTTTGCATAGCTCACTCTCTCCCTCAATCTCTTTCCGTTGGCTCTCACTTTAGCCCACTCTCTTTCTCTATGCTCTCTTTCACTGCTTTAGCCTCTAATTTTTTTTTCTTAAACCCGCCAGCCCCCTTAATAAAAGAAATTTCTTTCTATTTTTCTCCTCTCTCTATTCATTTTGGCTAGCTCACTCCTAGAAGCTCCGAACTTCGCTCACCTCACTCACGTGTTACCAAGTTTCGCTCACAACCATTCCTGTTCTCTCTTCTTTGCTCACTCAGTCACCGCTTTCCTCACCAAAGCACACATGCACAGGAGGAGAAGGACAAAGGGGCCAGGCTTGGAGGAAGCAAAATGGGCTGAGAAGGAGAGGAGGAAACAAAGGAAAATAGTTGGGTTAGGACAAAATAAAATAAAAAATAAAAAGAGAAAAATTAGGTCGATTCAAGGGATAAGGCCGAGTGGACTGGAAAATTTGCTAAAGGAACCGGGCCAAGCATAAATGGCCCACCCAAATTTCATTTCATTTCTTAATCTATTTTTTCTTGTTTATTTTATTTTTTGTTATCTTTGTTATTACTATATTTTTGTTTTTACCTTGTTTTGTATTTTTTTTAATATTTTTGCAAAAAAAAAATGGACACTTGAATCATCAACCAAAATTTGGGTCTCAATGGTTGGAAGTCCTAAAAATACCTTAAAAAAAAAAAAACTCTTATCGAAACACACACACCCTGAAATTAGACCTAATCTAATTAGATGACAGGCCTAGCATTCACGCTATACCATAATTTCATGTCCTCCTCCATCTTTATTGTTGGCCAATTAGGATTACTTCTAAACTTGGTCAGGTGCTAATTGGCAAGCCATTTAGCCTTGGCTTATCTTATTTTTATTTTCTATCAATCTCTCTTTCACTGACATCTTCTTCACAACATAAAAAATCATTCTACTTCCTAATGTAGATCCAACCGTCTCAATCACTTCCACATCACTTATAATCTCCGCAACCCTTAGTTTCTTATCAATAGGCAACTTGTACCATGTTTCAATGGCATCGTAAAGGAACACATTCATGCATTTAACCAATTATTCTTATGTCACCAACTCAGAATCAACGTTACCATCTTCAATTCCACCAACATGCCTTATATGAAATGAAAGATTGGGCATGATTTTGATAAGTAAAATGGTCAAGAAAACTTTGAATAATCAGTTAAATGTCAATTTTTTTTCTTTTAGGCATATTAGGTTGAATTATATAAATCATGACTTTTTTATACATATTTGCATCGTTCAAGAATTCTATTTTTAGTTTGATAAATTTTCCTTAAAAATACATTACCTTACCTTTTCCCTTTTGTATAATTTAACTTTAATTAAACTTAGAATTACAAATAAAAAAAATCAATACTTTTTGGTAAATGTGAGACACATGGCAAAATTGTATTTGGTGTCTTGCCATGTGGCAAGCATAGAGGCAAAACAAAGTAGCATGAGATGACCACGAGTGTAAACATTCCTTAATTGTTGATACATGTATTTTAATAGCACTTATTGGTATTCATACATGTCTTAAGTGTCTTGTCACTTAGGTTATCGATATGAACGAGTTGGACCTATAAATGTGCATAAATGCAAAAGACATTGTAAGGTTATACGTACAAAAATGGAAAATGCTTAAAGCTATATATGGCAACTTGAAATTTATGATAATTAAATTATAATGACAAAAAAAAATGATTTTGAAAAGTAGTAACATTAAGTAATAGGAAACATAACACACTAATTCAAAATAGCTAAAACTTCTTAATTATATTCTGATTTAAACTAGAGGGATTTCTTCTTCATTTCATTAATTTATTATACCAAATTATTAAAAGAATTCAATTTTAAACCTCCTATTATTTTATTCTTATTTGGTTTTGGTATGGAAAACAGGGATAATGTTGAATATTAAAATTAATATAGAGAATTTACTATCAATAGTCTATCACCTAATAAAATATGTAGTGACTCTCTAGAAAGCAGTGAAAAGAACTTAGTGTCTAAACGCTCATTTATTTCAAGATTAGCAAGTCAGACGGTAGGATGACTTTCTTATTAAAAGTTAAGAAGTAGTGAAAAGAACCTAATGTCCAAATGCTCATCTATTCTAAGCAAAGCAGGGCCAACATCAGTTGACTTTTGTAATACCACATGTCTTTATCTTTCCGTTCTACTTTATCTTCATTTGAGCAGATTTCTTCATTCGATGGAATCGTCTTTGACCAGAAAAGTTGGATCGACCATACAAAACAAGATAAAAGTAAAAGGACTTCTCTTTGAATAATTTATAATTAAGGAACAATATTATGAATTTGCTTTTAAATTGATTTATTTTACGTTCTTCATAACTAGTAGATTTACATGTACAAAAGAACATACGGTGGCATCGAATATAACACAGAAGTATTGTCATTCACATCGGGGCGAAGTATTTTCCTCGCTCCGCACCTAGAAATCCAGGCCCGATATGTTCGGGCCAGATCAATTTTCCATGTGGAAAACCGGTTCACCCGGCCCGTTTTCGCCAAGGACGTCTTGTTCGGGGGTTAATTGGAATTTTCGCCGCATCCATTGGTCGGAAAAGCGAACGGCGCAAAATTTGAGGGGCCAAAACCGAATTAACCCATCGTCAAGCTCGCGCAGCTAGGGCAATTTGGCTATATTTCTTTCTCCCAGAGGCGGGTTCTGGGTTTTAGCTCCTCTGCCTTCTTCCGCCATCCCTCTCTCTCTCTCTCTCTCTCTCTCTCTATCTTCTTCTTCTTCTCTCTCTGAAAAATTCACCGGAAGCTGTAGTTTGACCATCTTCCTTCGCTTTAGCAGCAGTATCCTCCAGCTTCCGTGTCGTCTGGCGGTGTCCCGAGTACATTGCAGCTCGGACCATGATCAGGGGAGGCAAGAGCTACGTGTCCTCGCCGCCTGCTTTCTCCAACGACGCCAAGAGGCTCCTCGTGTGCACGGGCAACACCGTCTCCGTCTTCAGCACCTCCACGGGCTTGCAGGTCCCGTTCTTGATGATGTTCTTGTTTCTTCACGTGCTTGGCGACCTGTTTTCTTGATCCGGGTGACCGAGTTTTGTCCTTCTTTTCTTGGATTTCTGTCTTCTTGGGTCTGTAGGTGGGGTCGTTGGAGGGTCACGTTGCGCTTGTGACGTCCGTCATAGTGGTGCCTGCCCCGAGCCCCGCCGGTAGAATCCTGTGTTACTGTTGGACTGCTTCGCTTGATGGGACCATCCGGTATTGGGACTTTTCCACGCCGGAGCTGATGAAGACGGTCGATGTCCGACTGCCCATTTTCTCCATGGTATGTTCGGCTTCCACTCGAGTTGAAGGAGTGATGTTCCATTGGGTTTCTTGTGTGGGCCTTCTGTTCTGTTCTGTTGGAGTTGCACGGACCATTTATGTTTTTCTCCCCTGATTTTTTTTTTTGGGAGCATGTTCAAATGGCATTCTATTGGAAAGTGATGAGTTTCTGTCAGATATTGTATGATCCAACAATTTGCCTTAATTGGTGCAGACAGATAGACATGACAGGGGTTCACTTGGTGTCACGGATTTTCAATTTGCTAATTTTTCCCCATAAATTAGGCCTGGATTTTTTTTAAAGGTTATCAGCTTTGAAGAAGATGCAAATGTTCAGTTATGATATTGTTATCCTTTCTATTATACTTTTTTGAAAGTGTAATTAAGTTGTTGAAAGATTCTTGAGAGTTAAACAAGGTGATACTTTGCATTTAGAATCTTTAATTTTGTTCTTTGTAAGGATTTGAGCCTCTGCTGTTTTTGGAACTTTTAGACTTTTATCAAATGATTGCTCTGATCTTCACTCATAGTTGGGGTTGTTCTTGTTGTTCCCTTTCTTTTTGATCCGCTCTTGAATATTTCTGCCGCACTTGATTGATTCTTTTAAAATTTTGACTTATACAATTAAGTTTGGTCTCTGGTGGTGAAGCTGGTTAATTGGACTTGTTATAATTGGTTAAAAAACTGTTGCTAATACACTGTCAGGCGGAAGCATTTAGAAACAATTTCATAGCAGCTAATTTTTTTGTTTCCTGACAATGCTATAACTACTGGTCTCGTGCTTGGTTGGAACTACTGGATGCTTTCTGACGTATATGCACGTCAAAGAGCCAATAATGTGATGGGTGTGACTAAAATGACATTGACAATGTTCAGGTTCTAGTATTTGGCAAGGTCACGAAGTTAGCATCTTCGGGCAGTTTGACCATTTGGATTTGTTGTTTTTAATTATTTGTGGGCACATTTAGTACTTTATGAGTATATTATTTTACCATTGTCTAGATCAAAGGGAAACTTGTAGCAGTTTAAGCTTTCTATTGATGTCTTAGTCATCATGTTTGATAGGGTATTCATACTGTCCAGGTAAAGCTTTGCTTTCTGGCAATACCCTGTGGATTTTATGCTTACTAAGATTGTTATATGCAGGTGATTCCATCGTTATTATCTCAGCAAAATGAGAGCAGTGAAAAAGCGTCAGATGTTTTTGCCTATATATCAGTTGAGAATATAAGAGCACAGGAAACACAACCAAAAGCCTTACGTGGCCAAGTTCGAAAGTGTAACTTAACCAAATCTTCTCTTGCCGGAGGAGTAACACTGAAAGAGGTGCAACACAGATGTAGTGTGCTTATTTTGTTCTTTTCCTTCTGATGTTAGTACCTGCAAAATAGTTGATTTTGCTTTATTTGGTCTTGTAATATGATTTGGACACTGTTATGGTACATTATCTCCAGTTTACAAAGATTATAGCTAGTTATTTCTTATCGTGCTCCTTGAAATTTGCAATCATGAGGCACTATTCTTGGGAAAGAAATAAAGTGATTTCCAGCTTAGGTTCATTTAGATCCTTTGTCTAGGTCTGTTACAATATAATCTCTACCATCTCTCCCTTATCTAGGTGGCATATAGATTTTAGGAAACATGACAATATTATATATGAGGTGGCTTAGCCAAAACAAAAAAGACCTCGATGAGGTGAGGTGAGCTAAGAGACTAAAACGATGGTTGTTCCACCAGTCTGTGCAAAACTCGGATATAATATACATGAGGGGATCGTTAAAGTCTAAATGATGGCTCTTTCATTGATAAGGTATCCATTTCTTCTTTGTAGAGCACTGATTTGATGCTTAAGATTTCCTGAGAATTGGTCCTTGTGTTTAGTTATTGACTAATTAAAAGAGGTCCTTGTCAATCACAATGTTCTTATAGCTGTATTTTGATGTCACATTATCTGTGCAGACCAAGAAACCAGAGTATATAACTATTAGTTCCTCGGGAGAATTTTTTGGCATTCTTGACAAGCAGAAGCTTCACATATGGAAGGTTCCCGAAATTGAGTCGGAACGTGTTGTCCTTAAAAGAATAGACCTTCATCATACAAAAAAGTTCACCGTTTTTGCCTTCCACCCCACCCAAAGAATTGTGGCAGCTGGGGATGTAACTGGGAGAATTTTGGTTTGGAGAGGATTTGGTAAAAGGACATTTTCCATGGGAGACGGGCAGGCAAATGGAAGATCAACAAACTTTGATGGAGACAAACCTGGGGTGAGGGGAAATGATGATGCTGATAATTGTTCAACATGGCATTGGCATCCTCATGAAGTTAATTGCCTTGTATTCTCTTCTGATGGAGCTTACATTTATTCTGGTAAGTTAATGAGGCTGTCAAGTAAGAACAAATTTGCTCGTACGGAAATGTATAGGTTAATATATCTGTCACTTACTGAACATGTTTCATTGCTGTCTGTTGCTGTCTGGTAGACTAGTGCAACCTAGTCATTGTGATCAATCTTCGTGCATAAGCTGATTTTGTCTTGTAAAGCTGATGAGTAGGTTGTCACTCATGGATTGTGTAAATTCTAAGAGGTTGACATATATACAGTCATGGTTAGATGTGATTTTATTATGTGTTTCATTCTCAAGATTAAATTTAACTTTGTTAGGTTGGTAATAATGAATTTTTGAATTTCCTATTGAAGTCTGAATGCCCTTAGGTTTTCATGTATGGGATTGCCAGAGCATGCTTTCTCTCAGTCCATATCATGGGTTTGTGGAAGGTTAAGTGTTGATGTTCAACTTTCAAGAATTTCCTGATTGTAACTCTTTTTTGGGGCTTGCAGGAGGTAGGGAAGGAGTTCTTGTTGTATGGCAGATAGATACCGGGAAAAAGAAATTTTTACCGCGAATTGGATCACCACTTTTGTATTTTGTGGATTCTCCTGACCCATCACTTGCCTCTGTGAGAAAAAAAATTGTTTGCAGTACTTCATATTTGAGCATTCCTCTTAAGAGCTGGAGAAGCTGATGCAGTCAATTACTGAATGTTTTTCAGATTTCTTGTGCGGATAATCAAATTCATCTACTTAAAATGCCTGCAATGGAAATGCTGAAGTCTATTTCAGGAATCAAGGTATGTTTAAAGCAAGTCTACTTGTAGTTGATGTATTCAGGTTTCTGTGAATTTGTGGTTTGTATTGGAATTGGTGTATCTAAATCTGTTTATAGTATATCTGTTAAAGGTGGATAATGATAAGATTATAATCTAATTTTGCCAAGCTACCATCTAGAACTATTACATTCATATATACAGATATTTTATTCGTGTCCATTTAAGTAATTATAAACTTAGCCAATGTATGGACTAGGAAGATGGTTTTAATGAAGACATTACAGTTTCAGAAGGGTAAAACGTTCATTTTAGTCGTGGAAGTTGATGCAGTTATGGAAAATGCTGCCAAGCAGAAGCTACTAATCTATGTATAGTGGGAGATTCTCTCTTCATGCACAATACCTTAGGAATACACATGTACACACAGAGTCCATATATATGCTCACACACGCACGCGTGCGCATGTGTGTGCGTGTGTTAACAGATCTCTTTGTGATGTGAATATGTGTGATGTAAGAATTTTATTGCACTCCACTATCAGTTTCCGAATTATTTACTTTTATTGTGTCAATTAATATACGATTTCCATAGGATGTATATAGTTGCCAATATAGGTTCAATGGCTTCTTCTATAAAAACTGGAGCACCGAGACCTTAAAAAGGCCATTTTCTTTTTAGAGGAGAATCTAAGTAGCAAGGTGCTTAAGTGTGAATTCCATACAAAAATCATTGAAAAACAATGCTTTTATTTATTTATTTGAGTTAATATTATGAAAATTTTTTGTTTAAAACATATTCAAAAAATTAAGAGGATGTTTTCGGTGTTAAAAAGTAATGATGTTCTGAAAAAAGGTTATTTTAGGGTAGTGAGTCTCCTGTTGTCTTGACACTGGTTATTCTCTTGTTCTGATTCGCAGCTCCCCTTTTCACCTCCTGAAGCAGTTAGCAGCTTATGCAGTGGGTGCGTCTTTGATCAGAAAGCGGGGGTAGTTGCTCTACATACAGAAAATTATGGCATCCAGTTCTACAGCTTGTTTGATGATCATGCAATATCTGAGGTATGAATAAGCAGTTGGCTGATCTTTTGGTGATGTAAGCAATTTTTAAATTTCAGAATATATGGCAGGTTAAGGTATGAATAAGCAATTGTCTGATCTTTTCATAATGTAAGCAATTTTTAAATTTCTGAATACATGGCAGGTTCAATATAAATGATCCGTTCAATTCGTTTTTTCTTAACTGAGTTTCCTTTAATGTATGTTGTGGTACCACAAGCTGTGATACAATGATGTCTTCCATGTGATAATTTTCCTTTGAAATGGATGGTGGTCAGAGTGAGGCTGAATTTGAAAACTTAGGCATCTTCAAGATTACTTTCTAGTCAATGAGATTCACGCCAGAGATATGATCTTTTACTTTAGATGTAACTGCAAAAGATATATCTTAGATGAAGCACTTAGGCCACGTTTAAGTATTTAGCTCATTGTTTTCACTGAACTTTTCTTGGAGTTGTTTGCCTCATTCATTTTTCTGCTTTAAATAATATCTCTTAGTCACATCACTGGAGACGACCTATGAAACTTGAAATATCTTAATGTAATTTCACCTGGACAGCATCAAAACAACATTTTGTTTTTTGACTTTTTGGCTGTTTTCAGTTTTAAGAAACTAGAAATAGTAAACTGCAAGTATTCCTCATCCAAATGCAAGTCATATTGTTAGAAAATGATGTTTGCGAAGTACATATCTATGTGGGCAAGATGACTATTCTGAGACCAAAAGACTTATATTTCGTTTGTCTATGAGCTGCAAACTAAAGCATTCCAGTTTCTTGTTTGCAGGTTCAAGTATGTGAGAGAAATCATCAGCCAGGCAATGAAATCACGGTAATGCAATTCATTTGTTCTTCTGTTTCTGAAGTGTAACTCTACATGGGGTCTCATGTCAATCCCTTTCTACCTCCTATAACTGCTACACTTGTCTGCTCAGCTACTTAATTTCTGTTCTTGGATGGTCTGGTTACAGGTTGTAGTGACTCAGCTGGCCCTTTCAGTTGATGGTTCTTTTATGAGTACTGTTGAAGTTAGGCTTCCTGAAGAAGATATAGGTGGTCTTGTTTGTCTTAAGTTTTGGACATCAGATTCTCAGGATAAACATTTCAGATTGTTGACCGTGATTTATGAACCTCACAGGTTTGTAAATTTTTTCCCCTCTAGCAAACCAATAACAAGGCATGTCCTGAAACACCCGATGTGCGCACACACAAACCCAAAAGGAAAAAGTATTGCTTAGACATTAGTGCTGAAAGCAATCAATAAGCTTCAGAAGTTAATTAATGCTGGAAAATTCTAACTTTTGTATGGCAAAGTAGATAACACATAGATGCCGCTATCTTTGAAAATACCAATTGTGAACTTATTGAGTTTTTCTTCTAGGGATTCCGATATCTCCACCATTGCTTTCCGGCCTACCCAGTTAATGGCAGTAACTTCATCCTTTGGTGGGGACTTCAAGGTAATATAATCACTGAATCAAACCGTTGAGATCTGTATTTCATGGTATGTTAATTGTTCCTTTGCAACATCTCAGACTTGGGTATGTGGAAACGAGATTCAAAAAGGGGAAGTGCAGAATACTGGCTGGACGTGCTATGCAGTTGGTTCATACAAGTATGGATGACTTTCCCTTCTGCTTTTCCTTTAGATGCATCACCTACTGGTTATTTTACTGTTGTTTACTTAATCAATGGTAAGAAAGTTGCAAACTGAATAGAACCTCAAGTGTGTATAGGTACAACGTTGGGCAGGCTATCTGCTTGTGAGCCATGAATTTTCACTAGTCCATTTATGTTGCATCTCCACTGCCATTTCCATTGTTCTTAGTCTTAGTGTCGGTGCTAATATATTGCCAGTGATGTCTATGATTTGACCAGCCGTCCGGCCAGTTGTCCTTGTTTTTATTATCTGTGACTGTCGAGTATTGCCATGGGACTCATTTATGCTGTTAAGCATGAACAAAACCAATACATGCCTTTTGTTTGTCATGTCTGGTGAACACACTGTACAGTTAATTGTAATTTATCATCCTGATTGACTTTCGTTGACCTTGCAGGAAAAGACCAATGACAGCAGCTACGTTTTCTCCCGATGGTTCAGTTCTTGCTGTTGCGGCTGAAACAGTCATTACACTGTGGGATCCGGATAGGAATGTACTTGTGGCTATAATTGGAGATGCTTTCACGGTGATTCTAAACTATTAGTAGTCTTATTGGAGTGGATGTGTTTTGCATATGTTTATGGGACAGGGCTGGTTAAGCATGGAAGGTCATGTTTGACAGTCCTCCTTGGTCTGTTGAAGAGAAAGTATATTTGCCGCTTGCCATGCATAGCTTGAGAATATTGACTATGTGTGGTACATAGTTGATGAATAGCCCATTGATGGTAGTTGAGTAAATTGCTGTCCCCTGGTAATGCATTTTAGTTTGGGGACTATTAATAGTTCCTCTCATCACATTGGATCTTAAGATATTCCAATGGAGTAAGGGAAATTGCGGTTGGGTCTTTTCTGCTATGCACCTGAAGCCTCCGGTGGCTTTCACAATATGAAATGTAGGGGAGTTGACCTCCGACTGCCTCCTTGAATTTGAAAATGAAGGTTCTCCTGAGGAAACCATTTAGTGTTTTTGCATTTTGGCAGGCATAGTCAACTGACAGGTATAATATAGCGACCAACTGCGAACCATCCTTAATGTCACAATGATCACCTTTTCAATCCCGTTATGGACAATTGTCTTGATTGTGCAAAAGCGTTTAGTTGGCTTTTTCTTGATCTTGAGGCTGGATCACTTTAACACCTACATTTACCATGAGTGATCAGTTCCTATTGACACAGACCTTTCACTTGACTATTGAATCAAAATTTCATGCTGGACAATAGGTGGCAAGGTTAAGTGTTTTTAGAATATTACAATGGCAGGTGAATCACTTTGTGCTAACAATGTCATTCTTTGGTCAAGAGGGCCTGAATTCCAGGCCAACTCTTATTTTTAATTAAAAAAAAAATGTTTGGGTTGTACCTTTGGCTTGTTAATGGGGGAATGGTGATGGTAACTTATCATAGCTTTTACATTGGCTGTTCCATCTCAACCGTCCCAAAAGCAGCTGTTGCAACCATTGTGTTTTACTATTTAGAACTTTGAGCTTCTCTCAGTTAACCTGTGGAAGTCTGATTGGTTTCTCATATGTTGTTTTGCAGCCAATCAAGACCTTGTCATTTGTAGGGCAGTCAGGTTACATTGTATCAGCATCTAGAGGTTCCAGGCCGCAGCTATCTGTCTGGAGCCTGTCCAAGTTGTCAAAGTTATGGTCATACTCTCTCCAAATAGAAGGTTAGATCTTGCAACGTTTCTTTCCTCCAAACTGCAAGGGCTATTTGAAATGCTTATCTTTCCCTCTGGTTGCTTTAAAAGTTCTTGCAAGAGTTAAGTTTTTGTCCTTAACTTGCCGGAGTTCTTTTTACATACTTTGGTTCCTATACTCTGTTCATGAGCATTCTTAACTCAACTTTTCTTTCTGCAGCTGTCACTTGCTTGGGCAATCCCTCGACTTTTGCCGTCCTTGCTCTCCTCCCTAAGTTAGCTACAGAATCTCAGGGAATGGCACTTGGAGGGAGGGACGGAGCAATTCTTGCTTTCGATGTTAACAAACCTGATCCCGTGGCTGTATGGTCTGTGAGAAAGGTACATATTGTCTTTGTCTTTTTGCTTTTCAAAATTATGCATTCAATGCCATTACTTTGTCCTCCTCTTTTCCTATTTATCCTCCGGCTAGATAGAAACTATTATCATAATTATTTTGAAGAAAGATCCACAATAATTAGTCTTGGACAGTTTATTTGTGAAAATGTATGTATAGCCAAAAACGAACCCCATCTCAAATCGGGTCAAGTTTTTATTGTTCGAGTTGGCTTTGTAGTAACAAGATCCACCAATCCTTATTGTGTAATCTATAATGACGCATGGAAGCTTAGCAAGAGCTCTTTGGGAGCATCAGGAAGTGGACGAGGGTGGCCATAGTTGTCGAGGTACTGATCTGTGTGTCGTCTTATAGGAGGAGGAAGATGAAAATCAGTCTCTGTCGAGGAGGAAGAGATACTTGATGTATATGTCTTCTTTTTTCTCCTCACTATTTGGGTGTATTAAGCTACTCACCAAAACAAACGAACGTATTTATCCTTAAGGGCCAGGTCTCTTCAGCAGGTCTTTTGAAGCTTCAGTAATCAAGTGATGACTGATAGACATTGGCAGATGCAAATAAAACTAAAAAGTCCAAATATTACTCTTCCTATCAAGTTCAGTCTCATAGTTGCATATGAAACAGAAACTATTGTTTTTATTGAGGAATAGAAGAAATTAACTGAAGGAAACATGTTTATGTCTAGAAAATAAATGAAATTTGAGACAATCCCTTTTTATTTCTCAATTGTATATTAAGCTTAAACGTGGATTATATGACATGTCTCTGAACCTGATTCCATAATCTTGGATCCTTTTAGGCTGGTCCCCATGTTTAAGATTTTCTCAAAAGGCTATTCAAACACTTGGATATGCACCTGGACCTAGTCTTAGCACCCAAGTCCAATCAACATATTAGTTTGCAGTATAGTAAAAATGCCAAATAGTGAGCATGGTGTTTTAGCCCAGTATGCAAAATCCTTATTTTTCCTGGATAATTTAAGCTGATTTCTACCTTTGAGGAGGTCATCTGTGTACAAGTAGTTAAATATGTGGCCAATCCTGTGATGGTCACTCAACTTCTCCTTTAGTCTAAATGGTTACTCTTTTTAGCTAAATAAAGGAACACACATAAATGAAGCATGAAAAGTTAAAAAAATGAATTTTCTGTTCTTTGTGCAACAATTTATGAGAGGATGGATCATGTGGTAGTATTTAATTGCTGAGTGGAATATCCACCCCGAATCTTGTGACTAAAATGAATCAGGAGTACTTCTCTGCATGGTGCTCTTGTTTCTTAGTAGGATTTTCAAATCCTGTTGCATCACAGCGGAACAAAGCACTTTCCTTGGACACAATTTCTGTGGCACAGAGTAGTAGTTACATTGTCTGGTTTATCAAAAAAGTTATCTGTGCTAATTGCAGGCTGAAGGTGGTGCTCTTGCATTTCTTCAAGGCAGTCCATCACGAGAGAACTTTACTCAAGGGAAAACATCTCGTGGGTTGCTTGCATTTGTAAATGGTGATCATGAATATGTCCTTTTTGATCCATACAGTGATGAAGCAAATGAACATGGTATTGCTTACCGGAAGGGCCTTGTTTCTGAAGAAACAGGTACAGAACTGATCTTACAGTAGAGATTTGGTGCTGTAGTGAATCCATGGACATTTACAGTGGATAAAAGTGTTTTTTCCACTAGGATGTGATCAATGATCATGGTCAATTCAGAGTTTTACACAATCTGCTAGTACCTTTAAGCAAATTAGAATCCCATTGTAGTAGTTTATTCTTTTGTGGTTGATCTTTATTTGGAGACTTTGAATATTGCAGAGAAGTATGGGTACTCATCTGTATATGGGGAGCTACAGGAGTTCAACCATGAGAGAAACCAGACATCTGAGATCATTATCGCCCCATCTGAGAAGCCCTGGGCTACCTTATTCAGTGGATCGTCACAAACTCTTCCACCTCTTACCAAATTGTGTTCGGCATTCCTGGAATCACTTTTGGAAAAGCGAACTGCAGTTGTTGAGTAATCAGAAGCCCAACCTTTTTCAGGAACATGTTACTTATGCATTCATTTCACTTGCCATGGGCTGATTAATTGTTGGTGAGAGTGATAGGCTGCTGTTGTGATGCGTTAGCCAAGTTTTCTTCCAAGTAGGTTACTATTGAACTGCCGAATTCTTCCTTGATATGTAAATTTCACAATTTTGGCCAGAGTATCGTATTGTTGTAATGCTTAGAATTAGCGGTGCACGGTGTATGCTGTCTCGGTGGAAAATGAGGATAAACCGAGATAGCAAGGGAGGGCTGTCGAGGCATATTTTGTTTTTCTGGACAGGCTACAGAGTAGGTTTTGACAAGTTCTTTTACATTGGTGTTTCTGTATATTGTTATTTATTTTCCTTTTAAAGGTCCAAATATTTACGCCAGTCTCTGTCTCGTAACATGAGCATTGTAAGGAGTAGCTGAATGTACTTGTGAAAGAAGATGATCTTTACACGAAAATGAAGTTGTGTTTCTGAGCTGGAGTATTGATTTAACTCAGGGTTTAGACCTAGTCGCCTTACAATTCACATATGCACAAGACAATCCAGCTTTTTCTTATTTCGTTGGTATCACGTTCTCTTTCGGATCAATTGTCTTTAAAATCATGGTTACAATGTACCATAAGCTGTCCTATTATGTGCTTTGGGACGTTTCTGGAGATTTTCTTTCGGTGTGTCTCGGCGCTGAAGAGGAAATGTTAGGATCAAGACCGTACGAGGTCATGCATACAATGAGGTGATGATCAGGCTTGAACAGTTATTGATTCTCATATAATGAAGGCGAATGGGAATAAAAGCACAACTGAGTTTAAGCTCAAGCCTAGGAAGAAGGGTTCCTAAATTTTGTACGACGAAGAAAACCCATTCTAGCCTCGAGAATACCGGAGTGGGTGGTTTTTTATTTTATTATTTTTTTGGTCATAAGGAGTGGGTGGTTCGAATGTGGTATTTCGTGTACTTAATGATCTGGGGAAATAATCTTGATCTCCCATGGCTAACTCAGTCATGGCCTTATTTCTCAAGGAGCCGACCTAAATTTGAACTAGCAGCAGCAGGAAAATTAGTTGTGCTTATGATGGTTGACAGCAATAATGGATTGTCACCTACTCCTGCTTACACCAGTAGCTTGCATCCAAACTATAGACACGTTCATTCTTAATTCTTTGATCATCATCACCTAGGTGACCAATCAGGATACAATGTCATTAGGTGCACTAGGCTCTCTAGGTCCATAGAGATTGCCAAAGAGATCGGTGCGCGCATCCGATCCATTTCAATTATGCGGTTTTGCATGCATATAGTGCATACGTACCATAAAATCATGTCGGTCCGAGCCGCTAGGTACCTAAGTCCATAGCAAAGAAATGCTCTAATGGGTAACAACTTATTGTATCAAGTTAAAAGCTTTCTCAACCACGATGTGGCGTTGAGATGCTACGTAGGTCCTTCTCCTTCTTAACAACATTTTTAAGAGAATAATCTCTGTATCTCACTTTCTCCCCCTCCTCCTTCCCTTCCCAACCTAATATTCTACATCATCGATCGTTCGTCACTCGCACCTTTAGTGCCAAACTAGATCTGTCCATTGTGTACCTCGAACCATCATTTGTTTTTTTTTATTTATTTAATCATGCATGGAGAAAGCTGCAGCCTTACCACGCGTTTCACGTGCAAAACATGATGATTCGATGGAACGATTAGTTGACAAGTTACGAAGTGCTTAGAGGTGGAGACCAACATTGTTTACAGCAGCCCGTTCTGCCGATTCGTGGAACATCTGTTGCGATTCCCAAGGGCCTGATGTTAATTAATTTCAGTTTTATAAGTTAGCTGGGGTTCGTATGGATTGGGTTTATGTTGCGAATTCCCACACGCGCATTGATAAATTCAGGCCAATTAGCAATGGAAGGAAACAGAGATTTAGGTTATCAAATGACTAAGGATCTTCACGTTACGGTCGATGTTTCATTGCTTAATTTTTTTACTCACGAATGTCTACCGGTGATTCTAGTCCTACCTAATTCTAGCATTGACATAAAGCTTAGTCCCCCATCTTGGAATGGTAGCAAAAGAAGGTACGTATTTATTTATGCTTGAATAATTTCGATGCGAACTTCTAAATGTCCCAAAAAAATTAACACGGGCTTACATCGAAGAACAGTGTTCGACCTATTTTACCCTGCCAATAGTCAGATAACTTGGAATCAAACATGATGACGTTGTTTTAATCACACTCTTCAGTGACTGATGCGGGTGCATCAGGCTCTATCAATCATCTCTCAAGCTCAACTTGGACTTCACCGGCTGAATCCGGAACATTCCTCAGTATCGCAAGCAAAGATCAATTTCGGCTAAATTTGATTCAATGGGTCCAAGTTTGAAGATGTCAATTCTACGAGTTAGTTGTCGATTTCATGATTGATGATCCACTACCTATATGTCGATCTACAAATCTATTGTCAACTTCGAGACTCTTAACCAACTATTTAGGGTGCGCATGATAAAATTTCTGTTTCTCAATTTCTCTGTTTCTCTGTTCCCCGGAACAGGTTTGGAACAGAAATCCGTTTGGTAATGCAATTTGATTTCTCTATTTCTGAAACAGATTTCTATTCCAGAAATAGAGAAATCGAAGAAATCAGAAGCTGAAATTTTTAACTTCTCAGTTTCTGAAATAGAAATAGAAATAGAAAAAAAAATTTCTCAACTTTTCAATTTAGTCAAAAATATTTTAGATCACTAATATTGAAATAGAAATAGAAATAGTTAATTTAGTCCAACATATTTTAATGATTTTTTAATATAATCATTATAATCAATATTGATTGAAAATCTTAACCATTGGGCTAGATGGTGAGAATTGAATGAACAAGGCTTCATTTGTTGCACGTAAGAGATTTTATGCATGTCTAATGAGTCGTTATTCACCTACTCTTCCGTGTATGCCAGCCAACAACTCTATTTGGCTAACTATTTTTTTAATCATAAACTTCATATTAAGGCGGTAAAAATGGGTCAAATCATTAGGGTTTCATCCGATTTTTCTTTTATAAGGAAAAGAGATCTAATAAGAAATATGTTGTTCTTGTAAGAGTGTTGATGAAAATATATATTTTGATAATAAATTTTTAAATAATCCTAGTGTTGATAATTTTGAAAAAAATTGGTGACGATTTTTTAACACGGTGATGATATTTTTAACAAAATTTGGAAAGAAATTGGAATTAGACTTGAAGTTAGGATTTTTTTTAGGAGATTAGACTATTATAATCATGGCTATCATTAGACTTATTTGATTAATGTGAAATCAATTTCGGCAAAAACACAACGACATATTCACTACAATTGAATTTCAATTTTTTTTGCCACGTTGTTTATTTTTCGAAAGAAAATATTACGTAATAGGAAACGTAAGCACATGTAATATAAATTCCATGAAATTGTATTTTCAACTTTTCTAATGTATTAGTATTATTTCGATTATTTTTTGTATTTGAGGATTTTCTATATTATTTTAGTATTATTTCGGCTATTATTTTATATTTGAGAATTTCATATGTTGTTATCTAATCAATTTCTATTCCTAGAAATAGAAATTTTTTTCTGTTATCAAACGGATTTTTGTTTCAGAAATAGAAATTTTGAGTCGTTATCAAACGGGTTTCTTTGCTCAGAAACTTGTCCGGGGAATAGAAATTGAGAAATTGATTTCTGGCCAGAAATCAATTTCTGTTTCAGAAATTTTACCATGCGCGCCCTTAGCAATCGGAGACTATTATGATCAATTTCTTTTGTTGTTTGTTTATCTTCTAAAGTGGTTGGTGGATACTTTTTTAGGGGTGAACCAAGAAGTCTTTTATTCTTGATTAGTGGTTTACCTTTAGGCCTTAGTGGTGAATTTCGTCTATCTCAATCTTTATCCTTGGTTGGTAGAGGTGTCAGAGCTAAACCAGAAAATCGAACCAAAACTAGAATCGATTCAAACTTAATTGCATTTTCATGCATTTTTCAGTTTGGTTTGTGATATTGCTAGTATGAGTACCTAGAGGGGGGTGAATAGGTATGCAACGAGTTTTCTTGAAGATTGCACAATACTTTAAACAGTTAAAGAATTTGCAATAATTAAATATCAATCGAGAGACTGAGTAAGGGAAAGAGAGAATTGAACACTCGGTTTATAGTGGTTCGGCTTGATTCAAGCCTACGTCCACTCTTCTGCACTGACAGCCGATTGGCTGGATTCCACTATAATCAAAGAGCTGTTACAGTGTTGATCTTCCTTGAATTCTAGGTGTAGACGATCTACCACACTCTCTCAAGGTCTCGCCAAGTACAAACACTCTCTGTATTCAATTTCGCTCGAACAGTCTCGACTAATAATCAAGGGTCTTCAGACTCTGGAATTTTTCTATCAATCACACACTTAAAACAACTAGAACGACTTCCTTTTATACTCCTTCATGCCATCATAGCCGTTGGCACTTACCAAAGGAATTCCTCCAAACTACCCGTTGGACGGAATCAATCAAGAAGATCATCCGAGCTATTTAAGGAATCGATGATAGCCCATCAATCCCGTTCGCCCATACAATCGGGATCTCGGTTTCCAAGAATAGAACATTCAAGATTATTTTGCCGACCATCGGATCTTCAATCGATCTCGATAAGAATTAAAGAATCCGAAATAATTATCCAACCAAAGAATCTTTTCCAGAGGATAGGATCAAATCCTCAACCATAAACCTCGGCTTTGGATTTCCTTCGTCACTGGATTTAGAAAGACTGTCAGTGAGAATAGACTTAAGCCTTGAGTCTTGAGTCTTAAGTCTTGAGTCTTAAGTCTTGAGTCTTGAGTCTTGAGTCTTGAGTCTTGAGTCTCGAGAGAACAAAGTCTTCAGACTTTAAACTGACGGTCTCCGAACATCCGTACTTAGATCGAAAGAAACGTTTTGTCAACTTCAAAATATTCTGGAAAGATTTCTCCAACAATCTCCCCCTTTTTGATGGTGACAAAAACTTTCTTGAAGATTTGAACATCTTTGACCTGCAAAACATTTCTCAAGCAATATGGCTAACTCATAAAGATTAATAAAACAACCAGACTCTGCATCCACAGAAAATTGGTTAGTCTTTCATGAGAAACACCATATAACAACACTTGAATAAATGCAACCAGTCAAGTATCACAATCCACAGTCAATTCAGTCAAGTTCTCAAGTCATACTCAAAAATAAACATAACCACAAAAGTCAAAGTTTTTAAAAAAAAAGATGTTTGTTCAAATTGGTTTTCTCCCCCTTTTTGTCAGCATTGAAAAGGGTGAGAAAGGAGTCATGTCTGCTTGGGAATGCGCACGATCTGGAAATCCCCAATGGACTGGACTACTCCTTCTAGCTTCTTCAGGTCTTCTCTCAGATGAGCTACCTCTTCTCCTTTTGCATTGGCTTGAAGTTGCAGAGCGAGGTCTTTGAATTTATCCTCCAGAGAGACTGAAGATGCTTTTCCAGCATTCTTCAAAGCTTGGATTTCACAGTCCAGAACATATATCTGGCTACGCATTTCCAGAAGAATATTCATGATGCTACGAAGATCTGCAGAATCATCCGTCTGAGTACTGGCATTGACTTTCTCAGATGATGTGTATGTAGACGATGGCGCTTTTGAATGGTCTGGCAGATTTGGAATCGATGCATCACCTTCTTCAGGCAAGTGAGAGACCTGAACTTCTTCTGGGTCTTCTGGAGATTGTCTTAGATCTTCACTGACAGCAGCATGAGGTGTAGACCTCTCTTGCTCGCTAACTCCCCCTGTCTCTAGGACATCGAAAGGGGAAGAGTGATGATCATGCTTTTGATCTTCCTTCTCTCCAGATTTGTCAGCAGACTTTTCTTTTTCTCCTTCTCCTTCTTCTTCTTTCTCCTTCTCTCTCTGATCTTCTTCTCCTCTGTTCTGCTTTTCTTCTTCTCTCGTTCGTTGAAGTTCTGTCGGATGAGACACAGAACGTCTTGGTCTGATCAGAGCTTGGATGGAGGGATCTTCATCATCTTCATCTTCATCTTCAAGGATGAGAGTTCTTTTCTTCTTTTTCGATGGAGCACCCATGGCCTCCTTTCCTTTCCTTTTTGAAGCAGATTGGACTGGAGATTTCACTTTAAATTTCTCCATTGCCTTGGAGAGTTCTTGCAGACGCATCTTCATTAACATTTTCAACCCTACCACCATCTTATCACACGGTCGAACACAAAAAGTATGTGGCAGATCAATGTTCAGATGTCTGAAGATCTTGGTCACCAGACCAGGATAAGGCAATTGTCCTTTGTCTTTTGACATTGCTCTGTACATATGGAAGATGATATTGTGCGGGAGAGAAAACTTCCGTCCTGAGTTGATCGCATACATCAACTTTGCTTCGAAAGAGACACGAAGTCTTTGACGTAGACTTTGGTCCGAGACGCTAATCACAATCTTATGAAGCACGATGTTGATGGCCTTCATCCTCGAGTAGGTAATTTTCTTCTCTGCGTCCATATCTTTGACAAGATCCGAGTAGTACGAGCAGGTGAGACTTTGATTGGGAGATAGCGTCCCCGTTCAACTCCAACTATGTCCGCCAACATATTCACATCTACCACATGAACTTGATCTCGTACACTGAAAGAAATTCTATTCGCATCCAAAAAGCTAAGATTTGAATAGAAATAAGCGGTCAGTTGAGCATACCCATCCGTAGAGTCAGAGCAAAAAGTCTCAAGTTGAAGCAAATTCAACTTTTCTCTTAAGTTCACGTTGATGGTGTCCGAAGTCAAAATCGACACTTCTAGGGTTTATCACCCCTCTTTTCAACAGCCTGAAATACGCTTTTTCCTGATCCTTGGATTTAAACAAATCCATCCGATTTCCTTTCACCATTGCTGCCACACCCATTCTAGGTTTAAATTCAAGGAACATTATGTCATCATCGTTCCCGTCAATCAGATTTTGTCCTGGCATACGAGGATCACTGGGAATGTTCTCAAGAGCCTCCACTGCCCTTCCTTTAGGAGCAATTCCCAATTCCTCCATTTTCCGCAGAAAAAGATACTCATTCCCATAATTTTTGTCCTTAAGGAAGTCATCTATATACTTTAATGAAGTGCCGGTGATTTTCAACGCACGATAAAGCTTATAGATAACGGAGGGTCTTTGGACTCTTACTGGATCAGCATCCTCGATTATCTCTTCTTCCAGATTTGCACCTTGTGGGGCAGGAGACGATGAGTGACGTGGAGGAGAGCGAATCGGACTTTGTCGCTGACTTGATAAGTCTTCTTCCTCTGTAAGATCGAAATGAATCGGCCCCTTCTCCATTCTTTGTGGTCCCCTGCTTGCTATTCTTGATGATTTCCTCGAAGACGACATCTTCCTTTGTCTATTGGAAGATTCCTTCACTTGCTTTTCCCAAGAAAAAAATGACCACTTTCTCGACGACGAACAAGGAGTAGAAACAGTATCGGGAGGAGAGTGTCTTTTTAGGGTTTTGAAGATTTGGGCGAAGAAAAAGACAACTGTATATATATATGTACCTCGGATTTGAAAAGAGAAGTTTAAATCGGTACAAGGAAGGTGTACGAACATATCGTTTCAAAATCAATAACTACCAAAATTAACTCCTTGAAAAATTTTCGAATTATATCTAAAAGAGAGATCGTACCTTTTCGAGATTAGATAAAATAACTAAACAAGAATTCGTACCTTTTAGATAAAATAGCAACTTACAGTCTTTAGCCATGAATGATTGAGTCTCATGATTCAGAGTCTATGAGATCAGAGTCTTAGAGTTGGTGAGTCTCTAGACTTTAACTTCTTCAAGCTTCAAAATGTTGAGTCTTGAGCGAATAAAGTCGAATTGATTTTTCTCCAAAGGCTTTGTGAATATATCTGCTAGTTGACTCTTCGAATCAACAAATTGAATCGAGATTTCTCCATTTTGAATATGATCTCTAACGAAGTGATGACGAATCTCAATATGCTTTGCTCTTGAATGAAGGATTGGATTTTTGGTGAGATTGATCGCGCTGGTGTTGTCACATCTGATTTCTGTGCATGAGTCTTCAATGCCAAAGTCTTGTAGCTGTTGTTTTATCCATAGAATTTGCGAACAGCAGCTTCCAAGAGCTACATACTCTGCTTCTGTCGTTGAGAGAGCTACAGTGCTTTGCTTCCTTGAGAACCAAGACACTGTCCTGTTTCCAAGCAATTGACAAGTTCCAGAAGTGCTCTTTCTATCGACTCTGCATCCGGCCAGATCTGCATCTGAGTATCCTAGAAGATTAAAGTCTCCCCTCTTTGGATACCAAAGACCGATGCTTGAAGAAGAGGCAACGTATTTGATAATATGTTTCACGGCAATGAGATGTGATTCTCTAGGATCTGATTGAAACCTAGCACAGATGCAAACACTCAACAAAATATCAGGTCTAGAAGCAGTAAGATAAAGAAGTGAACCGATCATGCTCCTGTACATCTTTTGATCAATTTTCTTCCCTTCTTCATCTTTGTCTATCTTCAAGGAACTTGACATTGGTATGTCAGTCTTCTTGCAATTTTCCAATCCAAATCTTTTGACAAGATCATTAGCATATTTTTCTTGGAAGATAAAAGTTCCTTCCTTCAATTGCTTTATTTGAAGGCCAAGAAAGAATGTTAATTCTCCCATCATACTCATTTCAAACTCATCCTGCATAGACTTAGAAAATTTCTTGCAAAGACTTTCATTAGAGGATCCAAAAATAATGTCATCAACATATATTTGAACGAGTAAAAAGCTTTTGTTTTCCTTTTTGATGAATAGAGTAGTGTCTACTTTACCTTTGACAAATCCGTTCTGTAATAAGAACTTACTTAGTCTGTCGTACCAAGCTCGAGGTGCTTGCTTTAGACCATACAGAGCCTTTTTCAGTCTGAAGACTGAGTCTGGCTTCTTTGGGTCTTCAAATCCAGGCGGTTGTTCCACATAAACTTCCTCTTGGATAAATCCATTTAGGAAAGCACTTTTGACGTCCATTTGGAATAACCTTTGAATAGTTCATACGGGGTTTTCTCAAGAATAGGTCTTAGGAAGACTCTATTGATGATATAGCATGCTGTTGAAACAGCTTCAGCCCAAAACCGTGAAGAAATTTTGCTTTCAATTAAAAGTGTCCTAGCCATTTCTTGAAGCGATCTATTCTTTCTTTCAACAACTCCATTTTGCTGAGGAGTGTATGGAGAGGAGAATACATGTTTAAAACCAGATTCATCACACAATTTTGTGAAATCTTGATTTTCAAATTCACCTCCATGATCTGTTCTTATACTTGAAATAGCACATCCTTTTTCATTTTGAACCTTTTTAGCAAACTTCTCAAAGTACGAAAAGGATTCGACTTACTTGATAGATAATATACCCATGTAAAGCGAGAGTAATCGTCTACAATTACTAGACAATACTTCTTACCTCCAATGCTCTGGGTTCTTGTTGGTCCGAAGAGATCCATATGAAGCAACTGCAGTACATGATTAGTAGATACATGATTTGTTTGCTTAAATGAATTTCTTACCTGTTTTCCCAGAATACATGGAGTGCATGAATCGACTTTTGATATGGTAATTTGGGTAGACCTCGAACAAGCTGCTTTGATGAGATTTTGGCTAATTGCTTCATATTGACATGGCCAAGCTTTCGTGCCATATGTTTGCTTCATCTTGGATTGAAATTAGACATTGAGATTTATTCAATTTCATGTCTAAGAGGTAGATGTTTCCATGTCTTCGACCCATGAAAGACTCAGTAGAATCTTTACTAATTCCATAGCAAATTCCTTATTGAAAGGAGATCTTGAAACCGGTATCACACAATTGGCTAATGCTGAGAAGGTTGTAGTTGAGTCCTTCTACTAGAGAAACATTGCTTATTGTGAGATTTCCAATTTTCACAGTTCCAAACCCCACGATGCTTCCTTTACCGTTTCCTCCAAATGAAACATTTCCGCCGTTTACTTGAACAAGCTTTATGAAGCACTTTGAGTCTCCTGTCATGTGTCTTGAGCATCCGCTGTCAAGATACCATTTTATCTTTCTCTTGACGGAGACCTGCATTCAAGTGAAAGTCTCAAGCTTTCTTTGGTACCCAAATTTTCTTGGGTCCTTTGGAGTTAGTAGGATAAGCATTATTGGGCCATGCTTTCTTAACAGGTTTCCAAACCATAGGACAGTCTTTTTCAAAATGATCTAGACTGTTACACTTTGAACACCTTAGAGCATTTCGACCAACAGACTTTACGAAAACTTTCTTGAAATGATTTTTGTAAGCTTCTCTTGACGGTCTTTTCTTAATTCTTTCTTTAACTTTAGGAAAATCAATCAAGGGAATTGTTTCCGCTGTCATGCCTAACCCAGACTTATTGAAATAGGGTCTTTGAACTGAAAGCACTTTTTCAAGCTTTTCGGATCCTATCGAAAACTTCTTTGAAATATTTGATAAGTCTGTTTTTAAGAAAACATTTTCTTTCAAAAGATTATCTTCTTTTTCTTTAAGAGCAGAAACATTTAGGTCTAGACTTTTAACTTTTCCTTCTAAAATAACTTCCTTTTGTTTCAGAATTGAGTTTTCCTTTTTAAGTTCAGAAATTCTTTTGAGAGAAGTCTTAAGACTGAAACACAGTTCATCAATATATTTAGAGACTTTGACAGGAATTTTAAAATCACTTACCTCAAATTCACCGTTCGAGTCGAACCGAATCGAGTCCGAGTCCGAATGTGCCATCAAGCATATGTTGGCATATTCATTATCACTCTCTTCACATTCTCGTATCACTCCGTGTTTCGGCTTTGAGAGCTTTTCGAAACTTCTCAGCTTTTCCTTTTTTCTTTTTCGAAGAGGACAGTTGGGTCCGATGTGTCCCTTCTTCTTACATTCGAAGCAAACTACATCTTTGTTTTGTTCCTCATCATCAACGACTTGGTCTGCTGTCTCGAAAACTTTGTTTCTTTGGGTTGAATCTTCTGCCTTTTCTATTCAGTTTTCTGAATCTTCTTATCATGAGGGCGAGCTCCTCATCATCCATATCATCTTCGAATCTGCATCATCGAATCATCATTCGATTTTAGTGCAATAGATTTCTTACCTCTTGGATCTTCGTCTTCATTAATTCGTTCCACTTCGTAAGACCGAAGAGTTCCAATCAGCTCGTCTACGATAATGGCATGATTCTTTGCGTCTCTCTTATTGAAGTCTTTATATGATTCCAATCCTTGGAGAGTCCACGCGAAGCTTGTTCACCTTCATGGGATCAGAAATTTTTTGTCCTTGATTCTCAAGACCATTGACAATATCTGTAAAACGACTAAACATGTCAGTTATAGATTCTCCTGGTTTCATTTTGAAGGCTTCATATTGACCAAGAAGAATGTTAATTCTGGTCTCCTTCACTCGATCTGTCCCTTCATAGGTGATGTGTAATCTATCCCATACTTCTTTAGCTGTAACACAAGAAGATATTCTATTATATTCAGATAGAAATAATGCACAATATAAAGAGTAAATAGCTTTAGCATCTAGTGCTTGTCTCTTGTTTATCTCTTCCTGAGACATTCCGCTGGCTTCAATAGTGTCTTTCCCTCTTTCGCAGATTGATGCAGCAGCGGGAGTGATTCCTCTTTCCACAACGTCCCATTCCGGAGGATCCTTTGATCGAAGGAAAGCTTTCATCTTGTTCTTCCAGATGTTGTAATCCTTTCCATCGAAGTAGGGAGGTCTGGTATTACTTTGCCCTTCCATCAGCCCCGGTGCTAGCATACTAGCCATGGATCTTTTACTCTGAAGTAAAACACTTCAAACAAAGTGAGAACACGGGCTCTGATACCAATTGATATTGCTAGTATGAGTACCTAGAGGGGGTGAATAGGTATGCAACGAGTTTTCTTGAAGATTGCACAATACTTTAAACAGTTAAAGAATTTGCAATAATTAAATATCAATCGAGAGACCGAGTAAGGGAAAGAGAGAATTGAACACTCGGTTTATAGTGGTTCGGCTTGATTCAAGCCTACGTCCACTCTTCGCACCGACAGCCGATTGGCTGGATTCCACTATAATCAAAGAGCTGTTACAGTGTTGATCTTCCTTGAATTCTAGGTGTAGACGATCTACCACACTCTCTCAAGGTATCGCCAAGTACAAACACTCTCTGTATTCAATTTCGCTCGAACAGTCTCGACTAATAATCAAGGGTCTTCAGACTCTGGAATTTTTCTATCAATCACACACTTAAAACAACTAGAACGACTTCCTTTTATACTCCTTCATGCCATCATAGCCGTTGGCACTTACCAAAGGAATTCCTCCAATCTACCCGTTGGACGGAATCAATCAAGAAGATCATCCGAGCTATTTAAGGAATCTGATGATAGCCCATCAATCCTGTTCGCCCATACAATCAGGATCTCGGTTTCCAAGAATAGAACATTCCAAGATTATTTTGCCGACCATCGGATCTTCAATCGATCTCAGATAAGAATTAAAGAATCCGAAATAATTATCCAACCAAAGAATCTTTTCCAGAGGATAGGATCAAATCCTCAACCATAAACCTCGGCTTTGGATTTCCTTCGTCACTGGATTTAGAAAGACTGTCAGTGAGAATAGACTTAAGCCTTGAGTCTTGAGTCTTAAGTCTTGAGTCTTAAGTCTTGAGTCTTGAGTCTTGAGTCTTGAGTCTTGAGTCTCGAGAGAACAAAGTCTTCAGACTTTAAACTGACGGTCTCCGAACATCCAGACTTAGACTGAAAGAAACGTTTTGTCAGCTTCAAAATATTCTGGAAAGATTTCTCCAACAGTTTGGATTTCAGTTTGGATACTAAAAGAATAAGCATCTTTTTATTTCGGTTCGGTTAACCAAACCGAACTGAAAATTGCTCATCTTTTTAATATTAAAATTTACACAATTTCTCTCATTTTTCACTAAACCTCTTTTTAGTATTTCACAAAAGAAAACTGAAAAACCAAACTGAAACAAATACTCGGTTTGGATTATATTTGGTTTGGGGCATAGTTTGGCTTAAAGCCAATGCATACCCAAATGGTTTAGCTCTATTTAAGTTTCCTGAAAAACCGAACCGAACCAAACTGTTGACACCACTATTGGCTGGTGGCAAGTCCTTTATGCTTTGGTGGTGATCATAATATATCCCTTTATCACTCAAAATACACTTCCCGTAAAATACACACATCAATTTAGTATCAGAGTTCAAGGTGAAACTCATTTTGAGTGATTCATTTTGTTACTTATCTCTCATCCCATCTCATATTTTCTTTTAAAAAACAAAAAATAGTTTATCAAGATTCAAGAGGTTTGAGTTTGGAACAAGCACACTACGAAAGGCGTGATCATGTCATTGAGTATCCCCAAAGAGATATAGAACGAGTCCTCATCCTCCTAGAGAATCTAGTGAGATCTAGTGAGATAGGAATAACAACAAGACATTGTGTTAATAGACCAGGCCATGCCATGACGATCTAGATCCTTGTCAAAGCTCTGGTGATGATCCAATGACATCAGAGGTAACTCCAAATTACCAAATTACAAGAAGAGGCAGGTGTGAGGAGTATAACCAAGATATCAAAGTTGAAGCCCCACAATTTGAACTCAACCTCAATCACGACGATTTTGTCTACTGGCTTTATGCTATCGAACGAGTTCTTATACTCAAACGAAAAGAAATACATAGTCGTTATTCTCATGTTGAAGAAGTATACTTCACTTTGGTAGGAGAATTTGAAGAATCGAAGAGTTCGAGGAGGAAATGGTCGAATTAAGGTTCTTTTCGTTTCGCAGAAAATAATTTCCGGAAAAACGTTTTCCATATTTTCCGACATTTAATTCACAGAAAATGAATTCTTTCGGAAAAATATTTTCCATTAAAGGAAAATTCTTGGGGAAAATGTTTTCCACTTTTGAAAAATGAAAAATATTTTCTTCATTTGATCTCTCTTATCTCACACCTTTACAAATCCTCATTTCCTCTTCCCCTTTCTTCTTCTTCTTCTTTTCTTTTTTAATTCGAATTATTTTTTAATTTCATTTTTCTTTTCTTTTTTTCTTTTCTTTGTTTCCCATCTTCTTCTTTCTTGGCTAGTCGTTCAACCGAGTGAACCTCAAGCTTGTCGATCTCAAACTCGATGCTTGCACTCTCCAATTTGGTAAGCAGAAAATATTTTCTTTACCGAACACCGGAAAATATTTTCCAAAACATTTTCAGGTTTTAACCGAACACCATAAAATATTTTCATTCTTCTGGAAAATGACTTCTGAGAAAATATTTTCCGGAAATGACACATTTTCTGCGAAAAGAACGGACCCTAAATCGTGGAAGAAATTCAGGCATGGTTCGTCACGTCCATCAAAGCACGTTGCCACTCTAAGCGCGGTTAACGAAACAGAAATGTCATCGTACAAAAAGTCATAGAGGAGAAGCCCTCGTCCCCACAAATACAGCCCCAATCGGACTGTCTTGCACTTTCAAGTGAACTACAGATGGTAATGGCTAAAGAGAAGAGAATAGGATATGGTAATGGCTTTTGGCTTCGCTAACAGTCAACGGTTGCTCAGCTAACCGCACCGGACTCATTAGACAGGTTGATCCTGCCGGTCCTAATCTCCGAAGAGAGTGGCCAGTGGCCTCCAACCCGGTCCTCACTGGTGTGCGCCTCCCTTAGCCGGCTGTCAACCGGACTATGGTGGCGGGAGGGGCAGTGGGGTGAGAGAGTTTTTCTTCCCATCCCAAGGGAATACGGGGCACCCGATCGGGGTCTCTCACCCCTGGGAGGTTCTCCCTCCGATTGGGTTATTTTCCCACGGAGGAACTTCCTCCAATCGGGTGGAATTCCCCTTGAGCAGTTTAAGGACCTACTCAGGTCCAACTGAGAAAGTCCTTGCGCTTGCCCTAGCAATAACTGCAGCTCAGTGACATTTGGATAAGCAACATCTCCTATTCAAAACGCTTAGCCGTTACCAGATTCCTAAAACAGATAAAAATTTGGGGATTGGGATTTTTTTTTTTCCATTTTTGGCTAAAATTTGATGGGTTCTCGTGAACAAGTGCTTTCATGATGCTTTGTCTAGCATGTTTAATTATCAATGCTTCGATTTTCAAGATTATGATTGCATAAATAATGCATTGAGAATGGTGAAATTTTCTTAATTTACAAGATTCGTTTCTACTAAAAAGTCAATCTATTTTAAAGGTCAATCTAGAATCGTTTATCCTAATGGTTAGCGGGAAGAAAAACTGACCACCCATGCAAAAAGAGAAAAGGCAAACTGAATAAATTTGCATAAAATCCCGAGTTAAGAGATCGGGGGTCCGGATATGTGAGAGATGAACACCTTCCACAATGCCTTTTCGCTAACATAGCTCTTTGATGGGAGGGTAAGGTCACATAATATTCTAAACAATGTTTATTGTAATATATTTATTCTATTTTTTTTTCTATGATATCAAAAATCTCAAACTTTTACTTATGTAACATATTTGCCCTCCGTCACAACTCTATTAATAAGAATTATTAAAAATTTACCTAAATTAACGCTAGAAAGCAAAGAGTGTTAACATTGCCAACATTAAGCTTAAGGGAAATCAAAATGACTTTGCTTGGGCTGAAAATTTATTTAAAAAATCTTGACAAAGAGTAAATATGTCACATAAGTAAAACTTATAAATTTGGGATTCCTGATGTCACAGAAAAAAAAAAGGATAAATGTGTCACAATGGGCAAAATTTATAATTTTTTGTTGTTTTTTCCTTTTATTTTAAATGTTTCTCTAAAATTGAGAAAATATAGAAATTGTCTCAAAAGAGGAATGAAATTTTGCTAAAATTACTATGTGGTGATGCTATCAAACCACGGAATAGTTATTAGTGACATGGCACGACTCCTCAATGTGTGAAGCTGTCATTTTTGGAAAAAGAAAACACAAAAATGTCACATACATGAGAAGTGTAAAATGATGTGTCAACGTGAAAAATAGAACTAACTACAAACTATGACAAGACACATTGATGCCATGGCGAGGACACGCGATGACATATAAGCATACGCCATGTGGCAAGGAGGCGACCAAAATGACATGGCGACGTGATCCTATGAACACCGTGACATGGCAAAGGAGACATAGATATAATGACGCGACAAAATGACATACATAAGGATGACATGGAATGATGATGACGTGGCGAAACAACACAGAGACCAATGAAGTGAAAGGTCGATTTGTCATGAATAATGACGCGACAAAGAAAAGTACATTTGAAAGTGACTTAAAAGATGTCATAAATAATGGTGATGACACGAGATAAATGACATGCTTGCTAGGCCAGTATATAACATGGCAAAAGATGATGCATGCAATGTCGTTTTCATAAAAATCATGCACAATCAAGTTTCAACATACTGTCCTTAATCGGAAGTAGCGTTGTTTCCAATTCGGCCATTTTTGGATAAAAAATAGTTTATGAAATTGCTGCCATAACAATCATTTGAGTATTGTCATAATAACAATCTATTGTGAGTTATAAATTTTTAAATAAATGGGTCTCACAACGATTATTAATTATTTTGATTTGATTTTTTATGGTTCAAAGTAGATTGTTATCCTCATAGTACATAAAAAATTGTCACACAATCATTTCTTTTCCAAAATCATTCTAGTAATTGCATTTTGTATGCATGGGGCATTCGGTTGTACATTAGAGATAGATGTGCACCCATTTGGCAATATAAAAGCTACGGATTTTTCTAGAAAAATTCTGCCCCAACGATGATCTCTCAAGGTTAGAGCTCACCTTGAGAGATTGAGAAATCTTTACAATAAACCTAATACTAGTGGGGGCAAATCCGAAATATCATGGACCCAAAAATTCAGCATAGGTCGGGGTTACAGGCTTGGGGTGTATGAATCGAGCCTCGTCTTGACTATCCAAGTTTACTAAAAATTAGAGATAATATCATAAAAAACCCCAAACTGGTACACTTGTGACAAATTTACCTCAAGCTATTTTTTTGACCACCAAAAACCCCAAACTGGTATACTTTTGATAAATTTATCCCAAACTGGTACACTTGTGACAAATTTACCCTATGTTAGTTTTCGTTAAATTTTACTCTCAAATTATTAAGTTAAATGACACGTGACAGTCAACCAATATACCAATTTAGGATTTTACGTTCCGTTTGTCAAGTTTACAATTTTTATGATTTTTTTGTGGTATTAATCTAATTTAGCATAGGTATATTTGTCACAAATTTACCAGTTTAGGGTTTTTTGCAGTCGAATAAATTAGTTTGAGGTAAATTTGTCATAAATATACCAGTTTAGAGTTTTTTATAATCAGTCGGGGTAAATTTGTCACAAGTTTACCAGTTTAGGGTTTTTCATGGTCAAAAAATAGTTTGGGGTAAATTTGTCATAAGTGTACCAGTTTGGGGTTTTTCAAGGTATTAACCCTTAAAAATTATTACTCACCATTTTTAAGAGGTCTAGAAATTTTCATTTAATTTCGAGAACTCTTAGTACGGTTGAGAGCACCACAGCCTCCTTTGGGTATTGAAAAATAGTTGAGATACTAATATGAGGGGAGAATTACAAAAAAAAGTCTTAAACATATTGCAATTGTGCCAATTCAGTCCTAAACTTTTTGCCAATTTAATCCTAAACCTTTTACAGTTGTGTCAATTTAGTCCATTTGGCCAAAATTGGCCGGCCGATGCTAACGTAGACCGGCGAACACTAACGTGGCATTTTTAAATATTTTTTAATTTTTTTAATCAAAATTTTAATATTTTTTTGTAATTTTGTAATTTTTAATTTTTTTTTTTTGCATCATCTTCTTCACCTCTTGGCCGGCCGGCGCCAGCAATGGCGAGGCTCGCCCTCGCCGGTTGGAGGTAAGGGCCGGCGAGGGCGAGGCCCCGCCAGATTTGGCAAGGTCAGCCTCACCGGCCATTGGCAAGGGTGAGGCTCTGCCAGATTCGACGAGCTCGGCCCTCGCCAGATTCGACAGGGCCTCGCCCAGCCAAGGCGAGGGTCGACCTCGCCAGTGGCCAGCGAGGTGACCTCCTCAACGGGAGGATCTACGGGTGGCTATCCCTCTCTCTCTCTCTCTCTCTCTCTCTCTCTCTCTCTCTCTCTTGTTTGAAGTTGCGAGCGCTCGCTTGGAACCGTTCTCTCTCTCCGCCTCAATCCGTGCCTTGCGATTGCGCCTCTGGAGTGTGAGCGAGCTCGTGGCTTCCAATCGCCGCCGCACTGTGGACGGCGGGCGAGGAGCCTCGCCGGCCACTGGCGAGGTCGACCCCTCGCCTTGGCTGGGCGAGGCCCTACTGGATCTGGCGAGGGCCAAGCTCACCGGATCTGGTGGGGCCTCGCCCTCGCCAGTGGTCGATGAGGCTAACCTCGCTAGATTTCGCGGGGCCTCGCCCTCGTCGGCCCTTGCCTCCGGCTGGCGAGGGCGAGCCTTGCCATTGGCCAGCGAGGCTGACCTCGCCGGCCCTCGCCTCTGGCCGACGCCGGCCGGCCAGGAGGCGAAGAAGATAATGGAAAAAAAAAGAATTAAAAAATTCCAAAAAAATATTAAAAATTCCAAAAAATAAATAAAAAATATTTTAAAATGCCAACTCAGCGTTCGCCAGTCCACGTCAGCGCTGGCTGGCCAATTTTAGCTGGATGGATTGAATTGACACAACTGTAAAAGGTTTAGGACTAAATTGGCAAAAAAAAAAAAAGTTTAGGACTGAAGTGGCACATTGCAATAGGTTTATGACTATTTTGGTAATTCTCCCCTAATATGAATGATCTTAGAACTTCATGTCAAATATGTAATGTCATCCCTAAATTTATAATTTGTGCAATATATTACTTGAATTTTGTCACAATGCGTAGTATCATCTTTGGACTTTTAATTTATTCAATATAATTCATGAATTGTTAGTAAATGTTTAATATAGTCATTCCATTTGTGCAATTTTCATATTGTTTAGGGATTGGATTGAACATTTATCAATAGTTCATAGACTACATTAAACAAATAAAAATTCAAAGACGACATTGCATATTGGGTTGAGATTCTGGAACCACATTAAACAAATTAATAGTTTAAAGACAACATTGGATATTAGGCTCAAGTTTAAAGACCATTAATAACGAGACTGGTGATATCTTCCTCGTCAAATGTCTGACTGACCTAGTTTTCATTATGTTGGGATACTTGTGTCATAACTCCTAGTCGTGTGCTTGAAATCAGAAAAATGCGAACTTCCTGATACTCTAAAAGATAGAAAAATCGGCCATCGGATTTCGATGACAATGTCAATAAAAAGGCTTGATTTAAGGGAGCACAACGTATTTTTTATATCGAAAGTTGTTTTGTGCCGTATCGCTTGTCTGCTAAACTTTAGTCACTCCCAGGTCAATTTATCAATTTTTTCAGTGAAAAAGTAAGACAAGTTTGAGATATCTGCAACGACTGTCGCCTATAGTATTCTATGTTTTATAACAGGGGATAGCCCGACGGCAGGGTCAAAACAAAAGTAGGAACTTCCATATAGAATGAGCAAATATATAACGAGTCATGTAATGATTAAGGGCCTTATTAATAATTCAATTTAAGCGTTGAAAGTTAGAAATTATCATGGAATAAGGTCAGATTTATTTGATAACCCTAATTAGCATTGGATTGAATATCTTGATTAAGTGAAAAGTTCACTTAGAGCCTATTTGGCAATACTTCCAAGAACAACTGATTCTATTTTTTTGTTACCGGGAGTAAAAAAATAACAGAAATCCATTTGATAATTTTTTTGTTCCCTCAATTTTTTGTTCTTGGAAATAGATTTGGAATAGAATCAAAAAGTAAAAAAAAAAAAAAAAATTGCTTCTTGTTCCCGGGAACAATTCCTAGAATCAATTCTATTTTTTTTTTCTTTTCTCTTCTTCTTCTTATTCTTCTTCCTTTTGGCCAGTAGTTGGCCTCAGCCATGGCTGGCGATCAGCCAGATGAGGGTCGACAATCTCCCTGGAACATCGCGGGCCTACGGTGATGCCAAGCCATGGTGAGGCTCGTTAGCCCAAGCCTCGTAGCCTCACTATGGCTAGGCGAGGTTAACCTCGCCCAAATCTGGCAAGGCCGAGCTCACCTAGCCAACGGTGAGGTTTGACCTCACCAAGCCACCTCTAGGTCGACGTTGCCTAGCGATGGTCCAATGAGGCCAAGTCTCACTGGTAGTTGGCAAGCTCAACCTCGCCAATCAGTGCGAGGCTCGACCTCACTAGGGTAGGGTGAGGTTGACCTCACGTCGTTTGGGCAAGGTCGAGCCTCGCCGGTGGTCTAGCGAGGCTTGCCTAGTCACTAGCGAGGCTTGACCTCGCCCAAATCAAGGGAGGCTGAGGCGTGCCTAGCCAGTTGTCCACCACTGCCGTGGGTTGGCGACTAGCTACCAAGAAGGAGGAAGAAGAAGAGAAAAAGAAAATGGAAAAAGAAAAAAGAAAAAGATCATAAAAGTATTAAAATTAAAAGAAACAAAAAAAAAATTAAGAATCCTACCAAACACAATTCTATCTTGAGAATAGAAATTTTGGACAATTATCAAACATATTCTTTTTCTAAAAAATTATTCATGGGAATAGAATTATAAAAAATTAATTCTGATAAAAAATTATTCTCAAGAAAACGTGCCCTAATGTAATAAGTATCGTGCATTACTTAATTCATTTGACCCATATGAATAACCTACGATAACTAGAATCTTACTAAGATATGTTCTAAGTTTGGTAAGAAATTAATAAAATTTAGTTACCATTTTTCAATTGTCATCAAAAAAAGTTCTTTTTTTTTTTGAGTGCGGCTTAGTTGGATGGAAACCGGTCGACTTTTTGAACCGGTTTCCATCTTTTACCCAATTTTATTTTTGATTTCTTATTTTTTTTTCTTATTAGAAGCTTAAATTGATAGATAAAATTGTAAGGGGCCCACGCAATCAATTTTCAGGAATATGATGAAAGAAAAAATAAATTAGATACCGAAATATAAATAATTATAACTAAAAAAAAATCGTTAATGTCATTCTATAGATATATTAAATTTAAAAGATGAAGACACACTTGAAATATTGGTTTTGCAACTAATAACAAAATCATTGTGCAATGAATTGGCTAAATCAAATTGCTCTAAAATAACTCTCCGATGACTTAAAAATAAGACAAATGATATCTATTACGCATAAAACAAATGAAGACGACCTAAAAATAAGACAAATGATATCTATTATGCATAAAACAAAGGGAAAATACCATAAAAAAAAAACCCCAAACTTTGCCCCAAGTAACATATTTACTCCAATTTTTTTTTTTGTGACGTGAAAAATCCCAAAATTTTCAAACTATTTACCTTATCAATGACATTTTTGTCTTTTTTTTTTCTTTTTTTCTTCTTCTTCCCTCCGCCAGCCATGGTGGAACTGGCGAAGGGAAGCCAGCGTCCGGCGAGGGCTACCCTTGTTGGGGTTCGGTGAGGGCAGCCCTCGGCTGGGTCTGGCAAGGGGTGCCCTTGCCTGATGCCGGCGAGGGCCGTCCTCACTCATCACTGGTGAGGGCACCCCTTGCCCGACGCAGGCAAGGGCAGGGGTGCGAGGGAGGCCCTCGCCCGACGCTGACGACGGCGGCCCTAGCTAGCCCAGGGGAGGGTGACCCTCACCTGACGCCGACGAGGGCAGCCCTCACCGAACGCCGACTTCCCTCCACTGACCAGTCGGAGAAGGGAAGAGAGAAGGAAAGAAAAACTAAAAAAAGTAAAAATAAAAAAATAAAAAAACAAAAAAACCAAAATGTCCTATAATTTAGGGTAAATGTGTTACACGATAGAAGTTTAGGGTTTTTTGTATCACAAAAAAAGTTTGAGGTGAATGTGTCACGGTTGGCAAAGTTCAAGGTTTTTCATGTTACAAAAAAAAGTTTGGTGTAAATCTATTAGTTTGAGCAAAGTTTAGGGTTTTTCGTGGTTTTTTCCCTAAAACAAATGAAGAAAAGAAAAAAAAAATATGAATTAGTAGAGAAAAAAACTGCCCCACTTATCAAAATCTCATAGGTGAAGATGTCTCGGGACTTAAAATATCACGAAATTAATCTTAGGATCACACGAGTCAAAACTAAGCCAAAAAATGATTTTTAATCGATTTTTATACAGATTTTACCCAATATAGCTTCAACGTTTAGTTCCTTAAGAAAATTCACATGACCAAGAGATACTTGATCCTATATCATTTTATATAAATAAAAAGTCAATTTATAGCGAGTTATTTTATTTCAAATAATATAATAACACGTACCAATAATGATTAAAAACCCTCGATATTTATTGATTGCAAATCAAATTTCGGGATTAGTTATAGTGACTCATCTTATCTAAATTACCAATTGTGTGAAAATCAATGAAATTCCTTGTACCCTCATCCTAACAAATTGTATATGTTAATTCAATTGGTAGACGCTTTGACACAAATTTCCAAATAATTCTACATAATTATTGAAAAATAATTTGGTAACACCGTACCATGTGATCTAAAATCACTGGAAAGTCGATAATGGTTAAGTCATTGGGGTTGTTTTCTTCTACAAGAAAGTTTATGTGCATTAATTTAGCAAACTACTATCAAACTAATAACACATATAAGAGGAAATTACATCGTGTTGACTAGAATTATTATTGAAAAAGTTCTGAAGCTTCAAAGTATATAGTTTAATATAGACAATAATGATAATGTGTCTTCCTAGCGACAATGGCCTTGTCGCACCTTTGACCACTAATGGCCTCATCGCGGCCTTTGGAGGCAGATTCGACGAATGCCTTAACGTGCCGGATGGCGATCTCGAGGGTTTCTTCGGTCATGTTTGCATAGCACACTTAGAACCATCCCGGCTCGCTAAGTGGCACAATGACCCCGGCGAAATGTTTAGCTTGCCATCGTACATGATCTTCTCCCACAACTCCATTTTCGCTTCGAATGTGCTTGATATCAACAGGTGTCTCATGTTGACCTTAGAGAATAGCCCTGCGTTACTCTTGAGGCAGCTTATGCCCGCGTTCTGGAGACATAAGAAAGCATAAAAATCATAAGAAAAAAAAAGAAAAAGAATGAGAGAAAAGGCGGTGGCTCAGCTGGGTAGGCGCTAGACTTCTATAACAAAGGTCTAGTGTTCGAAGTTCCTGCAACGCAAGTTGCAGGAAGGCTAACTTGAGACTCTTAACTTACCCGGTAGCACGTATGTGGTATCTAGCACGTATCGTTAAAAAAAAAAATTGGGTAAAAGATGAAACCGGTCGAAAAAGTCAATTGGTTTCCATCCAAGATATGCAGATTGACAGAGTGACGATTAGCTCAGCTTTTTTATTATTATTATTATTATTATTATTTTTAACTTAGAAATTCAAATTTTTAATTTTCAACATTCGTTCAATTTACCCTACAGATGCTAAGTTTTTCAGCAGACTGAGCAATCTATTTATTTTTTCTGCAGACAATAATAGATACTCATAAAAGGCTAAAATAGAAATTTCCTTTCATGAAAAAATCATGCTGTACTATTCTATTCGCAAAAAGGTTAAAAAATTGTAATCTTCCGAGGTGTCGCTGACCGAAGGGCAGGGGTTACGTCAACTCTCTGTCAGTGACTGTCCGACAGACAATTATGATAGATTATAAGTTGCACATGGGCACAGATAATGCGTTTGCTTTGTATCAGACAAATAATTTTAAAAATATTTTGATAAAGTAAATTTGTTTATATCACTTAAGAAAAGAACCAGCAAAAAAACAATTTCATTATTTACGAAAATACTTAGATATAAATTATCATCAATAGAGAAGATATTTTTCATTGAACAATTATTTCAAGAGATATAATTGATCACATTTTGGACGATATTTTTTAAATTATTCTTTTTTTTTGCAAAAATTCTATTTGTTTCACGAAAAATATATATTTTTGAAATCATCTTTCTATTAGGAATAACTTATTCTATCTTGAAATAATTAGTAAAAGAAAAATGTTTTTATTGTCGATAAAAATTTAATCTAAATAATTTTGTAAATGAAGAATTTTTTTTTTCATTTATTCATGTTTATAAGCACTATCCCAATATTTTTTAAGAAAATGATTAATATCATGAAAAAATCTCGAACTGATACATTTCTAACAAATTTGCCCCAAAGTAAATTTTGACCACCAAAAGCCCAACAAATTTACCATTAATTAATTTTCATTAAATTAGATTAATATTAAGAAAAATTGTAAATTGGTAAACTTACAACTAATTGAGGGCAAAATTCTAAATTGATATATGCGTTTTGATAGTAAAATTTAACAGAAACTAATGACTAGTGAATATGCTATTAATGTACTAGTTTAAAATTTTTTATGGTAAAAAATTAGTTTAAGATAAATTTATTACGGATGTACTAATTTGGAATTTTTTTATGGTATGTACCTTAAGAAAAAACCTTTTAAATCATTAATTTTTTTGCGAAATTATGGGTCATTTTCTTCGTGACCTAAGTCTTTTCGAATGGTACGTTAGAAAGTTTGATGACATGAGGAGACATATGGGGTCAACGTGCGGCGTGATCTTTATAGTCATTCATTGTACCAGAAAAATGTGATTAGTTGGGGCAACTAACTTTCTCGTCTCCCCAGCCGTATTTATCGACGGATAATGTCCGGGGAAAGCAAACCCAGGATTGACAGGTTGAGTGCGACATTTCGGTGTACGAACAAGTGAAAAGAACGCAATGAACCGGGACGCTGCGGCGGCAGCCGGGGGTAGTAGACACGGTCCATCCGCCGCCGCCGCCGAAAGAGGCCGTGGCGTGAGCAGTGCCTTCGTGATGCTCTGTTCCTACGCTGTTCTTCTGCTGGTGTTCGCCGGCGCCCCTGCCGCCTCCGTCAACGTTGTCAAGAACTTGCCGGGCTACGACGGCGATCTTCCATTCTATCTTGAAACCGGGTGAGTCTCTCTCTCTCTCTCTTCTTTTCTTCTCGTTTTCAAGGAGGACGTGAGGCCTTGGTTCTTTCTTTTTGAGGCATGGAACCCAGCCGACAAGCATTAGATGCCTGGATCGAGAAAATTTTGTACTTTTCAATGTTGTCCATCCATTTTCGTCTTATACTCGATCAATACTCTAGAAATCGAAATATTTCCACTCCACTGAATGTAACGAGTGCCTTGACGAGACCCCCTTTATACTAAGGTTAATGATACAACAAAAAAATTCAAACCGGCATCTACATGACAAATTTATTTAAAATTAATTTTTTGACAACAAAAAATTCTAAAAAATTAAGGTTTTATCCTCCGTTTATCACAAGAATACCGATTTGTAGTATTTGTTCATATTAATATAATTCAATGAAAAAATTAAATAATAAATCGTATCATTTTAAAATTTTTGGTGGGAAAATACATTTAGCACGTGTGTTTTCGTGACATTAAACCTCTAAATATATTTGAAAAGCGCACATAACAAGGTCTCGAGAAGTGTGCCGCACTAAACACTATGTCAGAAATGACAAAGTCGACCTTTTTCGTTGAACAATTAAGTGTTGTATTTTGTGCTCTTGTCAAAATTATTTAGCAGCAGACATTGATTGACTGACGGTGATACTTTAATTTCTTTATGTTGTCGTTGTCGTGGTCGTTGGTGTCGTGTGAAGGTACATAGGCGTAGGAGAATCCAACGAGTCCCAGCTGTTCTACTACTTCGTGGAGTCGCAGCGGACGCCGTCCCAGGACCCGCTCATGCTTTGGCTCACCGGAGGTCCCGGCTGCTCCGTCCTCTCCGCTTTCCTCTACGAAGGCGGTAATCCCCGATCGCCCCGATCTCGTCTTTCTTTTCATCAGTAGCTTTTAAGATGACTTGCAAAGATTTCACCATGAAGTTACATCGATCGCATGGAGATGCGGTGAGATCGGATTTCGTGATTGACAGGTCACAAGCACGGACATCATTCACATGTAAACTTAACGAGATGCAGGCGATGTCCATGCTTATGGGCCACTTATCGGAATACTGGTCCATGGGCCGATCGAAACTATAGCCAATGTATATTTGATGAAAACTGTACTTCACTTGATTAATGGGCCGGGCCGGGCTCAAATGCCCCATCAATCACATGTAAACTTAACGAAATGCAGGCGATGTCCGTGCTTATGAGCCACAGATCAGAATACTGGTCAATGGGCCGATCGAAACAATAGCCGATGTATATTTGATGAAAACTGTACTGAACTTGATTAATGGGCCGGGCCGGGGCCCAAATGCCCCCTGTTTGGGCTGGCCAATGATTTAAAACAAATAAGTTTCATTACTAAAAGATTATTGGGCCCGGGCGGGCCCAATTAGGTGCCCGCCGGGATCCGAAGAAGGAAATTACAAGTCTACTCTAACGTGAAATGATTGAGCAGGTCCGCTGGCCTTCACTTACGAGGGATACAATGGGAGCATACCATCGCTTCATCAGAATCCATACGCATGGACACAGGTTCCTCATCTTCTTTTCCCTCCCTGACGATTTTTCATCGATTTCTTCGAGAACATCGGTTCAGTTTGGACATCGTCCGGTGAATTGCTGCCGCCGTTCTTACGCGGCGACATCGACCCCTGCAGGGCCTCAACATGTTATTCGTCGATGCGCCGATAGGGACCGGGTTCTCCTACTCCACGACTGCCGAAAACTACTACACAGATGACTTCAAATCTTCGAACGAGACCTATGAATTCCTGCAGAAGGTAATGTGCACGTCCCCGACTGTTGAAATGAAATGATTCCAATGTCGATTTGTCTGCAAAAGTGTTGGAAAAATCCGAAGCGTGAATCGAGCTGTGGCGTATCGGTCGGGCTAGAGGGACGGCCGGCCGGAAAAGATACCAGCTCCGAAACTGATGCGCCTTTGTTGTTTGTTCTTGTCATTCTCAAAACTCTTATGCAGTTCTTGCTCAGTCATCCTCAATTTATTGAGAACATGCTATACATCGGCGGGGACTCGTACTCGGGCATACCTCTTCCGATCATCGTCCAGAAGATATTCGACGGTAATTTCTTGCCCCTCAAGTTACTTCATTCATCTCGGACTTACCGACTTCTCCGTCTCGAATTTAAGTTCGGGTTGATTTTAGCCGATTTCGTTTCTGATTCTTCTGCAGGAAACTTGTATGGAGAGGAGCCATTCATGAATCTCAAAGTAAATGTCTATTGCCCTACCTTTCTCTTCGAGCTTATATAATTCGAACTAGGCAAAAATAGCTTCTGCTCTTATCGAAATATTAGATTGAAGGCGAGAGAGAACCTCTGGTATCGTCTGATAAATAAGATCTGGAGTGAGATTGTTTGTGATGAGCAATTCCTGCATTATTTTGGATGTTCATAATTGACAAGGTGAATTGGGGTTTCTGGACAGGGGTATGTGCTTGGGAACCCGAAGACGGACGATTTCATCGACGACAACTCAAGAATTCCATTCGCTCACCGAGTGGCGCTTGTATCAGACGAACTCTACGCCGTGAGTCTCTCGCCTTGTCGCCTCGTCCTTTTATCGAAAGCCTCGGTGCACACATTATTAGTACCTGCTGAAATAGTATCTTTAGTTCAGTAGAGTCGGATGGAAGCCATAGTTATGGCATTGATAGAGGATGATTTATGCTCTTGCATTGCACGCTGTTACAATGATCTTCGATAAGCTGAGCACCATTCGGAATTTCCGAAGCATACTGCTCGGTTTTACCTAATCACTCCGTTACTAAGAACTGCGTTTAGCCGTCAGACGTGGTTGCGTATCCTGAAATCGTAGTTTTCTGTGAAATCAGGACGCCATGGAATCTTGCGGAGGAAATTACGTCGACGTGAGCGCTAACAACACCGAATGTTTGGAGGACATCGAGGAGATCGATGCGGTGAGACGAGACATTCCATAACTAGATCTTCGTCACGAGTCTGCACGAATTGTCACATGAACTCCGAACTCTGCTGTGACTAACCATGGACCTGTTTCTGCAAAATCCTTCAGTTGCTCCTGCAAATAAACCTCATGCAAATCCTGGAGCCTAATTGTCAGACCGCGTATTCGAGACCGGTCGAGGCGAATCGAGGACACAGAAGGGTTCTCGAAGATGACTACGAAGGCTTTCTCGCTGCGCAGCCGAATCCCGCGCTCTGGTGTCGGGTATATACTCTCTCTCTTTCTCTCTAAATATGCGTTATATCGTTCATTGTCTATGTTGATTGACTATACAGCATGTATGCACTCCAGGAGTACAACTATGTACTGTCCGGCGTATGGGCCAACAACGAGGATGTCCGAGCTGCCCTTGGAATTCGAGAGGTACGGAGATACTAAACCTCGACTCCACCTTACATGTTTGCTACTTCGACGTCGGCCCGCGTCGCTGATGAACCGGCGACATTCTTTCGACAGGGCACAAAGGGTGTTTGGAAGAGATGCAACAGCAGCCTAGCGTACACGAAGACGGTCTCGAGCAGCGTCCCTTATCACCAAAATCTCAGCAACACGAACCTTCGAGCCCTTATCTACAGGTGAGAGCGAGATCTCGTCACTTCGCGCGCGCGTGCTGTATATAGATCGTTCGCAAACATAGAGATAAATTAGAGATGAACCTTTGTGTTTCGAAGTTCTGAACGACATAAAGACGAGTCGAAAGCTTAGGATTCTGACCCGAAAGGTATGTTAGAAATCGAAAATGTAAGAAACCTTAAGGATCAGGACTCGACAAGCCGTATCGTGGAATCAATCGCTGAGAAGAAGAATCATTTTCCAGCTCCCGACGCTACCGGAGATGATACAGAATCAGCCTGATACTCAACGAACTTTTGCACCTGCTGAGAGCTCTGGTTAAGGAAAGAGACTTGAAATGCTGTCGTGCTACATTGCTATGTCATCTTTGCTTTTCAGATCTTACTCATGTTCAACAGAGACATATCAGAACTGAAGAAGAGAATATATATCGCGCGGCGGCGAAAATTGAAACGGGGCTCGGGAATTCGACTATCTTAATTCGTAGAGAATCCTAACGATGCTTCCTTCGGGGGCTATTCATTTCGCAGCGGTGACCACGACATGTCCGTCACCTACCTGGGCACGCACTTCTGGATTTTCTCTCTCAATCTGACTCTGTCGACCGCATGGCGGGAGTGGTACGTCAATGGCCAAGTCGCCGGGTAAGCCCCTCTCTTTCTTCGCCGTCTTAAAAGTCTCCCGTTCCGCGGCGGCGGCGGCGCTGCACAGCTCCGGATTTTACTAACCAGAAGGCCATCATGTTCTTCTTCTGAGCAGGTATACTGAAGAGTTCACCAATAACCAGTACACTTTGGATTTCGCCACCGTGAAGGTAACCGAACCATGTTCCGATCAGCATTCAAGTGCTCGGTCGTTGGTCGACGGTCGACGGTTCTGTAATTGCACGAGTTGTTATTGACATTGGAAATCTTGCGTTGCAGGGCGGCGGTCATGTTGCGCCGGAGTACAAGCCGAGGGAATGCTACGAGATGCTGGATCGGTGGCTTGCTTATTGGTACCTGTGATCTGAAGGGGTCGAGCCGACATTTTCCGGGGCGAATCCGGCGGGCTATGAGGAGAAACTAGGATGAGGTCCGGTCGCCGGACTTTAGGAAGTGTTTCAGGGATGCCTTGAGAGGGCAATGCTCATGTGTCGTTAGTTTTTTTTTTTTTTTTTTTTTGGGGGTCGGAAGAGCTGGCATTGATTGAAGATAAATGAGATTGGCATCAGAACTCAATAAAAACTTCTCATTGATGATCAGAAGTTTCTTTCTATCGAAGTGCAGATGAGATGATGCTTATTGTTCGTACAAGTACTCCGTCGGTAGCTGGCACGTCGGTAAAGTTACCTTTGATTGTCCGGATATAGATTATGGTAGGATAGGATAGATAAAAGAATGAGGCAATTTATTATATACTATATTTTGTTTGGCAAAAATTGTAATTAAAAGTTGAAAAGAATAACTCAAAACATTTTAAAAAATCACTTGCAAAGTCAATAAAATAAAATAAATAAATAGCAAATAAAAAATCGAGAGGATTTACGAGGGTAGACCACCGCAAGCCACAACCATCGCGGTGGTCACCTCCGTCGCCATGTCATATGTGATCATGGTAAATAAGAGAGCGTATCAACGGAGGTTGCCAAAGACGGCCACCGCAATAGTGCTCTCATCCTGATAGCCCAAGTGGCCGGCCGCCCCGATAGAGCCAGAAAGAAGAAATAAAGGGAGAGAGACTCGAGGATAGAGATTGCAAAATCTCAGGCGACCGGCGACCATTGTGGTCGCCATAGATGTGCGACCGTTGCCTTGACGGGGTAGCTCAAGTGGTTCGACCCTTGTGCGGCGATCATCGAGGGGGCCAACAGTAGTTGTCACCACTACTTTGTTAGTGCAATCTTGCGATGAATAAGTTATTCAAGAATTTATCGAGACATATTTCAGTTTTACTTAAATTGGGTGGAGAATTGAGAACTAGGTCAATTCTAGGTTTTAGGATATGTAGGTTAAGTTTCACATTTTAAAAATTAGAGAATTTGTTCCGACGACTATGTTTCAAAATTCGAAACAAGTACTTATGTCTTTCTCATTTTATATTTTTGCGCATTCTATGGCATCCAATTATAGGTGTGTAATCTGAAAATCACTGATCTGAATATGAGTTGATAGTATTCATTAGAGATGAAGATTCATTGTAATCGTTGGATGAAGTGTGCGTGTGAAATCTGAATAGACGGTTGGGTTAGTCCTAGATTTTTAGATATACGAAATAGGTTTCCGGTTCTAAAATTTAGGGAACATATTCCTACGGTCGATTCTGGTTTCAATTCAGGTTCCATTTCAATTGATACCAGAATCGACCGTAGGAAAAAAAGCCCTAGAGGAGAGGAAGAATAAGAAATGAACATCTCTCCACCGTCCTAAAACCCCCCCGCTGCCCCCAACCTCCTCCCTCACCATCCCCATCCCTTCCATGGGCGACCGCGAGCGAGCTCGCGATTGGGACCGCGACCGCGACCGCGACCCGGAGCGGCGGCGGGACAAGGACGGCGACCGCGACCGCGACCGCGACCTCCGCGACCGGGGCCGCGACCGAGACCGGGACCGCCGCGGCAAGCGGTCGCGCACGCCCGACCACGCCGCCCGCCCCCGCCACGGCCGCTCCCCCGACAGGTACCGGTCCCGCACCCCGGAGGACCGGGCCCACCGCCGCCACCGCAACCGGGGCAGCCCCTCGCCGGAGCACGAGCACCCGAGGAAGCGCCACCGTCGCGACTCGCCGCCGCTCCCGCCCCCGCCGCCGCCCCCCGCCGAGAGGGGCGACAGGGACCGGGAGAGGGTGGTGTCGGACTTCCTCGACGGGATCGCGAAGGAGCAGCAGAGCAAGAAGGAGAAGGACGTCGGGGGAGCGGCGGGAGAGGAGGCGGGGGGCGCGGAGGACGATGAGATCGAGATGATGAAGAAGCTAGGGATTCCGGTCGGGTTCGATTCGACGAAGGGGAAGCCGGTGGTGGGGGCGGACGTGAGCGGCATCAGGCCGGTGACGAAGCGGCAGCCGAGGCAGTACATGAACAGGAGGGGAGGGTTCAATCGGCCCTTGCCGGCGGAAAGGAACAGATAGCTCCGATTTGGAACAATTCAAGGTGCGCACTTTCTCCTCCTTGGTTGGGTTTGAGCATCTGGGTCTTTTGCTAGATGCATATATCCAATAGTCTTTTTTCCTTTTGTGATGCCTTTGTTCTGTTAGAGACTGAGATACATAGAGAAAGCTACAAAAGTTTGTGTTTATTTTGGCTAGGCTTTGTTATTTGACATCAGATAAATTGAGGGAAATTGACTGATCAAGAGGACGGTTTCTTTCTTGTATTTCAAATTGATCCTACTTAGGAGGGACTTAAAAGGAACACTGGAATGTGTCTGGTTGGGAAGATCTGGTTTGTGGCATGGAAAATCTCTATTGTTGAAAATTGTTCGGGTCGTCTTGCTGCTCTTTGGCTTCATCATGGTTGCAGTCGTTTCCTTTTGTCAGGACGTTTATGTTGTTTAGTTCGAGCCCTGAAATGCGGCTGCCCAGACTGTGTTTTACAACTTATGTCCTGTGGCTTCATACCGTTGGAGTTTGTGTCTTCCGAAGAGACTCCTTAGTCTGTATAGAAATCGTAGTTTTCTCATTAACCACTTGTTTAAACTTGAGTGAGTCAATCAGCATTTGTTGATGTGTGTTTATTGCCAGTTTTCATACTGAATGGAATGCTTGGTTTGGTCGTAAGTTTGAATCACATGTTAATGACTGATTCATGTTTTCTCCTTAGTAAATGTGCCTTTTGATTTGAACTCCTCATATGATGCATAGCTCAGTGCCAAAACCTTTGTAAGGATTAAGGAATGCCTAAGGACTTCAAAGTCCTGAATCCCTTCTTTAAAATGTCATCTGCGCATCATTCTGGAAACCAATTAAACCCGGTTAGTCCAGGTTCAATTAGATTTTGAACGCTCAAGGTTCAACAGTCTGAAACTGGACAGGACCATGCTTAACCAGTTGAACTGCTTGTTCCCATTCCAATTTTTGAAACACTGACAAAAGCCGAGATGAATTTGCTTTTCCCCCATGTGCTGCATATTGTTGAATGGAGAGCTCATGTTCCCCAAGTCATGTTATTTTAGAGGACATATTTCTACTGCAATTATGGTTACTCGCTTATCATCTTTTCTGGTGGTAAAACAAAGAAGCTTTTTGAACTAGACACTTCACCAAGTTAGGCGATAGTGTCTTGCACAACATATTGGCGGTCAAGAGTGCAAAATTTTATTTTAATGTACTTTTTGTCTTCCAGTGTATTGCTGCATAGTACTATTCCTGCATACTCAGGATCAATGACAACAATAGTGAGATGGCGAGATAGTTGAATGCAGGGCCATGTTCGACTCCAGCAATAACAACTATTTTTGCATAATGTGAAAATTCTAGCATAAGAAACATGTTTCTTGTGTGTTTAGATGGATAGATAGTTAGATCTGTTACTTATAATTGGTATCTCAGATATGATCGAGAAAGCTTCATCCTTGATAAATACTAAAAAGATGGTGATAGTGGTTTATGTGCATGACCATGGCATGGAAAGTCTTAACATGTCCACATTGAATTTTTAATATGCTGTCAAAAATTTATTTTCTCCATAAGTAGAGGGCTATTAATAGAGTTATATAATGTCAGAACGAGAGCAAAAGGCCAAGCTAACCAAAAAAGGAAAAACTTAAGAAGCACCAGATGAGGTGCAATCAGAGCAATATGGTAGTGTGCAGTAAAAAATACAAGAACTTCTACGGTGCTCTTGATGCAAGCTACTTTTTGTCAATCTTTCAAAATTTTGAAATGCTATTTCAGTATTCTTAGGGAGGGAACTGTGTTATCTCAGGTCAATTCTGAAGGACTATACGTGCTTAGAATCTGTCGCCAGCAAGGTACTTGAAAGCCTTAAAGTTTACATGCTTCAAATTCAGCGGGGAGGATGAAGTTTCATTTTCGGCGTTTTGTACCTGATCTTGAAATGTGGTTCTAGTTATGTTGACCTCAGCAGTTGGCTAATCTCTCCTGCTTTGCTAAGAAACGATGGATGGTGATTTGTCTTGACCGGAGAATGAGGCGCTGTTGAGACCATCTGATTGTTTCTGAGGGATGTACCCCCAGAAATTATCTGAACAAAGTTGCAGGGCAGCAAGGGAAAACACTTTCATAGAGTTAAATCTGGTGATTTGTCATGGAAGTTGAATATTGTACTTAGCAGGTTTTTCCTGAGGCAATTGGATAATCTATCCTTCGACTGTTCTACTACCTCATGCACCTAGCGAACTAGGAGCTGTTCTAGAGGCGCTAGAACTTCTTATCGAAATTTCTTTACATTGCTTCTGTGATGAATCTTGATTTCTTTTAGAAACTAGTGGGTATCCGTGCTTTTGATGATCGGTAACTTGTTTCAACGTTCTCTTTGGCACCTTTCCTGTTCAGTGCGTCTCGCTCCATTCCGTCCCGTCTTCATTCGCTTGTTCTCTTCCCTGAAAGGGCTCGAACCATACTTTCAATAGTAGACCCTTTACCGGACCATGAGCTCCTCCTTGAGAGCCCAGCTGTGGTCCTGGTAGCAACTCGAGAATTTGTGTCATGGTAGTTAAGTTAAGGGTTTCTTGTGATAAAAAAAAGTTTATGATATATGTGTCTTAGCGAGTATTATTTGGAATTTTTGCAGCATTTGCCCCTAAAAACTGTATTATTTCTAAATATGAGGAAATTCAACACATTGACTCTTTCTCCTACTTCACCTTTAATGCTTTTTAGCCGCCATTGTTTTCTGTCTCTTTAGTTATTGCAATGAAGAGGCGCTTTCTTGAAATAGAAGAAAGTTTTACATCGAGTACCCATGAACTATCCACATCGGAATGTAAAGAAAGAAAACAGAAAAGCAAAATAAAAGACCTTACCCTATAAAAAAACAGTTCTTTTTCCCTGGAACAAAGATGGAAATGGCGTACAAGGCTGTTCAATTTTTGCTGATCTGATTCCAAGCCTTCAATATTCTTCATGTTCTTGGTGTTCTCGATTCCTCCACGCCATTTCCATTAAGATTCATCTCTGTCCCATTGTTTGGCATCACGCCAGGCGATTCCATCTTTGTTCGAACCCTAGTCCGAATAGAGAAAGACATCTGACAGTGAACAACAAGACAACGATCAACTAGCTGGCCAGAATTTTAGTACACGCAGCGCCGACGTGATGGCGGTTGTTATGGAGTGTGTATATGCGCACGCGTCCTTGATTGCTTTATCTATTTTTGAAGAACTTTGTATCGGCATATCGTGCTCGGCCTTGTCGATCGTTGAATCCGATTGTATCGATCATTCCGCATCTCATATAACTCGTATCTTTGCCGTTGTGTTTATTGGTGAATTTTGTGTCGTAGGCTTTGGGACTTAGACGGGGTGCTTTTGATGGAGCCACCAATATCTCTGCTGTTTGATTCAGCGCCGAGTAAAAATGATGTTTCCTACGGTGCCTTGGTCTCTGGCTAGTGTGAAATGAATTGGGTCGCTTTCGATTAGCATAGATGAGAATGACATTGGGTGCTCACTTGACCTAGGCACTGCATTGTTCCCAAAGTAATCGCAGCAAATTACTCAATCCATCGAAAAAAGGAGAATTCATTTCTCGTCAGAAATTTTACAAACTGAAAAACTAACTACTAACTACATGGGATCTTCTACTTCTACTTTGCTACGACATAGCGGACACGAATTATTCCTCTCGAGCCACTTGACGATGCACCTCCTATGAAATAAATGCAAACACGGTATCTCCATCACTTTGTCTTCCCCATCTAGTTCCTCTAAACAAATAGAACAACATCCGTCGTAGTCTCGAATGGAGTAGCTCTTCCGTGCGAGCTTTTCAATGGTGCTTCTGGAGACACCTCGCGTGACTTGGTCGGGATCCGACTCGTATCCTCCAATTGAGGCTTCCTCGGTGTCTTCCATTTCGACTTCATCTCTAATGGCCAATGCCAAATTTATGTTCACGTCGAACCCTCCATGGCCATTACCCAATGCCCGAAACGTCGTAGGCAAAATAATTCTTATAATATCAGCCCGAAAGCTGTGATGAACACCCAAAGCATCAAGAACTCTCTCCAAGTGCATTTTGCAAAGGGATTGCCATGATAAGATGCAAAGTGGCATCTCAAGCGACTGACTCAACTCCGACAGTGTAGCGTCTTGGAAACTTGTCGGCACTCCCAGTTGATCAACGAAGACTAGCACATGGTGCCACTTGACCGAGAAGTTGAAGACAGCGGTCGGCAAGCCAGAAGAATCAGAATTTCTTGGCTTCAGCCTCAAACTATATCCGCAATAGACCGTCTCCTCCATGCCGTTGCTACCAAGAGTGGACTGAACAGGATTTCACGTGTAATGTTGAAACCCAATCACGAGAAAACCCTGGAATTTTTTGTGGAAGTATATCAAGAAATAGACGGAAAAAGAAGCTCGAGAAAAAGAGATTCCGAGAATTGAACGAACCAAAAACAACGGGAACTTCCCTCCTGCGAAGTGCGAACGCATCAATCTGCCTCGAAACCAAGAATCTATGAAATCTGGGGTTTGTGCAGAATAGGAAATTCTAATTCTCTCTGGAGATGATAAACAATGGAACACAATGTAGCCAGGTTCGGGGGTCTTATTATATAGCCGTTAGTTTTGTGGTCTGAACTTTCCTGTTTTGTAAACATGCGGTGAAAATTTGAAGGACCGTGCTCTGGACGTGCCTCGATAAGGAAATTAATCGAATTCTAATTTTTCTTTTCTAAACTAATGATTTTCTGTGAAACCAAGCAAGGAAACAGCGAAGATGGCCACGTTCGGAAGCCAACTCGACGGCGCCACCGCCGCCGCTTTCTCTTTAGGCATTTTGGGAAGATGAATGTTCATCCATCCCTCTCTGATCGATTCAATTCCTCGAGGCTGTGCTAATCAACGCTCGCGAGTTGTGTCCTTTTGAGTGTCGTGGTGCGGATGGAATGGAGAGTTAGGTTTTTTGAAGAACCAAAATCAATGAAATTCTAATCACATGTATGCGTGAGTCGCATTGTGATTTCTGTCGTCAAGGGTTAATAAATGCAGAGTGGAATTCTGCTTGGTGGTATTTTTGGTGGATGTTGAAAATTTAGCATGATTCAGCTTTGGGAATTCAGATTAGTCAATTTATTCCCATATAATTCGCTAAGAGTAGCATCAGTGCGAGATCGACAGTCTGGATTCGTCGATGCATATGCAAATCACATCGCATAGTTCAAGAAAAGCTTTCTGCTTCTCTGATAAATGGATCTCATACATACATACATACATACATACACACATACATGAGCCTGGCGTATCCATTATGATTGGCTATCTAAAATGTTGGCATAAAGCAGAAAACAGATCCTGAATTAGTCTTTTCAAAATTACACATTGACAGATGGTTTTTTTCGCTGTTCTGTGTTTCTTATTATGTTTTCTTTTTAGATTGATTGGTTAATAATATCGAGCTACATGATTAATTGAATATTACCGTGGGCAAAGTACGAGTATGCCACTACCTATATTTGCTGAGGATGAGGCTTTCTTTCAACTGGTACCGGGAAAGTATCGTCTTCCCTGCTTGTACCTTGGATTTTGATCGGATGACTCTCATCTGGAGTGATCCTGGAGATTTTTACAAAGCGAGAGTCTGTCAGAAAGGCTGCTTGCTTTATTTCATCGCTTGCTCTTTAAAAGCCAAATTCCTTTAGCACGCATGATTGATTCCTGTAGAACTGGTCGTGGCATGGTTCTACTGCAATTTTTTTCCATAAAGTGCAACATGCTGAACTTTAAGATGTTGGGAAATTGTCGCACTGATGTATCAGTAAGTGTTTAACGCAATTTTACCACTTGTGTGATGTTAGCGGCTTTGCTTTAAAACAGAGATGGGATGTATGTCCAGGATCACAGACACTCGAAGAGCTTTAAACGCAAAACACATGTCAATGATTTCTTTATTAGATACAGACGCTCGAAGAGCTGTGGTATAGGCGTGGGATCCTATTAGATACGTGGTGTTCAAATTTGATCAATTGTAACTCGGCAATTTTGTAGATTTTCTAGGGATAGTCCTAGTGCAAAATTTGATCAAATTTGAACACCACGGATCTAATAGAATCCCATGCCTATACCACGGCTATTTCACTTCCAAAATTTCATCATAGATGTTCTTTCAATCATAGCTCAACAAAATCAGAATGTATAAAGATATCCAAAGCATTTCCTCAATTCTTTAGTCCCTATCTACTACAATCACTCAAAATCCAGCATTCATCATTTAAATCCAGACATTTCTCAAGTCTATTTGCACTACCTCAGACAATAACAGTCTTGCATTACATAGGTTAGTAGACTTTTACTTGCCTCAAATCCTAAGTGTCAACGGCAAGCAAAAATAGAAGGCTCGTGGGTCTCGGGCGCAGCTCAATGGCGGCGATTGCGAACGGCGTCGACGGCGGCGGCACACACGAGCACGGTCGCACGAGCACGAATGGAAGGGTGACCTTCTCCCCCTTCCTTTCTCCGTTCACTCCCTCGCTCAAATTCTCTCTCTCGATCACTCTCTCTCTGTTCAAGGTTATGCTCGGTTCATTCTCTCTCTTCCTTCTCGACTAATCCGCCCGTTTTGTTCCTCAATTAGTTGACTAATTAGTCAACTGCATGTAAATCTTTCGGTGGCGTCCAAGACCGAAGACAGGTGGAGAGAGCGTGGCTTCCGCTCGGTACTTTCTCTCTCTTTTGTTGTCCACCGAAAGAAGAGCCACCTGGCGTTTAGTCAATAATCCTCTTCCATATTTGACCGGCCAAATAAAAGAAAAGTAATATGGAGCTGTCCTTCGGTGGTTACGATTCCTCACGTCCGCATGCATGCTTTTGGACGTTCTCTTAAGTTTATTGACTTCTTTAGTCAATAAGCACAAATTCGTAGGGCAGCTTGGACGGAAAAACAGTTCCTATGCATCATCAAATTTTCCTTTTGTTAGCTGCCTTTAGAAATAAATGTGCATGAAGTTTTTTTTTTTTTTTTTTGAGGTTTCCTATTTTTCATGCACATAAGAAAACGGGCAGCTCCCGATGGCCGATCCTTGGACGTTTCTTCAATGATCGAGCCGTTACTTGAATGCAACACGTCGGTCCAACGATTGAATTAGAATGGTGTCCGTAAATAATACCAATGACACAGTCCGACGATACTTTTGTCGATCAGTCACGAACTGTCGCATAACCGAGGATCGTCAAAATTTCCGGATGCCACATTTATCGCATTAAAGAATTAGGGATTAATTTTAACCCCTAAAAAAAATTAGTTAATTAATTAATTACATAACATATAGATTTAGATGCATTTGCATTTTTTGCATTTATTGGACCGGTGGTGAATGCGTTTGAATTAGTGGTTCTAAGCTTTAAATTGACAGGCCGGACTAAAATCACGAAGCGAGCAAATTGGACCCAGCCAGTTTTTTTTTTATTTTTTATGATCGGAAATTATCTTGTGAAAATAAGAATTTGAAAATTTCAAAGATATGATGGAATTTTTCGGATAGAGCAAGTGGAAAAACGAATATTGCGTTCGGCAAAACGAATATTGCATTTGGAAAAAGAATCTTTGTGGATACCGATTTGGAAAGATTAAAAACCCTTATTCGCAGCCTACTATAAATAGGTTAAAACATATCGGGTTCAGGGGGCCACACACATTGAATACACGGCCACCATTGATTGAGAAACACGATCATATGAGAGAGAGAGAGAGAGAGAGTGCTCTAGGCCAGGTTTTCGTGAGAACCCCCACGATGCTGCCGTCACAATCACACCCTCATCATCCATGACACCGTTCCTTTTGCTGTTTCGTTCGACGAAAACAGCTTGCGGCAGTTCCTTCCATCGCATACCCCCTCGGATAGCCACATTGGCGTGACCTGTGAAGAGCTTGCACTTACCGATTTGAGTTAACGGCTTTCTTCCACTTTGGTGATCTAGCAGACTTCGCAATTATCAAGTAGTCCAAGGGTTCAACGATTACATCAGTAGACCCATGTGGTCTTTTGGTCAACCTTTTGCAATCAAGCGTTCCTGACCCTCACACCAGGAGATCCGGCGAGTTTTCTGCAGCCCTGGCGTCTTGTGCAAGTCACTAAAGATTCCAACTGCTGTTCCAAGCCAACGCGAGCCGTGACGCCTTGCTGCCCGACGTCAATCGTTGCCATCCCGTAGACGACGATAAAACTTTTTTCTCTGTTTTTCCAGGTCCCCCGTGATTTCTTGCTGTTCCGAGAAGCTCACCTAGCCGACCGTCACTCTGAGCACACTACCAGGGCCACCACCGCAGCCTTTCCTTGGTCGATCACTACGACGTCGATCCATTGGTCGGGAATCCTTATTGACCGAGGAACCATCGAGCCATCACGAGAGTCCAAGAGGCGAATTTAGTTCCATCATCACAACCTGTCGGCCAAAATAAGGAGCATCAATTGAAATTCATGGCCACGTGATATAGGGCAGACAATTCCAAAGAAAGAGACAATATAATGAAAGTGGAAATTGGAGATTTCAGTTGCATGGCATCTGCTAATCAAGAACACGTCCGTCGCCACAATCCAGATCCCATGTTGGGGAGAGAAACGAAGCAACAACCACCGAATTCACTCCTTGCCGTGACAACCGTTACGTGAATCGTTGTCGCCATTCGTTGTCGTACCGCTGAGAAGTCCACACCAACACGAGTAGCCGCTGCTGTGAGCCGATCACCCACCGCCATTCCCGATTGTGATCCCGGTCCGATTGCGCAAAGTCCAAATTTGGAAGCCAATATTAGGATTAGGTAAAAAAATTTGTCTATTTTAATTTCCAAAAATTTCATTTCCTTATTTGATATATTCATTGGTGTACATGGTTGAAATTCCCGATATGCCATAATATTCGCAACTCGAGTAGCCTCCTAAATTAGGAAATCTCCTAATTTCGCAATGTGCACATGATTGACGGTCCGATAAATACGACTCGCAATCGCCCGGAGAAATCACCAATCCGATCTCACGCTCGAGATATGATTCGTGATTTTGTTTAAAATTGGCCAATCCGATCTCACTCGTGAGATACGATTCGTTAATTTATTTTCAAAATTAAATGGACATGGATGATACTTTGTTGGATTTGTTGCTTTGTTGTTCTTGATGCTTTTATTTGTTTGCTCTCGTAAAAGAAAAAAAAAATATCTGAGTTAGATTAGATGCATGTTAGGATATTACTTGTTTTAGGGCTATTTTGCATGTCTAGAATAGGAAATTTATTTATTTCGAATTTCTTAGATAAAAACACCAAAAACATAAATTTAGGATGTTAGATTTTCCTTTCATTAATTTAAATTGCACATTGCACGTTTAATTATGTGTCAATTTTAATTTCGAATTTTATAAAAAAAAGCGCAAAAATGATCATGCATATATCATGTAGAATTAGGGCATTCTTTGTACGTAATTGCATATTAGAATAAAACTGCATGTTTCATTTTAAGTTTAGATTGATTTTTTAGATAGATTGCACCTTAGGTTAGAGACTACTAAGTTAAGATAATATCTTAGTTTAAATTAGGATTTGGCATAACCCAATTCTTAATATAAGTCGGATAGAATCTTAATTTAACTAGATATTTTTTGCATTTTCCTTAATTGCGAATTTCATGGAAAATACCGAAAAAATGGTCTTTAGAATAAATTGATTTCACTCTTTAGGATAGACTGCATTCTATTTATGTCATGTAGTTAGGTCATATTGCCATGTCATATCTTTTCATGTTACATTAGTAGCATGCATTGCATGATTCTCATTAAATAAGTGAAAAAAATTGCGTATTAATTAGAAATCATATCTAGGGTTAATGATCTAACAATGCAGATGCTTTCGTTGCTATAATGTAAGTTTTGCAATTTATTAATTACTTTCTTGGGTGTTAAATTGGTGGTTTGGGCACCTGCATGATCACCTCATATGTTAGGGAAGTGAATTAAAATTAATTCAAGCTACTTGAAAAATATTTTTTTTTTCAAAATTAAAAGAGAAATGTACCGAAAGAGTGCTGGAAAAGTCTAGTGTAACCAAGTCCCCATATCCAAAGTCTCTAGTTCGTAGAAGTAAAATAATTCTCCTGTTATTTTACTTAGGTGTCTAATCGACCTACCGTAAACCGATTAATGATGACTCTCTTTTGCATGCTAGATATTTGAACCTAAGCCGCGAATTGGTATGGGCTTGGGAGAGCCCAAGCTAAGTTAAACTTAGTAGTCCACTAGCCTAATTTTAGGTGGTCACCCGAAAATTTGGTTGCGACAATAATTAATTGCTTCCACTTTATAGGGATGCATGTTGTTTTGGAGGAGCAGCAAAAAGAAGGAAAAACATTGGTTTCCATATGATTTAAGATGCCGAATCTATTAAAGAGCAGCCATTTTAGTGGATTGATGATGATTACTATTTGTTTATATCCTTATAAAAAGGGTCAACAAGTGAAAGAATTATCCTTTGAAAGCAATTTATCGTTTAAGAGCATATAGAATTTCTGGCCCAATCATATCATTCAATTAGACTTAATCCTGAATTAGTCTTCCTTATGTCCAATGACCAATGGGAAAATAATCTATTTTATCTTTAGAAAAGGAATAGTAGCGATGGAATTTTATTATTCTATGCAATTAGACTCTCTAATTCCCCATAAAATTCAATCCTTGGTTAACGGTTCTTTGAAGCCTGTTGGGAATAGTGGATCCCCGAAAACCGGATTCGACACTAAATCGAATCCCTAAATCAATGCGGAAGACGAAACCCGGGAAAATCACGTATCACCGATCATAAAGCACACCGCGGATTCGAGTGTACCTTGTTAGCCACAGATTAGACACCGACTACGATAGGAGGAAGAAAATCTGGCCCTGTTCGATCCGATGACGCCTTGAAGGGAAGAAGAAAGTGCTGTATGCCTTACTGTTTCTTCTTTTGTCTTTTGGAGAGAGAAAGCGTGCGGGTGAGGAGAAGACGTGCGTTAATTCTGATTTCCAACAGGTGTCATCTCTCTCTCTCTCTCTCCCCTCCCTTTTATACCTTCCTTCATCCACGGGCCCTATTCTCGTGGGCCGGGTTTTTTGGCCCAACTTGGGCGGACGGGCCTTAAGCCCATCTCATATAAAACCATCATCTCTCACTCGCATATGGTGGGCCGAACAGTATTCTCTTTACCTCTCTTCAACATTCATACCGGTGAATAATCCATGCGACCAGCATACTTTGAGAACTCATTACTATACATCTGTTAGGAATATATAGCAGCTCATAATGGGCATCTCACTCTGAGTAGATTTAGTATGCAGTACCCTAGATCGATTGATCACATCTATATTTCTCTTGATCTCTTTTAAACAATGATATATATATATATATATATCTATATATATATATCGTATTCACAATTATAATTATCACAAAGACAGTCATAATTGGTCGATCAGTGAATACAAAACTATAATGTGATTCTCCAAAATCGATCTTCCTCTTCCCTTCAAACTCTCAATTTCAGTTCAGCTTGCTTTTCTAGAAATGCCCCATTAGATCGAATCATCTCATGGCCATTGGCAACACTCTAAGATAGTAAACACTAAATAGAAATCTTGAGAATAAGTAAGAGTCATGAGGGGACTAAAAATTGAGGAACTCTTTTCCTCAAGAGTCTCACACATCATAAAAGTTGAGATCAAACTTTTTACCACTCTTATTGGTCGTCTCATGCATACTTAGTATGAAATACGTATTACGGTATTAACTCCTTTCCCATGGAGCGTATATCTACACTTTCCAATACCGTACAGATGATAGTTCAGACATACCCAATGTCTAACTTGAGTTCATGTATCTATTCAATCACAAAATTCATCAGAACTCACATCTGGCATCTTAGACAGATAAAGTAAAATATATGAGGTATTTTACTTTTGGACATCGTAAGTATTATGTCCTCATCTTAACACTTAGTTAAGGCGACATACGTATTTTAAGCTTGAGCTCTCGATTATCACCTAGATAATAAGCTTAAAATCAGTCTCATATCTATTTATCACACAATAAATAGAGGTGATTACCCGTGTGAGTGGGCTAATCTTTTATCTGTCCGACATACTTCCTTAACTTAAAACAATGCACTAAGCATTAAGATGCATAAAGATCATACAAAGATTCATAGGCATTAATGATGAAAACACAAATTCATCAAATGTGAACACTTAGGGAAATTATAATATTCAGTACATCAGTCTCTACGCAATCCTAGAGATTTCATATGGCCACAAACACATCTTTAGGTATTGGCTTTGTCATAGGATCTGCTACCATTCTATGCATAGATATATACTGTAAGTTCACATTTTTTCGTGCAACCATATCTTTTACAAAGTTATACTTGAAATCTATATGTTTGGTCTTGCCATGATACTTTGGATCTTTGGTGTATGCTATAGCTGCTTGGTTATCACAGTTAACCAATAATGAATTTGCAGCATTCTCAATAACACCTAAATGATCCAAAAATCTCTTAAGCCAAACATCTTCTTATACTGCTGCTGATAATGCCACGAACTCAACTTCCATCGTGGACAAGGCTATACACGTTTGTTTCTTACTGCTCCAACATATGGTGCCATTATTCGGTAAAAAAACAAAACTAGAGGTAGATTTTCTTTCATCTAAATCTCCTCTCCAATCAGCATAAGAATAGCCTTAGAGTCATAGATCCTTTTCCTTAATAACTCAGCGTATAATCAGCAGTCCCCTTTAGATACCTCAGTATTCTCTTAACGGCTTTCCAATGCGCTTGACCTGGATTGGATCGATAACTATTCATCATTCCAACTGTAAAACATATGTCAGGTCTTGTACACATCATAGTGTACATCAAGCTCCCAACAGCATTAGCATAAGGAACATGTTTCATTTGTTCCTTCTCTTGTGGAGTCCCTGAACACAGTCTATTGCTCAATCCTTCACCTTTTGCAATAGGAGTGTCTATGGATTTACAGTCTTGCATACGAAATCATTCAAGAACCTTATTTACATATGTTTCTTGTGAAAGAGACAACAATCTCTTCGAACAATCTCTTGAAATCTTAACTCCAAGAATGTATGCAGCCTCACCCATATCCTTCATCTCAAAGTTGGAAGACAACCAACTCTTGACAGTCTTAACAAACTCCATATTGCTTCCGGCAATAAGTATATCATCAACATATGATGCTATGATCACAAATTGATCATTGGATTTTTTGATATATACACAATGATCCTCTTCAATCATCGTAAAATCATATGCCATTATGGCATTATGAAAACGTATATACCATTGTTTTGATAACTGCTTAAGACCATATATCGACCTCAAAAGTTGACATACTTTTTCTTCTTGGCCTTTCACTATGAAACCAGTAGGTTGTTCCATATATATTTCTTCATATAATTCTCCATTGAGGAAAGCAGTCTTTACATCCATTTGATGTAATTCAAGATCCAAACTTGTCACTATTGCCAGAATAATACGAATCGAGATAAATCTCACTACAGGAGAAAACGTATCTTCATAATCAATTCATTCCTGTTGATTATACCCCTTCGCCACAAGGCGGGCCTTATGCCTTTCTATCGAGCCATCAGCCTTTCGCTTTATTTTGAGAACCCACTTGTTCCCAATAGCTCTGCGTCTTTTTGGAAGATCAACCAGTTCCCAGACTTGGTTTGATTTCATTGACTCCATTTTCTCTTTCATTTGCATAAATCCATTTTTCCTTACTAGGGCAATTTAGAGCCTCATTAATTTCTTGGCTCATCCTCATCTTGCAGAGCAATCATAAAAGTTTCCCCTTTAATGTCAAAACATTGACGAGGAATACTTTGGCGACTTGTTCGCCATATGGGAGATTACACACTTAGCACATCATTTCCCATTATGCTCCCCCTCGGATTAGATAATGATGATGTCGTCTCATCATGTGGTTGTAATTGAGAATGAGTTGAATTCAATTCATCACTTCTCATATTACTCCCACTTGGACGAACTCCACTAATATCATTATCTCGATCCAAGGTTTCAAATAGGGAGAAATTTTCTCATATTTTGCCATTCTTAGGAAATTCATCCACTAAGAATGTGACATCCTGTGATTCAAATTCAGTTATACTCCCACTTTCCTACTCACCTATGAACATATATCCTTTTGAGTGTTCTGAGTATCTTATGAAAATACTCTTCTTTCCTCTGGGACTCAATTTTCCAAACTTGTGAGAGGACTCATGTGTATAGGCAGCACAACCCCATGGCTTAAGAAAACTTAAGTCCGGTTTTCTACCTGTCCATAACTCATATGGAGTGGAAGTAACTGATTTGGAAGGCACCCGGTTAAGTATATACGCAGCAGTTAACAATGCATCACTCCAAAAGGTGATAGGTAAGTTAGCATGCGCCATCATGGACCTAACCATTTCCAGTAGGGTTCTGTTTCTTCTCACCGCAACATCATTTTGTTGAGGAGTATACGGAATAGACAACTGTCTTTCTATTCCTTTTTCATCACATAATTTTCTAAACTCATTAGATAAATACTCTCGACCTCGATCAGATCTCAATGCTTTTATTTTCTTGTCTAATTGATTTTCTACCAGGTTCATAAACCTTTTGAAACAACTTATTGCTTCAGATTTATGAGAAATCAAATAGACATATCTGAATCGAGTATAGTTATTTATAAAAGTGATGAAATAAACAACCCCATGCCTTCCTCTCACATTCATTGGACCACAGACATCAAAATGGATTAAATGTAGAGAAAAATAAGCTCTTTTACCTTTTCCAAATGGTTTATGTGTCGTTTTCCCTTCTAGGCAATGCTTACATAAGGGCAAATCGACTTTTTCAATGTTGCCCAACAAGCCCTCTTTGGCTAGTCTATTCATACGTTGTTGGCCAATGTGACCAAGTCTAGCATGCCACACATTCACATCATTATCATATGAATTAGGAGACATGATAAGGGAATAACAAACATTTGCATTAACATACTCAATATCTAATACAATGAAACCATCCAGAAAATAACCACAACCATAGTAGTTTGTATCAAAATACAAATCTACACATCTATTATGGAAGTTCATATTAAAACCTAGTCTAACCAACACTCAAACAGACACTAAATTTCGACGAATCTCCGGAGCATACAATACATCATGAAGGAACAAAGTGCGTCCACCATGCATGTTCAGTTGGCAGGTGCCAATTCCTTTCACTTCAGCTCTAGAGTTGTTTCCCACATAGACCCACTTAGTTCTAGTTGGTACTCGTCGGAATTCCACGAAGGACCCTCTATCCTTCGCTACATGGTCTGTTGCTCCTGAATCTACAGTCCATAAAGGATTAGATTCAGTCAAGAATACAGAACTCGACACAAAAGTAAAGTTCTAAAAAATACAAGGGGTGTTTACCTTCTTTGGCTCACGACAGTTGCGAGCATAGTGACTCTTCTTGTCACAATTGAAACATTTCACCCTTGTAAGCTTCTTCATTCGAGGACGCTTTCCTTTTTCATGTTGGTTAAGCTTGGGTTTCTTCCCTGAAGGACCTGCTTCCTTGCCTTTCCCTTTATCAAACCAGTTAGGACGTTTGCGCTTGGAGCTCGAAGCTCCATGTGAGCTAAAACTAGCATGATAGAGTTCAGCTTCTGGCTTAGCCGCCAAGAGGCGGTCCTCTTCCAGCTTAAGATGACGCATAACATCCTCAAAAGTTTTGATATTATCATTATGGGTCAAGTGCACCTTCATATGCTCCCAACTCTGAGGCAATGAACGAATTATTGCTTGTACTTGTTGCTCATCTGTGAGGACATGGCCAGCATCTTTCAGCTCATTTATCATGTTTGACATTTTTCTAAGATGTTGCTTCATGGTTTGACCATGAGACTTCTTGTAAGAGTCAAACCTAATAGTGAGCTGTCTTAGTCTGGTCACCGAAGTATGACCAAATCTAGCTGCCAATGCCTCCCACATTTCCTTGGCATTGTCAAAACGCCTAAATTCTCGCATGATGTCATTGTCCATGCTGCTTAGCAATGTGATGCGAGTAAGAGAGTTCTCTCTTTTCCATGCAGCAAAAGCTTCCTTATCTCTTATGTGCTGTGCAGTATTTCCTTCTTCAGGTTCTACTATGGTCAGGTTAAGAGCCTTAAGTGCTTCTTGCTCTTCCAGCACATACTGGATTTTCATTTTCCAAATTTCATAGTTGTCACCATTGAACTTTTCACCTTTGTTTAGCTTGGCAACTATGCTCTTTGTGGCTGAAGCCATTGATCTGAACACATCATACATATATGAACGAATTATTAATGCCTATCATTTATGCATCCCTATTTGCATAGACCCATCATATTAATGAATAATTTCAAGCAAGGCTTCATAATCAAAAGGTCACTATGTTTCCAATCATCCTCCAAAAATCATAGCTTAAAACTATCATTAATATGATTGTCATATGCAAAATCAATTTTATGAAGCTACAAAAAATTCTAAAAACTACCCATAACTAATTACCCATAGCAACCATCAATAACAGAAAGCAACAGATAAATAATATCCAATAAAAAACAATAATGCTTTCAATTAATACAACTAACATATAGGTTGCTACATCAATAACAATCAGATAGTAAACATTACATTAAGATGTCCACAAAGCATACTTAATTAAGTTCAGCCAATACAACTAACACCAAGTCAGCACATGAACTGGGAAAGATCCTCTTTTGTTCAATTTCTTGATCTTTTCCCTTGTAACAATCCAGTAATATTCATTTACAAAATCCATCACAATTTTCTTATATGAAGCAGCTCCGTTGACATCCCATATGCGATTCAATACATCTTGTCATTCAGGTGGAAGAGTGTTCATTAAAAATCGCACTATCTCTGACTGTGGGATAGGACGACCATTCCATATGACCTTTTGAATTTTCTCGTTGACTTCAAGGACATGATCAATTAAGTCACCACTCTCCCATCGATGATCAGTCAACTCAGCTATCAACTTGGACAGCCTTTCCTTTTGTTCATCGGTAACTGCGCGAATAGGTGTGCGCAACCTCAGGGGAGGCATTGTTCCTGCAACAAATGCAGAACAAATAAGGGATCGCATATAATCCACATAGACTTAATTGAAAAAGAAACACATTCTTTTCCTTTTTTTTTTTTGGGTCAACGGTCAAAGTCAACGGTCAACAGTCGTCGGTCAACGGTCAACGGTGGTCAACAGTCGTCGGTCGTCGGACCGGACGGACCGGTCGGGCTGGTCGAGCCGGTCGGATTGCTCGCGCGAACTGATCGCACGTGCCGCGCGCGTGCGCGGGCTGACGTCACGCAGATGTCATCCGGCAAGTGCCGCGCGCGTGCCTGCGTCCGTGGGTCGGGTCGGGTCGCCGGTCAGGTCGCCGGCCGGTGACCGCTCGGCCAACTGTTGTCGGCGATGACGTCATCTGAGCAGTTACCGACCGTTGGATAACATCACGGTGACGTCAGCACGCGTTGGTTCGCCGGCGGCGGCGCGCACGTGCCGGTTCGCCGACCGGCGCGTGTGTCGCACGCGCTGGGCGAGCCAGCGCTTCCGGGCACGTCATGCCCACGCACAGCGCCTTCTGGCCGCGCGTGTGGGCGCGTGCGGCGTTGCCCGGCGGCGCACGACATGTCGCCGGACTCATCTCGATGACCTCTTTCACCCAGCGCCTTCAGAATTTGATTTCGACTTGCGAAAACTCAAAAAAAAGAACGAACAGCGCTCGGGTGTCGAGATTTCTTGCCCTGATCCGTACGGCCGAATTACTTTCGCGAAAAATCAATCAAAAAAACATCAAATTGATCGGGAAAATGTGAACTAGGGCTTTGATACCAATGTTGGGAATAGTGGATCCCCGAAAACCGGATTCGACACTAAATCGAACACCTAAATCAATGCGGAAGACGAAGCCCGGGAAAATCACGTATCACCGATTGTAAAGCACACCACGGATTCGAGCGTACCTTGTTAGCCACAGATTAGACACCGACGCCGATAGGAGGAAGAAAATCTGGCCCTGTTCGATTCGATGACGCCTTGAAGGGAAGAAGAAAGTGCCGTATGCCAAACTGTTTCTTCTTTTGTCTTTTTGGAGAGAGAGAGCGTGCGGGTGAGGAGAAGACATACGTTAATTCTGATTTCCAACAGGTGTCATCTCTCTCTCTCTCTCTCTCCCTTTTATACCTTCCTCCATCCACGGGCCCTATTCCCGTGGGCCGGGCTTTTTGGGCCTAACTTGGGCGGACGGGCCTTTAGCCCATCTCATATAAAACCATCAAAGCCCAATCCTAATGTCTTCAACTTTTTTGATTCGTCTCTTTCTCCATTGTGGTGATATATGAAATTTTCTATTCTGTTTATATATATTTATATATATTTGATTATGAGCGAACTGATCAAGAAAAAATCACGATTGCTTTGTATTCCATTTATGTATCTAATGGCGTAAAATGATTCTCCTATCATTGTCAGTCTTCACTTGAAACTTGCTATATCCTGAATAAAATTGGCTGTGAACACAGCCAAAATGTATAAAGAATGATAGAGATGTAATGGAATAGGGGTGTTAAATGAGCCGTTTATCATGCTACAAACCAAAAAGCACGGTCTCTTCCATTATCATGCTGCAGACTGCGAAAAAGTGGAGAGGACAAATTAATTTCCCACAGAAAGAAGGAAACCCTCGGTCCAAAAACTTGCCTTTACCCAGATCTTGGCGTCCTCCAAAGCAGGGAGTTTTGAATATCAACTTGGACGGCTCCTTTCAACCTGGTTCGCTGGAGGGCTCCACCTCCTGGGTGTGTCGAGACTTCACAGGGTGCTTACTCGACGAGTTTGCAAGCTCGACCCCAGCCTCCTTAGCTTTTCAGACCGAAACCCTGGCGTTGCTCCAAATCTTGAAGTTCTTTCTGACTCAATCTAACGAAATCTTTGAGATAGAAACGGACTGTTCACAACTGATAGGGGCACCCAATCCCAGGGCGCAGATCAAATTGAGAAGGAAGACCGTGTGGTTATCAAAGAGTGTTGTGATAACCTTTCTCTCATTTCTGATGTAATATATGTGCTAAAAAAGAAAAAAAAGAAAAAGAAAGGGTTTGGAAAGTCAACAAAAGAAGCTGAAGCAGAACATGCAAGCTTTTAAAGAGAGGAGAGAGGGAGGCCTTAAGCAGAAACGAAAACAGGAGAAATAAAGAAACAGGGGAGAGGAGAGAATAAAAAGAAAGGAAAAAGGGAAAAAGAGAAAAAAATTCGGATGCCTCATCAAGTCAGCTCAAGTTTGTTTTGCAATGCCAGTAAGTGATCGAAGCCTTTAATCATCCACTTGAAGCAATCGTCACAATTAGGACTCGAAAGTCAGATTTCTTGGATATTTGTGTAACGAAGCCTGATTTTTGAGTCATTAAGCTGCATATTTCTATAGAAATTGTACTTTAGGTTGTTGTGAAGCTATAACATGTTACAAATCGTGATTTGAGCTTGTGGTTTGTCCGGAATGGAATTTTAAAGTTGGGGGCGTGTTCCGGAACCGTAGCGAATAGTAGCTTTGAGCCTAATTTTTAGTCGTTTTCAGTGCTGTTTTGGGGTGGTTGAGTTGAGATTGTTGTAGTATGTCAAGAAAGCTTTCTAAGGACTATATGATGGCTCGAAATGGAATTTTGTGGAGGAAATTATGGCACGATGAAGTTAGCGCATAGGTTGCGCCTAGCAAACAACAATGGGTTTTTGCTAAATGCGAGCTTTTGTTGGCGCATAGGTATTGTTTCATTGACAAATAGACGTCTAGTTGTTATTATAATATCATTTTTCTTGGTCTTTTAATATTATTTTTTGGTTATTTGTTAGGAATTTGAGTGCGTTGACTCGAGTTACTATCGTAATTGATTTTTGGTTTTTCCTAGGTGAGTGACACTATTTGTTCTTTGTATTTTAAACTCATGTTTTGAGAAACATAGTAGATTATATATTCTATGAGTTGATAAAAATACATCTTTTGTTGCATAAACAAGATTGAGCTATTACTGCCATTTCATTGTTTAAAAGAATGAGTTATATTTTGAATTCGATTTGAATGGTTATTTGAAAATGGTTTATGAAAATCTTTATAAAAGAATCCTGAGACGTTTTGAAGAACGTTTTGATATTTATATATATCAAATGTTTGAGTTGTGATACGACTTTCATTTTAATGTTGGATTACTGGATGTTGTGATTATTATGATTGATGATTGATGCTCAATAACTTTGTGGAACTTGAGGAGTGTGTGGACTTGAGGATTGTGTGGATATGTGTATATTAGTCTAGAATATCCTTGTGGGTTGAGCCATCGGCTAATAATAGGTGGAGACCTTACCAATGGGAGAATCCTGGTGTCTTGTCACGAGCTTTACGCGTGACTATGGTTAGACATTTGAGCATGAATTAGTCAATGTAGTGAACCATTGACATGTGATTTGAGTTTGGTCGATGGAATAAACCACTGATGTATGATTTGATGAGATTAATCAATGAAATAGATCAATTGATACGTGTTTTATGAGACTGACCAATGGACTAGACTATTGATATCTTGGATATTTGAGTTATAATTATATATTATGTTAAAGTGTATTATGATTGTGTTTTAAATATATATAGTGATTTCTCAATCCACTTAGAAGAAATGTGTTACTCACTGAGTAGTGGTAGCTCACTCCTCTCATCTACTTGTTTTTCAAGTTCTTCAGCGAGTCGCAAGTAGGCATGAGCATTCGTTCGGGGAGAACTTTTGTGGTGAAAACTTTTTGGTATGACTTGTGCATAGTTGATAAATTTGTGAGTTAAAGTTTGTGAGTTAGTTTTTGGAGGAGGTGTACGTTTGATTTGGTGGATTATAAAAATACTTTGATATTGTAACCAAATGTCATTTTTGTCATATATTTATGTATATATATGGATATCGAGCCGAATCTTAATTATGTTGAGGCTGTGTCCTTTGGTGAAGGAACGGCCATGTCATGCCCTTGTTCTTGTGGATCAGGGTGTGACTAATATCTAAGTTGCCTTTTGACCTAGAGAGGCCAATTTAGTTGTAGATTAGATAGCCAAAGCTCATAAGACAAGAGCCCTTCCTAGCAATTGGTTATCTACCCCTCCTTATGTACTATTGGATTTTTTACCTAATGAGCCCAACTTGTACGACTTCATCTTTTACTTAACTACTTCAAGAAAGGAATTTCCGAAAAAAATAATGCCATGTATAATGGATAATCTTTATAAAGAAAAGGAAAAGACACACGCACACACACACATATATATACGCATATAAATTGACAAAATTATACAATCAGTTAGTAATATCTGTATATACTGTATATCAAACGTTCGCTTTTCCCCCGAAAGATGCTCAACCGTCAACCCACCATCCAGAGCAAATCCATGCCCACGCCATCATCTCCGGCCTCTCTCGCTTCCCGTTCGCCGCCATATGAACTACGCGGTGTGCGTTTTCTCTCACATTCCCACCCACCCACCTCCATCGCCTTCGACTTCGGTGTCAGGATGATGGGTTCCCTTGGGGAGACTTCGAACGTGGGAAGGCTGGTCTCGGTCTACGCTCGAATGTGTAGGGAAAGCATCGAGCCAGATGCCTGCACTTCCACTGCAATGGTCGGGGTATGGCGCTCGCTCTTCCTTTGCTTGGTCAACTTCGCCGTCGGGCGATGAAGTTCGGGTGAGATTGTGATGCATACGTGGTGGGTTCTCTGATGAGCATGTACGGAAGGCATTGGGCTACGAGTGTTGCTCGTCGCCTGTTTGATCAGAGTTCAAGCGGGACGTGGTTTGCTGGACGAGCCTTATCACTGGGCATTGTAGCATCAGCCTCATGTAGGAAGCTTGGGGGCTGTTCGATTCAGTGCCAGGGAAAAATGATGTTTCCTACAGTGCCTTGATCTCTGGCTACGTTAGGAACGAGCAGTTAAATTAAGTGGATCTCTTTAGGCTAGCGTACTTAGCGCCGTGCTATTGTGGAAGCCTCTAAAGAAGGAAAATGGGTTCATAAGTACATAGATGAGAGTGGCATCATTTACGAGCTTGGGCTAGGCTTTGCATTGATTATTTTCTTGTCAAATGTGGGTTCATCGGATTCGCACAAAGAAGTGTTTGACCAAATGCCTCTGAAAGATGTTGACAACTAGGAGTGCGATAATATTGGGGTTTGCTGTCAATGGTGAGAATGAAAATGGGCTGCAGTTTTTCTACGAGATGGAAAATAGGGGCCCTAAACCAAATGCTGTGACGTTTATTAGAGGTCCAATGGCCAGCAATCGAAAGTGTCTAATCAATGAAGCATGGCGCTTGTTCGGACGTGTGAGCAAAGGTTATGGCACCGCTCCAACTAGTGAGCACTGTGGATGCATGGTTGACCTCTTGGTTTGGGCCAGACAAATCAAAGAATGATCCATAAGAAAAGTTCACTGCAGAAAGTAGCTACTGTTGTGCTTCAACTTTGGTAGATTCAACTCTGTGTCTTTCCCCCTTTATCTGCTAGTTAGACACCAAAAGAATGATCTGTAAGAATGACTTGTTATTAAGTGGATACTTATGGGGTAAAGTGTGCACATGAAACTTTTAGAACTTGGACATAGTTGGGTTTGAAGGACCGATGGACCATAGCCTGGTGAGACACCTTGTGTCATTGTTGTATCGTTTCCGTACATTTTGATTGTCTTTTGTCGTTAATTTTGTGTGTTATCATTCTTATTTCGTAATTTTGCTACACTTTCTAGAAATTCTCTGAGATTTTACCATGGGTAACTTGGAATCCTTTTTGGTTTCTTTTCTGTAGTTTGTTGATTCTATATCTGTTTTTCATGCAGTGGTTATGCAACTTAGATAAGTCCTCTCACGAGCCATGGTTAAGATTTAAGTGTCTTCCTTACCATTGAATGATAACTGGATGATTGTTTGACAGATCAAAAATTTCTTCTTTTTCTGCTTTTCTATCTTGCCAAACTTCTAGTCCCTATTTGGCTGGCTTATAATCGACATTTGTCTCGAGTGTTTTTAGGGCATCTTTTGGCTCGTCATATAGATGCTTGGCAAGGGATGAAACGAGCAGCTTTTCAAGTTTATCTAGAAAGCATAGTCCAGCAGAGTTGATTTTAAATTCTGCCATGCGTGCTGGATTCACTAGCGGTGTGGTGGTTGACTACTCGCACGGGTACTTGTATTATTACCAGAACTTATGTAAGTGTTCAACATTAATGAAACAACAGATGTTGTGCATGTCCTTATATATATTCTGTTGGTTGGAAGTCATCTGTTTAAGTTAAGTTTCCGAGAGCCGAATATGAGAGCTTTCATTGGAGAGGAAACGCCCTTTTTCTGCAATTATTGAAAGTTGGTTAAATATATTATGCTCTTAGTGTCCTGGAAAGTCGTGTGGATGGAAATGCTTTAACACTGTACATAATTTGTCGAGTAACCTAGCTCTTTTTGCATATGGGTTTCCACTCCCTTGGTGCGCTTCGGTAATATTCTCTCACCTATCAAAAAATAAATAAATTTCTGAGAAATATCTGCAACAATCTTATTAATTTATTTCAAATGTGCGCATAATACACTATTGGCCGTCTTTGCCCATTTTCTTACGAATGGGTCATTGTTGCCTAGGATAAATGGCAGAACCGAGCTAATAAAGTTGTACATATTTTGTCACGCCCCGAATCCCAGGCATACACACATCCCTCAGCGGTTGACTAAATTGTGACGTTCCCAGGATGCGTTGCCGATCCAAACAATTTATGCATATGCGGAAGTGAGTTAAACAATCCCCATACAACAACAAACACAAGGGATAGAAAAGCAGGACAGTAAGATAACACAAAACATATTTTATAAACAAACCAAGTCAGCCCTATAAAGTCATGTACAAGAAGGCCTAGACTCAAAAAGAGCTATTAAGCTAACCCTACCCCGGACCCTATCTACTTGGGATCTTGGTCTACCACGACACCGTCAGGGATGTCAATGTCTAATGGGTTAGCTATCTTTGCTACGAGCTCCTCACCCTCGAGCAATTGGTTTACCTCGATATCAGCTATAATATCGGTGTCGAACACGGGGTCGACTCGACACCTTCGACAAGTCCGTCAAAACTGTCCAAAGGACCCTCTCGAATCCCGTTAGGCTCGTGGCGAAATCATTTCTTGAAGCGATGAGGTACCAATTGAGGTAGGCTCTCATCAACCCAAATAGTGGTTACTACGAGCTCATGGATCCCGGTAGTCCTAAGAGGGGGAAGACAGTATGTTTGGTCTCAACCTCTCGCAGCCACCCAAAACGGACAGGGCGCACCTCCATCTAAGGACCTGCAAATATTAAATCATGACGGGATAAGACAATGTCTCAGCGAGTCTACACCCTAAACCCCGATTAGAAAGAGAATTCACCTAGAGGCAACTTAAACACCCATCAAATAAGACTTACCTCGCCTTAACACCTCCCTGCACGTTAGCACATGTCATATACATATGCATATAGCAAACATATTTAACAACTGGGACACTGCACATCAATCATCAAATATTCACAGGGGTCCCGATTATAGAGCTAGATCGTTATGACACGTCCCATTCCGTGCCACACAATTTTGTTCCATAATCAGGCACGGTTATCTCAATCATTCACACGTGTCTTAGTTCTTATGACCCATCAGCCATTTCCAACTCAATAGTCGGCAGTCCTCTGGCATAACTGGCTGTCGTCTCACCAAGCACTGCAACTTCTACCTCTAAACAGCATTCCTGAAGGAGCATTGGTTCGGCCTCTACCGCGATTCGACATCTGTTAATGTGGGGTATTCCATATAGGAGCATCGCCCACCCGACTTTCATCTGGTGATGGGTTCTCATAGCGATTACACGCACATCTAATCTCAACCAAGGACATTGTGCTTTGCACTCAAATGCCTCAATTTCAAATAATGTATTTGATATATTTTTTTCATATTAATAACACCTGGTAAAATAATTGTGCGTGGACACACCGTCAAATCGATCCACAAAGTGTGATACTCTCCCATTTAAAAAATTCCACGATTTGATATAGTACTTAAAATATTTTTGGCATAAAAAACCGACACATGGTATTTTTCTAATTAAAAACCAAAATTTCATATTTTTGAAACAATAATTAAAAAATCATCAATCAGCATCCAATTGCATAAATTAGTAATCAATTACACAAACCAACTGCACCACAATGATTAGCACAAAATTCTAACAATCGGCTATCCCGGTATAATTTCCGCTAATTAATAAATAATTTAATAAATTACAAAATAATAAAATTAAACCTCTAATTAATCTACCTAAGCTAATCTAACCACCTAATTGGAATATAACTAACCTAGCTTAGGATAAATACATTACACTAATTAGACTAATCATCTAAGCAATCTAACCACCTAATTAATTTAACTAATTAACTAAATAACTAATTAAACTAACTAAATTAATCATTAATCCTATCTAGGCCTAAAATAATCCATTAATTAGCCACTAATCCACTTTTAAGTGTAATTAGCATCCTAATTGGAGATTAGGAGGTAAATTCACCGGTTAGTGCAAAAATTGGTTCACAGCGATGGCGGCGACGGTGATCACAACTTGGGTCTACGGCAACATCAAGGAAGGACCGGATGTGGCTGAAAATAGCCAACAAGCTCTCAGTTGAAGAGAGAAAACCGATTCGGGAGGGAGCTGAACCAAGGGATCGTAGGTGGTCACACAGCTTGGCTAAAGGCTAGAGGCAATGTCGAACGGCTAGAGCTAGACATGGCGGACGCGGGGATCGGTGACGGCTAGCTGGCGAGCTGCGGACGACAGCTCGAGCAGGGACGGCACAAGGCAGACGGAGTTGGGCTCGTGGGGGGATGGTAGGGGTGCGAGCAGCTTGGATGGCTCAAGGGCAAGTTGGTGGAAGCTTGCAGTTCGATGCAAGGGCTAGTGCTGGTACTTTGGTTTTGCTTCAACAATGGAGGAGGTGAAAGGATGAAGAAGAAGGAAAAGGTAGCATAAGGGGGGCTTCTGTTGGGGGTGGTTAAGAATGAGGGAGAATGAGGGGGAACCAAGAGGGAGAGAGGGGGAACAAGGAGGGGACAAGAAGCAAGCAACTCAACCGCAAATATCTAAGGCACTTGAGTGATTTTTCACTCTTATCTTCAGCCCATCTTGCCAACTTGATCAATTGGTCACATAAGGCCAATTTCCTCACACAACCTCACCAACTAGAGCCAAATTGAAGACCAATTTACAGCATCCCCACTAGCCTACGAATTTGCACCCATTGCACTTTAATTTCTTCACAAGTCTCTCCAATTTGATGGCTAAATTTTTTGAGGAGGAAGCCCTAACCAAATTCCACAATTTCTTCCACAATTCAATCCATTTTCAAGGCCAAAATTTCACTTGAAAATGCCCTCCGAATTTCCACACTTTAAATTGTCCAATTTTGAATTCCCGCCAAAATTCTAGGCTCGTCGAAAATTCTTTAAAGGATGAGTCGACATCCTAAAAATAAATCGCGACACATTAGAACTTTCAATTCCTGAAACCGATTCAATTTCGTGGTTAATTTCAACCGGGCGCGATTTTAGCATGATTTAATCTACTTGGTAGCTTTTATGAATTTTTAACACGTTTAACCCATGGTCGATTATTTTCGATCCACATTATGCATCTTCGACTCATAGGCAACTATTGGTTGTCGTGAAAATCTCAAAGTTTCAATTACAAACACCGGGTACATAATAACAAAAAAATCGGTATAGTGCCGTTCGGTGTAAATTTTACAATCATGTGGAATCACGCACAATTTAATTACATGCCTTTGTCGAATCGACCTATCTCCAGTCTCTAATCGATTTTAACGAGGCTGTATTGACCCTTGCAGATTAGCATGGTCAAGCAGTCAATTTCTGATCGAATTCTCAAGGCTGTCGTGTTTATATTCCTTAATGGCTTCACTAGATAGATTAGTTATCTCGTGAGTGGCCAAATCAAAGAAAAATGACCATAGGTGCGTCGATAAAAAGCCCATTTCATAAAATCGGGATAGGTTTGAAAATCAGGATGTCATTTATTCTGTATGTCAGTTTGCGTAAGAATCTCACTCTCTCTCTCTCCCTCTCTCCCTCCCTCTCTCCCTCCCCGTCCCTACTCCCCACTCCCCACTCCCCGCTCGTTTGGTACTCTTATGTGAACATTCTTTTGTGAGTGTTCTCATGTAAATATTGACTGGGACAATTTTCTTTTCGTTTTGCTCTCTTTCCAAATGTAGGTTACTATCTCTGCCAAGTTCTAGCCATAGAAGAAACAGACACCATATATAGTCTCTACTGGGACATCACAGGTGACCTTGGTTCTTTAATAGGGGTGATATTCGGAACTGTAGCAGCGGGCGCTGCATTGAGTACCAAAGTCATTGCATCAAATTAGTTAATCCATTGGGGAAAAAAAAAGAGAATTCATTTCTTATTAGAAAATCTTACAAACTAAAACTGACTACTCTGAATCTTATACTTGTACTTTGCCACGACATAGTGGACGAGAATTATTCCTCTCGAGCCACTTGACAATGCACCTATTGTGCAATAGGTGCGAACATGGTATCTCCATCACTTTATATTTCTCATCTAGTTCCTCTAAACAAATAGAACAACATCCGTAAGCTTCCCCAACAAAGTAGCTCTTCCGCTCGACCTTTTCAATGGTGCCTTTGGAGACGCCCCGCGTGACTTGGCTGGGATCTGACTCATATCCTCAAATTGAGGCTTCCTCATTGTCTTCTATTTCAACTTCATCTCTGGTGGCTAATGCCAAATTTATGTTCATGTCAAACCCTCCACGGCCATCGTATGCAAAATAATTCTTATAATGTTAGCTCAAAAACTGTGATGAACGCCCAAAGTATCAAGGATTCTCTCCAGGAATTCTGTATCTGTTGGGAATTACTGATTCCCTGAAACCGGATTCGACATTAAATCGAATCCCTAAAACGAATGCGAAATACGAGCCAAAAAACAAACATGTATCACCGATCAAAGACACACCACGGAATCAAGCGTATCTTATTGTCCACAGATTAAACACCAATGCTGAAATTTGAGGAAGAATTTGATCCCGTTCTACTGAGGTGCGTACTGTTGCTATTAGGGGGAGAAAACAGAGCGTATTCTTCTTTTCTGTTTTCTTCTTTTGAGGGAGAGAGAGAGACTGACGTACGTTGAAAATGTGCATTCCTTTCTTTTCTTTTCTCTCTTAAATACATCTCCTCCAAGAGATGTAACTCTTCAACGTAATACGTTCCCTCAAAAGTCATAATCCCTCGTATCTAAACAACGCAACCTTTCACATCGCAGCCGTTCCTCCATGGGCTCTTATCTTGCGGGCCGGGCTTTTAGGCCCAACATGGGCAGATGGACCCTCTAAGGCCCATCAGCATAAATAAATAAAACCATCATCTCCCACTCGCACATGGTGGGCCGAACATGATCCTCTTTACCTCTTTACAACATTCATACCAGTGAATAATCCGTGCGACCAGCATACTTTGAGAGCCCATTGCTATACATCTACTAGAAATATATAGCAGCTCATAATGGGTATCACACTTTGAGCAGATTTAGTGTGTAGTACTCTAGATCGATCGATCACATTTATATCTCTCTTAATCTCTTTTTAAATAATGATATATTGTATTCACAATTACGATTATCCCAAAGATAGTCATAATTGGTCGACCAATGAATACAAAAATTAGAATGTGATTCTCCAAATTCGATTTTCATCTTTCCTTCAAACTCTCAATTTCGGTTTAGCTTACTTTTCTAAAAATGTCCAATTAGATCGAATCAATTCATGATCATTGGCAACATCCTAAGATAACAAATACTAAATAGAAATTTTGAGAATAAGTAAGAGTCATGAGGGCACTAAATTTGAGGAATTCTTTTCCTCAAGACTCTCACACGACATAAAAGTTGAGATCAAACTTTTGCTACTCTTATTAGTCATCTCATGCATACGTAGTATGAAATACGTATTATGGTATTAAATCCTTTCCCATGGAGCGTATGTCTATACCTTTAATACCGTACATATGATAGTTCTAACATACCCAATGTCTAACTTGAGTTCACATATCTACTCATACACAGAATTCATCAGAACTCATATATGGCATCATAGACAGATAAAGTAAAATATGTGGGTTATTTTGCTTTCGGACATAGTAAATATTATGTCATCATCTTAACACTTAGTTAAGGTGACATATATATTTTAAGCTTGAGCTCTCGATTATCACCTAGATAATAAGCTTAAAAACCGTCTCATCTCTATTTATTTATTACACCGTGTGAAATATTTTAAGATGTGATTACATCTAGATAATAAACTTAAAAACCGTCTGTCTCTAGTGGGCTAATATTTTATTTGTCCGACATACTTTCTCAACTTAATATAATGCACTAAGCATTAAAATGCATAAACGTCAAACAAAGATTCATAGGCATTAATGATGAAAAATACAAATTTATTAAATGTGAACACTTCAGGAAAATTATAATATTCAGTACATCAACCTCTACGCAGTCCTAGAGATTTTACATAACCACAAAATACATCTCTAGGTATTGGCTTTGTCATAGGATCTGCTACCATTCTATGCGTAGATATGTACTGTAAGTTCATATCTTTTCGCGCAACCATATCATTGACAAAATTATACTCGGTATCTATATGTTTGGTCTTGCCATAATATTTTGGATCTTTGGTGTACGCTATAACTGCTTGGCTATCACAGTTAACCAATAATAAATTTGCAGTATACCCAATAATACCTAAATGATTCAGAAATCTCTTAAGCCAAATACCTTCTTGTACTGCTGTTGATAATGTCACAAACTTAGCTTCCATCATGGACAAGGCTATGCACGTTTGCTTCTTATTGTTCTAAGTTATGATGCCATTGTTCAGTAAGGAAGCAAAACCAGAGGTAGATTTCATTTCATCTAAATCTCCTCCCTAATCAGCATTTGAATAACTTTCAAGTCGCAGATATTTTCCTTGGTAATTTAGCTTGTAATCAGAAGTTCCCCTCAAATACCTCAGTATTCTTTTAACGGCCTTCCAATGTGCTTGACTTGGATTAGATTGCTATCGACTCACCATTTCAACTGCAAAACATATGTCAGGTCTTGTATACATCATAGTGTACATCAAGTTTTCAACAGCACTAGTATAAGGAACATGTTTCATTTGTTCATTCTTTTGTATAGTCCTTGGACACAGTCTATGGCTCAATCCTTCATATTTTGCAATAGGAGTATCAATGGGTTTACAATCTTACATACGAAATCGTTCAAGAATCTTATTTATATATGTTTCTTGCGAAATAGATAATGATCTCTTCAAACGACCTCTTGAAATCTTAACTCCAAGAATGTATGTAGCCTCATCCATATTTTTTATCTCAAAGTTGAAAGATAACCAACTCTTTATAGTATTAACAAACTTCATATTGCTTCCGGCAATTAGTATATCATCAACATATAATGATATAATCACAAATTAATCTTTGGATCTATTGATATATACACAATGATCCTTATCTATTATTGTAAAATCATATGCCATTATGGCATTATGAAAATGTATATATCATTGTCTCGACGACTGCTTTAAGCCGTATATCGATCTCAAAAGTCGACATACATTTCCTTCTCGGCCTTCTATAATGAAATCATCAAGTTTTTTCTATATATATTTCTTTTTCTAATTCTTTATTGAGGAAAAAAGTCTTTACATCCATTTGATGTAACTCTAGATCTATACTAGTCACTATTGCCAGAATAATGCGAATCGAGGTAGATCTAACTACATGAGAAAATTTCTCTTTATAATCAATTCGTTTTTATTGATTATACCCCTTCGCTACAAGGCGAGTCTTATACATTTCTATCGAGCAATCAGCTTTACGCTTTATTTTGATAACCCACTTGTTCCCAATAGTTTTGCATCCTTTTGGAAGATCAACAAGTTCTCAAACTTGGTTTGACTTCATTGACTCTATCTCCTCTTCCATTGCATGAATCCATTTTTCCTTACTAGGGCAATTTAGAGCCTCATTAAAATTTCTTGACTCATCTTCATCTTGTGGAGCAACCATGAAAGTTTCCCCTTCAATGTCAAAACGTCGACGGGGAATACTTTTGTGACTTGCTCGCTGTATAGAAGATTGTACATTTTGCACATCATTCCCCATCATGCTCCTGCTCGGATTAGATAATGACGATATCATCTCATCATGTGGTTGTAATTGAGAGTGAGTTGAATTAAATTTATCACTTCTCATGTTACTCCAACTTGGACGAACTCCATTAAGTTCATTATCTTGATCCAAGGTTTCAAATAGGGAGTAATCCTTACCTATTTCGCCCTTCTTAGGAAATTCATTCTCTAAGAATGTGACATCCCGTGATTCGAATTCAGTTATACTTCCACTTTCCTGCTCACCTATGAACACATACCCTTTCGAGTGTTCAAAGTATCTTATGAAAATATTTTTCTTTCTTCTGGGACCCAATTTCCCAAACTTGTGAGAGGGCTCATGAGTATAGGCAGCACAACCCCATGGTTTAAGAAAACTTAAGTTCTGATTTCTGCCTGTCCATAACTCATATGGAGTGGAAGTAACTGAATTGGAAGGCACTTGGTTAAGTATATAGGCAGTAGTTAACAATGCATCACTCCAAAAAGTGATAGGTAAGTTAGCATGCGCCATCATGGACCTAACCATTTCCAATAGGGTTCTGTTCATTCTCTTCACAACACCATTTTGTTGAGGAGTATATGGAATAGACAACTGTCTTTCTATTCATTTTTCATCACATAATTTTCTGAACTCATCAGATAAATATTCTCGACCTCGATCGGATCGCAATACTTTTATTTTATTGTCTAATTGATTTTTTACCAAGTTCATAAACCTTTTGAAACAACTCAATGCTTCAGATTTATGAGAAATCAAATAGACATATCCGAATCGAGTATAATCATCTATAAATGTGATGAAATAAACAGCCTCATGCCTTCCTCTCACATTCATCGGACCACAGACGTCAGAATGGATTAATTGCAAAGGAAATTCAGCTCTTTTACTTTTTCCAAATGGTTTTCTTGTCGTTTTCCTTGCTAGGCAATGCTCACATATGAGCAAATTGACTTTTTCAATATTGCCTAACAAGCCCTCTTTGGCTAGTCTATTCATACGTTGTTGGCCAATGTGACCAAGTCTAACATGCCACACACTCACATCATTATCATATGAATTATGAGACGTGAAAAGGAAATAACAAACATTGGCATTACTATAGTCAACATTTAATACAATAAAACCATCTAGAAAATAACCACAACCATAGTAATTTGTATTCAAATATAAATCCATACCACTATTATGGAAGTTCATATTAAAACCAAGTTTAACCAACACTAAAACATACACTAAATTCCGATGAATCTCCGGAGCATACAACACATTATGCAGGAACAGAGTGCGTCCACCACGCATGTTCAATTGACATATGCCAATTCCTTTACTTCTGCTCTAGAGTTGTTTCCTACATAGATCCGTTTAGTTCCAGTCGATACTCGTCAGAATTCTATGAATGATTCTCTATCCTTCGCACGTGGTCTGTCGCTCTTGAATCCACAGTCCATAAAGGATTAGACTCAGTTAAAAATACAGAACTTGACACATAAGCAAAGTTCTGAAAAGTACAAAGGGTGTACACTTTCTTTGGCTCACGACAGCCGCGAGCATAGTGACCATTCTTGTCACAATTGTACACTTCACCCTTGTCAGCTTTTTCATTCGATGACGCTTTCCTTTTTCATGTTGGTCAAGTTTCGGTTTTTTCCCTGAAGAACTTGCTCCCTTGCATTTCTTCTTATTGAACCAGTTAAGATGTTTGCACTTGGAGCTCGAAGCTCTATGTGAGCTAGAACTAGCATGATAAATTTTAGCTTCCAACTTAGCCGCCAAGAGGCGGTCCTTTTCCAGCTCAAGATGATGCATTGCATCCTAAGGTTTTGATAATTTCATTATGGATTAGATGCACCTTCATATGCTCCCAACTCTGAGACAATGAACAAATCACTGCTTGCACTTGCTGCTCATCAGTCAGGACATGGCCAGCATCTTTCAACTCATTAATCATGTTTAACATCTTTCTAAAGTGTTGCTTCATGGTCTGACCATAAGGCTTCTTATAAGAGTCAAACATAATAGTGAGCTACCTCAGTCTGGTCACCGAAGTATGACAAAATCTTGCTGCCAATGCTTTCCACATTTCCTTAGCATTCTCAAAACGCTTAAACTCTCACATGATGTCATTTTCCATGCTACTCAGCAACGTAATGCGAGCAAGAGAGTTCTTTCTTTTCTAGGCAGCAAATGCATCCTTATCTCTCTTATGTTGTGCAGTGTTTCCTTCTTCAGGTTCTACCATGGTTAGGTTAAGAGCTTCCAGTGCCTCTTGTTCTTCCAGCACATATTGGATTTTCATGTGCCATATTTCATAGTTATCGCCATTGAGCTTCTCACATTTGTTTAGCTCAGCAACTATGCTCTTTGTGGCTAAAGTCATTTGATCTGAACATATCAAACATATATGCACAAATTATTAATGCATATTATTTATGCATCCATTTTGCACAAAACCATCATATTAATGAATAATTTCAAGTAAGGTTTCAGAATCAAAAGGTCACTATGTTTCCAATCATCATCCAAAATCCTAACTTAGAGTTATTATTAATATAACATTCTATGAAAAATAAATTCTTTGAAATTACAAAAATTTCTATGAACTACCCACAACGGTTAATAATAACAGAAAGCAAATAATATTTGATATCAAATAATAATATAATAATAATGCTTTCACATAATACAACTAACATATCAATTGCCACACCAACAACAACTAGGTAGAAAACATTACATAAGGTATCCACAAAACATACTAAATAAAGACCAGTCAAAACATCTAACACCAAGTCAACATACGAACTGGGAAAGATCATCTTTTGTTCAATTTTTTTGATCTTTTCCCTTGTAACAATCCAGTAATAATCATCTATAAAAGCCATCACAATTTTCCTATACGAAGCAGCTCTGTTGACTTCCCATAAGCGATTCAACACTCCTTGCCATTCTTGTGGAAGAGTATTTATGAAAAATCGCACCATCTCAGATTGTGGCATGGGATGACCATTCCATACAACCTTTTGTATTTTCCTGTTGACTTCATGAACATGGTCAATTAAGTCGCCTCTCTCCCATCGATAATCAGTCAGCTTGGCTATCAACCTAGAAAGCCTTTTTTTTTTTTGTTTATCGGTAATTGCGCGAATAAGTGTGCGTAACCTAAGGGGAGGCATTGTTCCTGCAACAAATGCAAAACAAATAAGGGATTACATATAATCCACATAGACTTAATTGGAAAAAAAAACACATTCTTTTCATTTTTTTTTTGGATCAACGGTCAAAGTCAACGGTCAATGGTCAGCCGGGTCGGAGTCAACGGGCAGTCGGGTTAGACCGCACAGGCCAGGTCGGGTCAATCGGACCGGACAAACCGCTTAGCTTGATCAGACGAGTCGACTGGCACGTGCCACACGCAGGCCTGGCTGACGTCACGATGACGTTAGCCGGCGCGTGCCACGCGCGTGCGTCGCACGCACCGCGGGGGACTGAATCGGCGCCTGCTTTGCACACGCCGATGACCCCCGTTCGTTCTAGCCGCGCGTGGCGGCGCATACGACAGTCCCCGGCGGTGATCCGCCACTCGTTTTTCTCGTATCGACGAGGGCTTCGATCCTACGCTTTCAGAAAAAAATTTCGACTTACAAAAAATAAAAAAAATAGGGTGAACAGTGTACGGGTGTCAGGATTGTCCATCCCCGATCGGCCGATAGCAGTGTTTAATGAAAATTCAATCAAAAATTGATTCATAAAGATGAAAAGGGGTCGGGAAAACATGAAATACGGCTCTGATACCAATGTTGGGAATTACTTATTCCCTGAAACTAGATTCGACACTAAATCGAACCCCTTAAACGAATGCGAAAGACGAGCCCAAAAACAAACATGTATCACCGATCAAAGACACACCACGGAATCGAGTGTAACGAGGTGCGTCCACAGATTAAACACCAATGTTGAAATTCAAGAAAGAATTTGATCCCATTCTATCGAGGTGCGTACTGTTGCTATTAGGGGGAGAAAACAGAGCATATTCTTCTTTTCTGTTTTCTTCTTTTGAGGGAGAGAGAGAGACTGACGTACGTTGAAAATGTGCATTCCTTTCTTTTCTTTTCTCTCTTAAATACGTCTACTCCAAGAGACGTAACTCTTTAACGTAATATGTTCCCCCAAAAGTCATAACCCCTCGTATCTAAACAACGCAACATTTCACATTGCAGCCGTTCCTCCATGGGCTCTTATTTTGCGGGCCGGGCTTCTAGGCCCAACATGGGCGGACGGACCCTCTAAGGCCCATCAGCATAAATAAATAAAACCATCAGTATCGAATTCGCGAGATGACTCGTATATGAAGTGAACGTCATCTTCAATAGGGATAAAGTAACTTATCATACGCAAAATATGTTTTGTCATCTTGCGAAATGCAAATTATAATTTCTATACAAGTAGCATCCGTATCATGTCAACTTTGAACAGTACATTCGAAGGTTCTTGTTCATCCCTTAATAATAATTAAAAGGTAGCCCACTCAACTTTATTTTCGACTAAGCGAAGCAACCTATTGAAATATTCGTTGGTTGGCTCGTATCCGGGGTAGCGTGGATGAAATTTCATAATATCGATCCATTATTGGATACAACACTGAATCTGAACTGGTGTTTTAAAATGAAGTCAATGATATACATAAGAAATCGCCAAGCACAGGGCCAAGTCTTTCAATAATATAAACATCAATCTGCTAATTTTCCTCGTGAAGAGGGATATCTTAAAAAAAAAAAAAAAGCTGGCAAAGACCGATATTTATCAATGTATATGTCAAAACTATTATTGGATGCTTGAATGTATACATCCTCCTTAATTTAGATACTCATTGGGATCTATTATTTCATCGTGTAAATCAATTTGTACACCAATCTTTATGTTCTCGATATTTACTCATCCGGATTCATACTATATGATATTGCATTTGTATGTATCAAGATGCAAGAAATTAACATCCTACCAAATTCATCCCATGCGTAAAGAATTATTTCCTCTGCGCAAATCTCCTCCTCAGGGAAAAAAAAATGATTTTCACTTTTATTCTCAACTCTAACTACTTATTCTGAGTTTTTCTCTTTATTGGTGAGAATTGGTATTACAAACCAGTTACATATTCTGTTGTTTCTTAACCTATGAACAATGAACATCATAGAAAATCTTTAGCTACCCTAGTTAGAGCATCCAATCATAGTTTGACATGGCACACATTTTATTTATAGTTAAATATGCAAGCGGGTTGTCTAATCCTCTACTTTGAGATTGGCTTTAGCAAGAATAGAGGAAAATGTCTCTTTAGTTAGGTATGCAACTTCAAGTTCATTTGGTGTTACATCTAATGTAAGTGAAGATATTTTCATTTTTTTAGTCATTTATAGCTATAGCGTAATGACGTTTGTATATGTAAGCATCATCCATTTTTTGGCTGTTCAAAAGTAAGTGGTACTTCACCCTGTCAGGATGAAGCATTATCAATCAACAAAAAAAATTATGGATAATTATTTAAAAAGTCATAAACCTATTATACGATGATTAATTCAGTCCTAAACTTTTCATTTTAACCAATTTAATCTTAAATCTTTCAATATTTTGTCAATATAGTCATTTCAACTAATTTTGTCTGGTAATTACTAACATGAAGATCGACCGCCTTATGTGGCATGGCTGGTTAGGAAGGCTGGTGCAAATGTTGATAATTATGGCAATTTTTATTAAATTTTTTTATGCGGGAGTCCAGATGTCACTCTTTTCACTACATAGTGAGCTATTGACTACGTGTCTTTGAATTGGATCCTCTCACCATGATGCAATTGGGCCACTTTAATTAATTTCTATAATTGAATAAAAATGGTGGGATTTTGTAAAGTTGGAGGGTAATTTTATTATGTGAAGATACCCCAAAATGGAATGAGATCCTTTACCTCCACCAGTATAATTATTTGGTGTCTCATCCATTCAAACTATTAAGTATCGCTCTAAATCACTTAAATTATAGTTATGATATATTTTGTATACTGGTAGTCTCCTTTCATTTAATGTTTTAAATTTTATGATTTGGTATTGCTCTATGATATGACAGCACATGTCAAATCTTGGGCCCCTCTTTCAAACTCATTGATTGTGGTGGGCTCACAACTTTGCCCACACAAAACAGGACCATTTCCATATAAATCCATAACTTAATAATTCCCTAATACCCCGCATCTCCACTCTTCTGTTTTTGTTTCCAAAAAAAAAAAAAAAAGAGTCCTTAATCGCAGTTCAGAATTCACTTAAACTTCAAATTTGCAGCCTAATTCCGAAAATTATTCCGATTAGATGAATAACGAGTTCGATTAATTATTGGGCATTGCAAAATGAGGCTAACCTGGCTTAGCGTGGTTCCTGTGAGATGCGCACGCAAGCTTTGTCTCTCTCTTCTCCGTTTCCTCAAAACACTTAAAAGAACCAAAAACAAGAGGAACAAATGAAATTAATGAATTCTTAAAAAATAAAATGAAAGAAAGTAAAAAAAAAAGAAAAGAAGAATAAACCGCACGGGTATGGCCACAGCCCAACCATAGCCAGCTTCGGCAAGGATTGGTAGGATTGTTCATGAAAGACGGAAAAAACGATCAACCGAGCCGAACAAAATTGATAAGCTCAGTTTAGCAGTTTAGTGTTTTAATTTTGGTTTAGGATTTTTTTTTTCTTTGGTTATTCGTTTGGTTTTAGTTTATGACTTCGAAAACCGACAAATTAAACTGGACTGATAAGCTTAATAACAATTTTATTCTCCATCTAACAAATATAAATTGTAGTTTCACCTACCAAATAACTGCTTTGTATTTAATACCGTATGCCACGAATCTTCACACAGCCAAGAGAAAAAGAAAATTGGAATTGAAATGAATAACAGAAGATACATCCACAAGCTCCCAGGGAGCAGCAAGGCAGCTTTTGTTTAGCCAGCTACGTACTGGCCAAATAACTTCTGCAAAACGCCAATAATACACAACACAGATTAAGAGTAGAATCACAACCTTAAAGCATCTCACTGTGGAGACGAACCACGACTGACAATGCCACTGAAAATCTTTCATCCTATAGCATGAGAAACACGCTCGCATTGGCCAACCAGACATTGACCCCCTAAAGTGCGGACAATCGAATCGTTTTTGCTTCTTTTTTTCTTCTTTTTTTACACATTTTTCTTTTCACCATCAAACCAAATATCTTCGAGTGGATCATATGTCCTAGAACTTCAAACCAGAACCATGCAACTTTTCTTCCATGACACCGTCAATTCGCTCTCCCATTTCAGCGCTCATGTAATTCACCCAATCTCCAACCTCGCCTTTCCTGAAGAACCACTTGTTCTCTAGTCCAGTTGGCAACTTGCCGCTCCTATTCACCTCCACTGCACTCAAATTGTCAAAGCTACACATCCTCAATATTCCCTCCACGGCCCCGTTTCTCAGTTCTTCTTCGCTGAATGGACGCCCCATGAAATCGGCCAACCTCCTCACTTGAACGCTCGGGGCCGCTTTCATCTCCTCATACATCATGAACAACACCTTCTCAGGCATCTCCGAGCTCTCCTTGTGGTAACCCAGCACATGGTCCCAATAAGGCCCACACCAGCTCACGCCTCGGCAAAACTTGTCGAGGCCCTCCGGGAGTGGAAGCTGGCCCTTCTCTTCAGGCCTCAACTTGTTGAAGTAGTGCCACATTGAGATGAAAGTGTCTTTAGGGTTCCTACATAGGTAAACCAGCTTGCAATTGGAGTCCCTCACCGACTGTGGGAGAGAGGAATAAGGCAAGTGGGTGGCCAAGAGCCTCGGGGATGTAAAAGCAGTGAGATCAGGATTTTTATTCTGGAGATAGAGCCTGAACTCCAAGAAGGGCACGAGGTCGTGGGGGTTTTGGGTTAGGAGAGGGTGGCGTTTTTGTGAGTAGGAGTCAGAGTACTTGGCACGGTTCATGAGAGCGAAGAGGATGGCCTTTAGCCAGGTGGTGCCACATTTCGGGCTGGTGACGAGGAGGATGTCGGAGGGGTGAGCTTGGAAGTGATTTTGGCAAGCGACGACGCTGTTCAAGAGCCAAGAGGGGAACCAGAAGCCCTGGTACAAGCGGAGAGAGGAGGGGACACAGTCCTCTTCCGAAGGGAGAGAGGTGGGGACCCAGTCCTCTTCCGAAGGGAGAGAGGAGAGCAAGTCTTCGCATTCTGGCGACTTGACGTCGTCTCGCAAGTAATTTTCATTGAGAGGAGGAGGTTGAGAGGGTTGCATGGTGGTGGCCGTGGCCGCGGTGCGTGGTGATGGTGGTGGTGGTGGTGGTGTAGGTGGAGGAGGAGGCTGGTTGGAGTGAATGACTGGGTGTCTAAATAAAGAACATGAAGATGGTGCTGGGTGTCTCTTACAATTTATACATTAAGTGGAGATGGTCCTCATAGTAGGAAAAATAAATAAATCACTTTTAGATTCCACCTGAATGGCTTCTTCTGAATTTTTTATTTATTAGTGAAAATTGGTATATTGATCCAATTAAATCTTCTTCTTTTTCTTTGAACTTTGAACATGCACATGAACAAAAATTGTTTAGCTTTTTTCTCTTTTGTCAAAAAATAAAAAACATTTAGTTAAGGGCCATGTTATTTCCTCCATCTCTAATTAGAAGATCCAATTATAATTTGACATCGCAAAAATTTCAACTTAGTTAAATTTACAAACGGGTTCTATCCTTATTTGCAATCCTCTAATGGAGGTCTGGCTCTAGTAGGGATGAAGAAAGATATGTTGCTTTAGTTAGGTGTGTAGTATCAAGTCAATGAACCATTTGATGGACATTTAGCACACGAGAGTGACGACGTCAAGAGCGTGAAACCTCAAGCCCATATGTTGAATTCTTTACTTGTTTATAGCTACCGCGTCAAGATATTTGTATGTGTACTCATCATCTATTTTTTTGGCTGTGTTCAAATGCACGTGTTTAACGTGGAACTTTCATTTACACTATCAGACGAGGCACTAGATCAAGTGTATAAAACCAAATCCTAACTACTCTATATATAACACAAGATACTCTCACTACCCCACACTTTATTCGCAATTTTCATTACATGATTAAGGCTAGATATCAACTAACAAGGATTAATAATGCTAGAGTGGGTACGCACACTTTCTCTCGGCATCCGTGATCAAATATTTTTTTTTTCAGTTATATTAATAAATAAAAACAAACGCATCTCAATCACATGATTGAATAAAAAAACCCATGCTCAAAAAAGCAAATAAAGCATTGTTTATAAATAAATAAATAAATAAATAATAAGGATTAATACCTCAAAAAACTCAAATTATACCAATCATGACAAAAATACCCTAATTTTTTTTTATTAGTAGAAATCCTAAACTTGCCAATTGTGACAAATATACTCTGAATAGAACTGAAATAGAAAATATTTATATATACATTGGATTTGTTTGTGACACGAAAAAAAAGTCAGAAGTATTTGTGTCATAGTGGACAAGTTTATTATTTTTTTGATATATATATATATATATATATATATATATATATATATATATATATATATATATATATATATATATATATATATAACTTTGGGTATTTATGCCATAGTGCGAATAGTATGAGATTTTTTGTGATGTTTGCCCAAAAAAATTGAGCATTAGAAGTGGATGTGTCCACTTAAACAACTCAAAATTGTTTTTGATCAACGAAAACTAGCAAATGGTGCCACTTGACGAGAAATTAAAGACAGCGGTCGGTGGGCCAAAAAAATCGGAATTTCTTGTCTTTAGCCTCAAACTGTATCCGCAATAGACTATCTTCTACATGTCGTTGCTACCAAGAGTGGGTTGAACAAGATTTCACGAGTAACGTTGAAACCAAGCACGAGAAAACCCAGGAAATCTTTCGTGGAATTTTATGGAAGTACATCGAGAAACAGACGGAAAAAGAAGCTCCATATCATGAAAAAAAAATCCGAGAATCGAATGAACCAACAATGGAAACAATTCCCTCTTGATCAAGTGAAAAAAAAAAGGAAACAAAACAGAGAAGATGGCCACATTCGGAAGCCAATTCGAGGGCACCGCCGCTGCTTTCTCCGGCGGTGGTTTTACGCCCCCTCTCAGTCCACTGCACAGTTCACCTATCCCTCTTCGGTCTCTTCCGCCGAAGTAAGTTGTGTCGCACGCAATTGGGAAGATGACAGTTTGTGCTAATCAACACTCGTGAGTTGCTTCCGTCTTGAGTGTCGTGGTAGGGATGGAACGGAGAGTTGGGGTTTTTGAAGAACCAAAATCTGCTCAATGTAATGCTAATCACATGTATGCATGAGTTGCATTGCATTTCTGTCGTCAAGGGTTATTAAAAGTGAAGTGGAATTCTGCTGGGTAGTATCTTTGGAGGATGTTGAAAAATGTAGCATGATTCAACGATTGGAATTCAGATTAGTCAATTTATTCCCATATGATACTAACCGTAGCATCAATGCGTGATTGGCAATTTAGATCCATCAATCCATATGCAAATCACATCACATAGTTCAAGAAAAATTTTCCGCTTCTTTGATAAATGGATCACATATGAAGCTGAGATTGTCTTCACTACCCTGTCAAGCAGTGGTAGAAATTTATTCTCTCGCCTTTCTCATGGTTTCGAAATGGCAGTCATTGATGAGGCAGTGCAGGCCAATCAGGTGGCAGTTCTTCCTTCCCTTTCTCTTGGTGCTGCTCGATGTTTCCGTTTGTGGATCCGCAGCAGCTTCCTGCCATTGTTATCGGACTATGCTAGATAGCAGGAGACTTTTTGATAGATTTCAGCAAGCTGGATTGCGCAACAATGTTGTTGTTTGCTCAGTATAGGATGTATTAACAAATCCATGATGTCCCTTCCAAATACTGTTACCAAGAACGCCTAATCGATAGTGAGACTGGTGAAATAACATAATTAAATATGTTACAGAGATCCATTACTTAGACCTTAATTTGTGATATTACATATGGTCGGGAATCCCACTGAGGTGGTTCTGTCTCTTACCACACGAAGCCCATGTTTACTCGGTATATAAGAGCATCTAAGGTATGGATTCATCAGCCCTGTTGTATACCTTTGTCTTTATGGCCAACTCCGTGTCCTGTTCATTTGTCACTTACGAGGACAGATTGTGATTGTTTTAGTGTCTTTTACTCTTATTAGGTAATGGGAAACGCTAACCTTTGATTCAATCTGATGACTGGGCTGCACGGAGTGCTGATGCTAAAGCCAAAAATTATTACGTGGACATGGATTCTGTCCCCAGAGAGTTCTTGATACCTAAGGACTAACTCTTGCTCCCCTGCCAGGTAAGACTCCTCTAAACTTGAGGGGGTTGAGGTCAAGTGGGCCGAGGCATAATTGACAGACGAGCACACAGAGCCGAGGTCAGCGATGGTGCCATGACGAGAACTTGCCAGCATCTTTAATCCCTAGGAATAGAAATTTTCGGCAAGACATCGAAAGGGTTGTATTCTCAGAATTCTATTTTTGCGCAAGGCTAGATTCTTGAACAAAAACAGATATAGTACACTCCAATGCCTCGGAACTCTAAACTTTGCTTGAAATCTTAGCCAAGGTATTAAAAGTATTTTCTTTTATATGAATAAAGACATGGTAGAAGGTTATCAATTAACTAGTTGAAGAAAACAAGAACACATATGGCTTGAGTTTTGCTCTCTACACCTATGGACCTTCGCGACCGGTGTTCAGTTAAAAAATGAGTGCCAGATACCTGGAATGCGAACATTTAGCACAGAGAGACACTTAAGTGCCAAAAGTTTGAAAGTGACATTTAAACGTCAAAATCGGAGCAAAATGGATCACTTAAGTACCAATCCAGCCAAAATGCTAACATAACAATTTTCCAATGAGGTAAATGCAAAATGACATTGTTTTGCACACTGATGTGACTAGAAAATACAAAAATGACGTCATTTTATTTCTGACGTGGTAAAAAATTAATATAAAAATAAATTAAATTAAATTAAAATTTAAATTTATTTAAATAATATAAAAATAAAAAAAAAGGGGGGGGAGGGGAGGGAGGCGGTTGAGGGCTGAGCCCTCACCTCCGCTGCCTCCTTGCCACTGCTGAGAAGGGCCGACGATGGAGGGGGGAGGGTCGGCCAAGGTCGCCGGCCTCCAGCTGACCGGTAGCGAGGACCCGCGAGCCCTTGCCACCTCCCCACCGTTGCCGAGAGGGATTGACGACGGAGGGGGAAAGGTTGGCCAGGGTTGCCAGCCCCCGACTGGCCCTCGGCCAATTAGCAGCGAGGGCTCGTGAGCCCTTTGTGGCACCCCCTGAACAGCCCCCAATCCATTGGGGTTACCACAGATACCTTCCACTCATCCTAAAGGTCCATTTCTCTGATACGATAGATCTTGGGGGTTTATGTTCTTTCTATAGGTACCTGCGTAGTTCATATAGCGGAAGTATATCCAACATCTCATTATTCAATATTCAGAAACAATGCACACCAACTAAAACTTTTATAAGCTAAAGCTGAACACTTTTATTTACATAAACTCGATGGACATCTTTGGTCAGTACATCAAAATGCCAGGATTTTTCTAAACTCGGCTACTTTCGAAATGGTACACGACTCTTTAACAACCATGTACATAGGCCCATTAGTCAGTGTCGACAGTCCAAAAACGCTTCATCTACTGACCATCACTCTTGGTCACACCTAGTTCAGTCCATCAACTGGCATAGGCGGCAACGGCCCCTGCGTACTCCCATCAAGACGAATGAACACAATCAGAAACTCCTAAATCACTGGGCTGGCGAGAGAACCAATATCATACCAAACCAACACATGCACTCGAATAAAGACCAACCCTTATATCGTAGGATGATGGTGCTCTGTACACTCACACTGAATGTCGACCGGTATGCCATAGAATGTGCCGAGGGTGACTAGTAGCAGAGGCATATCTCCTAGTCTGAAATGTTAGTCCCCAAACGGGGTGAGTACAACCACTCAGCAGTAAAAGATTCATTAACCTATATCACGCAGTACCATCAATATCTAGGTTCATGCAAGATAGACAAAAACAAGTAATCCAGGAATAAGCATGCATCAAAATCAGGAAATTCTTTAATGCAATGGCAAATGCAGTTTCAAAGGATTAAGATGCATCATGTCTAGTTACACAAGTCCCGATCATAGGGCCAAATTGTAATGACACGTCCCATTCCATGCCATACAATTTAGTCTCATAACCAGACCACACACACACTTAGTAGAACCATTAGTTTTAATATTCAAAAGGTTTCATCCCCCAGAGGACCAACGTTTATATCAATCTGGAATTTCGCACCCAATCCTGGCATCGCGAAAGCCTCTAACATTCAGCCACTAGGGCCATCGGGCATCCAGAGCGTGTCTCGCCACACCTCTAGGTATCTTGCACCCCACCTGGCATCATGAGGAACCTCCGGGGCTCTCCATGAAAATGGTTACCCTAACCCTCCGGATTTACGTACCGACAAGCATACAACCGGGCATCCCGAAGCTCCCGAGGAAAACCTTCGGGGCACTGCGGACCCCAGGCATCCAAAGGACATCGACTCACTAGAGCCTTTGGGCCTCCCGATTCCTGGGACATCGTTGACCCGAGGGTCCAACGACAACATTAACATCTTAATTTTCCAAAAACATGTTCGATGTTATGACATTGGTAATCACATGAGTTTCATTGACGCCGCACATCTCATTTGGGATTGAAATTAGGGGTTCTTTTTTTTTTTGTTCAATCCTTGCCGACCTAGCTTAGTTGGCCACCGTCGCCTGGCCACCGTGTTTAGACACCGTCGCTCGGCTACCGTGCTTGGCCTCCGTCGTAGTTGCTCGACTAGGTGAGCAAGGAGAGACTGAGGTTCTTTCTCGGGCAAGAAGCGATGGGAAAATAGGAGGCGAGGGCGGAGGAGGAGGAGGAAGAAGGGCGGTCGAAGGTGCAGAGAGAGAGAGAAGACGAAGAGCGCGAGGGAAACAAGGAGGGCGCAAATGGAGATGGTGGATTGGGCTCTACTCAGAGAGTGGCTGGTGCTAGGGTTGTTCTTTGGGGAAGAAGACGATGCAACCATGCCTTCTCTCTCTCTCTCTCTCTCTCTCTCTCTCTCTCTTTCTTGATTTGGGGATTTAGGGGTTCGACTTGGGGGAAAGGTGCCAAACGACGTCGTTTTATGGTTTACATGTTGACTGTACTTTTCAACGAGCCACATCAGCATAAAATCATTAATAAAAAAGTGCCATGTCAGATTTCCGATACGTCTTATTGTAGTTGGCACTAAAATGATCGTTTTTCAAACTTTTTGGCACTTAAGTGATTCGACAAAAACTTTTGGCACCAAAGTAAGTGCCGTACACAACTTATGGCACTGATAGTGTACTTCTCCCAAAAATATGTTTTGTCATCTTGCGAAATGCAAATTATAATTTCTATACAAGTAGCATCCATATCATGTCAACTTTGAACAGTACATTCGAAGGTTCCAGTTCATCCTTTAATAATAATTCAAAGGTAGCCCACCTAACTCTATTTTCGACTAAGCAAAGCAACCTATTGAAATATTCGTTGGTTGGCTCGTATCCGGGGTAGCGTGGATGAAATTTCATAATATCGATCCAGTATTGGATACAACACTGAATCTGAACTGGTGTTTTAAAACGAAGTCAATGATATACATGAGAAGTCGCCAGGCATAGGGCCGAGTCTTTCAATAATATAAACATCAATCTGCCAATTTTCCCCGTGAAGAGGGATATTTAAAAAAAAAAACACACAAATAAATAAATACTCCCAGCATTATTTGATGCTTTCATACGGCTTTTCAAAAAAAAAAAAAAATTGATGATACCAAGGTTGGTAAAGACCGATATTTATCGGTGTATATGTCAAAACTATTATTGGATGCTTGAATGTATACGTCCTCCTTAATTTAGATACTTATTGGGATCTATTATTTCATCATGTAAATCAATTTTGTACACCAATCTTTATGTTCTCGATATTTACTCATCCAAATTCATACTATATGATATTACATTTTGTATGTATCAGGATGCAAGAAATTAACATCCTACCAAATTCATCCCATGCGTAAAGAATTATTTCCTCTGCGCAAATCTCCTCGTCAGGGAAAAAATGATTTTCACTTTTATTCTCTACTCTAACTACTTGTTCTGAGTTTTTCTCTTTATTGGTGAGAATTGGTATTACAAACCAGTTACATATTATGTTGTTTCTTAACCTATGAACAATGAACATCATAGAAAATCTTTAGCTACCCTAGTTAGAGCATCCAATCATAGTTTGACATGGCACACATTTTATTTATAGTTAAATATGCAAGCAGGTTGTCTAATCTTCTGCTTTGAGATTGGCTTTAGCAAGAATAGAGGAAAATATGTCTCTTTAGTTAGATATGCAATTTTGAGTTCAATTGGTGTTACATCTAAAGTAAGTGAAGATATTTGCATTTTTTTAGTCATTTATAGCTATAGCATAATGACGTTTGTATATGTAAACATCATCCATTTTTTGGCTGTTCAAAAGTAAGTGGTACTTCACCCTGTCAGGATGAAGCATTATCAATCAACAGAAAAAATTATGGATAATTATTTGAAAAGTCATGAACCGATTATACAGTGGTTAATTCAGCCTTAAACTTTCAATTTGATCAATTTAATCTTAAATCTTTCAATGTTTTGTCAATATAGTCATTCCAGCTAATTTTAACTGGTAATTACTGACATGAATATCGAGCATTTTATGCGGCATTACTAGTTAGGAAGGCTGGTGCAGATGTGGACGATTTTGGCAATTTTTATTAGTTTTTTTTTTATTTTATTTAATGTGGGACTCCAGATGTCACTCTTTTCACTACATAATGAGCTATTGACTACATGTCTTTGAATTGGATCCTCTCACCATGATGCAATTGAGCCACTTTAATTAATTTCTGTAACTGAATAAAAATTGCAGGATTTTGTAAAGTTGGAGGGTAATTTTATTATGTGAAGATACCCCAAAATGGAATGAGATCCATTACCTCCATTGATAAAATTATTTGGTGTCTCATCCATTTAAACTATTAAGTATTGTTATAAATCTCTTAAATTATAGTTATGATATGTTTTGTATACTTGTAGTCTCCTTTCATTTAAGAAGACTTTTGGAGCTCATCCGTTTGCCCCGATCAAACACCTTTGGAGCTCCATAAACTAAGAAGACGGGCGTTTCAATTTCATATCATTAACGTGTGCATCCCTGATCCATTAATTGCTGACGCTCTTCCACAACTGCCCGTCCATTTCTGCCCAATTGGTTAGGATAAGATATGGCCCAAAAGAAACAGTAAGTTGGGCTGAGAGTCGAACTCTGGACCATGGCAGTATTCAGTCTTCTTTTTTTTTTTTTTTTGAGCGAGTGGTAGTATTCAGTCCTTAGGCAGACCTTTGGGTTCTCTGTTGGGTCACCGAAGAGAGGGTTGCTTAGTTGCTTCGAGTTGGTACCCCCATATGTCTAAGCGAAATTAGTAAACAAAATAAGCTCCGATGATGAAGGAATCCACCAAAATTGGAAGATTCGACCCCGCGTACACCTATCTGCTGTTTTCTTTTTCTTTTTTAATTTTCAATGGCGCCTGAGCTCCAATTTTCTCCATCATGAGCTTTTCTAAACGCATCACATCGTTCGGTCCCAGTGGGGACCTCGAAGCACGTTCTGATCATGGACACGACCAGACATCGTGCTCTGTGGGAGCCATGACAACAGGTGGCCACATCCTTATCCATTGCCCTAGATGTCCAGTCCTTTGCTAGAGAAATGAAAAGAAAGGCAATTGGGCAGAAACAGTCGAACAACTAGCTTTTCCTTTCGTTTTAATAGTATGTACCGGAGAGAAAAGAGAAAGGAAAGAAAAAGAGATCAACATCGCACGTGGTGGGGCAGAACAGCCTTAAAACCACTTGAATCTTTATTCCCTTAGAGTTGCGTGACTACAACATCGAAAATCTCCCACCAAATCACTTTCCTAACTGCCTTTTGCTTCGTAGACTTATATTGTTATGGCCTCATCGTATCTCCAATGCTTCCAACATTTTTACATTTTCCGCTGTTTCTCTTTTTTTTTTTTTTTCTCTTTGAATTTAGGTTTGGTCCCAGTGGGGACCTCGAAGCACGCTCTGATCATGTCCATATAAATCCATAACTTAAGAACTCCTTAATCGCGGTTCATAATTCACTTAAACTTCAAATTTTTGGCCTAATTCCGAAAATTATATTGATTAGATGAATAATGAGTTCGATTAATTATTGGGCATTGCGAAATGAGGCTAACCTGGCTTAGCGAGTTTCCTGTGAGATGCGCGCGCAAGCTTTGTCTCTCTCTTCTCCGTTTCCTCTTTTCCTCGTTTTCTATCACCGTTTCCTCTTTTCCTTCATGCGTACCATCTATGGAAGGAAAAATTGATGGTAGGCTGAAGTCTAGCATCGAAAGAACGTGGGCTTGGCTAGGCCGTTAACACGCGATCAGCAAAAAGAGGAGAAAAATCATAATGGGTATATGAAGAATGAAGTCGAAGGTATCATGGACAATATTAAAGACGCGGAAGCTAAAGACATCACTTGGCAAGCAATTGGCAAAGTAGATTAAAGGACATGACAAAATTAATTTTTGACTCTCATTATTAGCTTCTAAAAAGGGGGTCAACCAAACTACAAGCTGGTTTATCAAAACACTTAAAAGAGCCAAAAACAAGAGGAACAAATGAAAATTAAAGAATTCTTAAAAGATAAAATGAAAGAAAGTTTGAAAAAAAAAAAAAAAAAGAATAAACCGCATGGGTATGGCCACAGCCCAACCATAGCCAGCTTCGGCAAGGATCTATGGTGGTAGGATTGTTCATGAAAAACAGAAAAAAACGATCAACCGAGCCGAACAAAATTGATAAGCTCAGTTTAGCAGTTTAGTGTTTTAATTTTGGTTTAGGATTTTTTTTTTTCTTTGGTTTTTCGTTTGGTTTTAGTTTATGACTTCGAAAACCGACAAATTAAACTGGACCGATAAGCTTAATGACAAATTTATTTTCCATCTAACAAATATAATTTGTAGTTTAACGTACCACATCACTGCTTTGTATTTAATACCGTACGAATCTTCACACAGCCAAGAGAAAAAAAAATGGAATTCAAAAGAATAACAGAAGATACATCCACAAGCTCCCAGGGAGCAGCAAGGCAGCTTTTGTTTAGCCAGCTACGTACTGGCCAAATAACTTCTGCAAAACGCCAATAATACACAACACAGATTAAGAGTAGAATCACAACCTTAAAGCATCTCACTGTGGAGACGAAGCCACGACTGACAATGCCACTGAAAATCTTTCATCCTATAGCATGAGAAACACGCTTGCATTGGCCAACCAGACATTGACCCCCCAAAAGTGCGGACAATCGAATCGTTTTTGCTTCTTTTTTCTTCTTTTTTTACACATTTTTCTTTTCCACCATCAAACCAAATATCTTCGAGTGGGTCATATGTCCTAGAACTTCAAACCAGAACCATGCAACTTTTCTTCCATGACACTGTCAATTCGCTCTCCCATTTCAGCGCTCATGTAATTCACCCAATCTCCAACCTCGCCTTTCCTGAAGAACCAATTATTCTCTCTTCCAGTAGGCGACTTGCCGCTCCTATTCACCTCCAATGCACTTAAATTGTCAAAGCTACACATCCTCAGTATTCCCTCCACGGTCCCGTTTCTCAATTCTTCTTCGTTGAATGGACGCCCGATGAAATCGGCCAACCTCCTCACTTGAACGCTCGGCTCCGCTTTCATCTCCTCATACTTCACAAACAACACCTTCTCGGGCATCTCTGAGCTCGCCTTGTGGTAACCCAGCACATGGTCCCAATAAGGCCCACACCAGCTCACGCCTCGGCAGAACTTGTCGAGGCCCTCCGGGAGTGGAAGCTGGCCCTTCTCTTCGGGCCTCAACTTGTTGCAGTAGTGCTACATCGAGATGAAAGTGTCTTTAGGGTTCCTACATAGGTAAACCAGCTTGCAATTGGAGTCCCTCATCGACCGTGGGAGAGAGGAATAAGGCAAGTGGGTGGCCAAGAGCCTCGGGGATGTACAAGTAGTGAGATCGGGATTTTTATTCTGGAGATAGAAGCTGAACTCCAAGAAGGGCACGAGGTCGTGGGGGTTTTTTGCTAGGAGAGGGTGGCGTTGTTGTGGGTTGGAGTCAGAGTACTCGGCACGGTTCAAGAGAGCAAAGAGGATGGCCTTTAGCTAGGTGGTGCCACATTTCGGGCTGGTGACGAGGAGGATGTCGGAGAGGTGAGCTTGGAAGTGATTTTGGCAAAAGACGACGCTGTTCAAGATCCCAGAGGGGAACTAGAAGCCCTGGTACAAGCGGAGAGAGGAGGGGACACGGTCCTCCTCCGAACGGAGAGAGGTGGGGAGAGAGGTGGGGACCCAGTCCTCTTCCGAAGGGAGAGAGGAGAGCAAGTCTTCGCATTCTGGCGACTTGACATCGTCTCGCAAGTAATTTTCATTGAGAGGAGGAGGTTGAGAGGGTTGCATGGTGGCGGCCGCGGCCGCAGTGCGTGATGATGGTGGTGGTAGTGGTGGTGTAGGTGGAGGAGGAGGCTGGTTGGAGTGAATGATTGGGTGTCTAAATAAAGAACATGAAGATGATGCTGGGTGTCTCTTACAATTTATACATTAAATGGAGATGGTCCTCATAGTAGGGAAAATAAATAAATCACTTTTAGACTCCACCTGAACGGCTTCTTCTGAATTTTTTATTTATTAGTGAAATTTGGTTTATTGATCCAATTAAATCTTCTTCCTTTTCTTTGAACTTTGAACATGCACATGAACAAAAATTGTTTAACTCTTTTTTTTTGGTCAAAAAAATAAAAATCATTTAGTTAAGGGCTATGTTATTTCCTCCGTCCCTAATTAGAGGATCCAATTATAATTTGACATCGCAAAAATTTCAGCTTAGTTAAATTTACAAAGGGATTATGTCCTTATTTGCAATCCCCTAATAGTGGTCTAGCTCTGGTAGGTATGGAGAAAAATATGACTCTTTAGTTAGGTGTGTAGTATCCAGTCAATAAACCATTTGGTGGACAGATAGCACAAGAGAGTGACGACATCAAGAGCGTGAAACCTCAGGCCCATATGTCGAATTTATTTACTCATTTATAGCTATAGCGTAAAGATACTTGTGTGTGTACTCATCATCTATTTTTTGGCTGTGTTCAAATGCACGTTTAACGTGGAACTTTCATTTACTCTAGCAGAACGAGGCATTGGATCGGGTGTATAAAACCAAATGCTTTCAACCATTCAACGTACATTGAGGTCTGTCTGTTTTACATATGAGAACCATTGACTGATTGATATCGAGTGTATGCATTAAATTCACATGATAAATCTTTCCTGTGTTGAGAACAAGATGGATAGCCACCACTGTACCACCAGACTGGTTGGCTTGAATTGCCGATGAACTTGCACATCAAAATCCTAACCACTCTATAAATAACACAATACTCTCACTACCCCACACTTGTTTCACAATTTTCATTACATGATTAGGTCTAGATATCAACCAGCGATGATTAAAAATGCTAAAGTGGATACGCACACTTTCTCACGGCATCCGTGATCAAATATTTTTTCAGTCATATTAATAAATGAAAACAAACCATCTGGATCACATGATTGAAAGAGAAACCCATGCTCAAAAAAGCAAATAAAGCATTGCTTATAAATAATAATAAAAAATTAGCGTTAATACCTCAAAAAACTCAAATTACACCAACTATGACATAAATATCCTAAATTTTTTTGTATCAGTAGAAATCCTAAACGTGCTCATTGTGACAAATATATTCTGAATGGAACTGAAATAGAGAATATATATGTCACATATGTACAAATTTGGGTTTGTTCGTGATGCAAAAAAAAAAAGTTAGAGGTATTTGTGCCACAATGGGCGAGTTTAGAATTTTTTGTGATATTAAAAAAAAAAAAAAGCTTTGGGTATTTGTGCCACAGTGCAAATAGTATGGGATTTTTTGTGATATTTGCCCAAAAAATTGAGCATTAGAAGTGCATGTGTCCACTTAAATAGCTCCACGTTGTTTTTGATCGACAAAGACTAGCAAATGGTGCCACTTGACCAAGAAGTTAATGACAGCGGTTAGCGAGCTAGAAAAATCGGAATTTCTTGTCTTTAGCCCCAAACAATATCCACAGTAGATTATCTCCTCCATGTTGTTGCTCCCCAGAGTGGATTGAATAGGATTTCATGGGTAACGTTGAAACCCAATGTGACATCCTAAATTTCGACCCTTTCTCGATTAAATGAAATTGGCATTTCGTCGACACGCTTATAATCCTTTTTCTCAGAGCTAATCACTCTCAAGTTAACTAATTTATCGGGTGAAGCCATTAAAAGATATAAACGCGACAGACTTGAGAATTCGATCAAAAATCGACTGCTCGACTGTGATAATCGGCAAGGGTCAATACGACACCGTTATAATCGATTAATGATCGTATATAGGTTGATTCGATGGAATGTCGTAATTAAATTGTGGGTGATTTCACATGATTGCAAAATTAGCGTCGAACGGCACTAACCCGATTTTAAGTCGATTCTGTACTCGATACCCATAATTGAAACCTTGAGATGTTTACGACAACCGAGAGTCATCGCAAGTCGAAGATGCACAAACGTGGATAAAAAATTATTGACCACGGGTTAAATGCGATAAAATCCCTAAAAGCTACCCGGTAGGTTAAGTCACACTAAAATCACATCCAGTCGATTTTAATCATGAAATTGAATTCGATTTCGGGAATCGAACGTTCGAGCGTATCACAATTTATTTTTAGGATCTCATCTCATCTTTTGGTAAATTTCCGTCGAGCCCGAAATTTTGCAGAAAAATTGGTTTTTGGCAAAAAGAAAACAAAAGTGGAAATTCGGATGGCTGAGCAAAAAGGGATTTCTACCTTCAATTTGGTTTGTTTTTGAAGAAATAAGAACAAATTCTTCATTGGTGGACCATTGGACTTTAGGGGCTAAAGACTTTTGTGCCAAATTTTCCTTGACTTTCTTCGCTTTCTCTCTCCCTCCATTCACTCACGTTCAGCGCCCCCCATCCCCCCTCCCCCGCCATCACCTACAGAATAGCCTCATCATCTTTTCCTTTTTCCCCCAGCAATTCCCTTCCCTCACGTATCCCCCTCCCCTCCATTTCCTTGCTGCCGCACGCCCACTTTCCCTCCTCTCCATTCTTCTTCACACGTCCACAGCAACCAACACACTCACGCCATCTTCTTCGGTCCAAATCCAGCAGCCAGTCCAGCAGGGGCAAGAAGGTCAACAACCCGGTGAGAGACGTGCAAGGTTGTTCAGCAATCCTAGCCCAGCAAACCGTCCAGCCTTGTCCCTTCTTGCCGCACCTCCACAGTCAGCAACCACCAAGGCCGATGCTCCACAACCTCAAGCCACCGCAATTCCACCAAGCAGCCACCACAGTTGTGCCAATAGCCAGCTCAACCAAAACTGACCAGCAGCCAATAGAAACAAACTAGCTTGGCTGTGAGCTTTAGGGCCTTTTTCCTCTGCCGTTTGAGCTCCGTTGGAGACACGGTAGTTTCGGGTCCTCACCACCTTCACGTCGCCGTCGCCATGAGCCTGCCGCCATCGAATTTCGGTGATTTAACTCCCTAATCATTGATTAGATTGTTAATTATGCTTAGGAAGTTAGATTAGTGTTAATTAGCTTAGTTAAATTAGTATTAAGTGACATTAGCCTTAAGATGGATTAGTGTTAATCTAGTTTGATTAGATTAGCCTTAAGATTGATTAGTGCTGATCTAGTTGGCTAGATTAGTACTAATAAGGGTGATTTAGTTTGGTTTGGTGAATTTCTCCCCGGATCAGTTCACTAGACCCTCGCCGTTTGCTATTTTTGTGGATGGAAATGTGCTACGATTTTGAGGTTGATTCCTTCTTGAAAAATATTTTAGACATCTTCAACTATGACATATATTTTACTCAATATTTTAAGGATTTAAAAGAATGAGATTTCGGTTTTGTAATTTGTAAAACAGAATCTTAGATTATGCTGGAAACAGTGACATTTTGGTGTTCAAAGGATTTTTATCAACACTTAGGGTTCGATTTTCAAAATAGTGATTTCACAAAAGTTGTTTGTCATATCTTTTAGTTTAACATACTCAAATTTCAGATCAAACAGACTAGTTTTGGACCTTGAACTAAGCTGATTTTGGAAAACGTGATTTCTGGAAATGGACATAGTTTTGGTAACGGATTGAGAAATTTACTAATCTTAATCTAGAAAAATCTGGGTTAAGGTGTCTTCATGAAATTTTTTTTTTGGTGTTCTTTAGAACATATTCAAATTTGAGAATTTTTCGAACTTGTTTGATTATGTTTCCGAAATTAAACTTGGAGGCGTGTGAATGGCTCGGTTTCTGCCGGTTAGGGTCGATTGTAGTTTTGTGGTTGTTCTTGGTATCTAGCTTGCTAGATAGTGTATATTTGGTAATGTGATTGACTTTTGGCATGCTTAGAGCTTATGCCTAATGATAAATGAATGGTTGTTTTATATTGGTTGTTTACTAGTATTGCAAAAAGTGACGTTATGGACTATTAAATAGAAAATAATGAGGTGTCGGATCCGAACACCAAAAATTATTTGCTCGATAAAACAATGAAGTTTTAAAATAGGTGCGTGAAAATTTTGATGGATTAATTTTGAGTACGTGAACACCTATGAATTTATTTCTAAAGATTTGGAACAAAAAAAAAGAATGGGGTTACTAAAATTTAGTTCAAAAAGGGGTAGTTGGAAAAGAAAATAGAAAATAAATATGGTGTCAGGTTTGCACACCAAGTTTTATGTGCTCAATAAAATGAGGAGGTTTTATATTAGATACGTGCAAATTTTGACGCGTTAATTTCAAATACGAGACCCCGTACGAATTTATTTCGGAGAGTTTGAACAAAAAAAAAGGGATTGCAAGGTTTATTGTTTTAAAATGAATTTTTGGTATTTTTGGCTATATGATGGAATTATGGGTGGTTTTGATGGCTTGTACGTGTGTTGTTGTGCAATTGATTGTTGGATGATAGTTACCGATTACTATTACAAAACTCGATTTTATGGTATTTAATTAGAAAAATACCGGGTGTCGGTTTTTGATGCTAAATGTTTATATAGTATATGAAATCGTGAAATTTTGAAATCAGAGAGTACCATGCTTACTGGTTTGATTTAAATGTGTGACCACGCACAATTATTTTACTATGATGATTTTTAATACGAAGGAAAATTGGCCAAGTCCATTATTTGAAATATGAGATATTTGAGTGCAAAGCACGGTGTTCTTGGCCAAATGTGGATGTGCGTGCGGTCACTATCAAAACCCCTCACCCAGTGGGAGTTTGGAGACGATGCCTAATTTTATTGGATGCCCAGCGGGAGTCTGGATGCTAGTCGCAGTGGAGGCTAGACCAATACTTCTTTGTGGAATGCCATCTAGGTGGGGGTTCTAGACGTTGCCATGCTCAACGAAGCGGGACAACGCCCGTCTATGCTGGATGACCGTTGATTGGGGAGTTGGTCGTGGCCAATGGGTCGTAATAATTAGAACACGCTTGAGTAGCTGTGATAGTTGTGTCTGATTATGGGACAAGATTGTGTGGCACGGTATGGGACATGTCATAACGGTTTAGCCATATAATTGGGACCCATATGTTTGAAATGATGTGTTCCGGTTATTAAACTGTGCTTGTTGCACTGATGATGGTATATATGTTGAGCTAACGTGCAAGTACTGTTGACACCTAAATTTTACTATTTTATTTATGACTCAATCACATACAAAATTAGGAATTAGTCACTAAAAAAAAAAAAGAAGAGAAAAATAGGAAAAAAAAAACAACAAAACAACAACAACAACAACAACAACAAAAGAAAAAAAAGAAAAAAAATGCCTAGAGGTCAAGTCAGGCCAGATCTAGCATTGGCCCGGCCCGTTGCTCGCCTTCCCCGAAACCCAGATCTGAAGCAGAAAGGGAGAAGAGCGGAGGCACAGTAGAGGGGAGAGATTCACAGAGAGAGGAGAGGGGACCGAAAAGGGAAAAGCTGGAGAGAGGGAGAGAAACCGGAGGAGGCGTTGTCGACGCTATGCCTCCACCTGCCATCGCCGCTTCCACCCTCCATCGCCGATGCCGTAGCAACTGCCGCAACAGCTCGCCCAAGTGTTGTCGCCCCTGCTGTCGTGCCTTCCTTTGCCTGAAGCCACGACGCCGCCACCACCCTCTGAACGCCGACTCGCAGCACCCATCGCCGCTACTGCTAACACCAGCAGCCCGATCCCTCTACTAGTCACTGCCTTCGTGTCCCTGCTGCAACACCCGCGACTATGGCTACTTGCTGCCACCCTACTGCCCCTCAGGGGAGCTCCGAATGTTGCCCCGCCTCAACCCAACACCGCTGCAACACCTACGTCACAAGCATCGCTATGCCAGCTCGCCCAAGTGTCGTCGCCCCTCGCTGTCCATGGTCGACGCTCACCGCATCGTCACCACCATCAACGCAGAGCTACTAGAGAAGAAGGTTAGAAGCCAAGTCGAATATGGGTAGGGTTTTCTTAGGAATAGGGTCGCGGTTTAGGAGCTGGGTCGGGTGCGAATCAAGAACGGATTTGGGGTTGTGGGCTTATGGGTTGGTTTAGGTCGTGGGCCTGTGTGGGTCTATTTTCTACGTGGGGGGAAGTAGAGATTGGGCCCATTAGTTGGGCCCAATCCAACTGCACAAAGGCCCGACCAAGGCTGGTCGAGCCCTGTATTTTGGGTGGGCCAAACCCGGGCGGGTCTGACCGACCCGCCTCGACCGAGTTAGGAATTGCTATGTATTGCCATTTTAGTGTAATTAGACACTTATTTACTCGTATATTGCTTATATAGTATGTTTACTTTGCATATCTAATTATGTTTAATTGCACATGTTTAATTTTACTGTAATTAGGATCTTTGTAGTTATAATTGTTACTTTAATGATTGCGTACCTGCATGATCACTTCACATGTTAATGGATATGTGTAAAATCAATCCAAACTGCATGAAAAAAATATTTTCTTTTAAATTGAACAAGATTTGGTACCGAAATGGCATTAATTGGTTAATTAGTGTAATTAAGTCCCCGACCTTAGATTCTTTGGTTGCGTAGGAAGTGTAGCATACTCCCGTGCCTCACTTGATTTCTAGCAGACCCCAATAGGCTAGTGGTGACTCATTTTTGCGAATTTTTTAAGAATACCTCAATGTCACACGAGGTATGGGCTTAGGAGAGCCCGCGCCTAATCATGGGCCTTAGGTTCGTCATTTAAGCAATACCCCTAAACCTATTCCCTCCCCCCGAGGGTAGGTCATGACAGGTACGTGCCTAGGCAAGGTAAGTTTTGTATGGTGCATGTTAGGACCGCATTTGAGGTGAATTTACGTCATAATCGGGGTTTAGGCAATTGACTCGCTGAGATTTTATCTCACCCTGTTGTGGGCTAACATTTTTCAGGGGTGTAGCACGGAGATTTGCTGAGTGCGGATGTGGTGGGCACGTGATGCAACAACTTTTGGTTGGCCTTGCCGTTAGCGAAGTTTAGGGTGACCCTGATCCTTGAAGGTTGTTGAGAGAGTCGATAGGAAGTAGTCGCTGAGAGGCTTGTAATGGATAGACTTCCTAGGGTCAACAATTGGTAAGGAAATTGTTCCTTGTTTTTACTATCCCTATGTTTATTTGTTGATTGGGTGTTGTAGGGCGCGTTTGGTAACGTTTCTATTCAAAAATTATTCTTGTAAACAAAAATATAAAAAATTATTTCTGTTACTGGGAACAATTTTTTAACAGAAGAACGCATATGGTAACTGCACAAAATTTCTGTTTCTGGAATAGAAAAAGAATAGAAATACGTTTAGTAAACTTTTATAATTTTTTTTTCTTCTTTTAATTTTTTAATATTTTTATTATTTTTTTCCTTTTTTTTTCCTCTTTTCTTTGGCCAGTCATTGGCCACTGCTCACTGAAGGTCAGCTTGGCCCCAACGAGCCTCGCCAGGCCACCGGCGAGCTCGCTGGACGCTAGCTTAGCCCCGACCTCGCCAAATTTGGGCAAGGCCGAGCCTCACCGGTAGCCTGGCAAGATCGTTACTGGCCAGGCGAGCCTCATTGTGGCCGCGTGAGGCTTGGCCTTGCTAGGCCACCGCCAGGCAGGTGAGCCACGGCAAGGCTTGGGCCAACGAGCCTCGTTGTCACTCGGCCTCTCCAGGGGCCGGTGATGCTCTGGCGAGGTCACCGACCCTCGTCTGGTTGGTTGGTCGCTGGCACTAGCCATGGCCAAGGCCGGTGACCGACAAGAAGAAGAAAAGAAGAAAAAAAGAAAGAGAAAAAAGAAGAAGAAAAATGAGAAAAAAAAAAAAAGGTTTCCACTTCTTTGATAAATGGATCTCATATGTGAAAGGGCTAGTAAGATCACCTAGAGGGGGTGAATAGGTGATAAAGAAATTTTAACAAAACTTCAGAATAGTTTGCTAGCAACGTAAACAGTAATAAACAGTTATATGAAACTGTAAATTGAAATAAGGAGTTTATGGGAAAGAGAATAGAAACATGGTTCAGCTTAGATCAAGCTTACGTCCACTCTCCCACGTTAACAACTCACTAGCTGGATTTCACTAAGGATCAAAAGAGATGTTACAGTCTTACGTCCTTGACTTTATAGAATAGAGACTTTACTACACTTCTTCAAAGTCTCACAAGTGTTTTCTCTCTCTTTTGAGTACAAATAAAGCTCTACGATTGAACTATCACACTGAGTGGCGCTGCTGGCTTCGGGCTTTTCCCCCTCACGAAGGGGAGAAGTTCGAATCTCCAGCACATCATAGGTGGACTTACCCGCATCACGAGATGATGGGTTCCTCCATGGGCCCCAAGATTTGCCCGCCGACTGTCAGCTTACGAGTTTCCTTGGGTCATCAAAAAAAAAAATAATAAAGCTCTACGATTGAAATAACAAAGAATTAAGAGCTTAAGACTTTTGAATTCTTCTTTCACGCATATACTAAAATAACTTGAGCGTCTCTCTTATATATACTGCTCCATGCCTTTACAATCGTTGGCACTTTCCAAATGAGTTCTTCCAATTTACCCATTAGACAGAATTAATTAAGGAGATCTCGAGTTATTTAAGGAATGTCATGATAGCTCACCAATCTTATTCGCCTATACAATCAGGATCTAGGTTTCCATAAGTAGAACATTCTAAGTATACTTCGCATTTCAACAGATCTTGATTATCCGAATTGATTCCAATAAGAATAATTAATCTCGATGTGTTATCTCCAGCCGTAAGATCTTCTATAAACTGTACGAACCGAATTCTTGAAGATAAACTTGCATCTGAATAAATCTTCTCTTCGTCGATCTAGAAACTGTCAGTGAGGGTAGGCTTTGAGTCTTGAGTCTTGTGGTCTTCAAATTTTGACGACAGAGTTTGGAGTTCTTCAGACTTTAACACTTGAGTTTAGAAGTCTTCAAATTAGACTAATGGAAACGTTTTGTCAATTTCAAAACAACAAGGGAGCTTTCTCCAACAATATGAAGCTGAGATTGTCTTCACTACCCTATCAAGTAGTGGTAGAAATTTAATCTCTCGCCTTTCTCATGGTTTTGACATGGCAGTCATTGATGAGGCAGTGCAAGCCAATTAGGTGGCAGTTCTTCCTTCCCTTTCTCTTGGTGCAACTCGATTTCTTCCTTCCCTTTCTCTTGGTGTTGCTTGATGTTTCTGTTTGTGGATCCACAGCAGCTTCCTGCCACTGTTATTGGACTATGCTATACATCAGGAGACTTTTTGATAGATTTCAGCAAGCTGGATTGTGCAACAATGTTGTTGTCTGCTCAGTATTGGATGCATTCACAAATCCATGATGTCCCCTCCAGATACTTTTACCAAGAACGCCCAATCGATAGTGAGACTCTGGTGAAGGAACCTGATTAAATATATTACAGGAATCCATTGCTTAGATCTTACTTAAATTTATGATATTACATATGGTCGGCAATCCCATTGAGGTGGTTCTGTCTCTTACCACACGAAGCCCATGTTTACTTAGTATATAGGAGCATCTAAGGTATGGTTTCATCAGCCTTGTTGAATACCCTTCTCTTTATGGCCAACTCCCTATCCTGTTCACTTGTCACTTACGAGGACAGATTGTGATTGTTTTAGTGTCTTTTACTCTTATTAGGTAATGGGAAACGCTAACCTTTGATTCGGTCTTATGACTGGGCTGTGCGAAGTGCTGATGTTGAAGCCAAAAATTGTTACGTGGACATGGATTATGTCCCCAGAGAGTTCTTGATACCTAAAGGACCAACTCTTGCTCCCCTGCCAGGTAAGACTTCTTTAAACTTGAGCGGGTTGGGGTCAAGTGGTTCGAGGCATAGATTGACAGACAAGCACACAGAGGCGAGGTCAGCGATGGCACCGTGACGAGAATTTGCCAGCATCTTTAATCCCTAGGAATGGAAATTTTTGGCCTCTTAAGCCACCCGTGGAGAATTCATCGGAAGCTGTTGATCAGGTGGTGACAGATCCAAGGGTGTCCTGGCAATACGGCGCACAGAGAAGCAGCAGAGTTCCTCTGGACCGTTGTGGAAGAGAGATTACTAAGTGCTCGTCCTCTCTGCAATTTGATCTTTGCCTTGTTTTTAATACTGGCATGTGACTGGTTCGAGTAAAAACGAGAGCTCGACCAGAGCTCGCAAGTTTCTTTCATTCTTTCCACGTAGTGATGAATGTATGTAAGTCAACGCTATTGAGAAGCCCGACAAAATATATCTATAAAAAGAGGCTATCGAGAAGATGCAGCATTTGGGTCACTTTATTGTGTTTGTTGTTGTGCTAACCATGAATTATTTCGGCAAGACATTGAAGGGGTTGTATTCTCAGATTCTATTTTTGCGCAATGCTAGATTCTTGCGCAAACTGGATACATATAGTACACACCAATGCCTCGGAACTCTAAACTTTGCTTGAAATCAATTAACTAGTTGAAGAAAACAAGAACACATATGGCTTGAGTTTTCCTCTCTACACCTATGGACCTTCGCGACAAGCGTTCGGTTAAAAAATATCTGCATCACTTAGTTAAACTCTTCCTAGAAATTTCCGTAACCAAAGTTAAAGTTTTTAATTGACTTATTCAGGAAAATCATTTTTGCCGGTATGTAAAACCAAAGATCTTAGTTGGTTGCACAAATTCTTTACATCCAGACATACTATCTAGGGGTGAGCACTAGTCCAATTCCTAGTTCCTAAAATTTGGAATCATTGATAATCGGTTTGGTTCTAGGTGCAAACTGAATCACTCAAATCTGACATTGTTTTTTTTTTTTTTTTAACCTAATGGTTATTTATTTTAGATATTTGAATTTGAAAGATTTATTGACGTAAACCAATTTCTCCATTACAGGTATGCATCTAGAAATTGTTGAGTACAATTAAGTGCTTCCTCTTTAAAGGGACACATGCCGTTTTGGAGAAGCAACAAAGAGAAGGAAAAGCGTTGGTTTCAACATGGTTTAAGATGTAAATTCTATTAAAGAGCAGCCGTTTTATTGGATTGACCATGATCAATACATGTTTATATCGTTATAAAAAGGGCTCATAGGTGCAAGAATCACCCTTTGAAAGCCATTTAACTTAAAAGAGCATATAGAATTCTTGGGTCAAACATATCTTTTAATGACACTTAATCTTGATTTAGTATTTCTTTTGTTTGATGACCAGTGGAAAAATTTTATTTTATGTTTACAATTTTATTATTCTACGCAATTAGACTCTCTATTTCTCTCGAGAAATTCAATCCTTGGTGAGTGGTTCCTTTGAAGCCCACTTCTAATGTCTTCAACTTCTTTATTTTATTTTATTTCTTTCTCCACTGTGATTATATAGGAAATTTTCTATTCTGTTTATATCTACATTCGTATAGATCGAGGTATACTTTGAGTGGGCAAAGTTGATTAAGGTAGATCGATCCGTCATGCAATTGCGCGTGGATTACAGTTTTCTCTTACAAAGTGAATTACAATAATTATTACGCTCAAATATGATATATTTAGTGACAAAAGTTGATTATGGGCGGACTGATCAAGAAATAAATCTCGATAACTTTGTATTCCCTTTGTGTTCTAATTGGCATAAAATGATTCTCCCATCACTATTAGGTTTCAATTTCTTGAAACTTGCTATTTCCATAATAAAATTGGCTTTGAACACAGCCAGAATGTTTAAAGACATATAGAATAGGGGTGTTAAATGAACCGGTTATAATATATAATTTCTCTATTAAAAAGAGAAGAAGACATATATAGAATAAATATTTTATTTATTATTACACATTGTGATATGATGAAATTATCCAACCAATTAGTAATAAATATATCACACGCTCGCACCACCGGCTACGGTGGCTCCACTGGATAAGGCTCTGCTGATCCTCAACGAAGAGGTGAAGGGTTCAAAACCCAGGGGATGTGCTAGGTGTATTAAGTGTGACTCAGGGGTGGTGGGTCCTCCTGCTTAAGTGTTACCTGGGGGTTTACGGCGCGGCTGTCGGCTGTCGGCTGCAAGCCGATTCCTCCAGTACCAATATATATATATATATCACACTCGCCCTTCTCCGAAGATGCTCAACCATCGACGGGCCACCCGAAGCAAATCCATGCCCACACCATCATCTCTGGCCTCTCTCGCTTCCCGTTCGCCGCCACATGAACTACGCAGCGCACTTTTTCTCTTGTATTCCCACTCACCCACCACCATTGTCTTCGACTTTGAAGTCGGGATGATGGGTTTCTTTGATGGAAGTAATTTGAAGATGAAACGCTCACAAAAGATAGATAGGCTTATAGATTTATTTCACTTTAAAAAAAATAATTACAAGACTCCCCTATTTATAGAATTGTTACATGACCTTTACTCTTCCTAGTAGGAAAAGCTAGCGTTCTAAATAAGATCTAGAAACTAATAAAAAAATCAGCATCTCATCTTATCTCTAATAAAATCACTAGAAATAGGAATAGACTCATTATAGATAATGACGAAGAGATTCATTAAAGATATCGTTGCAATTATGACTCTTTTTCAATGTAGGTACTGAATAGTTATCTGCATGGATGCCCCCTTAAACCAAAGTCTCTTCCATCATTCTTGGGGGTACTTCGAATGTGGACGGCTAGTCTTTGTCTACGCCCGCCAGATGCCCGCACTTCCATTGCACTGGTCGGGGCATGGTGCTCGCTCTTCCTTTGCTTGGCCAACTTCGCCGCCAGACGATGAAGTTCGGGCGAGATTGTGATGCATACATGGTGGGTTCTCTAATAAGCATGTACGGAAGGCATTGGGCTGCGAGTGTGTGGGACGTGGTTTGCTGGACGAGCCTTATCATTGCATATTGTAGCAGCGGCCTCTTGTAGGAAGCTCGAGGACCGTTCGATTCAGTGCCAGGGAAAAATGGTGTTTCCTAAAGTGCCTTGATCTCTGGCTAATTTAGGAACGAGCGGTTTGATGAAGCCATCGAGTGGTTTTCTGGGGTTAAAGATCGTGCAGACGTGAAATTAATTGGTTCGATTCAGTGGTTTTCTGGTCTTACGAACTAAAATTGACTACTCTGAATCTTGTACTTGTAGTTTGCCACGACATAGTGGACATGAATTATTCCTCTCGAGCCACTTGACAACGCACCTACTGTGAAATAGGTGTGAACATGGTATCTCCATCACTTTATATTTCCCATCTAGTTCCTCCAAACAAATAGAACAACATCCGTCAGCTTCCCCCAACAGAGTAGCTCTTTCACTTGAGCTTTTCAATGGTGCCTCTAGAGACACCCCGTGTGACTTGGTTGAGATCTGACTCATATCCTCCAATTGAGGCTTCCTCATTGTCTTCCATTTCAACTTCATCTCTGGTGACCATTGCCAAATTTATGTTCATGTCAAACCCTCCACAACCATTACCCAATGCCCGAAACATCGTATGCAAAATAACTCTTATAATGTTAGCCCAAAAACTATGATGAACGCCCAAAGTATCAAGGACTCTCTCTAGGTGCGTTTCACATTATGTATTGAATTTGCAGGAAGACTAGTATACCAAGTGAACGCCATCTTCAATAGGGACAAAGGGAACAACCGTAACTTCATCCTTCCATCATTAGGGAAAAGTTTTAAAAAGTCCTAAACCTTTTGCATTTGTGTCAATTTAGTCTTAAACCTTTTTTTTTGTGCCAATTAAGTCCTAAACCTTTTTTACATTGTGCCAATTCAGTCATTTCCGGCCAATTTTGGCTCGATTTTGCTTACTGGACACCGGCCAGCTAATGTGGCTTGATCAGCGCTAACGTGGATAACTTTTAATAATATTTTAATATTTTTGATTTTTTTATTATTTTTTTCTTTGTTTCTTTTTCTTTTTTCCTTCTCCTCCTTCTTCCTCCATCCAGTCACCGGACCTTGGCGACCGGTCAAAGGCGACGGCCGGTGAGGTCAAGGTCGACCTCGCCGGCCACCTCGTCAATGGCCACAAGGGCGAGCCTCGCTAGCCATGGGTGAGGCTCGACCCTCGCCAGATTCGATGAGGGCGAGCCTCACCGCCCAACGTGAGGCCGCCCTCATGGCCACTGACGAGGTGGCTGGCGAGGTCAACCTCGACCTCGCTGGCTAGAAAAAGAAGGAAAAAAGAAGAAGAAAATAAAATAAATAAATATCAAAAATAAAAGGAAAAGAAAAATTAAAAATATTAAAATATTATTAAAAGTTGTCCACGTTAACATCGATCAGGCCAAGTCAGCTAGCCGACATCCAGTTAGTAAAATCCGACCAAAATTGATCAGAAAGAACTAAATTGGCACAACGTAAAAATGTTTAGGACTTAATTGGCTCCAAAAAAAGGTTTATGATTAAATTAGCACAAATGCAAAATGTTTAAGACTTTTTTAACACTTTCCCAATGCAAAAGAAGAAATCATGTCAAACCCTCCACGACCATTACCTAATGCCCGAAACATCGTATGCAAAATAACTCTTATAATGTTAGCCCAAAAACTGTGATGAATGCCCAAAGTATCAAGGACTCTCTCTAGGTGTGTTTCACATTCTGTATTGAATTCACAAGAAGACTAGTATACCAAGTGAACACCATCTTCAACAGGGACAAAGGGAACAACCATAACTTCATCCTTCCATCATTATTAACATCGCCACATTAAGCCGTAAATCAGCTATTATGTTCCACAGTTGACTAATCATCCTCCCCAGTAATGAGGTTACCACTGAGGGATTTTGTATTTCCTGGGGGTATGGGATGTTATCAACCCAATCCGGATATGGCTTACGATACACAAGCCTCGAGACATCTCCATCCAATCCCATTCTTTGCATAACCAAACAAGCAACTTGTTCTATTATCCTTTGATCTCTTAGATAGTCTAAAGCCTGATTTACTTGATTTATTTGTACCTTTCGCAGTGAAGGAGGACAATTAGCAAAGTCTCTTAATCCTTCTTGCGGGCGGTAAGGCCGACACCTTACAATCGATACGGGAATTGAGAGGGTTGGGACACCTGGAGTGCCATAACTTGGCACGGAGGGACACATCAGTGCCATAACTTTAAAATGGTACACTTAAGTGCCAATATCGGACTAAAATGGGACACTTAAGTGCCACTCTGGCGAAAATCCGGCCAAATGGCTGACGTGGCTATTTTCCTGCGAGTTTGGTTGAAAATGGCGTCGTTTTGCACATTGACGTGGCGGAGAAAATGCAAAAACGATGCCGTTTCGTGTCTACGTGTAAATAATAATATAAAAATTAATTAAAATAGATTTAAATTAATTTTATTTAAAATATTCAAAAAAATTCTAAAATTTTAAAAAATTAAGAAATTTTTTTTTTTTTAAAAAAGGGGGGGTCGAACGGGGCGGCTGAGGGCTGAGCCCTCGTCGCCGCCGCCTCCCCGCAGTCGCCGAGAAGGGCCGGCGACAGAGGGCGGAGGGTCGGCCGGGGTCGCCGGTCCCTAGCCGATCGACGGATCATGGCAAGGGCCGTGACCCTCGCCCCAGATCTGGGCGAGGGCTCGCGGGCCCGCGACGGCGGCGGCCCCGGCCGAGCCACCGAACGTCGGCGCCGGCCCGTCCTAGCGGCAGCGGGGAGGCGGCGAGAGCCCGCGAGCCCTTGCCGGATCTGGGCTAGGGTCGTGGCCCGCGCCCAGGTCTAGGGCAAGGGTCGCGGCCCTCGCCCAAATCCGGCGAGAGCTCGCGGGCCCTCACCGCCTCCCCGCCGCCGTCGGGAAGGGCCGGCGAGGGCCGGCGAGCCCTCGCTTAGATCTGGGGCGAGGGTCGCGGCCCTCGCTACAATCCGGCGAGGGCTCGTAGCCCTCACCGTCGGTCGGCCAGGGGCCGGCAACCTCGGCCGACCCTTTCCCCTCCATTGCCGGCCCTTCCTAGCGACGGCAGGGAGGCAGCGGTGGCGAGGGCTCAGCCCTCAGTCACCCCGTTCGACCTCCCCCTCTTTTTTTTTTTAAATTTTTTTAATTTTTCTTAATTTTTTAAAATTTTTCTTAATTTTTTAAGATTTTTAAGATTTTTAAATTTTTCTAAAATTTTTAAAAATTTAAGATTTTTAAATTTTTCTAAAATTTTTAAAAATTTAAAGTTTTTCTAAATTTTTTAAAAATTTTAAAATTTTCCTATTTTTTTAATTTTTTGAATATTTTAAATAAAATTAATTTTAAATAAAATTAATTTTAAATCTAATTTAATTAATTTTTATATTATTATTTACACGTAGACACGAAACGGCATTGTTTTTGCATTTTCTCCGCCACGTCAACGTGCAAAATGACGTCGTTTTGGACCAAACTCGCCGGAAAGTCGCCACGTCAGCCATTTGGCCGGATTTTCGCTGGAGTGGCACTTAAGTGTCCCATTTAACTTCAAAACTGGCACTCAAGTGTACCATTTGAAATTTTTGGCACTTAAGTGTCCCTCCGTGCCAAGTTATGGCGCTTGGGCTGTACTTTTGCCCGGGAATTGACCTAATATTCACCATCCCTACAGTCAACACCACATTATTGCCCCCTGGGAAGCTAACATCGGGGAGGGTTAGTTGCGAGACATCCGTCTGGATCTCATTTCCTTGATTTGAAGTATCTCCAATCGCCTTTGTAAGATTGCTACCATTTGAGATTTCTAGCATTGACCTAGATGAGGGTAATATTTTTGGAACCCCAACTCGTTCACCCCGATTGCTTTGACTCTGATCATTCAAATGTCACCCCTTTGCATAATCTCAATCGTCGAATGGGATTTGAACTGCTAACAGGTTAAGCTAGAACATGCATAGATTGCAGAGTTGCGCTAGTATGACCCGTATGACTCACGTTTACTTGATTCGGCAACCTCATTCTTGAAGTCAAATCAGTAACCAAATTGGTTAACAAAGAAGTCAAGATAGTCGATAAATGATTAGCCATATGATTGGCCAAATCATTTTGCTGCTCTTCAAACATCGTTCTCATGGTGGCCATCACCGTCTAGTTCGGGGCCAACTCTCTTCTTTGATCATCGGACAATTCTCACAGAATATCGTCGGCATTAATACCCATATTGACACCATCAACAGGGTCTGAAATCTGACTAGAGGTCTTGGAACGGACATTCCTTTCTCTTACATGCTATGGGGACAAGTTATCCTCATTGGTAAGGAGCGACTCTCCTGGTTTCTCATTTTTGCCATCAACACCTCCTAAGAGTTGAACACAATGGTCCCACCAAGCATGCCAAAAAGATGTTCGCCGGGGAAAGTTCCCATGACAAAAATCTTTCACCGAAGATGGTAGAGCTTCGGTTTTATTATTTATAACGAGTCTCGTCTCGCTCTGAAAAGGAAGCAACAGATCTAAATTATGGCAAAAGTAAATAAAGAAAACAGGAGAAATGTAAAGTGTGTTTGAATGTAAAATGCAGTAGAATGAAAGATAACACTTTGAAAGCAAAATGATCAGTTGATTTTTTTTTTGCCAAAAGATCCTTACAAGCATGTCTCTTCGGCTATTTATAGTAGTGTTCCACAGATAATTGCCCCTTAGCAGTTACCATTTCAATTTCTACAACATTCTGGAAGCTTGAGTTTTTAATCCGTAACTGCTTTGCCTTGGTGATATTTCCGCTGGTACCAACTCTCGTAATTGCTTCCATTCTTATCTCTTCAATTTCGGTATGACCCTTACCGCATTACTCGAAATCGGGGCTTGTCGACTATGGGCTTTCTAGCCCACTTTTCTTCAAGTTCTGTGTTTTAGGCCCACTTCATTCTCCTTGGATTCCGAAGTCCAACAAGCTAGTTTTGGTGCCAACAATGTTGATCAGGCATTTGTTGTTTCTTTCGGAGGAATCTATGAGCTGGGGGATGACATGGTCAAAAAATGATGAACTTTGTTGGGGAGGATGTTGGAAAGGTCATTTTGATCCGAAATTTTGGTTCCATTTCGAAGAAAACGTGGGATAGAGACTGATTGATTAAAACACACTAAGGATGAGTTAAAGAATTGGAAGGGAACCGAACCGGCTTTACCCGGTCTTGAACTGTTTAGTTTCCAGCCCTCGAGTTGAACTAGTTTTGAACAGATTCCAAGGCTTATTCGCAGTAGAATCGGGTTTGACCGTTCCAAAACCAAACAATATTAGTCTCCTAGTTAAAAAATTTTGCAAAAACAATGAGGCTAAACATTTCAGCATAAACAGTTCCTTATGGTTTCTTGATTGACAATTTAAAAAATATAAAATAAAAATTGAATATTACAAGTGTTATAACTTTTGTATGGTGCTAATTTGATTATCATATTTTTTTTCTGTCATTTGAGTACCATATGACTTTTCAATCGATCACTTAAGCGATATAATTATTTTAAAAACGGTGACTACAATTGTTATCTCACGTTGGATTTTTGATACTTGGGTGAATGGGTTTTAAAAGTTATGACACTCAATTAATGTATTTTAGAAGTCATGTTACTTAAGCGATTAAAAAAAAAACGTTATAGCACTCAAGTGAGTGCTAAGTGAGTTTCTAAAGTTATGGCACTTGTAATGTCCTCATCCCAAAAAATATGCATATAATTAAGAAATTAAATAAAAAATGAATAAGGAAAAGATAGACCAGTTTTTTAGATTGTAGAATTAATCGATTGGGTTTCGTACCGAATCTAGAGTCAACCTATTCAGTTTCGATTTAAAAATCGAAACCAACTCTAACAGTTTGAGTTCCTTCTTAGGATATATCTATCCTAAAATTGATCAAGCTTAGACGATACCAATGTGCCGCTGGCCAGGCCAGAACTGTCGAATCCAGCCTAGGAAAGAAGGAGCTTAGGACGAGCGATTTTCAATTGATTAGGGTGCATGCACGTCCAATCCACGAAAGCCATCAAAATCTTGTCATTTCCAGCGAGGTCCACATGAAGCGGCGGTAAATGTGATGAACATAAGAGCCCATTTGTGAATCTTCAAATGAATCGAAATCGTATAGAATTTAAAAATGATAAAAAAATTATTATATTATTGACGACTTATAAATAAATAAACGGACTCTGTTTTGCAATATAAAGCAATTGAAAATCTACTATGGGATTTGAAAGTAATAAAGTAATTATTTTGGCGGTACATTCGACCAATATACGAGGCCACTCGTAGAATCAAAATTTTATGGATACTAAAATATGCAATTTGAAAGTGTAAAATTATTATTCTATTTGTAAGCTACTGATGAATAAAAGTGCTCACTTGTGAAGTGAATATTTTGTTGGTAACATACGATGCAATTTAAATGAGTAAAATAATTATTTTTCTTTTATTAAACTACCCAAAAGTAAATGGACCCACCTGTGAAATTCCAAACGGGTTCATAATGTATTATTAAATTTGAAAGTCGCCAGGTCCTTGTTTTATCGATCCCTCTCGAATGGAAAAGCAGCTCATATTTGAAAGTGGTGGAGTCATTATTTCATGTTACCATAACCTTCTACTAAAATATAATGTAGTTTTGTTAGGGGCTCGATATTTTTGTTTACTAATTTTTCCTTTTAAAAAGTTGTGCAAAAGTCACCAAAAATCATAAACTATATGCACTGTGACATATTTACCTCATACTTTTTTTATATGATACTGCTCTAAATTTGTACCTATATAACACATTTACTTGAAACTTGTATAATGTGACAGATTTATCCCAAACTTTGTTCCGCAACACATTTATCTCAAAAATTTAGTGTCACAAAAAAAAAAGTTTTAAGTTTTTGGTGTCATGGAAAAAATTTAGAGTAAATGTATCATATATGTAAAAGTTTGGGGTTTTTCGTGTCACTAAAATAAAGTTTTGGGTAAATATATCATACAAGTACAAATTTGGAGTTTCGGTCACAAAAAAAAATTAGGATTTATGTGTTATAGTGAATAAAATCTGGGTTTTTTTTTATGGTTTTTTCCCTTAAAAATTCTAACTATAAATATATCATTCACAAAATTCACGATTTTGTTCTTGGTAAAGATTCAAGAGAATTTATTTGAAGGGGTTGTATTATGTGAAATTTCAACGATATAGTAATGCAACCTAGCTAAATTTTTAATCGAAATAGTGATGAATAAGCGAGCAGCATGTGCCATTAACACATGGACCTTGTCTCATAGTTCATTTATTTCTTTCCGAACAATGTCTTGCAGAGAGGCACAATACACATTAACAAAACTTCAAGAGGAAGTTTAGTCAATAGAAACCTATAGAACACATAATGCCTTTACAAACCTCATCCATCGATAGACCCATCAACTTGTTGAACCCAACTTGACTAGTACGATGCCGTTATTATAGTCGTTGCCCTTCATCTCCTTTCCTTTAGGGGTGAGCATTGGTCTAGGGTCAACCCTAGACCAGCCCAACCATGTTGGTCCTGGTCCGATTCCCAGGGAGACTTTGTCAGTCCTTGGTCTTAAAATTCCTGAACTAGCACTATGAGGATCGATCTTCTGTCCTGAGAGTTCCGAGTTGGTCCAACCCGAACCAACCCTGACTATATATATAATATATTATTTATAATTTTTTTATATAGGAAAAACTTTAAAATAAATAGCGTCAACTACATTAAATAGCTCTTTAGTAAGGAGTTCAATTAATTTTACATTATTATTTAATAACTTAGATTTTTAATGTCTTTTATAGTATCAATAGTCATAATTTACAAATGAGGAAAATGTTTTTGTGAGAAGTCCTCACGACGTCCAAAAAAGCAGAAACAGCTCTTTAAGGCATCTTCATCTAGTATTCATTATCTTCTGTCTTATTTGTCCTATTAGTTTTCAATTTGCCAAAATCGAAAGAAACAATTTTTCCATTTGCCACTTGACGCTCGCCTCGCTCGCTTTGGGTCATTCGTGCTGCTCGCTACTCGATGCTCGCTTGGCTTATTGCTCCTCACTCAACATTCGATACTCATTCTATTCGACACTCATCCCACTTAACTCTCACCACTTGCCTTTCTTAGTTGACCTTGCTCATCATCAACCTATTGGGTCAGTACGGTCCTCGATTGCCCTTTTAAGGAATACAAAAAATAAAATAAAAATTTATTGGTTGGTCCTAGGTTGACTTGGAAACTAGACTGAATCCATTGGGTCAGTCCAGTCTTTAATCATTTTTTGAAGGAATACAAAAAATGAAATAAAAAAATTATTGGTCTTGGGTTGACCTTATAACCAGACCGAATCCACTAGGTCGGTCCAGTCCTCGGTCCCAAGCTTAATAAGGTCAGTCCTCTGTCCCAAAAATTGAGGACCAGCACTATGCAAGTTGGTCCTAGGGTTAGGGGGTGGACCAACCCAACCGGGACCATGCTTACCCCTACTTTCCTTTGCATGTCTCTCTAGTGCAAATTTGGCATATTGGGTGGCAAGTTTGTTGGCAATATTTTTTGTAAACGCAAGATAGATGAAAAGCAAGACAATTAAATTTGGCATACCAAATCAATATATATTAATTTTATTTATACTTTCCAAACTGCAATCATGGATTATTTAGTTTCCTACAACTCAAGGATTATATACTTTCCAAATTCGAAATCTTGATAAATAGATAACCTGTATGTGGCGTTCGCACATGAACGTTGTCCTATACCGTTCTTTTATTTATTTTTTTGAACAATATCTTGCAAAGAGGCACAACTTACAGTTGATTGTCTCTTTGACCGAGAAAGTGAAATATTTCCAAAGGATGACATTGATATATATCTAAGTAAAATGGGTTATTTGTTGATTTTGGCCGGAAAGCAAATGTCTGTGAAATTAAAGGTATTTAAAGTTTGAAGATTGGAAATATTAAGGGTGTGAGAATGATTGGGAGATCTCTTGCAAAAATTACAACATATGTTTCTATGACCCACCAGCGACTACTTACAAATAATTATTGATATAAATCTACAATAATTCCTAATCCGATATGCAATTATTGATTAAAAAAAGTTATAAACTCTGGACACAATCACTTACCAATTAGCAATGATTATCAGTAAGAAGTTATTAATCCCGTTGTTATAGGCATAACCATCCAGTAGCCATATACTCGTGTCGATCCATCATCTTTGTCTTCGAACTTCAACACCTAACAAACATCTGCAATAGTTGGCAGTTGATGACTCTCGTCAATTGGTGAAGACCAATGTCGATAACTTCTCCAATGTCTTATGTTGATTGGTAAGTTGTCGATTCTCTTCAAGCTGTTAATTGTTTTATACCTTGACGACTTACCTTCTTGATCCAACTTTGCTCTCATCAACTAACGTTACCACTTATCTATAAAATCACAACTTGGTCATTTTATGATTTTAACATTGTCCTAAAAAATTGTCAAGAGAGACTATATAAATACAACATCACTTAGAAACTTCATCCATGATTGTACCCAATATCTGACCTCACCTTTCCTGAAATGTGACTCAATCTCTTGTCCAGTTGATAACTTCCCGCTCTTGTTCGCTTCCAGCTCGCTCCAACTATCGAAGCTACATATCCTCAGTCCTCCAATTTGTTCCCTATCACGTTCGAGATATATGGATACATTAGTAAATGTATGCATATATAGTGCCTTGAACAGTCGAACACTTTCACATTCTAAAACATGATAAAGTAACTCATCATACGCAATTTATGTTTTGTCATCTTGCGAAATGCAAATTATAATTTCTATACAAGTAATATCCATATCAATGTCAACTTTGAACAGTACATTCGAAGGTTCCTGTTCATCCTTTAATAATAATTAAAAGGTAGCCCACCTAACTCTATTTTCAACTAAGCGAAGCAACCTATTGAAATATTCGTTGGGTGGCTCGTATCCGGGGTATCGTGGATGAAATTTCATAATATCGATCCGTTATTGGATACAACGCTGAATCTGAACTGGTGTTTTAAAATGAAGTCAATGATATACATGAGAAGTCGCCAAGCACAGGGCCAAGTCTTTCAATAATATAAACATCAATCTGCCAATTTTCCCCGTGAAGAGGGATATCTTAAAATAAATAAATAAATAAATAAATGCTCCCAGAATTATTTGATGCTTTCATACGATTTTTTTTTTTAATTGATAATACCAAGGTTGGTAAAGACCGATATTTATGGGTGTATATGTCAAAACTATTATTGGATGCTTGAATGTATACGTCCTCCTTAATTTAGATACTCATTGGGATCTATTATTTCATCATGTAAATCAATTTTGTACACCAATCTTTATGTCCTCGATATTTACTCATCCAAATTCATACTATATGATATTATATTTTGTACGTATCAAGATGAAAGAAATTAACATCCTACCAAATTCATCCCATGCGTAAAGAATTATTTCCTCTGCGCATATCTCCTTGTCAGGTAAAAAAATGATTTTCACTTTTATTCTCTACTCTGATGACTTATTCTGGGGAAAATTGTCCAAAAAGTCTTAAACTTATTGCACTTTTACCAATTCGGTCATAAACCTTTCAATCTTGCCGATTGAGTCCTAAACCTTTTGTTAGTTTGCCAATTGAGTCCATCCGGCTAATTTATGCCAGAAAATGTTTACGTGGATATACAGTCAACACTAGCCGTCCTACATGACTGGACTGGTGCTGACGTGGACGCCGGACTTAAAAAAATGATGACTTTTTTTTTTTTTTAAATTACTTACAGGGGAAAATTCCCCCAAATCACCTCCAAATCAAAGACCTCCAAACCCTCGACAACGCTGGCTCTTACCCTAATTTGCTTGCCCACTCCAAAAAATAGAACCTCGTAACACTTGACTCCAAAAGTTTTCTCGACGACGGTGGACAACTCTTGACGACGACGCTCGATGACGCTCGAGAGGAACAGGGGATTTCCGCGAGTAGCTTCTAAGGGGACCTGATTCGACGTGAAGACCGGATTCATTCTCAAGATCCCATAGCAAACTCGATTTTTTGTGGTCTCAATTTTCTCACGCTGTCGACACTTAGCGAGCACGACAAAAATGTATGTTTTGTGGTCCTCAATTAAGTGTGTGTAGTATAATCTGTTCAACTCATGATGTCGGAGAGAAATATTTTTCAATGCTTTTTTATACTGGAAAGAGAAAACGCTGGTGGGCATTTGGGGTTGACTGGTTGTTGAATGTGAAAGGCTCCACATGACTAGTGCCTGTGGGAACGAGAAAAGTGCATGCGAATGGGAATTTTGCAAGAACTTCCATTAGCTACCTCGCAAAAGGAGATGAGTTTATCGAATTCGTGTTGATGTGAACAAAAAAAGTGCATGTGAAATTTAAGTGAATGTAAATGATGCCTTGACCTGCAAATTCAATAATTGTTTTAGAGTGATAAAAGCTTGGTTGGTTGGATTGTGGTGGATCACAAACTTTGTTAATCATGGAAACATGCCTTTTTTCATCAAGACATTCACAGGGTTTGATTTCATGAAATTTAGTAACAAATATACAGTTTTTATTTTGTTCTAATGTTGTAGTAGAAATTCAGAAATTGTCCATTATGAGTGTACTTTAGTTTCAAACTCCTTCCATCATTGGCACTAAAACATATGCTAAATTAAGTTTGAACCATCCAATTAAAACTATCATTATTAATGTCCTAAATTCATTAGTGAATTGATTTAGTATATACGCTTTTTATGTTTTCATAAGGAGTGTCAAGATATCTCCTAAATCATCAATTAAGCACAACGACAACTATATAGATTTAATTTGAGCACACAAATATTATCTTCATGGATCCCTTCCTTGGAATCATGGTTGTGTCAAATTTATTTATGTCGTTGCTTGTTATTTTCATGTGTGTTACTATGTTATCCCTCTATTACCTGTTTACTTATAATATATGCCTTTTTTTGTAGGATTGAGATGAGTAACAAGACAGTGTTGGTTTGCCTTTTCCATGGTGGAAAACTTGTTCGTTGCCCAATGTTAGAATATGTCGGGGGAAATATGGACTTCATACATGTTGATATCAAATCAATTAGCTATGAGAGGTTTATCAGAGATCTTGAGTATGGGGTAAATCGTAAATTCGAAAAACTTTATTTGAAAATTCCCGAGAAGTCTCTAGAAAATGGATTGAGATACATATGGAATGATAGCATTGTTATCGATCTAGTGTTCCATTATTTGCATAATGGGGTAGTTGAGATATATGTAGAATATGTTGATGATGAGGTAGGTGACAAAGCTTGTCAATGTGATGGTTAGGATATTGGTGAGGGTGTTAGTCAGGGTGTTGACATTGGTGAGGGTGCTGGTGAGGGTATTAGTCATGGTGAGGGCATTGATTTGGGTAATGAGGTAGCGACTGATGATGATAACAATGATGATGTAGAAATCTATTCAAAAGATGAAGACACAAACGTCCTCATCGATGTACGAATCTTGAATGATGATGATGATGATGATGATGATGATGATGATGTGGACCTTATGGAAGGAAGGAAAAATATTAGAGAATTTGACAGGAGGGTCACAAAGGCTTAGATTATGGGAAATCATTCATGGGATTTGTACCATCTTAAGAATCTATAGCTGAATCATCTAATCCACAACAATTAGATATGGCTATTGTTGAAGCCGGTTACCAAACATAGTACTATGACACTGATGCTGATGAGAGCTTGGGGTCTGATGTTGGTGAAGAAGTTGAAGTTGTTAGAAGGAGAAGCCGGTTCCCAAGGTATGAACCTTTATTCTGTAGTGCCTGTATTTACTACATATATGAGGTTTGATGATGGTAGGCAATTCAAAGATGCTCTCATAAAGTATTCAGTCGCTGAGCGTAGAGAGATAAAATTTATCAAGAATAAAAAGAAGTATATCGGGGCAAAATGTGTTGATCAAAATTGTCCTTGGAAGATCTTTGCATCCTTTAATATTAGAACTGGATCGTTCCACGTGAAGATGTATCATGAAGAACATACATGTACAGCTTCAAAAATAAGAGGGTGACAAGTTCTTGGTTGACAAATCATTACCTTGCTACAATTAGAGCAATGCCAACTATTAAAACCGTTGCTTTGAAAGATCTTATCAAGGAACAGTTAGGCTTAAATGTAAGCATAAATCAATGTACGAAGGCTAAGTTGCTTGCCTATAGAGTTTTGTTGGGAAATTATAGGGAATAATATGCAAAGTTATGGGATTATGCAAAGGAACTTAGGGCGACAAATCTCGGAAGTGTTATTACAGTTAAGGTTGAAAAGCTTGATGTGCAATCTAAAACGTTATTTGAAAGAATGTATGTATGTTTTGCAGCATGTAAGAAAGGCTTTCTTGATGGATGTAGAAAAGTTATGGGACTAGATTTTTGTTTCTTAAAGGGAATTTGTAAATGGGAGATCTTGTGTGCTATTGGAAGGGATGCTAATGATCAAATGTATCCAATTACTTGGACAGTTGTTAGAGTTGAGAGTACAGAAACCTGGACTTGGTTCTTGACAAATTTGATGTGGGATCTCAAAATTACAAACACATATGGACAAGGATAGGTCATAATTAGTGACAAGCAAAATGTAAGTTTCTTATTTTATTTATTTATTATTATTGCTCTTAGACGATTATAAATGTAGTGTATGCTTTACATTTGAAATCATATTTTATAGGGCCTTATACAAGCTGTGGCTGAATTGTTCCCAGCAGCTGAGCATAGAATCTGTGCCAGACACTTTTATGCTAATTGGGACAAGAAGTATAAAGGGATATACATGCAAAGACTGTTTTGGAAGTGTGCTAAAAGTAGTAGTATGGCTGATTATGACAAACATTTTCAAACATTGAAGAAAATCAATCTTGCAGCATATCATGACTTAGTTCAAACAAAGCTAAAACACTGGTGTAAAGCTTTCTTCACTACTGATGTCAAATGTGACATAGTTGACAACAACCTATGTGAGGCATTCAATGGAAGAATAATAGATGCTAGGTGTAAGTCCATTTATAGTATATTGGAAGAAATGAGGATAATGATGATGACAATGATGCATACACAAAAGGATGCATGTGCTAGGTGGAGAAGGGACTATGGTACAAGGATTGTAAGAAAGTTGGAAGAAAATAGACTTACTGCAACTTATTGTCGGGTGATATGGAATGGTGATGCTGGATATGAGGTGATGGATAAGGATGTGAAGTATGTGGTAGATGTGTTCAAGAGAGAATGTACTTGTAAGAGATCGCAACTAACCGGCATTCCTTGTTCTCATGCCATTTATTCTATATGCAATAGGCAAGATGATGCATATGACTATGTGGATGAGTGTTATAAAAATACCAAGTTCTTAGCTGCATATCTGAACATGATGCAGCCTATTCGAGGAGAGAAATTTTGGAAAAAGACTAATAAAGAAGCACCTAAACCACTTCCAATAAGGGTGAAACCTGGCAGACACAAACAAAAAAGAAGAAGAGAGGAAGGGGAGGTCGCAAGTGGTATTAGAATGTTGAGAAGAGGAATAAAGATGACATGTCGAAGTTGCAAGAAGACGGGACATAATAGTTTGACATGCCCTACTAAGAGGGTTGGGTCAGCGGCATCACAAACACTTCCAGTAAGTACTTCCATTTTGTTAGATTTGCATTTTTATGAACTAATTTGTGAACTAATGAATTTTAATACTTCTAGGTTAAGAGTAAAAGTGTCAAACATGACAAGAGACAAAGAAGTGATTTACAAGCACAAGTTGAATCAATGTCACAAGGAGCTCCAATTGAAGTGCCAATTAAAGTACTAAGGCCATCAAGAAAGAAGAAAAATATTGAGAGGAAGCAATTCTAACCTATAAGAATTAGGGGTGAGCATGGTTCTCGGGTAGAACCGGGAATCGGAGAACCATACCGGGGGGTTCGGTTCGGTTCCCAGTTTTTAAGGGACCGGTTCCGGTTCCCAGTTCCTTTTTTCTGGGAACCAGAACCGAAAATGGAATCGGAACCGAAACCGATTTGGTAGGAAAAGTTCTCGAGAAACACAGAAAGGGAAGAAAATGTGACACCCCGAACCCTTCGCAGGTCGTCACCAGTGCCGGTGTTACATCTTTTACCATCTCTATCTCTTGGCTAAATTAAGCCTTGCCAGATTACAGGCATTTTTTTTTTTAAAGCGGTCCCATGCGCAACTCATAGCGGAAGAAAAATTCACATCGTCATCTATCTCCCTTCTAACCCATGATACAAATACATACTAGCTACACATTAGGATTTTATATACGAACATCGACACTTTATTTACATATTCTTTTAAGATGGGACTCCTCCTTTCTCGGGTCGATACAAAACAAGAAAAGCGAGGACTCTGCCATGTCCTGCCTAAAATCTCAAAAAGAAACTATCAACCCTCTACATCAAGCGCACAAGCTCCCATCAAAGGTGTCGATTATCTACATCAAAAAGCTCGGCTCCTACTCGTCACGCATGAGTCTCACACCCAACCCGGTGCATCAGGTGGTGGCGGCGGCAGCATCCCTCGCATAGCACCATCTCGACGGACGTGAACAGAAATGAACTCTTGTATGACAGGGCCCCCAGCCAGGCCGACATCATACATAACTAAGCATCGCACTCGGATAAACGTCAATCCAGGCACAGAGGGACAATCTATCTCTGTACACTCCACCTCAACATCAGACGGTATACCGTAAAATACCCCACGCGAAACAGCAGGTAGCGGCATAGTGCTAATCTGAAATGTTATCCCCAAAAGGGGTGAGTACAACCACTCAGCAGATAGGGAAATCCAATAACAACTCAGTGCACCATGCATACCATCATACAATGCAGGCATTGCTTACCTTTTTGATGTCAAGCGTATTCATGCATCATCATAACATATATATCATCATCATGGCATCTCATATATCATTATCATTACATCATCATTAACCATGCATCACCATGCATATCTCATCATATCATCATTAGCCATGCATCACCATGCATATCACATCATATCATCATTAGCCATGCATCACCATGCATATCACATCATATCATCATTAACCATGCATCACCATGCATATCACATCATATCATCATTAGCCATGCATCACCATGCATATCACATCATATCATCATTAGCCATGCATCACCATGCATATCACATCATAGATCAATTTCCACTTTTATTTATCAATTGATCCCCACATTATCTTTTCTCAAATCATCAAATTCACCATCATCACCATCCCTTCGGGTAGAAACCTCCGACAGGGATCCCAGTATCCCAGCCATCTCATGGCCACTGGGCTTCCGGCCCCCCACATTCCGGGCATCTCGCATCTCAACTAGCATCACGAGGCATTCCCTTCGGGCAGAAACCTCCGACAGGGCTTCCGGCCTTTACCCTTCTAACCGGGGATCTCGCACCCTAATCCTGGCATCGCGAGTCACTCCCTTCGGGCAGAAACCTCCGACAGGGCTTCCGGCATCCCACATTCCAGGCATCCCGAAACTCCCGGGGAATCTCGGAATTATGCCACTCGGCCACCAGATATCATCCTCCGCCACAACCTCTTACTCACATACCATTTTCCACTTTTTATCATCCTTTTTATCTTGTTATTTCATGGCATATGATTTACATACATGCATCACAATTCATGATCATTCATGCATCAATGCCATATAACAATACATCATAATTAATGATCATACATGCATCAATGTCATATAGCAATGCATCATAATTCATGATCATTCATACATCAGTGCCATATAACAATACATCATAATTAATGATCATACATGCATCAATGTCATATAGCAATGCATCATAATTCAATAGGACTCATGGCCAATAAAATAATCCACCTCTTATTTTATTATTATTTTATTATTATATTATTATATTATTATATTTATTTATTTTCATAAATAAATATTATCTTTAATATTTATGATTTTCCAAAAATCATAATCTTCAATCAATCATTAAAAAAACAATTAGAATCAAATTTCACATAGAATCCATGGCTAATTTGCATTTTACATAATTTCCCAAATTTCCACAAAATACACACAACATTCGGATCATGGCCAGATTGCACAGTTTTCGAATTAATTAAATTAAAATACTCATATGACCTCCGAAAATTTCCAAATTTTATAGGATGATAGCCAACACATTTTCGTTCATTTTTCATGAATAACTCTAAGCCAAATTCTTTATAGATTAATTTATATAACTCCACGAAGCTTCTGGAACCTCTACCGTTTCGTCCAGAACGAACATCACCGAAAAACTTAGGTTTGACCCACCAAATCTCTTTAGTTTCTTCTTAAATTCGAGTATGTTATATATCAATGTGTCCTTTACAAGTTTCATGAAGAGATCTAGGTTAAATAACCAAAGTATAATCCTCTTTTAAGTCCTTGAAGTCTCGGGTGTCTCGGTTCACTTCAACAGAACTATCCGTCTCAAAGATCTAACTGGTTAACTAGGCTATACTCATTTGTTTCTCCTAAAATTTGAGTATGTTATATTTTAGGATGTTATCTGCAACATTCATGAAGACAACAAAGTGAGATCTCCAACAGAAATCAACATGCAACCAAGAAATCAACAAAAGGTCAGTAGGAAATTCGCAGATCTAAAGCCTCCGTGAAATAGAACTTTTGACCCCTCATATCACCATCGTTTTCCATGAAATTCGAGTATGTCATACCTCAAGATGTTAGCTTCAACTTTCATGAAGACACCAAAGCCAAAATCACACTCTAAATACACATGCAAGCTCGAATAATATACTGTCTACCACCAACCGAACGGAAACAACCACATAACATGAACACATTCAACCCTCACTTCGGTATTTCGCCCAAATCACCCCTCAAACCGAACATGCAACCATCAAAACAACGTGCAAGAGAAGTAAAGGACCCCCCACTTGCCTCCAAGATGAACGAACAGCAAGCACAAGGCGGCGTAGGACGGTCGGACAAGGCGGCGACGGCAGACGGGCGGCTCCTCCCTCTCGGCTCCACCTCCTCTCTCTCTCGAATTCTCTCCCTCACTCTCTCCTTTCTCGGCCAAATGAAGAAAAACCTCTCACTCTCTCTCTCTTCATCCCTCTTATACTCCCCTAGGCTCATCATAGGTAATGATTGATCCACCACACCCATGGCCAATGCATGCTCTTCCTTTGGCCACTTGTAATTTCAATTTTTTTTTAATTGAATTTGGGCTTGGGCTTGGGCTTAGGCCCAACCGGCCATCCCCCTTGGCTGGTCGAAAATCCTTCTTGGGCCCAATGGGCCGACTAGCTTGGCCCACCAAGCTTTAGGCTAATGGGCCCAAGGCCCATTTCGAAAATAACCCTATTTTCTCTTTTCTCTTTTTTTTTTGAATTCCTTTTTATAAATATTTCTAAATTCAAATTTCATCTTGGCCAAAGTCTTGGGATATTTCAATTATTGAAATTTGAATCATATGGCCAAGCATTAATCTATTAAATTTGAATTTCCACAATCACAAGCATAATTCATCAAATAAAAAGACAAATTGGCTAAAGCATAAGCCATAAAATTCTATAACCTAATTAAAGACATTTAACACACCTTAAGGCTTGGCTTTGAATTTCCGGGATGCCACAGAAAACCTGCAGGAAAAATAATAAAAGAAAAGGGGAGGTCAGCAAAAAGAAGACAGCTGCAGGAAGTGATATGTGAGAGAGACGTGAGAGCAGAGAGAAAAAAAGGAAAAAGCAAAAAAGTAGAGAAGCAGAGAGAGAAACTGTTCATTTCGTCGTGCTCGCGCCCCGCAGCTGCTCGAGGGCTGCTATGCCGGCCGCCGCACGGCGTCGCGTTCGTCCGCAAGCACTGTGCCGTGTCTCCGTGCCAAGCTTCACTGCAGGCAGCCTAGCCGCCGACCACCACCACTACTGGTCAATTGCTTCCTTCTACCGGACCTCCTCACGAGCACCTTTCCACGACGCCAGAACCGGTCGCCAAGCCACCGCGCTCCTCCGCCTTTGCTTCGACGCCCGACAGCCCTCGCCTGCGCTGCTCTCCATATGAAGTTCCGCCCCATCTCTACATAGCCCTGCCGATGCCGCTCCACTAGCAACTTGCACTCTGCCCGACAACACAGCAGCTCGCCTCTATCGTTGGCGCCCCTGTCACAGCACCTTTGCACACCAAACGCCACATCGTTGCCACACCAGCAACACAGCTTGACGACCCAACGCCCCTTCTGCCCGAGCATCTCACCATCTCGCCGCACCAGCCTCACCTGCGCTACCCTCCTTTTTTGTGTTTGTTTTTCCACAGGAACGAAGAAAAAATAAGGTACAAGCTAGTTTTCATATCCTCTCCCTAAATGTTTGCCATGTGATTTTAATGTTAGCAGCAGTAGAGATTTCAAGACCATTCTTTTATGGGCAATTTAATTTTTTGATGGGTCATGACCAATTTGTTGCTAGTGCTAGCTATTGCTCTGTAAAATGCTTGGATTTGCATTTTCATTCTATTGTACCCTTTTTTGTATGTGGACAATGTCATCTAGAATCCTAGATACACGTACTGTAGAATTTGTTTGGGCTGTTTGGGCTAATGTCAACGTCATCCTCTAGGTTAATGGACAATGTTAAAGATTTTGCAACTTTACTGATCTTGATTGGCTGGTATGTAGAAATTAGTCCTAATATTCTTTTTTGTTTTGAAATTTTTAGTTATATTATATTATTGCTGTATAGTTCAAATCTGAAAATAAAAATGGAAAAAAAAACCTATTTGAACTTGGAACCGACCCTGGAACCTATGACAGAGTAGGTTCCAGGTTCTTGGTTCTTGATTCTAACAGGTAGGTTCCATGTTCCAAAAAATAAGGAACCTGTACCCGAGGGTAGGTTCCAGATGAAACTGAACCGGAACCTAGAACCGCCCACCTTTAATAAGAATGATAGCCATTTGTGTGGCTAGGTTCAAGGAAGTGACGTGGCTATTTTTAATTTTTGTTGGTGATGATGAGTTGAAGTGATGTGGCTATCTCTTTTGTTATTGTTAATGACGGGTTTACCGAAGTGGTGTTGCGGCTCTTTTCTTTTTGTCGTCATTGATAAGCTTATTGATATAGCATTGGTGGATTTTTTTATATTTTTTTATGATGGGTTGGTTTAGTGAAGTGATGTTATGAAGTGATCCGATAGGCCATAATTGTTTGAGCAATCTTATTTACTCCATTTGAAATTGCAGTCACTTGTTGTTGACTTGCTGTGTTATTCAAACAATTAGCTTTTTTTTTTTTGGATTCTACTTAGTAGAATTCGGTGCGATGTTAATGTTTAAGTTTATAGATACATCTACAGTAGGTATTGCTTTATAGAATTTGATGCGACATTAATGCATTATATCCGGAGACTCTTCTAGTTTGGCTAAAGTGATATAGTACTGATAGCTTCTTCCTTCTCTCTATAGAAGCTATTACGAGACAATTAGCTCCATGGTGCTTTGAGCTCCCTTGCAGAGACATAGAGAAGACAACCTAGATACCTAGATTGCCAAGTCTAAAGAGCAACAACGTGACATTATATAACAATGCTTGGTTGGCTTTTATGTTTGAATAAATTCAATCCTTTGATCGAAACTGTTTGCTCCCTCTTGCTTCATTACCATTTTGGGAGAAAAATTGGTTAGTCCATTTCATCTAAACAATCCCACAAGCCATAATACAACTGCATTCAATTTCGAATATGTTTTCTCATTTCCCTTTTTCCAATTTTTTTGTGCTTATTTAGGACGTGCCATGTCTTTCCTGAGAAATGCAGGTTGAGCTTTAAGTTATGTGATGCTCAAAAGCTTTAGAATCTGAACTCTACTTTCTTCTATTCATGTTGAGGTTCATATGAATGCAAGCTGGAAATCATATTGACTTTTAGGGAGGGAGGTGCGTTTATGGAAATTCAATTGATGTGTAACACGGCTCAAATGGGTTGATGCCACCTGCTTCTCAATCTAACCCTTTAACTAATGCCTAGTGGAGCTGATTATTTATAACAAATCAAATTAGGTCACAAATATATGTTACCCGAGAGCAATGGCTTGAAGAAACCTGCTTCCTCTTGGTTTGACTTTTCATTCCATTGATTTTCTTTTCTAATATTACCTTTGTCTCACACTTCCAACCTCTACTTTCCCACGATTTATGTAAGACACTCTGGAGTCCTCGCAAAGAGGATATAAGAGCCTAATTCATTTATTACAAATATAAGGAGAGACGAAGACAAAAAAAAATCCATGTATGGAACATTGAAATCAAGATTGCAAATATATACAGATTGAAGAAACTAACATTGAGACCTCAAAAGTGGAATTCATTTACTGAAAACAAAACTCCCACTTTTTTCCACAAAGAGAGTGCACATCCTCATATAAAACATGTCAACAAATACAAAAGATGTTCACGATAACATATTATGGCAAACTCATCACATCCTTGACCTTCAAATTTCCAAATAACACGTGAGCTAATATTATTGTAGACATTGACAACACAATCAACATTTTGTTTAATCTAGAATTTTCTTTCTTCAACTTTGTCATATCTTGTCTCTCACGTTTCAATTGTTCCTTGAGAACATGGACTTCAACATCCATTGAATTGCCATCATCCTCATTATGGGTTGACACTAGTTCTTCTTTGACATTGCTTTGATAAAAAAAATTTAGACACACTCATTGTCAATTGATTGGTTTCTGCATCAACCCAAATAAAAAATCCACAATTTTTTTGCTCTATTTTTGTAGTTGTATTTCGTGCAATCATGATATCTTCTTCCCCAATTGTCCTTCATCCTTGCTCTTCGTAGAGGAGATTTTAGGCCACAATAGCAAAACGCAGATGTATCGTTGCTAGTTGGAGGGACCAATGCCATCGTCTATGCTAAATGGTTCTCAAAATGATCCACAACACTTGGACAGAGGAAATAAGATGACAAAAGTCAATGCCACTATAGTAGTTCCAAAGTTCAGAGACCATGAAAAACATTAGCTTTCTAATACATATCTCTACTATGTTTCAACTAAAAAATGGATTATAAGCTTATGAGTTCACCAAAATAGCAGCCCCACAAGTCCTCTAAAACTAAAGCCAATATATAAATGAAATCAACATGTTCTGAGAGAGAAGTAACATGCTTAAAGCAAAATAAAATTAAAGACATGTTATCTTCTAGAACCAAAGTTGCAGGGTGTTTTACTCTTCCAAAGTTTAGAGACCATGGAAAGCTTGAGTTGTCTAATTCATATTCTGCTGTGTATCAAATAAAAAATGGATTATACGCCTGTGAGTTCACTAAAACAGCAACCCCACAAGTTCTCTAAAACTAAAGACAATATATAAACAAACGCACGATAAGCCTTCAGATTAATCTATGTTAATGTATAACAAGTTGAAGTTGTTGATCAACCCCTAAACATTTAGGATCCCAAACAACTCCTGTTGAAATAGCTAAAGATGCGATTAGAATTAGCCTGGCCTGACCTGGCTTCCAAATCTACAAGTGACCTGATTCTTTCCAAACTTTGAATTGGCCGTAATTCTACAAGCCTAATTCCAAATTTGATTATCCAACTAACGTAGTATCATTTCAACGTCGTTGACCCCCCAAAAGATTGAACTTTATAATCAAATTTGTTGATTGATATAAGATATGTGGCCTCAACATAGAAAATTATTTTATTAGCTGAATGAATTTATTGACATACATGCACAAAGCAAATGAAACAACCTAACTCCCGTGTGCCATTAGATCTACAAACTTTTTGGACTTATGGGCGACACTAATAATTGACATTTTTGGACTTAGTTTTCATATTCACGATACTCATGATTTCCATTATCTCTATTCCGTAGTGTGTTGGACCCTAAAAATCAAACTCTAGATCTGTCCTGCCGACTTTCAATAAACACAAGATTATCCCATTCCTATCAGGTTCGACATTAGAATGCAAAGAAAGGAAGGAGACTTTCTAGAAAACCCAATTTGGAGAGAACTTGAGATTTTCATTGATAATTCTAAAAGCATTATTAGGCGGTGGACATGCACACTTACGACCCCATTGAAAATTGTCTTCAGACGACATCGGCCATATCACTTGTAAAGCAGACACCTTCTCCAAGGCAGGAATGCGTCCCTATTCGAACTAGGAACACAACCCTAAAGGAATAGCTGCCTTGCACCTAATTTCTCCTCTTCCTCATCAAAGATAATCCGTCAACCCCAAATGCCAACCGGCATTTTCTCTTTCCAGTATAAAAAAGCATTGAAAAATATTTCTCTCCAACGTCATGAGTCGAACAGATTATATTACACACACTTAATTGGGGACCACAAAACATACCTTTTTGTCGTGCTCGCTAAGTGTTGACAGCGTGAGAAAATTGGGACCACAAAAAATCGAGTTTGCTATGGAAACTTGACAACGAATCGGGTCTTCGCGTCGAATCGGGTCCCCTCAGAAGCTGCTCATGGAAATCCCCTGTTCCTCCCGAGCGTCGTCGAGAGTTGTCCACGGCCATCGTCGAGAGTTGTCCACCATCGTCGAGAAAACTTCGGAGTCAAGTGTTACAAGGTTCTAATTTTTGGAGTGGACGAGCAAATTAGAGTAAGAGCCAGCGTTGTCGAGGGTTTAGAGGTCTCTGATTTGGAGGTGATTTTGGGCGAGGGTTCTGGTTTGGGGGAATTTTCCCCCGTAAGTATTAAAAAAAAAAAAAAAGTCATCATTTTTTTAAGTCCGGCGTCCACGTTAGCGCTGGTCCGGCCATGTAGGACGGCCGATGCTAATTGTATATCCACGTAAACATTTTCCGGTATAAATTAGCCGGATGGACTCAATTGGCAAACTAACAAAAGGTTTAGGACTCAATCGGCAAGATTGAAAGGTTTATGATTGAATTGGCAAAAGTGCAATAAGTTTAGGACTTTTTGGACAAGTTTCCCCTTATTCTAAGTTTTTCTCTTTATTGGTGAGAGTTGGTATTACAAACCAGTTACATATTCTGTTGTTTCTTAACCTATGAACAATTAACATCATAGAAAATCTTTAGCTACCCTAATTAGAGCATCCAATCATAGTTTGACATGGCACACATTTCATTTTTAGTTAAATATGCAAGGGGGTTGTCTAATCCTCTACTTTGAGATTGGCTTTAGCAAGAATAGAGGAAAATATGTCTCTTTAGTTAGATATGCAATTTCGAGTTCATTTGGTGTTACATCTAATGTATGTGAAGATATTTGCATTTTTTTAGTCATTTATAGCTATAGCGTAATGACGTTTGTATATATCAGCATCATCCATTTTTTGGCTGTTCAAAAGTAAGTGGTACTTCACTCTGTTAGAATGAAGCATTATCAATCAACAAAAAAAGTTATGGATAATTATTTAAAAAGTCATGAACCGATTATATGGTGGTTAATTCAGTCCTAAACTTTTCAATTTGACCAATTTAATCTTAAATCTTTCGATGTTTTGTCAATATAGTCATTCCAGCTAATTTTAACTAGTAATTACTGACGTGAATATCGACCATTTTATGTGGCATGGCTAGTTAGGAAGGCCGGTGCAGATGTGGACGATTTTGGCAATTTTTATTAATTTTTTTTATGCAGGACTCCAGGTGTCACTCTTTTCACTACATAATGAGCTATTGACTACATGTCTTTGAATTGGATCCTCTCACCATGATGCAATTGGGCTACTTTAATTAATTTCTGTAACTGAATAAAAATTGCAAGATTCTGTAAAGTTGGAGGGTAATTTTATTATGTGAAGATAACCCCAAAATGGAATGAGATCCATTACCTCCATCAGTATAATTATTTGGTGTCTCATCCATTCAAACTATTAAGTATCGTTCTAAATCACTTAAATTATAGTTATGATATGTTTCGTATACTTGTAGTCTCCTTTCATTTAATGCTTTAAATTTTATGATTAGGTATTGTTCTATGATATGAGAGCACATGTCAAATCTTGGGGCTCTCTTTGAAACTCATTGATTGTGGTGGGCTCACAACTTTGCCCACACAAAACAGGACCATGTCCATATAAATCCATAACTTAATAACTCCTTAATCGTGGTTCATAATTCACTTAAACTTCAAATTTGTGGCCTAATTCCGAAAATTATTTTGATTAGATGAATAACGAGTTCGATTAATTATTGGGCATTGCAAAATGAGGCTAACCTGGCTTAGCGAGTTTCCTGTGAGATGCGCGCGCAAGCTTTGTCTCTCTCTTCTCCGTTTCCTCTTTTCCTCGTTTTCCATCACCGTTTCCTCTTTTCCTTCATGCGTACCATCTATGGAAGGAAAAATTGATGGTAGGCTGAAGTCTAGCATCGAAAGAACGTGGGCTTGGCTAGGCCGTTAACACGCGATCAGCAAAAAGAGGAGAAAAATCATAATGGGTATATGAAGAATGAAGTCGAAGGTATCATGGACAATATTAAAGACGCGGAAGCTAAAGACATCACTTGGCAAACAATTGGCAAAGTAAATTAAAGGACATGACAAAATTAATTTTTGATTCTCATTAATACATTATAAAAAGGGAGTCAACCAAACTACCAGCTGGTTTATCAAAACACTTAAAATAGCCAAAAACGAGAGGAACAAATGAAAATTAATGAATTCTTAAAAAATAAAATGAAAGAAAGTTAAAAAAAAATAAAAAATAAACCGCATGGGTATGGCCACAGCCCGACCATAGCCAGCTTCGGCAAGGATCTATGCTGGTAAGATTGTTCGTGAAAAACAGAAAAAACGATCAACCAAGCCGAACAAAATTGATAAGCTCAGTTTAGCAGTTTAGTGTTTTAATTTTGGTATAGGATTTTTTTTTCTTTGGTTATTCGTTTGGTTTTAGTTTATGACTTCAAAAACCGACAAATTAAACTGGACCGATAAGAAACCACCGGGGGTTCGCCCCAGTGGCCACCCTTCTAACATGGAAGGGGGAGGTGAGGGGTTCAAATCCCCACCTCCTCAAAGGGGAATGGGGATAGGGACACGTAAGTTTCGAGAGTGGGTTGCGACTCCCATGCCCTGCAAGAGGCAGGGCACAAGTCTGCGAGTGAGTGAAGAGTAGGAATAGAGTAGGACTGACCAAAAAAAACTGGACCGATAAGCTTAATAACAAATTTATTCTCTATCTAACAAATATAATTTGTAGTTTAACCTACCAAATAACTGCTTTGTATTTAATACCGTATGCCACGAATCTTCACACAGCCAAGAGAAAAAGGAAATTGGAATTGAAATGAATAACAGAAGATACATCCACAAGCTCCCAGGGAGCAGCAAGGCAGCTTTTGTTTAGCCAGCTACGTACTGGCCAAATAACTTCTGCAAAACGCCAATAGTACTCAACACAGATGAAGAGTAGAATCACAACCTTAAAGCGTCTCACTATGGAGACGAAGCCACGACTGACAATGCCACTGAAAATCTTTCATCCTATAGCATGAGAAACACGCTTGCATTGGCCAACCAGACATTGACCCCCCAAAAGTGCGGACAATCGAATCGTTTTTGCTTCTTTTTTCTTCGTTTTCTACACATTTTTCTTTTCCACCATCAAACCAGATATCTTCGAGTGGGTCATCCGTCCTAAAACTTCAAACCAGAACCACGCAACTTTTCTTCCATGACACCGTCAATTCGCTCTCCCATTTCAGCGCTCATGTAATTCGCCCAATCTCCAACCTCGCCTTTCCTGAAGAACCACTTCTTCTCTCGTCCAGATGGCAACTTGCCGCTCCTATTCACCTCCAGTGCACTCAAATTGCCAAAGCTACACATCCTCAATATTCCCTCCACGGTCCCGTTTCTCAGTTCTTCTTCGCTGAATGGACGCCCCATGAAATCGGCCAACCTCCTCATTTGAACGCTCGGGTCCGCTTTCATCTCCTCATACTTCATGAACAACACCTTCTCAGGCATCTCCGAGCTCGCCTTGTGGTAACCCAGCACATGGTCCCAATAAGGCCCATACCCGCTCACGCCTCGGCAGAACTTGTCGAGCCCCTCCAGGAGTGGAAGCTGTCCCCTCTCTTCGGGCCTCAACTTGTTGAAGTGGTGCCACATCGAGATGAAAGTGTCTTTAGGGTTCCTACATAGGTAAACCAGCTTGCAATTGGAGTCCCTCACCGACCGTGGAAGAGAGGAATAAGGCAAGTGGGTGGCCAAGAGCCTCGGGGATGTAAAAGCAGTGAGATCAGGATTTTTATTCTGGAGATAGAGCCTGATCTCCAAGAAGGGCACGAGGTCGTGGGGGTTTTGTGTTAGGAGAGGGTGCCGTTGTTGTGGGTTGGAGTCAGAGTACTCGGCACGATTCAAGAGAGCAAAGAGGATGGCCTTTAGCCAGGTGGTGCCACATTTCGGGCTGGTGACGAGGAGGATGTCAGAGGGGTGAGCTTGGAAGTGATTTTGGCAAGCGACGACGCCGTTCAAATGCCTAGAGGGCAACCAGAAGCCCTGGTACAAGCGGAGAGAGGAGGGGACACAGTCCTCTTTCGAAGGGAGAGAGGTGGGGACCCAGTCCTCTTCCGAAGGGAGAGAGGAGAGCGAGTCTTCGCATTCTGGCGACTTGACGTCGTCTCGCAAGTAATTTTCATTGAGAGGAGGAGGTCGAGAGGGTTGCATGGTGGCGGCCACGGCCGCGGTGCGTGGTGATGGTGGTGGTAGTGGTGGTGTAGGTGGAGGAGGAGGCTGGTTGGAGTGAATGATTGGGTGTCTAAATGAAGAACATGAAGATGGTGCTGCACGTCTCTTACAATTTATACATTAAATGGAGATGGTCCTCATAGTAGGAAAAATAGTTAAATCACCTTTAGACTCCACCTGAACGGCGTCTTCTGAATTTTTGTATTTATTAGTGAAAATTGGTATATTGATCCAATTAAATCTTCTTCTTTTTCTTTGAACTTTGAACATGCAGATGAACAAAAATGGTTTCTCTTTTTTTTTTTTATTGTCAAAAAATAAAAAATAAAACATTTAGTTAAGGGCCATGTTATTTCCTCCATCTCTAATTGGAAGATCCAATTATAATTTGACATCACAAAAATTTCAACTTAGTTAAATTTACAAACAGGTTCTATCCTTATTTGCAATCCTCTAATGGAGGTCTGGCTCTAGTAGGGATGAAGAAAGATATGTTGCTTTATCAAGTCAATGAACCATTTGGTGGACATTTAGCACACGAGAGTCACGACGTCAAGAGCGTGAAACCTCAGGCCCATATGTTGAATTCTTTACTTGTTTATAGCTACAGCGTCAAGATACTTGTATGTGTACTCATAATCTATTTTTTGGCTGTGTTCAAATGCACGTGTTTAACGTGGAAATTTCATTTACGCTATCAGACGAGGCACTAGATCAGGTGTATAAAACCAAATCCTAACCACTCTATATATAACACAAAATACTCTCACTATCCCACACTTTATTCGCAATTTTCATTACATGATTAAGGCTAGATATCAACTAACAAGGATTAATAATGCTAGAGTGGGTACGCACACTTTCTCTCGGCATCCGTGATCAAATATTTTTTTTCAGTTATATTAATAAATAAAAACAAACGCATCTCAATCACATGATTGAATAAAAAAACCCATGCTCAAAAAAGCAAATAAAGCATTGCTAATAAATAAATAAATAAATAATAAGGATTAATACCTCAAAAAACTCAAATTATACCAACCCTGACACCAATACCCTAATCTTTTTTTTATTAGTAGAAATCATAAACATGCCAATTGTGATAAATATACTCTGAATAGAACTGAAATAGAAAATATTTATATATACATTGGATTTGTTTGTGACACGAAAAAAAGTCAAAAGTATTTGTGTCACAGTAGGCAAGTTTATTATTTTTTTGTGATATATATAGAAAAAAAAAACTTTGGGTATTTATGCCACAGTGCGAATGGTATGAGATTTTTTGTGATGTTTGCCCAAAAAATTGAGCATTAGAAGTGGATGTGTCCACTTAAACAACTCAAAATTGTTTTTGATCAACGAAAACTAGCAAATGGTGCCACTTGACCGAGAAATTAAAGACAGCGGTCGGTGGGCCAAAAAAATCGGAATTTCTTGTCTTTAGCCTCAAACTGTATCCGCAATAGACTATCTTCTCCGTGTTGTTGCTACCAAGAGTGGGTTGAACAAGATTTCACGAGTAACGTTGAAACCCAATCACGAGAAAACCCAGGAAATCTTTCGTGGAATCTTATGGAAGTACATCGAGAAACAGACGGAAAAAGAAGCTCCATAACAGGAAAAAAAAAAATCCGAGGATCGAATGAACCAGCAATGGAAACAATTCCCTCTTGATCAAGTGAAAAAAGAAAAAAAGAAAAAAAAAAGGGGAAACAAAACAGAGAAGATGGCCACATTTGGAAGCCAATTCGAGGGCACCGCCGCTACTTTCTCCGGCGGTGGTTTTATGCCCCCTCTCAGTCCACTGCACAGTTCATCTATCCCTCTTTGGTCTCTTCCGCCGGAGTAAGTTATGTCACATGCAATTGGGAAGATGACAGTTTGTGCTAATCAACACTCGTGAGTTGCTTTCCTGTCACGCCCCGAACCCCGGGCATGCAACAATCCGTTCCTTGGTCGATAGAAAGCGATGTCCTAGGACACATCGCTGCCCCTTTCATTTTTAATCTTTCATTATGTGCAAGCGGAAAACGAACTATCTCCCCATTAACAGACAATCAAGCAATCAAATAGGGATAGTGAGATAAACAGCAGAAACACAACCTCTACTCATATATACACATTTTTACATTTTCATATTGGATTAACCTATGGAGGATTATTTCTAATTTACAAGCCCAACAGAGGGGCCGATCCATCCTCTAAGCTAGACCAAAAAGAGACTAGTCTAGGCTAACCCAATCCATACACCAAAAAGAACTCTTGGGCTCGATCCTACCATCACTCGGATCCAGAGGACTTAGACCCCGTCGATTCAGAGTTGAAGCCACACAGGTCTGATGCTGGTGAAGCGGGGCCAGGATTCTCTATTGCACCATCAAGAGGGTCTAGCTCCATGGGATCCCAATCAACATCCTCGGGGCCCCTACCAGGAGGCCCGTCAAAACCTTGCAGAGGATTAGCATATCTCCATTCCAGATGAACCATGCCAAGAACCTATGGGGTATCCATTGCCCCAGTCCCTCATCCACCCAGATGGTAGTGAGATACTTCTCGTACAGGTATGCTCAACCCGGAAGTAGTGGCGCGTCACGACAGTATCCCAATCCTTAGGGATACTGAACCTCATTGGCGGAAGTGCCATCCTAAGGACCTAAAAGTGGTTATACAATAACTGGTGAGATATAAATCTCAGAGAGTCCTCCCCTAAGCCCTTGATTAGAACACCAACTCAACTCGGGGTATCTCTCCAGAACCACCCCACAAACCAACCACAACTAACAACTAACAATCAACAAATCACAATAGCTAGGGTAACCACTAACTACATAGTCGGTTCGCATGCAACCTTACCTAGTATGCCATACCATGCACGTTGAATCTCAGCACAAAACACGCAATGCACATGGCCGTTAGATGATGCAGTTCATCAATCACATATGAGTCGCATCACAAGCGATCTCACTTGGCCATTGCCACACTCTATATGTCATCGATTCATGCGTGCGTGCCATAAATAATGTGATCAACATATATAACCGAAACTAATGATGCCATGATTCTCATACGTTCTTGCACTTTAGTGTGCCAATCAATCAATCACACAGGTCCCGATTATAAGGTAAAATCGTTATGACAAGTCTCATACCGCGCTACACAATTTTATCCCATAATAAGGCCCAACCGACACAACCCTCACGAGTACTCTAGTTACTAATGACTTACCGGCCAAAGCTAACTTTCCGATTAGTGCTCATCCACCTCAACACTCATGCGTGCTCTAGTTATTAATGACCTCCCGACCATGGCTAACTTTCCAATCAGCGATCATCTGACTCTCGCCAGCTACCGATAAAAAGATTGAGCTTTGTCTTGCCCCGTCAGGCACGGCTACATCTCGAACTCCCATTCAGACAATTTTCCCAAAAGGAACATCGGTCCATAATCTACTGCGACTAGCTTCCGACTCCTGTCGGGTATCGTCCCCAAACTCCCGTTGGGTGACGGTCCAACATTTGATCATGCGAACATGCCTCCTCAAATCCTTCTCTCATAAAAACGGTCCATCTCTAATGTCCCTCGGACAATCCATTATTCCCTTTTTGTGAAATTCACTCAATTGATACTGATGCTCATGCATTTATACACTCAAATCACATCATAGGATTAAAATACATGCAATTAGACATTTTTCATTCTCGGGTGAACAGTGTTTCGTGAACAGTGCGCGTGAACAGTATTCGTGAAAACCATGCGCGTGAACAGTGTTGTGAACAGTATATTCCAAAATTTAATAATTAACAAATCAAATCCAAAAGTTATTAAAAACACTAATTAAAACAAGAAATTAATCCATTATGGTTAAACAAGCCTAATTAAGCACATAAACCACATTTAAGCCAATAAAGTAAAATTAGACTAAACCAATCTTAGCCACTAATCTAACCACCTATCTTAGGACTAATATAACTCAATTAAATCTTCTAAACTAGAATTACAGCTAATTAAACCAACCCTAAGCAAGTTTAGAAACTAAACTGAGGTTTAGGAGCTAAACTCACCCGTTAAACGGGTCGGAGACACGCACGAGGTGACAACGATAGAGGCGACAACGATAGAGGCGATGCACCGGGACCTCAACCACAACGATCCAAGGTGGTCCCAAGGCTAAAACAACAGCCACAAGCTCGAACTCCCTTTGCAATTCCAAGAAACCGAACAACAGAGGAGGAAAATGAGTGAAACGGCTTCGCCGGAGCTCCAGCAAGGGGTTGGCCGGCAATCGGTGGAACCTGGGGGTCAAGGGGGAGTTGCTGGAGGTTGGGATGAGTGGAGGAAGGGTCGGAATGGGAGAAAACGGGCTGCAAAGGTGAAACAGGCATAACCAGGTGGTCTGGCAAATGGGATGGTCGGCAGATCGTTTTGGCGAGCGGCAGGGGTGTTTCGATACGGTCTGGATGTGCCGGTCATGGTGGTGGGTGGAGTGTGAACTAATTCGCATGGGAATGTAGCTTTTAACTCGGGTTTTCAAAGAAAGGTCAACTGGAGCAAAACAAGACCAGACGGTCGGACTAGCATTGGCTTCTAGCCTGCCGGCGGGTTAAACGGCGGCTCCGATTGGTGAACAATCAACTCCAGGCAGACGGTCTAGGTGTCCTCAACACAGTGGTGGGTGGCACGGGAGTTGATTCGTCTGGGAAGCCAACAATCAACTCAAATCTTTAGAGGAAGGTTTGCTAGAACAGAAGCAAGAAGAAAGGAAGAACAAGGGGAGAGAGGAGCTCGACGGTTTGGGCTGAAGGAGGAGGAGAGAGAGTGATGGGAGAGTTGCTGTCCATTCTCATCAAAGCCCCAAATCCCCATGCACATCACCTCCTCTTTCTCTCGCTTTGCCCTTATCCACTTACTTTTAGGGGCAAAATGGTAATTTTCCCTGCACAAATTCCCAATTTTCCCTTGGGCCGAATTTGATGGGTGGGCCTAAGAAATGGGCTTGGAAATGAATAGTAATGGGCTCGAGAATTGGTTGGGCTCAAACGGGCTTAAGGTTTGGTAATGGGCTTGGAAGGAGGAATAGTGGTTTTGGGCCCAATGGGCTCACTTTCTTGCCCTAGGTCCACCATGGCTATCCTACCTTGGGCCTAGGGCCCACACTGGCCTTGCTTGGCCCACGTCCTCATAGGCTTGCCTTCTCGGTTCTCAAGTCCTTTTTCCCCATACTCAGTTTGCTTGGCACTGTTGACTATCGAAGTCGCATCATCCAAAGTCCGTCCTAGACATTCCCGATAATTCGAAGTCCAATCTTTAGTTCTCATGACATGTCGATTTTGCCCAATGCCATTTTGGGTACAACTCAGACTGACGGGCAGCTTTGAGGATTCACGCGTAACCAACTTGTGCCAAACTACGTTCAAGACATCTCGACACATGGACGTCCTTGACTACATGAAATTGTAGATGATAGATTCTTATTTCAAAGTACAAGATTACTGAGGATCGAGATAGGGTCGTTCATAGGCTCCATAACAGTAAACGGAATCACTCGTCGTTCCATTATGTTCTGTCCGCGAATTTACTTCTAGTCATCCTTGAAATTAGCTTGCCTATCTACAATATCGTTCTCACGTAAGTCTCACGGTTAAGTCATTTTCCCAAGTCAAGTTCTTTAGTTGTACGAGTTCTGTCCTCATTAGCCTTTCCCCTCAAGGTTAGTATCTCAGGAGTGATCAATTCCGAGTGAGATCAACCAACAATGCATTGGAAAAATTCACATTCATTTATCCCACAAAGAGCTCAAATTTCAGGATGTCACATTCCCTCTTGAGTGTCGTGGTGGGGATGGTATAGAGAGTTGGGGTTTTTGAAGAACCAAAATCTGATCAATGTAATGCTAATCATATGTATGCATGAGTTGCATTGCATTTCTGTCGTCAAGGGTTATTAAAAGCAAAGTGGAATTCTGCTGGGTAGTATCTTTGGAGGATGTCAAAAAATGTAGCATGATTCAACGATGGGAATTCAAATGAGTCAATTTATTCCCATATGATACTAAGCGTAGCATCAATGCGTGATTGGCAATTTAGATCCATCAATCCATATGCAAATCACATCACATAGTTCAAGAAAATGTTTCTGCTTCTTTGATAAATGGATCTCATATGAAGCTGAGATTGTCTTCACTACCATGTCAAGCAGTGGTAGAAATTTATTCTCTCACCTTTCTCATGGTTTCGAAATGGCAGTCATTGATGAGGCATTGTAGGCCAATCAGGTGGCAGTTCTTCCTTCCGTTTCTCTTGGTGCTGCTCGATGTTTCTGTTTCTGTTTCAGCAAGCTGGATTGCGCAACAATGTTGTTGTCTATTCATTATAGGATGAATTAACAAATCCATGATGTCCCTTCCTGATGGTTTTATTTATGGAGATGGGCCTAAGTTGGCCCGTCCGCCCATGTTGGGCCTAAAAGCCTGGCCCACAAGATAAGGGCCCGTGGATGGAGGGACGTATAAAAGGGAGGAGAGAGAGGGAGAACGCACTGTTTTGGCAATCAACGTACGTACGTCTCCCTCTCCCTCGCACTCTCTCCAAAAAGAAGAAACAGTAAGCACAAGGCATCGTTTCTTCTTCCCTTCAAGGCGTCATCGGATCGAACAGGGCCAAATTCTCTTCCTCTTATCGGCGTCGGTGCTTAATCTGTGGCTAACAAGGTACGCTCGAATCCGTGGTGTGCTTTAGGATCGGTGATACATGATTTTCCTGGGCTTGTCTTCCGCATTCGTTTTAGGGGTTCGATTTAGTGTCGAATCCGGTTTTTAGGGGATCCGTTTATTCCCAACGTTGGTATCAGAGCCAGGTTCATGTTTTCCCGATCCCTTTGATGTTTTTTGATTGATTTTTCGCGAAAATATTCGGCCGACACGGATCGGGGCGAGAAATCCCGACACCCGAGCATTGTTCATCCGTTTTTTCGAGTTTCTGTAAGTCGAAATTGATTTCAGAAGGCATAGGGTGAAAGAGCTCGTCGAGACGAGTCCATCGGCATGTCGTGCGCCGCCGGGAGACGCCAGATGCGCCCACACGTGCGGCCAGAAGCCGCTGCGCGTGGGCGCGACGTGCCCGAAGCGTTGGCTCGGCTAGTGCGTGCGCCACACGTGCCAGTCAGCAAACCGGCACGTGCGCACCGCCGGCGGCGAACCGGCACGCGTCGGTCGGCGGGCGACGCATGCTGATGTCAAGCGCGACATCACTGTGACGTCACCAAACGGTCGGTAACTGTTGGGATGACGTCACCGATGACGTCATCGCCGGCGACCGTTGGCCGGTTGGTTACTGGCCGGCGACCCGACTGGTGACCTGACTTGACTCGACATGCGCGGAAGCCTGGCGCATGCCGCGCATGTTCCGGCTGACGTCTGCATGACGTCAGCCAGTGCACGCGTGTGGCACGTGCCGGTTGGTTCGTCCTACTCGGTTCGGCCGGCTCGATCGATCCGACCGGTCCGACGACTGGCAACCTGATCGTTGACCCTTTGACCCGACGACCGTTGACATCCGTTGACCGTTGACCTCCGTTGACCGACGACTGTTGAACGTTGACCGTTGACCGTTGACCTGAAAAAAAAAAAAAGAATTTGTTTCTTTTTCAATCATGCCTATGTGGATTATAAGTAATCCATTTTAAATTTTGCATTTGTTGCATCAATCATGGAAAATTTTGTATTTTCTCTTATGTATATTATGGATTATGAGTAATCCATTTTTAGTTCTGCATTTGTTGCAGGAACTATGATACGTTATGCACAAATACCTGCAATCCCGAGAACGGACGAGGGAATTGCAAGACTTAAAAGGCTGATGACAGAGTTAGCTAATTATCGGTGGCATGATGGTGATTTAGTATCACATGTGATCAGAGTCAATCAGATGATATAGGAAATCATCTAGAATGGTTATCTTATGCCGGATTTTGAGAAGGTGCCGGCTTTGATGAACACTCTTCCACCTGAATGGCAAGTAGTGTTAGATCGGCTATGGGAGGTCAACATGGTCCCAGGTTATAGGAGGCTAGTGGAAGCTTTTGTAAGATAGTACTGTATGATTAAGTTGGCCAAAACTTCAACCCTTAGATTGAGCGCCACATGGCGTAGAGTAAATGCGCCTTGGTGGCGACATGAATGCTCTCCAAAAGTTTTTCCATGGTTGGCAAATGTGCCTTCAAATTTCTCAGATATTTTGACTGATAGATTAGAAGGGACATTCCCTACTTATTTCTTACATTAGTTTGAGATGTTTTTTGGTGTGAATATCTTTTTCTATGTTGATATTTCTTTGTATATATTACTTAGTGTAATGGATAGTTGTATTATGTGAAAGCATTGTTATTCTATTGGATGTTAGATATTGTTTGCTTTCTGTTATTGTTGACTGCTATGGGTAGTTCATGGAATTTTTTGTAATTTCATAGAATTTATTTTGCATAAGACAATTATATTAATAATAATTTTGAGTTAGGATTTTTGGAGGATGATTGGAAACATAGTGACCTTTTGATTTTGAAACCTTGAAATTGTTTATTGATATGATGGGTCTATGCAAAGTGGATGCATAAATGATAGGCATTAATTATTCGTGCATATATGCCTGATGTGTTCAGATCAATGGTTTCAGCAACTAAGAACATAATTGCTGATATGAACGGCAACAATTGTGAAATATTTAATATGAAGATTCAATATGTGCTGGAAAAGCAAGAAGCACTAGAAGCTCTTGACCATGTTATGGAAGATCTTGAGAATGCATTGGGCCACCTTGAACTAGTAGAGGACCACCTAACGGCATTTGAGCCGAAAATGGATATTTACAATGCTAGTTCTAGCTCAGAAAGGGCTTTGAGCTCTAAGCGCAAGCGTATTGATTCGTTTAATATGTGGGAATGCAAAGGATCATGTCCTTATTGCAAGAAATCAAGAGTTAACCAACACAAGAGAGGAAAACGTCCTCAAGTGAAGAAAATGTCTAGGGTGAGGTGTTACAATTGTGACAAGAAGGGTCACTATGCTCGCGACTGTCGTGAGCCAAAGAAGGTATACACCTCTTGTACATTTGAGAACTTTGCTTATGTGTCAAGTTCTGTATTATTGGCTGAATCCAATCCTTTGTGGAATATAGATTCAAGAGCGACATACCATGTAGCGAAGGATAGAGAATCCTTCATGGAATTCCGACAATACCAACTGGAACTAAGTGGATCTATGTGGGAAACAACTCCAGAGCTGAAGTAAAGGAATTGGCACCTGCCAACTGAACATGCGTGGTGGACGCACTTTGTTCCTATATGCTCCGGAGATTCGTCGAAATTTAAGTGTCTGTTTTTTATGTTGGTTAAGCTTGGTTCTAGTGTGAACTTCCATAATAGAGGTATAGATTTGTATTTGGATACAAACTACTATGATTGTGGTCACTTTCTGACTGGTTTTATTGTACTAAATGTTGACTATGGTGATGTCAATATTTGTTATTCCCTTGTTTCACGTCTTCTACTTCATATGATAATGATGTAAGTGTGTGGTATGCTGGACTTGGTCATATTGGCTAGCAACATATGAATAGACTAGTCAAAGAGGGCTTGTTGGGCAACATTGAAAAAGTTGATTTGCTTATATGTGAGCATTGCCAAGTAGGGAAAACGATAAGGAAACCATTTAGAAAAGATAAAAGAGCTTAATTTCATCTACATTTAATCCATTCTGATATCTGTGGTCCAATGATGTGAGAGAAAGGCATGGGGCTGTTTATTTCATCACTTTTATAGATAATTATACTCGATTCGGATATGTCTATTTGATTTCTCATAAATCTGAAGCAACAAGTTGTTTCAAAAGGTTTACGAACCTGGTAGAAAATCAATTAGACAAGAAAATAAAGGCATTGAGATCCGATCGAGGACGAGAATATTTATCTGATGAGTTTAGAAAATTATATGATTAAAAAGGAATTGAAAAACAGTTGTCTATTCCATATACTCCTCAACAAAATGGTGTTGCGGAGAAAAGAAACAGAACCCTACTGGAAATGGTTAGGTCCATGATGGCGCATGCTAACTTACCTATCACTTTTTAGAGCGATGCATTGTTAACTGCTGCCTATATACTTAACCGGGTGCCTTCCAAATCAGTTACTTTCACTCCATATGAGTTATGGATAGGTAGAAAACCAGATTTAAGTTTTCTTAAGCCATGGGGTTGTGCTGCCTATACACATAAGTCCTCTCACAAGTTTGGGAAATTGGGTCCCAGAGGAAAGAAGAGTATTTTCATAAGATACTCAGAATACTCGAAAGGGTATGTGTTCATAGGTGAGCAGGAAAGTGAGAATATAACTGAATTTGAATCACGAGATGTCATATTCTTAGAGGATGAATTTTCTAAGAATGACGAAATAGGGAAAGATTACTCCCTATTTGAAACCTTGGATCAAGATAATGATATTAGTGGAGTTCGTCCAAGTGGGAGTAATATGAGAAGTGATGAATTGAATTCAACTCATTCTCAATTGCAACCACATGATGAGACGACGTCATCATTATCTAATCTTAGTGGGAGCATAATGGGGAATAATGTGCTAAGTGTACAATCTCCCATATGGCGAACAAGTCGCCAAAGTATTCCCGTCGACGTTTTGACATTGAAGGGGAAACTTTTATGATTGCTCCACAAGATGAGGATGAGCCAAGAAATAATAATAAGGCTTTGAATTGCCCTAGTAAGGAAAAATGGATTCATGCAATGGAAGATGAAATGGAGTAAATGAAATCAAACCAAGTTTGGGAACTGGTTGATCTTCCAAAAGGACGCAGAGCTATTAGGAACAAGTGGGTTCTCAAAATAAAACGAAAGGCTGATGGCTCGATAGAAAGGCATAAGGCTCGCCTTGTGGCGAAGGGGTATAATCAACATGAAGAAATTGATTATGAAGATACATTTTCTCCTGTAGTGAGATTTACCTCGATTCGCATTATTCTGGCAATAGTGGCTAGTATGGATCTTGAGTTACATTAGATGGATGTAAAAGACTACTTTCCTCAATAGAGAATTAGATGAAGAAATATATGGAACAACCTGCTGGTTTCATAGTGAAAGGCCAATAAGAAAAGGTATGTCGACTTTTGAGATCGATATACAGCCTTAAGCAGTCATCGAGACAATGGTATATACGTTTTCATAATGCCATAATGGCATATGATTTTACAATGATAGATGAGGATCATTGTGTATATATCAAAAGATCCAAAGATCAATTTGTGATCATATCATTATATGTTGATGATATACTAATTGCCGGAAGTAATATGGAGTTTGTTAATACTGTGAAGAATTGGTTATCTTCCAACTTTGAGATGAAAGACATGGGTGATGTTGCATACATTCTTGGAGTTAAGATTTCAAGATTGTAAACCCATAGACACTCCTATTGCAAAAGGTGAAGGATTGAGCCATAGACTGTGTCCAAGGACTCCACAAGAGAAGGAACAAATGAAACATGTTCCTTATGCTAGTGCTGTTAGAAGCTTTATGTACGCTATGATGTGTACAAGACCTGACGTATGTTTTGCAGTTGGAATGGTGAGTAATTACCAATCCAATCCAGGTTAAGCACATTGGAAAGCCGTTAAGAGAATACCGAGGTATCTAAAGAGGACTGCTGATTATATGCTGAGTTATTAAGGAAAGGATCTGCGACTCTAAGGCTATTCTGATGCTGATTGGGGAGGAGATTTAGATGAAAGAAAATCTACCTCTGGGTTTGTTTTCTTACCGAATAATGGCACCATATGTTGGAGCAGTAAGAAACAAAAGTGTATAGCCTTGTCCACGATGTAAATTGAGTTTGTGGCATTATTAGCAGCAGTATAAAAATGTGTTTGGCTTAAGAGATTTTTGGATCATTTAAGTGTTATTAGAAGTGCTGCAGATTCATTGTTGGTTAACTGTGATAGCCAAGCAGCAAAAGCGTACACCAAAGATCCAAAATTTCATGGCAAGACCGAACACATAGATACCAAGTATAATTTTGTAAAGGATATGGTTGTACGAAAAGACGTGAACTTAAAGTACATACTACGCATAGAATGGTAGCAGATCCTATGATAAAACCAATACCTAGAGATGTGTTTTGTGACCATATGAAATCTCTAGGATTGCGTAGAGACTGATATACTGAATATTATATTTTCCCTAAGTGTTCACATTTGATGAATTTGTGTTTTCATCATTAATGCCTATGAATCTTTGTTTGATCTTTATGCATCTTAATGCTCAGTGCATTACTTTAAGTTGAGAAAGTATGTTGGACAGATATAAGATTAGCCCACTCACATGGGTAATTGCCTCTATTTACTGTGTGATAAATAGAGATGAGACTATTTTTTAAGCTTATTATTTAGGTGATAATCGAGAGCTCAAGCTTAAAATACGTATGTCGCCTTAACTGAGTGTTAAGATGAGGACATAATATTTACTATGTCCGAAAGTAAAATACCCCACATATTTTACTTTATCTGTCTAAGATGCCAGATGTGAGTTCTGATGAATTTTGTGAATGAGTAGATACGTGAACTCAAGTTAGACATTGGGTATGTCTGAACTATCATCTGTACGGTATTCAAGGTGTAGACATATGCTCCATGGGAAAGAAGTTAGTACCGTAATACATATTTCATACTACGTATGCATGAAACGACCAATAAGAGTGGTAAAAGTTTGATCTCAACTTTTGTGTAGTGTGAGACTCTTGAGGAAAAGAGTTCCTCAATTTTTAGTCTCCTCATGACTCTTACTTATTCTCAAGATTTCTATTTAGTGTTTGCTATCTTAGGATGTTGCCAATGGTCATGAGTTTGATTCAATCTAATGGGACATTTCTAGAAAAGCAAGTTGAACTGAAATTGAGAGTTTGAAGCAAAGAGGAAGATCGATTTTGGAGAATCACATTGTAGTTTTGTATTCACCGGTTAACCAATTATGACTGTCTTTGGGATAATCATAATTGTGAATACAATATATATATATCATTGTTTAAAAGAGATCAAGAGAGATATAAATGTGATCGATCGATCTAGGGTACGGCATACTAAATCTACTCAGAGTGAGACGACCATTATGAGTTGCTATATATTCCTAACAGATGTATAGCAACGAGCTCTCAAAGTATGCTGGTCGCACGGATTATTCACCGGTATGAATGTTGAAGAGAGGTAAGGAGAATCCTGTTCAGCCCACCATGTGCGAGTGGGAGATGATGGTTTTATTTATGGAGATGGGCCTAAGTTGGCCCGTCCGCCCATGTTGGGCCTAAAAGCCCGGCCCACAAGATAAGGGCCCGTGGATGGAGGGACGTATAAAAGGGAGGAGAGAGAGGGAGAACGCACTGTTTTGGTAATCAACGTACGTACGTCTCCCTCTCCCTCACACTCTCTCCAAAAAGAAGAAACAGTAAGCACAAGGCATCGTTTCTTCTTCCCTTCAAGGCATCATCGGATCGAACAGGGCCAAATTGTCTTCCTCTTATCGGCGTCGATGCTTAATCTGTGGCTAACAGGTACGCTCGAATCCGTGGTGTGCTTTAGGATCGGTGATACGTGATTTTCCCGGGCTTGTCTTCCGCATTCGTTTTAGGGGTTTGATTTAGTGTCGAATCCGGTTTTTCGGAGATCCGTTTATTCCCAACACTTCCAATTACTGTTACCAAGAACGCGTAATCGATAGTGAGACTGGTCAAGTAAGGGCCTGCATGGTTGCCACTTATTTCTGTTCCCAGGAACAAAAATTTCTGTTTTTTTGTTCCTGGGAACAAAAAAGGAACAGAAACGCGTTTGTGTGCGTTTCTGTTCCTTTTTTGTTCTTTTGTTCCCAGGAACAAAAAAGAAACAGAAACAAGAAACACAAATTTTGTGTTTCTTGTTTCTGGAACACAAATGAGAAATACTTTTTTTTTCTTTTTTCTTTTTTCTCTTAATTTCCTGTTCTTCTTTCTTTTGGCCGGTCGCCGGCCTCGGCCATGGCCGGCGATCGGCCGACGAGGCCCGGCGGCCTTGCCCAGCCACGGCGAGGCTCGCCGGCCCCTGGCGAGGCCGACGCTCGCCGTCCCCCGGCGAGGCCGAGGCTCGCCGTAGCGGGCGAGGGTCGGCCTCGCCATGGCCGGGCGAGCTCGAGCTCGCCCAGGTATGGCGAGGCCGACCTCGCGCCGGCCTCGGCGAGCTCGATCTCGCCCGGATCCGGCGAGGCCGAGCTCGCCCCGGCGGCCGGCGAGCCTCGGCCTCGCCTGGTGGTGGCCGGCGAGGCCGCGCCTCGCCCGCCGCCGGGGCGAGCTCGGCCTCGCCGGATCAAGGCGAGGCCGAGCTCGCCCGGCCGGCCGGCGAGCCTCGGCCTCGCCGGCGGTGGCCCGGCGAGGCCGCGCCGCCCCCGCCCCGCCGGGCGAGCTCGGCCCTCGCCGGCCGGTCGCCGGCCAAGGCCTTGGCCGGCGACCGGCCAAAAGAAGAAAAAAAAAATGAAAAAGAAAAAAGAAAAATAGAAAAAATAAGAAAAAAATAGAAAAAATAAAAGAAATAAAAAAATTATCCAAATTTACCAAACATGTTTCTGTTTATTTTTTGTTCCCGGAACAAGTTTACCAAACACGCTTTTTTGTTCGAAAATTGTTCCCGAACAAAACACTTTTTTCTATTTCTCGTTCCCCGGAACAATTTTTAAACAGAAACGTTACCAAACGCGCCCTAACATGATTAAATATGTTACAGAGATTCATTGCTTAGACCTTAATTTGTGATATTACATATGGTCGGGAATCCCACTGAGGTGGTTCTGTCTCTTACCACACGAAGCCCATGTTTACTCGGTATATAGGAGCATCTAAGGTATGGTTTCATCAGCCCTGTTGTATACTTTTGTCTTTATGGCCAACTCCGTGTCCTGTTCATTTGTCACTTACAAGGACAGATTGTGATTGTTTTAGTGTCTTTTACTCTTATTAGGTAATGGGAAACACTAACCTTTGATTCAGTCTGATGACTGGGCTGCGCGGAGTGCTGATGCTAAAGCCAAAAATTGTTACGTGGACATGGATTCTGTCCCCAGAGAGTTCTAGATACCTAAGGACTAACTCTTGCTCCCCTGCCAGGTAAGACTCCTTTAAACTTGAGGGGGTTGAGGTCAAGTGGGCCGAGGCATAATTGACAGACGAGCACACAGAGCCAAGGTCACCGATGGTGCCATGACAAGAACTTGCCAGCATCTTTAATCCCTAGGAATAGAAATTTTTGGCCTCTTAAGCTACCCATGGAGAATTCATCGGAAGCTGTTGATTAGGTGGTGACAGATCCAAGGGTACCCTGGCAATACGGCGCACAGAGAAGCAGCCGAGTTCCTCTGGACCATTGTGGAAGAGAGACTACTAACTGCTCGTCCTCTCTGCAATTTGATCTTTGCCTTGTTTTTAATACTGGCATGTGACTACTTCGAGTAAAAACGAGAGCTCGACTAGAGCTCAAGAGTTTCTTTTATTCTTTCCACGTAGTGATGCACATAAGTCAATGCTATTAAGAAGCTCGACAATATATATGCATACATACGTACATATATATATATATATATATATATATATATATATATATATATATATATGAGACTATAGAGAAGATGCAGCATTTGGGTAACTTTATTTAACTTTATTGTGTTTGTTGATTTGCTAAGCATGAATTATTTTGGCAAGACATCGAAAGGGTTGTATTCTCGGGATTCTATTTTTGTGCAATGCTAGATTCTTGCACAAAAACAGGATACATATAATACACGCCAATGCCTCGGAACTCTAAACTTTGCTTGAAATCTTAGCTAAGGTATTAAAAGTATTTTCTTTTATATGAATAAAGACATGGCAGAAGGTTATCAATTAACTAGTTGAAGAAAACAAGAACACATATGGCTTGAGCTTTGCTCTCTACACCTATGGACCTTCGCGACCGGTGTTCAGTTAAAAAATGAGTGCCGGATACCTGGAATGCCAACACTTAGCACGGAGGGACACTTAAGTGCCAAAAGTTTGAAAGTGACATTTAAATGAAAAAATTGGAGCAAAATGGATTACTTAAGTACCAATCCGGCCAAAATGCTGACATAACAATTTTCCAATGAGGTAAATGCAAAACGACATCGTTTTGCACACTGATGTGACTAGAAAATACAAAAATGACGTCATTTTATTTCTAACGTGGTAAAAAATTAATATAAAAATTAATAAAATTAAATTTAAAATTAAATTTATTAAAAAAATAAAAAAAAAAAAAAAAAGGGGGGGGCGGGGCGGCAGGGGGTTGAGGGCTGAGCCCTCACCGCCGTTGCCTCCCTGCCACTGCCAAGAAGGGCCGACGATGGAGGGGGAGGGTCGGCCAAGGTCGCTGGCCTCCGGCTGACCGGTAGCGAGGACCTGCGAGCCCTTGCCGCCTCCCCACCATTGCCGAGAGGAATTGACGACGGAGGGGGGAATGTTGGCCAGGGTCGCCAGCCCCCGACTGGCCCTCGGCCAATTAGTAGCGAGGGCTCGTGAGCCCTCTGTGGCACTCCTTGAACAGCCCCCAATCCGTTGGGGTTGCCACAGATACCTTCCACTCATCCTAAAGGTCCATTTCTTTGATACCATAGATCCTGGGGGTTTATGTTCTTTCTATAGGTACCTGTGTAGTTCATATAGCGGAAGCATATCCAACATCTCATTATTCCATATTCAAAAACAATGCATACCAACTAAAACTTTTATAAGCTAAAGCCGAACACTTTTATTTACATAAACTTGATGGACATCTTTGGTCGGTACATCAAAATGCCAAGATTTTTCTAAACTCGGCTACTTTCGAAATGGTACACAACTCTTTAACAACCATGTACATAGGCCCATTAGTCAGTGTCGATAGTCTAAAAACGCTTCATCTACTGACCAGCACTCTCGGTCACACCTAGTCTAGTCCATCAATTGGCAGCGGCGGCAACGGCCCCTGCGTACTCCCATCAAGATGGATGAACACAGTCAGAAACTCCTGAATCACTGGGCTAGCGAGAGAACTAATATCATACAAAACCAACACTCGCACTCGAATAAAGACCAACCCTTGTATCTTAGGATGATGGTGCTCAAAATCAGGAAATTCTTTAATGCAATGGCAAATGAGTTTCAAAGGATTAAGATGCATCATGTCTAGTTACACAAGTCCCAATTATAGGGCCAAATTGTAATGACACGTCCCATTTCATGCCATACAATTTAGTCCCATAATCAAACCACACACACACTTAGTAGAACCATCAGTTTTAATATTCAAAAGGTTTCATCCCCCAGAGGACCAACGTTTATATCAATTTGGAATTTCGCACCCAATCCCGGCGTCGAGAAAGCCTCTGGCATTTAGCCACTAGGGCCATCGGGCATCCGGAGCGTGTCTCGCCACACCTCTAGGCATCTCGCACCCCACCTGGCATCACGAGGAACCTCCGAGGCTCTCCATGAAAATGATTACCCTAACCCTCCAGATTTATGTACCGACAAGCATACAATCGGGCATCTGGAAGCTCCCAAGGAAAACCTCCGGGGCACTGCGGACCCCAGGCATCCAAAGGACATCGACTCACTAGAGCCTTCAGGCTTTCCGATTCCCAGGACATCGTTGACCCGAGGGTCCAACGGCAACATTAACATCTTAATTTTCCAAAAACATGTTCGATGTTATGACATTGGTAATCACATGAGTTTCATTGAAAATCTTCGGTGTTGAATGATATGCCGAATGCCAAAAACCATCATGTCCAATAACAACTCAAAATGCATTCACCTTTTGAAACAAGTTGGGCAAATTCAAAGTAAAACAGCTTAAAAATCAGAATGTGCGGTTTTAATAAAAATTTCTGAATAACCCCTAAATGAACTAAGAAAATTCTAAAATTTTGGTATGTTATATATAAGAGCTAAAGGAAGAGATTTTGTGAAGGATACTAAGTCAGATTTGTTCTGTACAAAGAATAATAAATCACGCATCTCGGGTTTAGATTTCCTATATCACCGAATTTACACACTAGCAGAAAACACCATTCATTAACAGAAACTTATGCCCCTATATGGATTTCGAAAATCTGAGAAAATTTTTATGTTATAGTTTAAACCATCCTTTACAACATTCTTGAAGAAGTTGAGACCAACATCACACTAGAATTATCCCTAGAAAATTTACAAAACTGCTGAATTTCACTTGACCAAATTCGAGCACCACGGACCCAATAGGATCCCACGCCTATACTGCAGCAATTTCATTTCAAAATTTCACCATGAGTAGACCTTTCAATCCCTACTTCAGCAAGAACTGGAACCACATAGAAATAATTCTGCTCTTCCTCAATTTCATGGTCCTTGTTAAATATGACTCGAGTTTGAGCGTTTGCTAAAATGCGAAATTTGGTGGACTCGTGAAGGAATTACAAAAGAATAAAATAAAGAAGGAAAGTTCTTTGCTGCAAAGCCTGAGGATTCCGAATTGAAGGAAATCTGGGCACATGTATTATAATAAAATAGGTTTCCCTTTTGGCGTGAAGTTCCTCCGTGAAGATTGAAATTGGTGGGGCCCAAGGTCAAACTTTGACCTTGGGCATACTTATATATATATACAGGTTTTCTTTCTCTGCAGCTGCTGCACGTACAGGCCAAAGTCTTCGTGGAAATAAACCCTACGTAGAAGTCGCAGAGAGGAGCCGCGAAAAGGGTCTTTTTTCGGGGTGTTGCTGCTACACCCGTACGAGAGAAAAGGAGGAGCCGCATGTCTTCGAGCTGAAGCGCGATCAAGAAAAGGAGTTTTTTTTCAGCGTTTGTTTTGAGCTTGTGTGATAATTTTGTGCCGTGACTTGGGTTTGGATTAAATTGGGGTTTGGGAAATACCAAGAGTGTTTGAGTGATTTGAGTGTGTAATCTCCTTGTATCACTTGATCTATAGTGAAATTCGCTGCTGCTCTCCCCGTGGACGTAGGTCTTTACGACTGAATCACGTAAATCCGGTGTCCGATTTATTTTTCTTCTTCCGTCTATATTTTGTTCAATCGCTTGCCCTATCGCAACAGTCCTAATCCACCTCAATCATCCAAGAACCCAACATGCAATTTTCATTTCAGCATTTCCTCAAGTCTACTTGTACTTCACCAGATAATCACAGCATGTATAACATAGATTAATGAACTTCTACTTGGCTCACTCCTAAGCTTGATCGGCAAACAGGAAGCTCAAGACCTTGTGTGCGACTCAATTGGTGACAAAGAAGGGCGGCAGTGAGGGCGGCAGTACCGTGCTCGACCGAGGGCGACCTCCTCCTTCCTCGCGGCTCACACTCACGCGTTCACTCTTCTCGCCAACTCTCTCTCTCTCTCTCTCTCTCTCTCTCTCGGTTCTGCTCGGTTCACTCTCTCTCTACCCATTAATTCTGAACCCCCTTTTTTGTTCTTTGATTAGCAATTTAATTAGCTTTTTGCATGCAGAATTTTAGGTGGCTGAAGCTGCAATGGACAGGTGGAGGAGGTGTGTCTCTCCTTGTTCAGTTTCTCCTCCTGTGCTGGCCACCGAAGGAAGAGCAACGTGGCAGTTTCTGGCGCTAATTGGGTCAACTAATGAGAAGAAGAATTGAGGATTGTTGACTTGATTAGTCAACAATCAAGGGAGGGTCTCTTGAGTTATTTGGGCCAGCTAATTTGTAACCGTATGGTCCTAATATATGGTCCAATTTCTCCCAAGATAAATCCTTAAATTTCCGCACAAGTATGGGGCATTTCGGCTTCACTTCCATGCTGCTCGATTACGAGGTGGGCTTGATCGTGCATGGTCCTCATGCACGGTTATTATGGAATTGTTCACGTAGCATCCAAGGAGAGGGGTGGTCCAAAATTATTATTTATTTTTCTTCATAGTTGGTCACATCGAACACGTATATGAAGACGTCAAGTGTCGGTATAGGGAAACAAATTCGATATAGTGCAAGAGCGAGTAAGGTCGGTGCCACCAATGACTTCAAGAAAAGGGATCTCGACAAGATTATAATTCTTGCAACGATCGGACCATTACTAAACATAATGTATTGATCCAACAATAATACAAATCAATGCCCGTAAATAATATAAATGACATAGTCCGAATGGTACCTCCATCACTTAGTTACGGACCATTGCGCATCTAAGGGTCGACAAAATTTTCGGATGCTACACCCTTGCCCAAACCCAGCCGATCCTCCCCCTCTGTCGCCAACCCTTCCCGGCAATGGCGAGGAGGCGGCAACGGCAAGGGCTCAGCCCTCAGTCGCCTCCCTCCCCCCCCAATTTTTCTTATTTTTTTTTTTATTTTTAAATGTTTTAAATAAATTTAGTTTTAAATTTAATTAAATTAATTTTATATTAATTTTTTACCACATAAGAGACAAAGCAATGTCGTTTTTGCATTATCTAGCCACATCAGCATGCAAAATGATGCCGTTTTGCACTTATTTCGTCGGAAAATTGCCACATCAACATTTTAAACAGATTGACACTTAAGTGATCCATTTTGTTCCGATTTTGGCACTTAAGGGTCACTTTCCTAACTTTTGGCACTTAAGTATCCCTCCGTGCCAAGTTTTGGCACTTGGAGTATACTTCTTCCATTAAAAAATATTTGCATCACTTAGTTAAACTCTTCCTAGAAATTTCTGTAACCACAGCTAAAGTTTTCAATTGACTTATTCAAGAAAATCATTTTCACTAGTACATAAAACCAAAGATCTCAGTTGGTTGCACAAATTCTTTACATTTAGACATACTATCTAGGGGTGAGCACTAGTCAAATTCCTAGTTCCTAAAATTGGGAATCATTGATTATTGGTTCGGTTCTAGGTGCAGACTAAATCACTCAAACCTAATCGATTATTTTGTTTTCCCTAGTGGTTCTCTATTTTAGATGGAGATTTGAATTTGAAAGATTTATTGACGTAAACCAATTTCTCTGTTACAAGTATGCATCTAGAAATTGTTGAGTACAATTAGTTGCTTCCTCTTTAAAGGGACACATGCCGTTTTGGAGGAGTGGCAAAGAGAAGGAAAAACGTTGGTTTCAACATAGTGCAAGATGTAAAATCTATTAAAGAGCAGCCGTTTTATTTGATTGACATTGATCAATACATGTTTATATCGTTATAAAAAGGGCTCACAAGTGCAAGAATTCCTAGGTCAAACATATCTTTTAATGGGACTTAATCTTGAATTAGTATTTCTTTTGTTTGATGACCAGTGGAAAAATTTTATTTTATGTTTGCAATTTTATTATTCTACGCAATTAGACTCTATTTCTCTCGAGAAATTCAATCCTTGATGAGTGGTTCTTTTGAAGCCCAGTCCTAATGTCTTCAACTTTTTTTTTTTTTTTCATTTCTCTCTCCACTGTGGTTATATAGGAAATTTTCTATTCTATTTATATTTATATTCATATATATCAAGGTATACTTTGAGTGGGCAAAGTTGATTGTGGTAGATTGATCCGTCAAGCAATTGCGCGTGGATTACAGTTTTCTCTTACAAAGTGTGATCAATAATTATTACGCTCAAATATGATATATTTAGTGACCAAAGTTGATTGTGGGCGGACTGGTCCAGAAATAAATCACGATAACTTTGTATTCCCGTTGTGTTCTAAATGGCATAAAATGATTCTCCCATTATATTAGGTTTCAATTTCTTGAAACTTGCTATTTCCATAATAAAATTGGCTGTGAACACAGCCAAAATGTCTAAAGACATATATAGAATAGGGGTGTTAAATGGACCGGTTATAATATATAATTTCTATATTAAGAAAAGAAGAAGACATATATAGAATAAATATTTTATTTATTATTACACATTGTGAAATGAAGAAATTATCCAACCAATTAGTGATAAATATATCACACGCTTGCCCTTCTCCGAGATGCTCAACCATTGACCGACCACCCACGCCATCATCTCTGGCCTCTCTCGCTTCCCATTCGTAGCCACATGAACTACGCGGTGCACGTTTTCTCTCGTGTTCCCACTCACCCACCACCATTGTCTATGGCTTGGGAGTCGGGATGATGGGTTTCTTGGGGGTACTTTCTTTTTTTTTTTTGGTCGATAAAAAATTTATCATTACTAATTTGTTGCTGAACTGCAACTAAGTTCGAGATCATTACATAATAAATTCGAAAGTGGATAGGGGGCATATAAAACCCAATTCTGAGGAAGGTGGTTGTCTCGATAGGCTTTTGCTACCCAATCGGCAGGCTTGTTAGCTTCTCTAGGTGCATAAGCTACTTGGACTCCTTGAAGTTGGGCCAGCAACACTTTGGTATCTTCTATAATTGCTTGCACTGTCCATGGGCTCAGAATTAAGCCCATTAAACTTTCCACCACAACTTTGCTGTCAGAGTGTACTTCGCACTTGTAGGTTAGTTCAGGTGAAGTAGAAGACTTTTCCCTCTTTCCTGCCAAAGACTCCTTTCTCTTTCTTGCCTCCACTAACTTCAACAGAGTCACATGAAGGACCAAAGCCTCTATTTTTATGGCTGAATCAGGAGTGATTTTCTCCGCAAAACCGTCTATGAGGATCCCTTGTTCATTCCTGCAAATCCCGACCATCACTCCTTCTCGTTGTTCTTCCTTCCATGAGCCATCAACGTTATATTTCAGCGAACCCTTCGGTGGAGAGACCCACTTCACAAGTGAGTCTGTGGGATCTTGGTGTCGGTTTTGATTTCTTGGGTTCCACCAGTTATAAAGTTGTAGATCAACCGTTGCTTGGTTCATAGCTTCACTTAGGTTCGAGGGTTCACCTTTGAAGACCATGGAGTTTCTTCTTTTCCAGATCTACCAGAGGACACTAGGTACTAACTCCTTCGACAAAGGCCTGTTACAAGAGGTAAGGGTTTTGAAAAACCATTTATCTATTCTTGTATGCATTTCGGGGAAGGATGTAGTCTCAATTTCATGTTTGACCAAATTTCGTTCGTCCATAGATAGAGGAGGAAAATGTGTTCTAGCATCTTTGGCATTTGATGGCAGACTGGGCAGCTTTGATGAGGTATCCTTCTAAAGAGGTTTTCCTTCGTTGGTAGCGCAATGGCACACAAACTCCATATAAAAAACTTGATTTTTCGATGGGTGTGGAGATCCCAAATCAAGTTCCACAGTTTTTTGGGGGGCTAATAAAATGACAATGCCCGAGATTTAATGTGGCCGTCAACTGTTTGTATATAGTTGTATCCGCTTTTGACTAAGTAGGTGCCTGAACTGTTTTTCATCCATATAATTTTGTCTTTCTCCATAGTATGACTTAGTGGGGTTGCGAGGATTTCCTTAACTAAATCTTCGTCAAATAATTTCATTAGTTTATGCTCATCCCACTGCTTGGACACTTAGTCAATTAGCTTAGCCACATATTGGGGTTCACCTTGGTTTGTAGGTCCTCCAATGCATCCACAAGCTAACCATTTGTCTTCTCTCACCCCAATCTGCAATCCATCCCCGACTGTCCATCTAATTTGCTGCTATAATACCTCTCTTCCTTGCATTAAGCTTTGCCATCCCCAAGATGATCTAGCTCCCTTGTTTGCCCTCAAGAAATCTCCCGACAGGAAGTATAAGCCTTTCAACAATTGACTCCATAAGGCTAAAGGGGTTTGTATAAGTCACCAAGCCTGTTTTCCCAACATGGCCTTACTAAAAGCAATAAGGTCTTTTAAACCCAAGCCCCCACCGTCTTTCTGAGTTTTCAACACCTCCCATTTCTTCCAACATATACCTTTTTTTGCGCTGTTCTTTTTGCACTAGAAATTAGCAATCTTTTGTTCAATTGTTTTACAAATTGATACTGGGATTTTGAAAATTGACATAGCATATTGCGGCAATGCTTGTACAATTGTTTTAATGAGGATTTCCTTCCCCGCTTAGATATAATGTTTTCCTTCCGTCCCTCTAATTTCATGTTAACCCTCGCTAGAATCCATGCAAACATTTCTTTCTTTATTTGTCCCCAATCCGATGGAATGCCAAGATATTTCCCTGTTTTTTCGATGATAGGGACTCTAAGTTCTTCTGCCATATTCCTCCTTAATTGTTGTGGGCTACTTTTGCTAAAAAAAAAATGTCTGATTTGTTGAGGTTGATTGCTTGACCCAATGCATAGCAATATTGGTTCAAAAGGTTTGCCAATTTTTGGCATTCCTTAATTGTTCCATCCAAAAAGAATATTGCATCATCCGTAAAAAATAAGTGCGCCAGTGTTGGACAGCTCCTGTTCAGTTTGATTCCTATCACACTTCTATCCCTTAGTGCTCTATGTATTATAAGCGAAGACAGCACATTAGTCATAATAGTGAATAAGTAGGGAGAGAGGGGGTCCCCTTGCCTTAATTAAGCCTCTAGTCGGTCTTAAAGGTTGGAGAGGTTCTCCATTGACTTTGATGTTGAATGTGACGGTCGAAATGCATGTTTAGACCAAAGAAACCCAGCGATCATTGAAGCCCATCTTAGTCATGCACTCGCACAAGAAATCTCATTCCACTCAATCGTATGCTTTTTGCATATCGAGTTTGAGCACCGCTTGAAACCTCTTTTTTCTTTCCCTAATTTTAAGCTGGTCTAGCACTTCTTGGACAGTTAATATGTTATCTTGAATTTGCCGTCCACCTATAAAGGCACTTTGCTCCATTTCAATCAGATCGGGCAGCCATGGTTTCAATCTATTTGCCATTACTTTAAAGATAATCTTGTAGCTGTAATTACATAAACTGATGGACCTATATTGTGCTATCCTGGTTATCCTGGTTAGCTCTTTTTTGAGGTCCTCTATCCTTCTAAATACATTGGAAAATTTCTTCTTGCTCCACTTGGCTAAAGTTGTAGCTACTTATTTTAGTTTTTTGGGCAAATTCAACTGTGAGTTTCTTTAATCTTTCCACACGGACTGTACTATCTCCCGGCATTTAGCATCCTCCATCCAGTAACCTTCAAATCTGAATTCTTTTTTCCTTTTCGTTGATGGAGGAAGTAATGACAATAATATGGGACTATGGTCTGAGCCAATGGCTGGTAAAGCATAGGCTTCCGCATGTAAGAACCTAACTCGCCACTCTATGTTACAGGGAACCCAATCTAGCCTCTTTTTAACCAACTCCTCCCCATCTTGGTTATTTGCCCAAGTAAAGGCTCATCCTTTGCTTTTGACATCCATGAGTGCACAATCATTTAACAGTTCCTGAAAAGATGCCACTCAATAATAGTCTGTCTCCCTCTAACCATATTTCTCCCGATGATACAAAGTTTCATTGAAGTCTCCGATGCATATCCAGGGTAGATCATTTCTTGCATGAATCATTCTGAGTTTCTACCATAATTGGAGTCTTTTTTGGTAGTTTGTAGGGGCATGTAGAAAGGAAACCCTCATTTTGATGTCGCTGTTCAACTCTGTACATATCATTTTGAGCATCTCTCCTGAGCCTGATACAAGTTCCACCACCATGATATTGTTCCCCATCAAAGCCAACCCCCCAACAATTCCAATTGGGTCAATCACCATCAAATGCTGAAATTGCAAGCGCATTTTTACCCTTTCCACTTCAAGTTCCTTATTTTTTTTTTTTTGTTTCCATGAGAAATACTAAACTGGACTTTTCTTGTGCCACTAGGGCTTTAAGGTTCTAGAAAGTCAGGGGAGAGCCCGAACCCTGACAGTTCTAGCTCAAAATTTTCATTTAAACCCCGGTGGCTTATTAGGGCTAGCCACCAAAGCCCACTCTTCCATTTCTTTCGCTTCTTTGATCGGTGTGTCTAGAAGGGTCCCCTCGTCGATGGATTGAGAGAGGGAGCCTTGCTATTTATAGGGGCTAAACTGTTTCGATTTTTTTGCCATGTGAGCTTTCTTCCCAATCTTTCCTTTCTTTAGAAATGTAGCAGGTGCCATGGGATTGGATGCCTCATTTAACATAAAATGATCCTCCTGATGTGTGAATTCAACACCAAGAAAATCTAGGTCCAAGCTGCTGGCCCTCTTCTGTTTTAGGGCATTTTTCTCCGGCACTATGACCATAGCTAGTGTGTTTATGTTCTCCTGTTCTGTTTGCTGAAAAGTGGATTGTTTGTTGCTCTGAATTGGAGTTTCTGGTATTATTTCATCAGTTTCTAGTTCTAGACTCATCTCTCCATTGAAAATTTTCCAGAAAGGGTTGTTTTCTCTCACTTCTGCTTTAATCTAGCTACCAAACTTGCCCACTCTATTTTCTTCCAGCCCAAATTGTTCGTAAGGGATAATTTTGCAGTAGGTCACATAGTACCTATACGTCCACAAGAGTAGCAAAAGTGTGGGAGTCTTTCAAATTTAAAATCTACCCAAATTTTCTTATTGTTTAGGTCAACAATAGTCCTAGACCTTAGGGGTTTAGATAGGTCTAAGTTCACCTTTGCTTTCCCCATGTTTGACTTACCAAAGCTTTTGTTTTCCAGCTTCACTTCCTGCACTTTTCCTATTTTAGTAGCAATATCAGAGACTCTTTTTTCAGTAATTATACCCCTCGGGAGCCTCAAGATATGTGCCTAGAAGTCACAATGTGTGAAAACATAAGAATGGTTCGGGGTATCAGGATCACATTACTGTAAAATTAGCAGATTACTAGAGAATGACCAAGGGCTTGAAGTCAGGACTCTATTCTTATCAATTACAGTCATAAAAGTGAATGAAAATAGCCCTAGTCCTATCATATCACACGACACCGATTCTGTTTTCCACGCCTTTTTCATTATGCTGAAGAAAGCCTGTAGATTCACATTTGGCTTGGAATAAAGTTTGCCTATAAGAGTTAATTCACACTAGGTACATCTCCCTTAATTGTGACCACAACTCTCCCAGACTTCTACAGAGGGCTGCCAGCTGTCTCTCCTTCTCTTCTCCCTCATTCATCGTGACTTTACCAACTAAGTTCCAAGAGTACCTGAGTTTTGGTTGTTCTCTAGGGTGCGAAAATCCAAGATCTATTGAAGTGATGCACCTTCCACTTCTGCAACTAGGAGATGGGTTCTTACTAGAGAGGTTTCCAAGAGTTGATGGGATTTGGGTCCTTCCACTTGGCGTGAAAGGGGAACATTGAATCTCCAAGTTCCAAGGAATGAAGGGAGCTCTTACTAGAGGCTATGACAATTACATTATGTAGTAATGAAGTGGTGATGGGTTTCTAGGGTTTTGTACCTAAGATACCTAGATGTCCTTTTTGATGGGGGTTAATGCGCCTTGAAATATGTGGATGGAAGAGGCGAAGTGACGAAGAGCTTTAGGTTAGGGTTTCAGGGGAAGGGATTTTGTGGGCTGACTATCACCATGGGGATAGGGAAATAGCTCACCTGGGTGAGGGGGAATCCTTCCATGGCGGAAGGAATGTGGGAAGGCTGGTCTCTGTCCATGCCCACCATATGCCCGCACTTCCATTGCACTGGTCGGGGCATGGCGCTCGCTCTTCCTTTGCTTAGCCAACTTCGTCGCCGGGCGAGGAAGTTTGGGCGAGATTGTGATGCATATGTGGTGGGTTCTCTAATGAGCATGTATGGAAGGCATTGGGCTGCAAGTGTTGCTTGTCGCCTGCTTGATCAGAGTTCAATGCACGACGTGGTTTGCTGGACGAGCCTTATCACTGGGTATTATAGCATCGGCCTCATGTAGGAAGCTCGAGGGCTGTTTGATTCAGTGCTAGGAAAAAATGATGTTTCCTACAATGCCTTGATCTCTGGCTACATTAGGAACGAGCGGTTAAATTAAGTGGATCTCTTTAGGCTAGCGTACTTAGCGCTGTGTTATTGTGCCATGCTATTGTGGAAGCCTCTAAAGAAGGAAAATGGGTTCATAAGTACATAGATGAGAGTGGCATCGTTTACGAACTTGGGCCAGGAATTGCATTATTCATTTTCTTGTCACGTGTGGGTTCATCGGATTCGCACAAAGAAGTGTTTGACCAAGATGTTGACAACTTGGAGTGTGATGATGTTGGGGTTTGCTGTCAATGGTGAGAATGAAACTGGGCTGTAGTTTTTCTACTAGATGGAAAATAGGGGCCCTAAACCAAATGCTGTGACGTTTATTGGAGGTCCAATGGCCTGCAATCAGAAGTGTCTAATCAATGGAGCATGGCGCTTGTTCGGACGTATGAGCAAAGGTTACGGCATCACTCCAACTAGTGAGTGCTGTGGATGAATGATTGACCTCTTAGTTTGGGCCAGACAAATCAAAGCATGATCCATAAGAAAAGTTCCTGAAGAAAGTAGCTACTGTTGTGCTTCAACTTTGGTAGATTCAACTCTCTGTCTTTCCTCCTTTATCTGCTAGTTAGACACCAAAAGAATGATCCGTAAGAACGACTTGTTATTAAGTGGATACTTAAGGGGTAAATTGTGCACATGAAATGTTTAGAGCTTGGGCATAGTTGGGTTTGAAGGAACATTGGACCATAGCCTGGTTATACACCTTGTGTCATTGTTGTATCGTCTCCATACATTCTAATTGTCTTCCGTCATTAATTTTGCATGTTATCGTTCTTATTTCATAATCTCGCTACACTCTCTGGAAATTCTCTGAGTTTCTACACTGGGTAACGTGGAATCCTTTTTGGTTTCTTTTCTGTAGTTTGTTGATTCTATATCTATTTTTCATGCAATGGTTATGCAACGTGGATTAGTCCTCTTAGGAGCCGTGGTTAAGATTTAAGCTTCTCCCTTAGTATTAGATGATCTGATTGTCCGGAATAATCGAAAAATTTCTTCTTTTCTTCTTTTCTATCTTGCAGAACTTCTAGTCTCTATTTGGCTGGCTAATAATCAACATTTGCCTTGAGTGTTTTTAGGGCATTTTTTGGCTCGTCATATAGATGCTTGGCAAGGGGCGACACAAGCAGTTTTTCAAGTTTATCCAGAAAGCATAGCCCAGCAGAGTTGATTTTGAGCTCTGCCATGCGTGCTGGATTCACTAGTGGTGTGGTGGATGACTACCCGCACAGGTACCTATATTATTACCAGAACTTACGTCAGTGTTCAACATTGATGGAACAATAGATGTTGTGCATGTCTTTGTATATATTCTGTTGGTTGGAAGTCATCTTTTTAAGTTAAGTTTCCGAGAGCCGAATATGAGAGCTTTCATTGGAGAGGAAACGCCCTTTTCTCTAATTATTGAAAGTTGGTTAAAAATATTATGCTTTTGGTGTCCTGGAAAGTCGTGCGGATGGAAATGCTTTAACATTGTACATAATTTGTCGAGTAACTGAGCTCTTTTTGCAAATGGGTTTCCACTCCCTTGGTGCACTTCGGTAATATTCTCTTTCACCTATCAAAAAATAAATAAATTTATGAGAAATATCTGCAACAATCTTATTAATTTATTTCTATTGTACCCCCCCCCCCCGGGCGGCTCGTTTGGTACTCTGAACATTCTTTTGTGAGTGTTCTCATGTAAATATTGACTGGGACAATTTTCTTTTCGTTTTGCTCTTTCCAAATGCAAGTTACTATCTCTGCCAGGTTCTAGCCATAGAAGAAACAGAAAATATATATAGTCTCTACTGGGACATCACAGGTGACCTTGGTTTTTTTAACAGGGGTGATATTTGGAACTGTAGCAGCGGGCATTGCATTGAGTACCCAAAGTCATTGCAGCAAATTAGTTAATCCATTGGAGAAAAAAAAGAGAATTATTTTCTTATTAGAAAATCTTATAAACTAAAACTGACTACTCTAAATCTTGTACTTGTAGTTTGCCATGACATAGTGAATGTGAATTATTCCTCTTGAGCCACTTGACGACGTACCTATTGTGCCATAGGTGCGAACATGGTATCTCCATCACTTTATATTTCTCATCCAGTACCTCTAAACAAATAGAACATCATTCGTCAGCTTCCCCAATAGAGTAGCTCTTCCGCTCGAGCTTTTCAATGGTGCCTCTGGAGATGCCCCATGTGACTTGGTTGGGATTTGACTTGTATCCTCCAATTGAGGCTTCCTCGATGTCTTCCATTTCAACTTCATCTCTGGTTGCTAATGCCAAATTTATGTTCATGACAAACCCTCCACGGCCATTACCCAATGCGCAAAACATCATATGCAAAATAACTCTTATAATGTTAGTCCAAAAACTGTGACGAACGCCCAAAGTATCGAGGATTCTCTCTAGGTGCATTTTGCATTCTGTATCGAATTCACAGGAAGACTAGTATACCAAGTGAACGCCATCTTCAACAAGGATAAAGTAACTTATCATACATAAAAATATGGAGAGAAGTACACTATTAGTGCCATAAGTTGTGTACGACACTCACTTTGATGCCAAAAGTTTCTATCGGATAACTTAAGTGCCAAATCGGAGGAAAAACCATCACTTTAGTGCCACCGGCAAGAGATTCCTGCCAAAATAATTACGTGACTTTTATATTTAAAAAAAAATTGACAAGCCTTTTAAATGACGTCATTTTCCATCCTCCTTAAGAAAACGATATCGTTTTACCATCTTATGTGGATGGCCTCACAAAAATGACGCCGCACAGCTCATTTGGGATTGAAATTAGGGTTTTTTTTTGTTCAATCCTTGCCGACCTAGCTTGCTTGGCCACCGTCGCTTGGCCACCGTGCTTAGCCACCGTCGCTCGGCTACCGTGCTTGACTAGGTGAGCAAGGAGAGACTGAGGTTCTTTCTCGAGTAAGAAGCGATGGGAAAATAGGAGGCGAGGGCAGAGGAGGAAGAGGAAGAAGGGGGGTCGAAGGTGTAGAGAGAGAGAGAAGACGAGGAGCACGAGGGAAACAAGGAGGGTGCAAATGGAGATGGTGGATTGGGCTTTGCTCAGAGAGTGGCTGGTGCTGGGGTTGTTCTTTAGGGAAGAAGATGACGCAACCATGCCTTCTCTTACTCTCTCTCTCTCTCTCTCTCTCTCTCTCTCTCTCTCTCTCTCTCTCTCTCTCTCTCTCGATTTGGGGATTTCAACTTGGGGGAAAGGCGCCAAACGACGTCGTTTTATGGTTTACATGCTGACTGTACTCTTTAGCAAGCCACAACAGCATAAAATCATTAATAAAAAAGTGTCATGTCGGATTTCCGATCCATCTTATCGGAGTTGGCACCAAAATGATCGTTTTTCAAACTTTTTGGCACTTAAGTGATCCGACAAAAACTTTTGTCACCAAAGTAAGTGCCATACACAACTTATGGCACTGATAGTGTACTTCTCCCCAAAAATATGTTTTGTCATCTTGTGAAATGCAAATTATAATTTCTATACAAGTAGCATCCATATCATGTCAACTTTGAACAGTACATTCGAAGGTTCCAGTTCATCCTTTAATAATAATTCAAAGGTAGCCCACCTAACTCTATTTTCGACTAAGCAAAGCAACCTATTGAAATATTCGTTGGTTGGCTCGTATCTGGGGTAGCGTGGATGAAATTTCATAATATCGATCCAGTATTGGATACAACACTGAATCTGAACTGGTGTTTTAAAACGAAGTCAATGATATACATGAGAAGTCGCCAGGCACAGGGCCGAGTCTTTCAATAATATAAACATCAATCTACCAATTTTCTCCGTGAAGAGGGATATCTTTAAAAAAAAAAAACACACAAATAAATAAATACTCCCAGCATTATTTGACGCTTTCATACGGCTTTTTTTTTTTTTTTAAATTGATTATACCAAGGTTGGTAAAGACCGATATTTATCGGTGTATACGTCAAAACTATTATTGGATGCTTGAATGTATACGTCCTCCTTAATGTAGATACTCATTGGGATCTATTATTTCATCGTGTAAATCAATTTTGTACACCAATCTTTATGTTCTCGATATTTACTCATCCAAATTCATACTATATGATATTACATTTTGTATGTATCAGGATGCAAGAAATTAACATCCTACCAAATTCATCCCATGCGTAAAGAATTATTTCCTCTGCGCAAATCTCCTCGTCAGGGAAAAAAATGATTTTCACTTTTATTCTCTACTCTAACTACTTGTTCTGAGTTTTTCTCTTTATTGGTGAGAATTGGTATTACAAACCAGTTACATATTCTGTTGTTTCTTAACCTATGAACAATGAACATCATAGAAAATCTTTAGCTACCCTAGTTAGAGCATCCAATCATAGTTTGACATGGCACACATTTTATTTATAGTTAAATATGCAAGCAGGTTGTCTAATCCTCTGCTTTGAGATTGGCTTTAGCAAGAATAGAGGAAAATATGTCTCTTTAGTTAGATATGCAATTTTGAGTTCAATTGGTGTTACATCTAATGTAAGTGAAGATATTTGCATTTTTTTAGTCATTTATAGCTATAGCGTAATGACGTTTGTATATGTAAACATCATCCATTTTTTGGCTGTTCAAAAGTAAGTGGTACTTCACTCTATCAGGATGAAGCATTATCAATCAATAGAAAAAATTATGGATAATTATTTAAAAAGTCATGAACCGATTATACGGTGGTTAATTCAGCCTTAAACTTTCAATTTGATCAATTTAATCTTAAATCTTTCAATGTTTAGTCAATATAGTCATTCCAGCTAATTTTAACTGGTAATTACTGACATGAATATCAACCATTTTATGCGGCATTACTAGTTAGGAAGGCTGGTGCAGATGTAGACGATTTTGGCAATTTTTATTAGTTTTTATTTTATTATTTTTTATTTTTTATTTATGTGGGACTCCAGATGTCACTCTTTTCACTACATAATGAGCTATTGACTACATGTCTTTGAATTGGATCCTCTCACCATGATGCAATTGGGCCACTTTAATTAATTTCTGTAACTGAATAAAAATTGCAGGATTCTGTAAAGTTGGAGGGTAATTTTATTATGTGAAGATACCCCAAAATGGAATGAGATCCATTACCTCAATCGATAAAATTATTTGGTGTCTCATCCATTTAAACTATTAAGTATCGTTCTAAATCACTTAAATTATAGTTATGATATGTTTTGTATACTTGTAGTCTCCTTTCATTTAAGAAGACCTTTGGAGCTCATCCGTTTGCCCCGATCAAACACCTTTGGAGCTCCATAAACTAAGAAGACCGGCGTTTCAATTTCATATCATTAACGTGTGCATCCCTGATCCATTAATTGCTGACGCTCTTCCACAACCGCCCGTCCATTTCTGCCCAATTGGTTAGGATAAGATATGGCCCAAAAGAAACAGTAAGTTGGGCTGAGAGCCGAACTCTGGACCATGGCAGTATTCAGTCTTTTTTTTTTTTTTTTGAGCAAGTGGTAGTATTCAGTCCTTGGGCAGACCTTTGGGTTCTCTGTTGGGTCACCGAAGAGAGGGTTGATTAGTTGCTTCGAGTTGGTACCCCCCATATGTCTAAGCGAAATTAGTAAACAAAATAAGCTCCGATGATGAAGGAATCCACCAAAATTGGAAGATTCGACCCCGCCGTATACCTATCTGCTGTTTTTTTTTTTTTTTTTTTCAATGGCGCCTGAACTCCAATTTTCTCCATCATGAGCTTTTCTAAACGCATCACATCGTTCGGTCCCAGTGGGGACCTCGAAGCACGTTCTGATCATGGACACGGACCAGACATCGTGCTCTGTGGGAGCCATGACAACAGGTGGCCACATCCTTATCCATTGCCCTAGATGTCCAGTCCTTTGCTAGAGAAATGGAAAGAAAGGCAATTAGGCAGAAACAGTTGAACAACTAGCTTTTCCTTTCGTTTTAATAGTATGTACCGGAGAGAAAAGAGAAAGGAAAGGAAAAGAGATCAACATCGCACGTGGTGGGGGCAGAACAGCCTTAAAACCACTTGAATCTTTATTCCCTTAGAGTTGCGTCACTACAACATCGAAAATCTCCTCCACCAAATCACTTTCCTAACTGCCTTTTGCTTCGTAGACTTATATTGTTATGGCCTCATCGTATCTCCAATGCTTCCAACATTTTTACATTTTCCGCTGTTTTTTTTTTTTTTCTCTTTGAATTTAGGTTTGGTCCCAGTGGGGACCTCGAAGAACGCTCTGATCATGTCCATATAAATCCATAACTTAATAACTCCTTAATCGTGGTTCATAATTCACTTAAACTTCAAATTTTTGGCCTAATTCCGAAATTTATTTTGATTAGATGAATAATGAGTTCGATTAATTATTGGGCATTGCGAAATGAGGCTAACCTGGCTTAGCGAGTTTCCTGTGAGATGCGCGCGCAAGCTTTGTCTCTCTCTTCTCCGTTTCCTCTTTTCCTCGTTTTCTATCACCGTTTCCTCTTTTCCTTCACGCGTACCATCTATGGAAGGAAAAATTGATGGTAGGCTGAAGTCTAGCATCGAAAGAACGTGGGCTTGGCTAGGCCGTTAACACGCGATCAGCAAAAAGAGGAGAAAAATCATAATGGGTATATGAAGAATGAAGTCAAAGGTATCATGGACAAGATTAAAGACGCGGAAGCTAAAGACATCACTTGGCAAGCAATTGGCAAAGTAAATTAAAGGACATGACAAAAATAATTTTTGATTCTCATTATTACCTTATGAAAAGGGGGTCAACCAAACTACAAGCTGGTTTATCAAAACACTTAAAAGAGTCAAAAACAAGAGGAACAAATGAAAATTAAAGAATTCTTAAAAAATAAAATGAAAGAAAGTTTGGAAAAAAAAAGAAAAAAAGAAAGAAAGAATAAACCGCATGGGTATGGCCACAGCCCAACCATAGCCAGCTTCGGCAAGGATCTATGCTGGTAGGATTGTTCATGAAAAACAGAAAAAACGATCAACCGAGCCGAACAAAATTGATAAGCTCAGTTTAGCAGTTTAGTGTTTTAATTTTGGTTTAGGATTTTTTTTTCCTTTGGTTTTTCGTTTGGTTTTAGTTTATGACTTCGAAAACAGACAAATTAAACTGGACCGATAAGCTTAATAACAATTTTATTCTCCATCTAACAAATATAAATTGTAGTTTAACCTACCAAATAACTGCTTTGTATTTAATACCGTATGCCACGAATCTTCACACAGCCAAGAGAAAAAGAAAATTGGAATTGAAATGAATAACAGAAGATACATCCACAAGCTCCCAGGGAGCAGCAAGGCAGCTTTTGTTTAGCCAGCTACGTACTGGCCAAATAACTTCTGCAAAACGCCAATAATACACAACACAGATGAAGAGCAGAATCACAACCTTAAAGCATCTCACTATGGAGACGAAGCCACTACTGACAATGCCACTGAAAATCTTCCATCCTATAGCATGAGAAACACGCTTGCATTGGCCAACCAGACATTGACCCCCTAAAGTGCGGACAGTCGAATCGTTTTTGCTTATTTTTTCTTCCTTTTTTTACACATTTTTCTTTTCCACCATCAAACCAAACATCTTCGAGTGGGTCAGATGTCCTAAAACTTCAAACCAGGACCATGCAACTTTTCTTCCATGACACCGTCAATTCGCTCTCCCATGTCAGCGCTCATGTAATTCACCCAATCTCCAACCTCGCCTTTCCTGAAGAACCACTTCTTCTCTAGTCCAATTAGCAACTTGCCGCTCCTATTCACCTCCAATGCACTCAAATTGTCAAAGCTACACATCCTCAATATTCCCTCCATGGTCCCGTTTCTCAATTCTTCTTCGTTGAATGGACGCCCCATGAAATCGGCCAACCTCCTCACTTGAACGCTTGGGTCCGCTTTCATCTCCTCATACTTCATGAACAACACATTCTCAGGCATCTCCGAGCTCGCCTTGTGGTAACCCAGCACATGGTCCCAATAAGGCCCACACCAGCTCACGCCTCGGCAGAACTTGTCGAGGCCCTCCGGGAGTGGAAGCTGGCCCTTCTCTTTGGGCCTCAACTTGTTGATGTGGTGCCACAACGAGATGAAAGTATCTTTAGGGTTCCTATATAGGTAAACCAACTTGCAATTGGAGCCCTCACGGACCGTGGAAGAGAGGAATAAGGCAAGTGGGTGGCCAAGAGCCTCGGGGATGTAAAAGCAGTGAGATCAGGATTTTTATTCTGGAGATAGAAGATGAACTCCAAGAAGGGCACGAGGTCGTGGGGGTTTTGTGTTAGGAGAGGGTGGTGTTGTTGTGGGTTGGAGTCAGAGTACTCGGTACGGTTCAAGAGGGCAAAGAGGATGGCCTTTAGCCAGGTGGTGCCACATTTCGGGCTGGTGACGAGGAGGATGTCGGAGGGGTGAGCTTGGAAGTGATTTTGGCAAGTGACGATGCTATTCAAGAGCCCAGAGGGGAACCAGAAGCCCTGGTACAAGCGGAGAGAGGAGGGGACACAGTCCTCTTCCGAATGGAGAGAGGTGGGGAGAGAGGTGGGGACCCAGTCCTCTTCCGAAGGGAGAGAGGAGAGCAAGTCTTCGCATTCTGGTGACTTGACATCGTCTCGCAAGTAATTTTCATTGAGAGGAGGAGGTTGAGAGGGTTGCATGGCGGCGGCCGCGGCTGCGGCCGCGGTGCGTGGTGATGGTGGTGGTAGTGGTGGTGTAGGTGGAGGAGGAGGCTGGTTGGAGTGAATGATTGGGTGTCTAAATAAAGAACATGAAGATGGTGCTGGGTGTCTCTTACAATTTATACATTAAATGGAGATGGTCCTCATAGTAGGGAAAATAAATAAATCACTTTTAGACTCCACCTGAACGGCTTCTTCTGAATTTTTTATTTATTAGTGAAATTTGGTATATTGACCCAATTAAATCTTCTTCCTTTTCTTTGAACTTTGAACATGCAAATGAACGAAAATTGTTTAGCTCTTTTTTTTTGGTCAAAAAAATAAAAATCATTTAGTTAAGGACTATATTATTTCCTCCGTCCCTAATTAGAGGATCCAATTATAATTTGACATCACAAAAATTTCAGCTTAGTTAAATTTACAAAGGGGTTATGTCCTTATTTGCAATCCTCTAATAGTGGTCTGGCTCTAGTAGGGATGGAGAAAAATATGACTCTTTAGTTAGGTGTGTAGTATCCAGTCAATAAACCATTTGGTGGACAGATAGCACAAGAGAGTGACGACATCAAGAGCGTGAAACCTCAGGCTCATATGTCGAATTTCTTTACTCATTTATAGCTACAGCATAAAGATACTTGTGTGTGTACTCATCATCTATTTTTTGACTGTGTTCAAATGCACGTTTAACGTGGAACTTTCATTTACTCTATCAGAACGAGGCATTGGATCAGGTGTATAAAACCAAATGCTTTCAACCATTCAACGCACATTGAGGTCTATCTGTTTTACATATGAGAACCATTGACTGATTGGTATCGAGTGTATCCATTAAATTTGCATGATAAATCTTTCCCGGGTTGAGAACAAGATGGATAGCCACCACTGTACCACCAGACTGGTTGGCTTGAATTGCCGATGAACTTGCACATCAAAATCCTAACCACTCTATAAATAACACAATACTCTCACTACCCCACACGTGTTTCACAATTTTCATTACATGATTAAGTCTAGATATCAACCAACGAGGATTAAAAATGCTAAAGTGGATACGCACACTTTCTCACGGCATCCGTGATCGAATATTTTTTCAATCATATTAATAAATGAAAACAAACCATCTGGATCACATGATTGAAATAGAAACCCATGCTCAAAAAAGAAAATAAAGCATTGCTTATAAATAAGAATAAAAAATGAGGGTTAATACCTCAAAAAACTCAAATTACACCAACTATGACATAAATATCCTAAATTTCTTTTTGTATCAGTAGAAATCCTAAACGTGCTCATTGTGACAAATATATTCTGAATGGAACTGAAATAGAGAATATATATGTCACATAGTACAAATTTGGGTTTGTTCGTGACGCAAAAAAAAAAAAAAAGTTGGTGGTATTTGTGCCGCTGTGAGCGAGTTTAGAATTTTTTGTGATATATAAAAAAAAAAAAAAAAAAGCTTTAGGCATTTGTGCCACAGTGTGAATAGTATGGGATTTTTTGTGATATTTGCCCAAAAAATTGAGCATTAGAAGTGCATGTGTCCACTTAAATAGCTCCACATTGTTTTTGATCGACAAAGACTAGCAAATGGTGCCACTTGACCAAGAAGTTAATGACAGAGGTTAGCGAGCTAGAAAAATCGGAATTTCCTGTCTTTAGCCCCAAACAATATCCACAGTAGACTGTCTCCTCCATGCTATTGCTCCCTAGAGTGGATTGAAAAGGATTTCATGGGTAACATTGAAACCCAATGTGACATCCTGAATTTCGACCTTGTCTCGATTAAATGAAATTGGTATTTTGTCGACGTGCCTATAGTCCTTTTTCTCGGAGCTGATCACTCTCAAGTTAACTGATCTATCAAATGAAGCTGTTAAGGGATATAAACGCAATAGACTTGAAAATTTGATCAAAAATCGACTGCTCGACCGTGATAATCGGCAAAGGTCAATACGATACCGTTATAATCAATTAATGATTGGATATATGTTGATTCGATAGAATGTCATAAATAAATTGTGGGTGATTTCACAGGATTGCAAAATTTGCATCGAACGGCACTAACCCAATTTTAAGTCGATTCTGTACTCAATACCCGTAATTGAAACCTTGAGATGTTTATGACAATCGAGAGTCGTTGACAAGTCGAAGATGCACAAATATGGATCGAAAATTATGGATCACGGGTTAAATGTGATAAAATCCCTAAAAGCTACCCGGTAGATTAAGTCACACTAAAATCACGTCCAGTCGATTTTAATCACGAAATTGAATTTGATTTCGGGAATTGAACGTTCGAGCGTATCAAAATTTATTTTTAGGATCTCGTCTCATCTTTTGGAAAATTTCCGTCAAGCCCAAAATTTTGCAAAAAAATCGGTTTTTGGCAAAAAGAAAACAAAAGTGGAAATTCGGATTGCAGAGCAAAAAGGGATTTTCTACCTTCAATTTGGTTTGTTTTTGAAGAAATAAGAGCAAATTCTTCATTGGTGGACCATTGGACTTTAGGGGCTAAAGACTTTTGTGCCAAATTTTCCTTGACTTTCTTCGCTTTCTCTCTCCCTCCATTCACTCACGTTCAGCGCCCCACACTCCCCCCCCTCCCCCGCCATCACCTATAGAATAGCCTCATCATCTTTTCCTTTTTCCCCCAGCAATTCCCTTCCCTCATGTATCCCCCTCCCCTCCATTTCCTTGCTGCCGCACGCCCACTTTCCCTCCTCTCCGTTCTTCTTCACACGTCCACAGCAACCAACACACTCACGCCATCTTCTTCAGTCCAAATCCAGCAGCCAGTCAAGCAGGGGCAGCAAGGTGAGCGACCAGGTGAGAGACATGCAGAGTTGTTTAGCAATCCCAGCCCAGCAAACCATCCAGCCCTGTCCCTTCTTGCCGCACCTCCACAGTCAGCAACCACCAATGCCGATGCTCCACAACCTCAGGCCACTGCAATTCCACTAAGCAACCACCACAGCCGCGCCAACAGCCAGCTCAACCAAGACCAGCAGCCAACAGAACCAAACCAGCTTGGCTGTGAGCTTTAGGGCCTTTTTCCTCCGCTGTTTGAGCTCCGTTGGAGACACAGTAGTTTTGGGTCCCCACCACCTTCACGTCGCCGTCGCTGTGAGCCCGCTGCCGTCGAACTCCGGTCAGTTAACTCCCTAATCATTGATTAGATTGTTAATTACGCTTAGGGAGTTAGATTAGTGCTAATTAGCTTAGTTAAATTAGTATTAAGTGAGATTAGCCTTAAGATGGATTAGTGTTAATCTAGTTTGATTATATTAGCCTTGATATTGATTAGTGCTGATCTAGTTGGCTGGATTAGTATTAATAAGAGTAATTTAGTTTGGTTTAGTGAATTTATCCTTGGATCAGTTCACTAGACCCTTGCCATTTGCTATTTTCGTGAATGGAAATGTGCTACGATTTTGAGATTGATTGCTTCTTGAGAACTATTTTAGACATCTTCAACTATGACATATATTTTACTCAAGATTTTAAGGATTTAAAAGAATGAGATTTCAGTTTCGTCATTTGCAAAATAGAATCTCGGATTATGCTGGAAATAGTGACATTTTGGTGTTCAAAGGATTTTTATCAACTCTTAGGGTTCGATTTTCAAAATAGTGCATTCACAAAAGTATTTTTTCATATCTTTTAGTTTAACATACTCAAATTTCAGATCAAACAGACTAGTTTTGGACCTCGAACTAAGTTGATTTTGGAAAATGTGATTTCTGGAAACGGACACAGTTTTGGTAACGGATTGAGCAATTTATTGATCTTAATCTAGAAAGATATGGGTTAAGATATCTCATCAAAAATGTTCATTTTGGTGTCCTTTAGAACATATTCAAATTTGAGAATTTTCCGAGCTTGTTTGATTATGTTTCTGAAATTAAACCTGGAGGCGTGCGAGTGGCCCGGTTTCTACCGATTAGGGCCGATTGTAGTTTTGTGGTTGTTCTTGGTATCTAGCTTGGTAGATAGTGTATATTTGGTAATGTGATTAACTTATGGCATGCTTAGAGCTTATGCATAATGATAAATGAATTGTTGTTTTATATTGGTTGTTTACTAGTATTGCAAAAAGTGACCTTATGGACTATTAAATAGAAAATAAATGAGGTGTCAAATCTGAACACCAAAAATTATTTGCTTGATAAAACAATGAGGTTTTAAACTAGGTGCGTGAAAATTTTGATGGATTAATTTTGAGTACGTGAACACCTATGAATTTATTTCTAAAGGTTTGGAACAAAAAAAAAAATTGGGTTACTAAAGTTTAGTTCAAAAAGGGTAGTTGGAAATGAAAATAGAAAATAAATATGGTGTCGGGTTTGCATGCCAAGTTTTATGTGCTCAATAAAACGAGGAGGTTTTATACTAGATGCATGCAAATTTTGGCGGGTTAATTTCAAGTACGGGACCCCGTGCAAATTTATTTCGGAGAGTTTGAACAAAAAATAAAAGCGATTGCAAGGTTTATTGTTTTAAAAGGAATTTTTGGTATTTTTGGCTATATGATGGAATTATGGGTGGTTTTGATGGCTTGTAGGTGTGTTGTTGTGCAATTGACTGATGGATGGTAGTTACCGATTACTATTACAAAACTCGATTTTATGGTATTTAATTAGAAAAATATCGGGTGTCAGTTTTTGACACTAAATGTTTATATAGTATATGAAATCGAGAAATTTTGAAATTAGAGGGTACCATGCTTACTGGTTCGATTTAAATGTGTGACTACGCACGATTATTTTACTAGGATGATTTTTAATACAAAGGAAAATTGGCCAAGTCCATTATTTGAAATATAAGATATTTGAGTACAAAGCACAATGTTCTTGGCCAAATGTGGATGTGTGTGTGGTCACTATCAAAACCCCTCACCTAGTGGGAGTTTGGGGATGATGCTTGATTTTATCAGATGCCCAGCAGGAGTCTGGATGCTAGTCGCAGTGGAGGCTAGACCAATACTTCTTTGTGGAATGCCGTCTAGGCGGGGGTTCTAGACGTTGCCATGCTCGATGAAGCGAGACAATGCCTGGTTATGATAGATGACCGCTGATTGGGGAGTTGGTTGTGGCTAATGGGTCGTAATAATTGGAACACACCTGTGTGGTTGTGATAGTTGCGCTTGATTATGGGACAAAATTGCATGGCACAATATGTGACATGTGATAATAGTTTGGCCTTATAATTGGGACCCATATCATTGAAATTATGTGTTCCGGTTATTAAATCGCACTTGCTGCACTAATGATGGTATATGTGTTGAGCTAACGTGCAGGTACTGTTGACACCTAAATTTTACTATTTTATTTATGACTCAATCGCATACAAAATTAGGAATTAGTCACTAAAAAAGAAAAAAATAAGAGAAAAATAGGAAAAAAAACAACAACAAAAAAACAAAAAAAATTCCTAGAGGTCAAGTCGGGCTAGATCTAGCATTGGCCCAGCCCGTTGCCCGCCTCTCTTTTCCTTTGCGCGGCCCAAGCCCGTTTCCCTTTTGGCCCGGCCCACGCCAACCTTCGTCCTCCTCTAGCCTATCTCACATGAACCTGCAGCAAAAGAAAAGGAAAAATAGTAAAAAATGGGAGGGGAGGGGAACGGCAATAGGGGAGAAGAAGTGAGAGAGACGAGAGGGTGGACAAGGAGAGAGAAAAAGACAGCAGGGGCACGCGAGCAGGAGGAGAAGGAGCCTTCGGGCCACCGCCACCGTTGCCAACGAGCCACCCAATCGATGATGTACGCCATCGTTTTCCCTAAAACCCAAATTTGAAGCAGAAAGGGAGAAGAGCGGAGGCACAATAGAGGGGGGAGACAGAGGAGAGAGAGGAGAGGGGACCGAAAAGGGAAAAGCTGGAGAGAGGGAGAGAAATCGGAGGAGGCTTCGTCGACGCTATGCCTCCACCTGCCATTGCCGCTTCCACCCTCTGTCACTGACGTCGTAGCAACTGTCGCAGCAGCTTGCCCAAGCGTTGTCACCCCTACTGTTGTGCCTTCCTTTGCCTAAAGCCATGACGCCGCCATCGCCCTCCGAACGCAGACTCGCAGCGCCCGTCGCCACCACTGTTGACACTAGCAACTCGATCCCTCTACTAGTCACTACCTTCGTGCCCCTGCTGCAGCACTCGCGACTCCGACTACTTGCTGCCACCCTACTATCCCTCAGGGGAGCTCTGAATGTCACCTTGCCTCAACCCAACACCATTACAACGCCTACGTCACAAGCACCGCTATGCCAGCTCGCCCAAGTGCCGTTGCCCCTCTCTACCCATAGCTGAGTTCACCGCGTCGTCACCGCCATCAACGCAGAGCCGCTAGAGAAGAAGGTTAGAAGCCAAGTTGGATCCGAGTAGGGTTTCCTTAGGAATAGGGTCGCGGTTCAAGAGCCGGGTCGGGCACGAATCAGGGCCGGATTTGGGGTTCTGGGCTTGTGGGCTGGTTTAGGTTGTGGGCCTGTGTGGGTCTATTTTCTGCATAGGGGGAAGTAGAGATTGGGCCCATCAGTTGGGCCCAATCCAGGTGCACGAAGGCCCTACCAAGGCTAATCGAGCCTTGTATTTTGGGTGGGCCAAACCCGGGCAGGTCTAACTGACCCGTCTTGACCGAGTCAGACTTGGGTCCAACCCGAAAAAAGAAATATATATATTTAAAAAATTAAAAATTAAAAAAATTCGAAAATAAAAAAATGATGGGTTTAGTTAGGAATTGCTATGTATTGCCATTTTAGTGTAATTAGACATTTATTTACTCGTATATTGATTATATAGTATGTTTAATTTGCATATCTAATTATGTTTAATTGCACATGTTTAATTTTACTGTAATTAGGATCTCTGTAGTTATAATTGTTACTTTAATGATTGCGTACCTGCATGATCACTTCACATGTTAATGGATAGGTGTAAAATCAATCCAAACTGCCTGACAAAAATATTTTCTTTTAAATTGAACAAGATTAGGTACCAAAAGGGCACTAATTGGTTAATTAGTGTAATCAAGTCCCCGACCTTAGATTCTCTGGTTGCGTAGGAAGTGTGGCGTATTCCCATGCCTCACTTGGTTTCTAGCAGACCCTACTAGGCTAGTGGCGACTCATTTTTGCGAAATTTTTAAGAATACCTCAATGTCACAAGAGGTATGGCCTTAGAACTCGCGCCTAATCATGGGCCTTAGTTCGTCATTTAGGCAATACCCCTAAACCTATTCCCTCCCCCCGAGGGTAGGTCCCTATAGGTACGTGCCTAGACAAGGTAAGTTTTGTATGGTGCATGTTAGGACCGCATTTGAGGTGAATTTACGTTCTAATCGGGGTTTAGGTGGTTGACTCGCTGAGATTTTATCTAACCCCGTTGTGGGCTAACATTTTTCAGGGGTGTAGCATGGAGATCTGCTGAGTGCAGATGTGGTGGGCACGTGATGCAACACCTTTCGGCTGGCCCTGCCGTTAGTTAAGTTTAGAGTGACCCTGATCCTTGAAGGTTGTTGAGAGGGTCAATAGGAAGTGGCCGCTGAGAGGCTTGTAGTGAATAGACTTCCTAGGGTCAACAATTGGTAAGGAAATTGTTCCTTATTTTTACTATCCCTATGTTTATTTGTTGATTAGGTGTTGTAGAGCGTGTTTGGTAATGTTTGTGTTCAAAAATTGTTCCCGTAAACAAAAGTAGAAAAAATTATTTCTATTATAGGAAACGATTTTTGAACAGAAGAGCGCGTTTGGTAACTGTGCAAAATTTATGTTTCTGTAATAGAAAAAGAACATAAACACGTTTGGTAAACTTTTATAATTTTTTTTTTGTTTCTTTTAATTTTTTAATATTTTTTTCCTTTTTTTCCTTTTTTTTTTCCTCTTTTCTTTGGCCGGTCGTTGGCCACTGCTCACCGAAGGCTAGCTTGGCCCCAACGAGCCTCGCCAGGCCACCAACGAGCTCGCCGAGGCCTCGCCCGGGCGTGGCGAGGCTATGGCGAGCTCACTGGACGCTAGCCTAGCCCCGTTGAGGCCGAGCCTCGCCAGTGGCTCACAAGTGTTTTCTCTCTCTTTTGAGTACAAATAAAGCTCTATGATTGAACTACCACATTGAGTGGCTCTGCTGGCTTCGGGCTTTCTCCCCTTCACGAAGGGGAGAAGTTCGAATCCCCAGCACATTGCAGGTGGACTTACCCGCTTCACGGGGGTGGTGGGTTCCTCCGTGGGCCCCAGGGTTTGCCCGCTGGCTGTCGGCTTACGAGTTTCCTTTGGTCATCAAAAAAAAATAATAAAGCTCTACGATTGAAATAACAAAGAGTTAAGAGCTTCAGACTTTTGAATTCTTCTTTCATGCACATACTAAAATAATTTGAGCGTCTCCTTTATATACTCCTTCATGCCTTTACAACCGTTAGCACTTTCCAAATGAGTTCTTCCAATTTACCCGTTGGACAGAATCAATTAAGGAGATGTTGAGTCATTTAAAGAATGTGATGATAACTCACCAATCCTACTCGCCTATACAATCAGGATCTAGGTTTCCATAAGTAGAACCTTCTAAGTATACTTCGCATTTCAACAGATCTTGATTATCCGAATTGATTCCAATAAGAATAATTAATCTCGATGTGTTATCTCCAGCCATGAGATCTTCTATAAACCGTACGAACCGAATTCTTGAAGATAAACTTGCATCTGAATAAATCTTCTCTTCGTCGGTCTGGAAACTGTCAGTGAGGGTAGGCTTTGAGTCTTGAGTTTTGTGGTCTTCAGACTTTGACGACATAATTTAGAGTTCTTTAGACTTTAACACTTGAGTCTAGAAGTCTTCAAATTAGACTGATGGAAACATTTTGTTAACTTCAAAACAACAAGAGAGTTTTCTCCAACAATATGAATCTGAGATTGTCTTCACTACCCTGTCAAGCAGTGGTAGAAATTTAATCTCTCGCCGTTCTCATGGTTTTGACATGGCAGTCATTGATGAGGCAGTGCAAGCCAATTAGGTGGCAGTTCTTCCTTCCCTTTCTCTTGGTGCTGATTTCTTCAATGTTTCTGTTTGTGGATCCACAGCAGCTTCCTGCCACTGTTATTGGACTATGCTATACATCAGGAGACTTGATAGATTTCAGCAAGCTGGATTGTGCAACAATGTTGTTGTCTGCTCAATATAGGATGCATTAACAAATCCATGATGTCCCCTCCAGATACTTTTACCAAGAACGCCCAATCGATAGTGAGACTAGTCAAGTAACATGATAAAATATGTTACAGAGATCCATTGCTTAGACCTTTATTTGTGATATTACATATGGTCGGGAATCCCACTGAGGTGGTTCTGTCTCTTATCACACGAAGCCCATGTTTACTCGGTATATAGGAGCATCTAAGGTATGGTTTCATCAGCCCCGTTGTATACCTTTGTCTTTATGGCCAACTCCGTGTCCTGTTCATTTGTCACTTACGAGGACAGATTGTGATTGTTTTAGTGTCTTTTACTCTTATTAGGTAATGGGAAACGCTAACCTTTGATTCAGTCTGATGACTGGGCTACGCGGAGTGTTGATGCTAAAGCCAAAAATTATTACGTGGGCATGGATTCTGTCCCCAGAGAGTTCTTGATACCTAAGGACTAACTCTTGCTCCCTTGCCAGATAAGACTCCTTTAAACTTGAGGGGGTTGAGGTCAAGTGGGTCGAGGCATAGATTGACAGACAAGCACACAGAATCGAGGTTAGGGATGGCGCCATGACGAGAACTTGCCAGCATCTTTAATCCCTAGGAATGGAAATTTTTGGCCTCTTAAGCCACCCGTGGAGAATTCATCGGAAGTTGTTGATTAGATGGTGACAGATCCAAGGGTACCCTGGCAATACGGCGCATAGAGAAGCAGCAGAGTTCCTCTGGACCATTGTGGAAGAGAGACTACTAACTGCTCGTCCTCTCTGCAATTTGATCTTTGCCTTGTTTTTATTACTGGCATGTGATTGGTTTGAGTAAAAACGAGAGCTCGACTGGAGCTCAAGAGTTTCTTTTATTCTTTCCACGTAGTGATGAATGCACATAAGTCAACGCTATCGAGAATGCACATAAAAGAGACTATCGAGAAGATGCATCATTTGGATCACTTTATTGTGTTTGTTGATGAGCTAAGCATGAATTATTTCGGCAAGACATCGAAAGGGTTGTATTCTCGGAATTCTATTTTTGCGCAAGGCTAGATTCTTGAACAAAAACAGATATAGTAGTACACACCAAACTTTGCTTGAAATCTTAGCAAAGGTATTAAAAGTATTTTCTTTTATATGAATAAAGACATGGTAGAAGGTTATCAATTAACTAGTTGAAGAAAACAAGAACACATATGGCTTGAGCTTTGCTCTCTACACTTATGGACTTTCGCGACCAGTGTTCAGTTAAAAAATATTTGCATCGTTTAGTTAAACTCTTCCTAGAAATTTCTATAACCACAACGAAAGTTTTCAATTGACTTATTCAGGAAAATCATTTTCACTGGTACGTAAAACCAAAGATCTTAGTTGGTTGCACAAATTCCTTACATTCAAACATACTATCTATGGGTGAGCACTAGTCCAATTCCTAGTGAATCATTGATAATCGGTTCGGTTCTAGATGCAAACTGAATCATTTAATCTGACATATTGTTTTTTTTTTTTAACCTAATGGTTATTTATTTTAGATATTTGAATTTGAAAGATTTATTGACGTAAACCAATTTCTCCATTAGAGATATGCATCTAGAAATTGTTGAGTACAATTAGTTGCTTCCTCTTTAAAGGGACATGCCGTTTTGGAGAAGCAACAACGAGAAGGAAAAATATTGGTTTCAACATGGTATAAGATGTAAAATCTATTAAAGCGCAGGCGTTTTCTTGGATTGACGATGATCAATACATGTTTATATCATTATAAAAAGGCTCACAAGTGCAAGAATCACCCTCTGAAAGTCATTTAACTTAAAAGAGCATATAGAATTCATGGGTCAAACATATCTTTTAATGAGACTTAATCTTAAATTAGTATTTCTTTTGTTTGATGACCAATGAAAAATTTTATTTTATGTTTACAATTTTATTATTCTACGCAATTAGACTCTCTCTCTATTTCTCTCGAGAAAGTCAATCCTTGGTGAGTGTTTCTTTTGAAGCCCAGTCCTAACGTCTTCAACTTTTTTTTTTTTTTTTTGTTTCATTTCTTTCTCCACTGTGGTTATATAGGAAATGTTTTATTCTGTTTATATCTATATTCGTATATATCAAGGTATACTTTGAGTGGGCAAAGTTGATTATGGTAGATTGATCCGTCATGGCGCGTGGATTACAGTTTTCTCTTACAAAGTGTGATCAATAATTATTACGCTCAAATATGATATATATTGTGACCAAAGTTGATTGTGGGCGGACTGATCAAGAAATAAATCACGATAACTTTTTATTCCCTTTGTGTTCTAAATGGCATAAAATGATTCTCCCATCATATTAGGTTTCAATTTCTTGAAACTCGCTATTTCCATAATAAAATTGGCTGTGAACACAGCCAAAATGTTTAAGGACAAATATAGAATAGGGGTGTTAAATGGACGGTTATAATATATAATTTCTCTATTAAAGAAAAAAGAAGAAGAAGACATATATAGAATAAATATTTTATTTATTATTACACGTTGTGAAATGACGAAATTATCCAACCAATTAGTGATAAATATATCACACGCTCAACCTTCTCTGAAGATGCTCAACCATCGACCGACCACCCACGCCATCATCTCCGGCCTCTCTCGCTTCCCGTTCGCAGCCACATGAACTACGCGGCGCGCGTTTTCTCTCGTGTTCCCACTCACGCACCACCATTTTCTTCGACTTGGGAGTCGGGATGATGGGTTTCTTTGATGGAAGTAATTTGAAGATGAAACGCTCACAAAAGATAGATAGGCTTATAGATTTATTTCACCTTAAAAAAATAATTACAAGACTCCCCTATTTATAGAATTGTTATATGACCTTTACTCTTCCTAGTAGGAAAAGCTAGCGTTCTAGATAAGATCTAGAAACTAATAAAAAATCAGCATCTCATCTTATCTCTAAAAAAATCACTAGAAATAGGAATAGACTCGTTATAGATAATGACAAAGAGATTCATTAAAGATGTCGTTGCAATTATGACTCTTTTTCAATGTAGGTACTGAACATTTATCTGCACGGATGCCCCCTTAAACCAAAGTCTCTTCCATCATTCTTGGGGGTACTTCGAATGTGGACGGCTAGTCTCTGTCTACGCCCGCCAGATGCTCGCACTTCCATTGCACTGATCGAGGCATGGCGCTCGCTCTTCCTTTGCTTGGCCAACTTTGCCGCCGGGCGATGAAGTTCGGGCGAGATTGTGATGCATACGTGGTGGGTTCTCTGATAATCATGTGCTGGAAGCATTGGGCTGTGAGTGTTCCTCGCCGCCCGTTTGATCAGAGTTCAATGCAGGACGTGGTTTGCTGGACGAGCCTTATCACTGGGTATTGTAGCATCGGCCTCATGTAGGAAGCTTGGGGGCTGTTCGATTCAGTGCCAGGGAAAAATGATGTTTCCTACAGTGCCTTGATCTCTGGCTACGTTAGGAACGAGCGGTTTGATGAAGCCATCGAGTGGTTTTCTGGGGTTAAAGATTGTGCAGACGTGAAATTAAGTGGATCTCTTTAGGCTAGCGTACTTAGCGCCGTGCTATTGTGGAAGCCTCTAAAGAAGGAAAATGGGTTCATAAGTACATAGATGAGAGTGGCATCGTTTATGAACTTGGGCCAGGAATGGCATTGATTATTTTCTTGTCACGTGGTTTCGTCGGATTCGCACAAAGAAGTGTTTGACCAAATGCCTCTGAAAGATGTTGACAACTTGGAGAGCGATGATGTTGGGGTTTGCTGTCAATGTTGAGAATGAAACTGGGCTGCAGTTTTTCTATTAGATGGAAAATAGGGGCCCTAAACTATATGCTGTGACGTTTATTGGAGGTCCGATGGCCTGCAATCGGTAGTGTCTAATCAATGGAGCATGGCGCTTGTTCGGATGTGTGAGCAGAGGTTATGGCACCGCTCCAACTAGTGAGCACTGTGGATGCATGGTTGACCTCTTGGCTTGGGCCAGACAAATCAAAGAATGATCCATAAGAAAAGTTCACTGCAGAAAGTAGCTACTGTTGTGCTTCAACTTTGGTAGATTCAACTCTGTCTTTCCCCCTTTATCTGCTAGTTAGACACCAAAAGAATGATCCGTAAGAATGACTTGTTGTTAAGTGGATACTCAAGGGGTAAATTGTGCACATGAAATGTTTAGAAATTGGGCATAGTTGGGTTTGAAGGACCATTGGACCATAGCCTGGTGATACACCTTGTGCCATTGTTGTATCGTCTCCATACATTCTTATTGCCTTCTGTCATTAATTTTGCATGTTATCATTCTTATTTCATAATCTTGCTACACTCTCTGGTATTCTCTGAGTTTCTACACTGGGTAACTTGGAATCTTTTTTGGTTTCTTTTCTATAGTTTGTTGATTCTATATCTGTTTTTCATGCAGTGGTTATGCAACGCGGATAAATCCTCTCAGGAGCCATGGTTAAGATTGAAGCTTCTCCCCTAGTATTGGATGATAACTGGATGATTGTCCGAAATAATCGAAAAAATTCTTCTTTTCTTCTTTTCTATCTTGCACAACTTCTAGTCCCTATTTGGCTGGCTAAATAATCAACATTTGTCTCCAGTGTTTTTAGGGTATTTTTTGGCTCGTCATATAATTGCTTGGCAAGGGGCGAAACAAGCAGTTTTTTAAGTTTATCCAAAAAGCATAGCCCAGCAGAGTTGATTCTGAGTTCTGCCATGCGTGCTGGATTCACTGGTGATGTGGTGGATGACTACCCGCACAGGTACCTATATTATTACCAGAACTTATGTCAGTGTTCAACATTGATGGAACGACAGATGTTGTGCATGTATTTGTATATTATTCTGTTGGTTGGAAGTCATCTGTTTAAGTTAAGTTTCCGAGAGCCGAATATGAGAGCTTTCATTGGAGATGAAACGCCCTTTTTTGTAATTATTGAAAGTTGGTTAAAAATCTTATGCTTCTGGTGCCCTGGAAAGTCGTGCGGATGGAAATGCTTTAACGTTGTACATAGTTTGTCGAGTAACTGAGCTCTTTTTTCATATGGGATTCCCCTCCCTTGGTGCGCTTCAGTAATATTCTCTTTCACCTATCTAAAAATAAATAAATTTCTGAGAAATATCTGCAACAATCTTATTAATTTATTTCTAATATACACGACAGCTTATATATGAGATTATCAAATGTGCGCATGATGTAAGCCGTCTTTGCCCATTTTCTTACGAATGGGTCATTGTTGCCTACCTAGGATAACTGGCAAAACCGAGCTAATAAAGTTGCGCATATTCTGTTTGTCGGTTTGCATAAGAATCTCTCTCTCTCTCTCTCTCTCTCCCTCTCTCCCTCCCTCTCCCCGCTCCCCGCTCGTTTGGTACTCTGATGTGAACATTATTTTGTGAGTGTTCTCATGTGAATATTGACTGGGACAATTTTCTTTTCGTTTTGCTCTCTTTTCAAATGCAGGTTACTATCATTGCCAAGTTCTGGCCATAAAAGAAACAAAAACTATATATAGTCTCTACCGGGACATCACAGGTGACCTTGGTTTTTTAACGGGGTGATATTCGGAACTGTAGCAGCGGGCGTTGCATTGAGTACCCAAAGTCATTGCAGCAAATTAGTTAATCCTCTAGGGAAAAAAAGAGAATTCATTTCTTATAAGAAAATCTTACGAACTAAAATTGACTACTCTAAATCTTGTACTTGTAGTTTGCCATGACATAGTGGACATGAATTATTTCCCTCGAGCCACTTGATGACGCACCTACTATGAAATAGGTGTGAACATGGTATCTCCATCACTTTATATTTCCCATCCAGTTCCTCCAAACAAATAGAACAACATCCGTTAGCTTCCCCAATAGAGTAGCTCTTTCACTTGAGCTTTTCAATGGTGCCTCTGGAGACGCCCCGTGTGACTTGGTTGAGATTTGACTCATACCCTCCAATTGAGGCTTCCTCATTGTCTTCCATTTAAACTTCATCTCTGGTGACCATTGCCAAATTTATGTTCATGTCGAACCCTCCACGACCATTACCCAATGCGCGAAACATCGTATGCAAAATAACTCTTATAATGTTAGCCCAAAAACTGTGATGAATGCCCAAAGTATCAAGGACTCTCTCTAGGTGCGTTTCACATTCTGTATTGAATTCACAGGAAGACTAGTATACCAAGTGAACACCATCTTCAACAGGGACAAAGGGAACAACCATAACTTCATCCTTCCATCATTATTAACATCGCCACATTGAGCCGTAAATTAGCTAATATGTTCCACAGTTGACTAATCATCCTCCCAAGTAATGAGGTTACCACTGAGGGATTTTGTATTTCTTGGGGGTATGGGATGTTATAAACCCAATCCGGATATGGCTTATGATACACAGGCCTCGAGACATCTCCATCCAATCTCATTCTTTGCATAACCAAACAAGCAACCTGTTCTATTATCCTTTGATCTCTCAGATAGTCTAGAGCCTGATTTACTTGATTTATTTGTACCATTGGCAGTGAAGGAGGACAATTAGCAAAGTCTCTTAATCCTCCTTGCGGGTGGTAAGGCTAACACCTTACAATCGGTATGGGAATTGACCTAATATTCACTGATGGTTTTAATTGGTGATGGGCTTGAGGCCCGTCCGCCCATGCTGGGCCAAAAGACCCGGCCCACGGGAATAGAGCCCGTGGATGGAGGGACGTATAAAAGGGAGGAGAGAGAGAGAGAGATGACATCTGTTGGAACATAACGTACGTCTTCTCCTCTCCCGCGCGCTCTCCCTCTCCAAAAAGACAAAAAGAACAGTAAGGCAAACGGCATCGTTCTTCTTCCCTTCAAGGCGCCATCGGATCGAACAGGACCAGTTTTTGTTCCTCTAATCGGCGTCGGTGTTTAATCTATGGCTAACAAGGTACGCTCGAATCCGTGGTGTGCTTTACGATCAGTGATACGTGTTTTCCCGGGCTTCGTCTTCCGCATTGATTTAGGGGTTCGATGTAGTGTCGAATTCGGTTTTCGGGGATCCGTTATTCCCAACATTGGTATCAGCGCCCTAGTTCACGTTTTCCCGATCAATTTGATGTTTTTCGATTGATTTTTCACGAAAGAAATTCGGCCGTACGGATCGGGGCGAGAAATCCCGACACCCGAGCGTTGTTCGGCCATTTTTCTGAGTTTTCGTAAGTCGAAATCGTTTTCTGAACACATGGGGAGAAATGCGACGTCGAGACGAGTCCGGCAACATGTCGCACGCCGCCAAAAGACGCCGCACGCGCCCGAAGCGCTGGCAATGGCCAGCGCGTGCGCCACACGCGCCTGTGACGAACCGGCACGTGCGCGCCGGCGACTGGCGAAACGGCACGCGCCGGTCGGCGAACCGACACGTGCTGACGTCACTCGCTGACGTCATCGTGACGTCACCCAACGGTCGGTAACCGTCGGGATGACATCATTGATGACGTCAGCGCCGACAACAGTTGGCCGGCCGGTCACCGGCCGGCCACCTGACCCGACGGCGACCCAACCCGACCCGATCAGCCTGGCGCATGCCGCACACGTGTCGGCTGACGTCTGCTTGACGTCAGCACGCTCACGCGCGAGGCACGTGCGGGCTGACGTCTGCGTGACATCAGCCAGCGTACGCATGCGGCACGTGCGGTCGGTTCGCCCGACCGGTCCACCGACTCGCGCGCCCTTTGACCGTTGACCGTTGACTGACCGTTGACTGTTGATCGACACTTTGACCGTTGACCGTTGACCCGGGAAAAAAAAAAAAGGAATTTGTTTCTTTTTCAGTCATGCCTATGTGGGTTATAAGTAATCCATATTTAATTCTGCATTTGTTGTATTAATTTTGGAAAATTATGTATTTTCCCTTATATTTATTATGGATTATAAGTGATCCATTTTTAGTTCTGCTTTTGTTGCAGGACTATGATGCGCTATGCAAGGATACCTGCAATCCCGAGAACAGACGAGGGAAATGCAAGACTTAAAAGGCTGATGTCAGAATTAGCTAATTATCGGTGGCATGATGGTGATTTAGTATCACATGTGGTCAGGGTCAATCAGATGATACAGGAAATCATCTGGAATGGTTATCTTATGCCAGATTTTGAGAAGGTGCCGGCTTTGATAAACACTCTTCCACCTGAATGGCAAGCAGTGTTGGATCGGCTATGGGAGGTCAACGTGGTCCCGGGTTATAAGAGGCTGGTGGAAGCTTTTGTAAGAGAGCACTATAGGATTGAGTTGGCCAAAACTTCAACCCTTAGATTGAGCGCTACATGGCGTAGAGTAAATGCGCCTTGGTGGCGACATGAATGCTCTCCAAAAGTTTTTCCATGGTTGGCAAATGTGCCTTCAGTTTTCTCAGATGTTTTGACTGATAGATTAGAAGGGACATTCCCTATTTATTTCTTTGATTAATTATGTAATGTTTACTACCTGATTGTTGTTGATGTAGCAACCGATATGTTAGTTGTATCATGTGAAAGCATTGTTATTTTATTGGATGTTAAGATTTTATTTGCTTTCTGCTATTGCTGGTTGCTGTGGGTAATTAGCTGTGGGTAGTAATAGAAGTTTTTGTAACTTCATAGAATTTATTTGCATAAGACAATTATATTAATAATAATTTTGAGTTAGGATTTTTGGAGGATGATTGGAAACATAGTGACCTTTTGATTCTGAAGCTTTACTTGAAATTATTCATTAATATGATGGGTCTATGCAAATAGGGATGCATAAATGATAGGCATTAATTATTCGTGCATGTATGTCTGATGTGTTCAGAACGATGGTTCAGCAACTAAGAATGTAATTGCTGATATGAACGGCAACAATTGTGAAATATTGAATATGAAGATTCAATATGTGCTGGAAAAGCAAGAAGCACTAGAAGCTCTTGACCATGTTATGGAAGATCTTGAGGATGCTGTGCGCCACCTTGAGCTGGTAGAGGACCGCTTGACGGCATGTGAGCCGAAAATAGATATTTTCAATGCTGGTTCTAGCTTAGAAAGGGCTTTGTGCTCTAAGCACAAGCGTATTGATTCGGTCAATATGTGGGAATGCAAAGGATCAAGTCCTTATTGCAAGAAATCAAGAGTTAACCAACACAAGAGAGGAAAACGTCCTCAAGAGAAGAAAATGTCAATGGTGAGATGTTACAATTGTGACAAGAGAGGTCACTATGCTCGCGACTGTCGTGAGCCAAAGAAGGTATACACCTCTTGTACATTTGAGAACTTTGCTTATGTGTCAAGTTCTGCATTATAGGCTGAATCCAATCCTTTGTGGAATGTAGATTCAGGAGCGACAGACCATGTAGCAAAGGATAGAGGATCCTTCGTGGAATTTCGGCGAGTACCAACTGGAACTAAATGGATCTATGTAGGAAATAACTCCAGAGATGAAGTTAAAGGGATTGACACCTGCCAATTGAACATGCGTGGTGGACGCACCTTGTTCCTACATGATGTTCCATATGCTCCAGACATTCGTCGAAATTTAATGTCTGTTTTTGGTGTTGGTTAAACTTGGTTTTAGTGTGAACTTCTATAATAAATGTGTAGATTTGTATTTGAATGCAAACTACTATGGTTGTGGTCACTTACTGAATGGTTTTATTGTACTAAATGTTGACTATGATGATGTCAATATGTTATTCCATTGTTTCACGTCTTCTACCTTATATTATAATGATGTGAATATGGTGGCATGCTAGACTTGGTCATATGGACTAACAACATATGAATAGACTAGCCAAAGAGGGCTTGTTGGGCAATATTGAAAAAGTCGATTTGTCCATAAGTGAGCATTGCCTAGTAGGGAAAATGACAAGGAAACCATTTGGAAAAGGTAAAAGAGCTGAATTTCCTCTGCATTTAATCCATTTGGGCGTCTGTGGTTCAATGAATGTGAGAGGAAGGCAAGGGGCTATTTATTTCATCACTTTTTTTTTTTTTTTTTTATAGATGATTATACTTGAGTCAGATATGTCTATTTGATTTCTCATAAAATAGAAAGATAGTTGTCTATTCCATATACTCCTCAACAAAATGGTGTTGCATAGAGAACAAACAGAACCCTACTGGAATGGTTAGGTCCAAGATGGCGCATGCTAACTTACCTATCACTTTTTGGAGTGATGCGTTGTTAACTGCTGCCAATATACTTAACCGGATGCCTTCCAAATCAGTTATTTCCACTTCATGTGAGTTATGGACAGTTATAAAACCGGACTTAATTTTTCTTAAGCCATGGGGTTGTGCTGCCTATATTCATGAGTCCTCTTACAAGTTTGGGAAATTGGGTCCTAAAGAAAATAAGAGTATTTTCATGAAATACTGCGAACACTCAAAAGGGTATGTGTTCATAGGTGAGCAAGAAAGTGGGAGTATAACTGAATTTGAATCACAGGATGTCACATCCTTAGTGGATGAATTTCCTAAGAGGGGCGAAATAAGGGAAAATTACTTCCTATTTGAAACCTTGGATCAAGATAATGATGTCAGTGGAGTTCATCCAAGTGAGAGTAATATGAGAAGTGATGAATTAAATTCAACTCATTCTCAATTGCAACCACATGATGAGATGACGTCATCATTATCTAATCCAAGTGGGAGCATGATGGGGAATGATGTGCTAAGTGTACAATCTCCCATACGGTGAACAAGTCGCCAAAGTATTCCTGGTCGATGTTTTGACATTGAAAGGGAAACTTTTATTGTTACTCCACAAGATGAGGATGAGCCAAGAAATATTAATGAGGTTCTGAATTGCCCTAATAAGGAAAAATGGATTCATGCAATGAAAGAGGAAATTGAGTCAATGAAATCAAACCAAGTCTGGGAACTGGTTGATCTTCCAAAAGGACACAAAGCTATTGGGAACAAGTGGGTTTCTCAAAATAAAGCTATTTTAATTGGTGATGGGCTTAAGGCCCGTCCGCCCATGCTTGGCCAAAAGACCCGGCCCACGGGAATAGAGCCCATGGATGGAGGGACGTATAAAAGGGAGGAGAGAGAGAGAGAGATGACATCTGTTGGAACATAACGTACGTCTTCTCCTCTCCCGCGCGCTCTCTCTCTCCAAAAAGACAAAAAGAACAGTAAGGCAAACGGCATCGTTCTTCTTCCCTTCAAGGCGCCATCGGATCGAACAGGACCAGTTTTTCTTCCTCTAATCAGTGTCGGTGTTTAATCTGTGGCTAACAAGGTACGCTCGAATCCGTGGTGTGCTTTACGATCGGTGATACGTGTTTTCCCGGACTTCGTCTTCCGCATTGATTTAGGGGTTCGATTTAGAGTCGAATCCGATTTTCGGGGATCCGTTATTCCCAACATTCACCATCCCTACAATCAACACCACATCACTGCCCCTTGGGAAGCTAACATCGGGGAGGGTTGGTTGCGAGACATCCTTCTAGATCTCATTTCCTTGATTTGAAGTATCTCCAATCGCCTTTATAAGATTGCTACCATTTGAGATTTCTGGCATTGACCTAGATGAGGGCAATATTTTTGGAACCCCAACTTGTTCACCCCAATTGCTCTGACTCTAATCATTCAAACTGTCACCCCTTTGCATAATCTCAATCATCGAATGAGATTTGAACTGCTAACAGGTTGAGCTAGAACATGCATAGATTGCAGAGTTGCGCCAGTATGACCAGTATAACTCACGTTTGCTTGATTCAACAACCTCATTCTTGAAGTCAAATCAGTAACCAAATTGGTTAACAAAGAAATCAAGATAGTTGATAAATGATTAGCCATATGATTGGCCAAATCATTTTGCTGCTCTTCGAACATCCTTCTCATGGTGGCCATCACCGTCTAGTCCGGGGCCAACTCTCTTCTTTGATCATCAGACAATCCTCACGGAATATCGTCGGCATTAATACCCATATTGACACCATCAACAGGGTCTGAAATCCGACTAGAGGTCTTGGAACAGACATTCCTTTCTCTTACGTGCTATGGGGACAAGTTATCCTCACTGGTAAGGAGCGACTCTCCTGGTTTATCATTTTTGCCATCAACACCTCCTAAGAGTTGAACACAATGGTCCCACCAAGCATGCCAAAAAGATGTTCGCCGGGGAAAGTTCCCATGACAAAAATCTTTCACCGAAGATGGTAGAGCTTCAGTTTGATTATTTATAACAATGTCTTGTCTCTCTCTGAAAAGGAAGCAACAGATCTAAATTATGGCAAAAGCAAATACAAGAAAACAGGAGAAATGTAAAGTGTGTTTGAATGTAAAATGCAGTAAAATGAAAGATAACACTTTGAAAGCAAAATGATCAGTTGTTGATTTTTTTTTTGCCAAAAGATCCTTACAAGCATGTCTCTTCGGCTATTTATAGTAGTGTTCCACAAATAATTGCCCCTTAGCAGTTACCATTTCAATTTCTACAACATTCTGGAAGCTTGAGTTTTTAATCGGTAACCGCTTTGCCTTGGTGATATTTCTGCCGGTACCGACTCTCGTAATTGCTTCCATTCTTCTCTCTTCAATTTCTGTATGACCCTTACCGCATTACTCGGAATCGAGGCTTGTCAACTATGGGCATTCTGGCCCACTTTTCTTCAAGTTCTGTGTTTTAGGCCCACTTCATTCTCCTTGGATTCCGAAGTCCAATAAGCTAGTTTGGGTGCCAACAATGTTGATCAGGCATTTGTTGTTTCTTTCGGAGGAATCTATGAGCTTGGGGATGACATGGTCAAAAAATGATGAACTTTGTTGAGGAGGATGTTGGAAAGGTCATTTTGATCCGAAATTTTGGCTCCATTTCGAAGAAAACGTGGGATAGAGACTGATTGATTAAAACACACTAAGGATGAGTTAAAGAATTGGAAGGGAACCGAACTGGCTTTACCCGATCTTGAACTGTTTAGTTTCCAGCCCTCGAGTTGAACTAGTTTTGAACAGATTCCAAGGCTTATTCGCAGTAGAATCGGGTTTGACCGTTCCAAAACCAAACAATATTAGTCTCTTAGTTAAAAACTTTTGCAAAAACAATGAGGCTAAACATTTCAGCATAAACAGTTCATTATGGTTTCTTGATTGACAATTTAAAAATATATATATAAAATAAAAATTGAATATTGCAAGTGTTATAACTTTAAAATGGTGCTAATTTGATTATCATATTTTTTCTATCATTTGAGTACCATATGATTTTTCAATTGATCACTCAAGCGATATAATTATTTTAAAAACGGTGACTACAATTGTTATCTCACGTTGGATTTTCGATACTTGGGTGAATGGGTTTTAAAAGTTATGACACTCAATTAATGTATTTTAGAAGTCATGTTACTTAAGTGATTAAAAAAAAAACATTATAGCACTCAAGTGAGTGCTAAGTAAGTACTTAAACTTACGACACCTGTAAGGTCTTCATCCCCAAAAATATGCATATAATTAAGAATTTAAATAAAAAATGAATAAGGAAAAGATAGACCGGTTTTTTAGGTCGTAGAATTAGTTGATTGGGTTTCATACCGAATCTAGAGTCAACCTATTTAGTTTCCGATTTAAAAATTGAAACCAACTCTAACATGATAGGTTTGAGTTCCTTCTTAGGATATATCTATCCTAAAATTGATCAAGCTTAGACGATACCAATGTGCCGCTGGCCAGGCCAGAATTGTCGAATCCAGCCTAGGAAAGAAAGAGCTTAGGACGAGCGATTTTCAATTGATTAGGGTGCATGCACGTCCAATCCACGAAAGCCATCAAAATCTTGTCATTTCCAGCGAGGTCCACATGAAGCGGCGGTAAATGTGATGAACACAAGAGCTCATTCGTGAATCTTCAAATGAATCGAAATCGTATAGAATTTAAAAATGATGAAACTATTATTTTATTGACGACTTATAAATAAATAAACGGACTCTGTTTTGCAATATAAAGCAATTGAAAATCTACTATGGGATTTGAAAGTAATAATGTGATTATTTTGGCGGCACGTTCGACCAATATACGAGGCCACTTGTAGAATCAAAATTTTATGGATACTGGAATATGCAATTTGAAAGTGTAAAATTATTATTTATTTGTAAGCTAATGATGAATAAACACGCTCACTTGTGAAGTGAATATTTTGTTGGTAACATACGATGCAATTTAAATGAGTAAAATGATTTTTTTTTCTTTTATTAAACTACCCACAAGTAAATGGACCCACCTGTGAAATTGCAAACGGGTTCATAATGTATTATTAAATTTGAAAGTCGCAAGGTCCTTGTTTTATCGATCCTTCTCGTATGAAAAAGCAGCTCATAATCTACTGACATTTGAAAGTGGTGGAATCATTATTTCATGTCACCATAACCTTCTACTAAAATATAATGTAGTTTTGTTAGGGGTTGGATATCTTTGTTTACTAATTTTTCCTCTTAAAAAAAGTGTGTAAAAGTCACCAAAAATCGTAAATTATACTCACTGTGATATATTTACCTCATTTTTTTTGTGATATTGCTCTAAATTTGTACCTATATAATAGATTTACTTCAAACTTATATAATGTGACACATTTATCCCAAACTTCTTTTCGTAACATATTTATCCCAAAAAATTTTGTGTCACAAAAAAAAAACGTTTAAGATTTTTGGTGTCATAGAAAAAATTTAGAGTAAATGTATCATACATGTAAAATTTTTGGGGTTTTTTGTGTCATTAAAAAAAATTGGGTAAATATATCACATAAATATAAGTTTGGTATTTTTGGTCACATAAAAAAAAAAGGATTTATGTGTTACAATGAATAAAATTTGGAGTTTTTTTTTTTATGGCTTTTTCCCTTAAAAATTCTAACTAGAAATATGTCATTTGCAAAATTCACGATTTTATTCTTGGTAAAGATTAAGAGAAAAAACTTGTTTTATTTGAAGGGGTTGTATTATGTGAAATTTCAAAGATATAGTAATGCAGCCTAGCTAAATTTTTAATCGAAATATTGATGAATAAGCGAGCAGCATGTGCCATTAACACATGGACCTTGTCTTATAGTTCATTTATTTCTTTGCGAACAATGTCTTGCAGAGAGGCACAATACACATTAACAAAACTTTGAGAGGAAGTTTAGTCAATTGAAACCTACAAAACACATCATGCCTTTACAAACCTCATCCATCGATAGACCCATCTATTAGACGCAAATTGCGTAACCCCAAGATCTCCATAACTAGAACAAGAACATGCATAATTGAGTAGAAAAATTAATGCACCTGTTTTGGGATTCATTGTTCTTGAAGCGGAAGCGGAAACATAATGTTCCATGCGCAAGTCCTCCTCTATTGCCCTCCGTATCACTGGCTCAATGAGGCGGCCCCCTCATGTGTAGCGTTAGGTAAACACCCCTTAGGTGAGAATACATGTGAGAATTAGGGTTAGAGGAGAGACTTGAGCACTATTTATAGAGTTTTCAGCTAGTCCCCCTCATTACGGGACAGGCTCAACTCGACCCACACTAGCTAGCCCATATTAGACTAATTAAGAAACCTTCTATCTCACCTTAGACCAAACCCCGTAAAACGGTAAACATTAAACGGTAAATTACAATATCAATTAATGTAGTCCACAGTTAGAAAAACTCTTACACCACCAACTTGTTGAACCCAACTTGACTAGTACGATGCCGTTATTATGGTCGTTGCCCTTCATCTCCTTTCCTTTGCATGTCTCTCTAGTGCAAATTTGGCATCTTGGGTTGCAAGTTTGTTGGCAGTATTTTTTGTAAACGCAAGATAGATGAAAAGCAAGACGATTAAATTTGGCATACCAAATCAATGGATATTTATTTTATTTATACTTTCCAAACTAGAATCATGGATTATTTAGTTTCTTACAACTCAAGGATTATGTACTTTCCAAATTCAAAATCTTGATAAATAGATAACCTGTATGTGGCGTTAGCACATGAACCTCGTCCTATACCGTTCTTTTATTTATTTTTTCGAACAATATCTTGCGAAGAGGCACAACTTACAGTTGACTGTCTCTTTGACCGAGAAAGTGAAATATTTCCAAAGGATGACATTGATATATATCTAAGTAAAATGGGCTATTTGTTGATTTTGGCCAGGAAAGCAAATGGCTGTGAAATTAACGGTATTTAAAGTGCGAAGACTGGAAATATAAAGGGTATGAGAATGATTGGGAGATCTCTTGCAAAAATTACAACATATGTTTTTATGACCCACCAACGACTACTTACAAATAATTATTGCTATAAATTACAATAATTCCTAATCCGATATGCAATTATTGATTAAAAAAAGTTATAAACTCTGGACACAATCACTTATTATTTAGCAATGATTATCAGTAAGAAGTTATTAATCCCGATGTTATAGGCATAACCATCCAGTAGCCATATACTCGTGTCGATCCATCATCTTTGTATTCGAGCTTCAACACTTAACAAACATCTGCAATAGTTGGCAGTTCATGACTCTCATCAATTGGTGAAGACCATTGTCGATAACTTCTCCAATGTCTGATGTTGATGACTTCATTGGTAAGTTGTCGATTCTCTTTAAGCTATTAATTATTTTATACCTTGGCAACTTACCTTCTTGATCCAACTTCAACTAACCTTACCACTTGTCTATATAATCACAACTTGGTCATTTTATGATGATAACGTTGTTCTAACAAATTGTTAAGAGAAACTGTATAAATACAACACGACTTAGAAACTTCATGAATGACTATACCCAATATCCGACCTCACCTTTCCTGAAATGTGACTCGATCTCTTGTCCAAATAACTGCTTTGTATTTAATACCGTATGCCACGAATCTTCACACAGCCAAGAGAAAAAGAAAAATGGAATTGAAATGAATAATAGAAGATACATCCACAAGCTCCCAGGGAGCAGCAAGGCAGCTTTTGTTTAGCCAGCTACGTACTGGCCAAATAACTTCTGCAAAACGCTAATAATACACAACACAGATGAAGAGTAGAATCACAACCTTAAAGCATCTCACTATGGAGATGTCACACCCCGACCCTCACGCACGCACACATCCCTTACTTTTGGTCGATTTTATTATGCGATATCCCCAGGACTACATATCGCCGACCCTTTCCTTTTTAATAGCACATGCGGAAGCGGTTATAAATCCCTAGACAATAAAACAATGGGATAGATCTTACTGAAAATTTACAACTACATCTTTTTACATACATCTCATAGTATTCTACAATACTATATATACGCAACTCTGGTCTAACGTCTATTCACATACAAATAAGGTCTGACAAGACAGGATGGGATCTCAGTCCTCATCCGGGTCGTACTCGGGGTTATCTTCGGGGTCCTCCTCCACGTACTCCTCTTCGGGTTCCTCAACAAGGATCTCCTCATCAGATTCATGCTCCTTAGGCTCCTCATCCAGGTCCTGAAATGGTTATTCAATAACCACTGAGACAACGTCTCAGCAAGTTCTACCCCCGAAGACCCGATTAGTAAACTAATACACCTTAGGGTTGCTTATGCACAACATGAGTCAGAGGACCTACCTTGGCCTCAGATTCCACCTACATATTAGCACAGATCATATAGGCACCCAAGCAATCATATCACAGATCGAGACATCGATCTAATCGACTTAATCGATTTCACATCAGGAAGACCACTCACGATCATCTCCCTTCAATCATTCAATTCACAACATCAAACCAAGGCAATGGATCACATCAAGGCACACTCAAATCGAATCATCGATCAATCGACCTAGTCGATTACAAGCCAGTCGGACCATTTCTAGGTCATTCATCCAACACCAAGCAATTCCTTAGATTTAGTGGCTTTACGGTCCCACCCGACCCTCTCAAGATCTAGTGGCTTTATGATCCCACCCGACCTTTTCAAGATCTAGTGGCTTTATGGTCCCACCCGACCTTCTCAAGATCTAGTGGCTTTATGGTCCCACCCGACCCTCTTTACAATGCCATACTCTGTCACCGAGTCATGTGCATTCTCCAGGAGACATACCGAGTCTCCGAGCCACGTGCATTCTCTAAGGCTACCTTTTCGCCAAGGTGACATATCTAATCACCAAGCCACGTGTCTTTCCCAAGCGACATTCCAATTCACTGGGCCACGTGCATTCTCCAGGTGATTTACCAACTCACTTTCAATACTGACAACCGATACTCGACCAATTCTCAATCATATGGCCAAAATTTCATTATTTAATAACATAACTCAAAAATGCACCATTAAATCAATTCGACACAAATTAAAGCTCAAATAAATAAGCGGACTGCTCCACGACAATCAACACGAAATTCCGGTCACCGGCCATCCCGGTTGAATTTCCGGAAAATAAATAATTAAATAATTAATTTCCAAAATGAATTAAATAAATACAATAAATTCAATTTATCCCAATATAAAGCTCAATTAAATAAACGGTCTGCGTCACGATCATCAGCATAAAATCCCGGTCACTAGCCATCCCAGTTAAATTTCCGGGAAATAAATAATTAAATAATTAATTTCGAAAATTAATATTTAATTCCTAAAAATTCCACCTAGGCCCGAATTGCCTAATTAACACCCGATAAGGGACGGGAAAAATCCCAAGAAGCATCCAATAAATAATAGGACATGTTTACTAGCTAAATGCACAATCAATTTAATTAACATGCATCAATGAGTCTTTAATTTAATTACTTTAATCTAATCTATCCACCTAATTGCAAATAATTAAATCTAATCAACCTTAAGCATAATTAGAAAACTAATAAAGCATTAGTGAGTAAAACTCACTTGGCAAAGCAAAGATCGGAAATCGCGACGGCGACATGACGGCGGCCGAACTTGGGCCGGGCCAAGAACTTCACAAGCCCAAAGAAACTCTGAGCTAAAAAAAAAACAAGCTGAACTTGGGCCTGAGCTTGGGCTTCAAACTAATCTTCAATGGATTGCGGACTGATCTTGCGAGTTGGGCCGAAAAACAACTTCAATGGGCTGAACAAATAAACTAAGAATGGGCTGTTCTCTTGGGCCGAACTCCACATGGGCTTCAATTAAATTAAACCCCCATGGACTGAATTGCTGCAATTCACGTGGGCTTCAAGTCTTCAATTGGGTTGAATGAAGAAGCAGCTATGGCGTTGGGCTCGGTCCAGCTGGAGTGGCGAAGGAAGACCGAAGCAGCTAGTCTTCGTTGAGGAAGCAATCCATGCGATGAAGTAAAGAGCAACCATCAGCAGAGAGAGATTCGGTTGAGGGGGGGCTTCGACGGTCTTTAGCTGGTGTGCGTTGGCTTTGCGGAGGGATCGTGGGCTTCCACGGCAATGAGATGGAGAAGCACGTGGCAGCAAAGTGAGATCTCGATGGGTTGCAGCTTCGTGGGAATGGATTGCTCAATCAACCAGCGGCTTCAACCAAGAGAAGTGTTGACCGAAGAAGGCTAATAAATCCGCAGGTGGCAGCGTGGAGATGGAGGGCTTCACCGCTTGCTGACTTCCACTCGTTGAATTGAAGACGTGCAGCAGTAGCTTCGTGGGACATGGGCCGAGCGGAGAGAGAGACGGCTTCGGTTGAATGGTGGCAGAGACGAAGGGAGCAGAGAAACGTGGGTTGCAGTGGTGCTGGCAGGCGGTTTGGTGGCAACGAGCCGCCCCTGCTGGCCTTCTCCCTTCCTGGTTGGAGGTCGCACGCATGGAATGGAGAAGAAGGGTTTAGACGATCAAGGAGAGAAGCTGTTCGGTTGTGGGGTATGAGAGAGAGAGGTGGATAGCTATGAGGAGTGAGGGCTCCACCAAGGTTTGATATTTTGCAAAATATCTCCCTTAAATCAATCTAAACCATGTATAAATACTTGGCCTTCATTAGGCCATCAAAATGTCCCATATAACCTCCCAAATTCATTCTTTGCTAGGGTGTGGGGATGTTACGAATTTCCTAGCAATGGCTTCAATTGCACAACCACTCCCTCATGATTCACTCTTACTTAGCCTCTATAAAATTAATCAATGTCTCCATGCTCCGATTGTTATTTTTCATCATCCAATAACCCATCTTGCATCCCAATTTCACAATAAAAACGGTCATCTACAAAATTCTGATTAAAACGGCCCTATTTATCCAGTCGAAATTAGAACCCGAAAATCTGGATGTCACAACTCTTCCCCCCTTATAAAAATTTCGTCCTCGAAATTTAAACTTTTACCAATCCTTATACAAAAGGTGGGGGTATTGTCGTTTCATTGAGTTTCACTATTCCATGCTAATCCTTCGGTCTTGTGGTGTTTTTCGACCATTTTGACTAAGGAGATCATCTTGGTACACAAACTCTGCTCTTTCTAAACCAACAACTGAACTGAGCTTCTCACATAAGACATTCTATCCAACTGAACTGAGCTTCTCACATAAGACATTCTATCATCCACATTTGATCTCTTTTTCTCAACTCCCTAATAAACCTTCGAACCTCAACGATTCAAAATTTCTGATAGTTCTGAGCAATCTTTACTCTGACACTAATCTGACAACTGCAAATACTGATTACTGAGCTAAGTCTGGCCTGTAATCTTTCTTCACTTTCTTTTCACCACTGAAATTCTGTACCCTCTGCTATACACTGCATAAAAAAAGAACTCTCTGAAAACTCTGCCAAACTTGTAATCTCTGATCTAGATTCGAAATATAATTCATCCTCGACACTCCATGTCGGTGAATTATTTGATGTACACACACTTCGGTATACCCACTCTGTGACAAGATAGAATCTTCAATTTTTGAAATCGAACTTAGATTGGCGGTTAATTTCACTCTGACACGCTTTTAGTGTGACCTAGGCTACTGGTAGTGTTTAGAGCTTTTTAAGACAAATGACCCGTGGTCGATTTTCTTCGAGCCACAATGAACCCACTCGACCCATTGGCGACTCTCGATTATCGTGAAAATCTCAAAGATTCAAATACGAACACAGGGCGCCAAAACGATAGAAACATCAAATTAGTGTCGGTCGATGAGAATTTTCCAATTTAGTGGAGTCACCCACGATCGGTCATTCATCTCAGTCGAATCGATCTATCTTTGATTTCAAATCGGGTTTTATACTGTGCCGTAATGATCCCTAAAGATGAGCACGGTCGAGAAGTCGATCATTGGTTGAATTCTCAAGTCTATTTGCCTTAAGGTCCTTAATAACTCACCCAGCTAGTCTAGTTATCTCATAAGTGGCCAACTCAGAGAAAAACACTGTAATCGCGTCGATGAAATGCCCAATTTATCTAATCGAAATCAGAGCCCAAAATCTGGATGTTACACACTCAAAACAAGATCTATTCGTATTGTACCCAAGTGGACCAACTCCATTTATCGATCGACTATTATTCTCAAATGGTATTAGTAATCCCCTGAATCCTTAGTAAGTCTATCACAATGTTCCATTGTGATATATTTCCATTCCCACTTGGGACTCTCAAGTGATGGTAAAAATTCTCCCGGTTCGCATTACCGAGCTTCCATTTGCTGACACCTCTAACACTCGCAACCTGCTCAGCGATATCTATCTTCATATCAGCTTACTAATCTAGCTGATGCCGATTCTGATTTACTTGCACCATCTGGTCAAAACTACAATACTATAGTGAACTTCTAACAAGATCTTTTCCCTGAGTGCTACATTGTCAAGTGTATTAAATCACTCATGGAACCTGAACTTTCCATCCTCAGAATTCTTAAAGTCAGATTCTTTCTTACCAGTATCCTCTTATAAGATCTTCTGAACATCTTTGTCTGTCAACTAAATGCTTGATTCTAATTGGAACGTATGGTTCAATTTTGAGGGCGGCTATAAAATTCAAAAGGTAGCCTACCTCAAATTTGAAAACCAAGCTTCGAAGTCTTTTCAAGTAAAGTCTACACTTTAGCCAATCTATGCACAATTGAAGACTCTCGGCTCAACACATTAATGACTCATTTCGTTCCTCCAAGGTGATACCCAATATCACTATTATAGTTCTGCCAAAATTCTGGTTCACGACACCACTTCATATTCCACTTATTAGGTCTCAACTGGCGGAACGGTGATGCAACAATCTTCTCATGTTGTATCAATGCATACTCCGTCCTCTGCAAGACACATCTTTAAAGATTCCGTGCTTTCCAGAGCCAAATGAAAATTTTAGCACAAGTACGATAGTCAGTTCTTACTTAAGCTCTGTAAACTATCCTCGTACTTGTCTATGCTGATGAATTTTTCTTCTTTCTTAAGAGGTCAACCTCACGATGATGCTGATGCTGAAAATTCTTTCACAAAACTTCTGTAGTAATCTGTCCAATCCCCACGGCTTCTGATCTCTGACACTAATCTCGATCTCGGTTCATTAACAACTTATTCGATCTTGGCTGGTCCATGGAGATTCCTTTACCTATAATCACATGACCATTCTTAAGGGCTCTCGTGATCCTCATCACATAATGAACACCCTAGAACGTCGCTACATCACACGATCACCATTGATCTAGGTATTCTTTGAACACTCTGTTTGTCAAATTTATGACAGCGGCTGAAGCGTTCATCAAATCAAATGGCTTTACATTATTCTCACAAGGGCTAAATCAAGTGCGAAGTGTTGCCTTCAGTATAACCTCCTTCCTGGTTCTCAACTGAAGATAACCTGTCCTCAAGTCGATCCTTGAAGACATCAACACTCTTTATAACAAGTCACCCAATTAAGTTGACAATGGTTGATGCATGATTGCAATGAACCATCTTCATTTCTCCTTCCATAAAACTAACGTTCCTTAAAGCGATGCACTAATATGAATGAATTCCTCATTCATCAATCTCCACATCCGTACTTTCAGTTCTATCAATTCAAACAACAATAACTAGCGATTCCCCTTTCTTCCACTTATTTCAATAAACTGAAGTTCCCCAAACTTCATCAAAACTCTGCTACGATACTCTGATAGAATTTTCCCCAAAACATTCTTCCTCTGTCTAGTGCCAGGTCGGTTCCATTTCTGTTCTTCTCACCATACCTGGATATTGAATTCATCCAGGTTTTCTTCCACAATTTCGACACCTACTGATGAGTCTTTTACCTCTTGTCAAGTGCTAGGATGCACTATTTCTTGTACCAGAGACCTATCCCAAAAATTCCACAGTGCATTCTATGGCGCACTTCCTCTGACCTGTTCTACCAACAATGACAGCAATAACTGTTGTCAAGATTCCATCTTTTTATGCGGATACACCATAAATCACTGTCCGTACTGGCGACACTTACCACAATTTCCTGTCCTCAAAATTCACGAGACTAATTCATACCATCTTCCATAGAACAACATGTTCCATTAATCTGAAGGCTGACCTGCCTATGCCACCCCTCTTATTGGGTGGGATAGAATATTCTTCCCTCAACATAAGTCTTTTCCCCTGACCGAATTCCAAGTCTGCTTGTGCTGAATCTTGACTCAAATATCGAAATCTATTCTCTGACTATCCTTCCAGGTTGGATCTCAATAAAGATAGCAACAACAACAACTTGATCCTGATCTTACCAACTCATCCAAATCCCAAGGAACACTTGCATCAAAACGATCTTATCGGACTTAGGATCATTCAACGCTGCCACATTAGTACCAACCCGCGGTGGCACTATTACGCTCAAGTTGGCCAGAGTCAACACTCTGCCTTCCGAATCCACAATAATTAAAAGCAAGCAATTCACACCCAACAAACAATTCTATCAATTAACTATCAAAGACATGCACCAGTCATGAATTTAAAGGCCTTTCCTACTACTATCCCATAGGTCATCGCACCTTATCACTCCAATATCTAACCATTGCTCTGATACCACAAAAAGGGGATGTCACGCCCCGATCCTCAGGCACGCGCACATCCCTTACCTTTAGTCGATTTTATTATGCGATATCCCCAGGACTACATATCGCCGACCCTGTCCTTTTTAATAGCACATGCGGAAGCGGTTATAAATCCCCAGACAATAAAACAATGGGATAGAAAAACAGGCCACATATTTTTCTTACTGAAAATTCACAACTACATCTTTTTACATGCATCTCATAGTATTCTACAATACTATATATACGCAACTCTGGTCTAACATCTATTCACATACAAACAAGGTCTGACAAGACAGGATGGGATCTCGGGATCCTCATCTTTGGGTTATCTTCGGGGTCCTCCTCCACGTACTCCTCTTCGGGTTCCTCAACAAGGATCTCCTCATCAGATTCATGCTCCTTAGGCTCCTCATCCAGGTCCTGAAATGGTTATTCAATAACCACTGAGACAACGTCTCAGCAAGTTCTACCCCCTAAGACCCGATTAGTAAACTAATACACCTTAGGGCTGCCTATGCACAACATGAGTTAGAGGACACACCTTGGCCTCAGATTCCACCTGCATATTAGCACAGATCATATAGGCACCCAAGCAATCATATCACAGATCGAGACATCGATCTAATCGACTTAATCGATTTCATATCAGGAAGACCACTCATGATCATCTCCCTTCAATCATTCAATTCACAACATCAAAACAAGGCAATGGATCACATCAAGGCACACTCAGATCGAATCATCGATCAATCGACCTAGTCGATTACAAGCTAGACGGACCATTTCTAGGTCATTCATCCAACACCAAGCAATTCCTTAGATTTAGTGGCTTTACGGTCCCACCCGACCCTCTCAAGATCTAGTGGCTTTACGGTCCCACCCAACCTTTCCAAGATTTAGTGGCTTTACGGTCCCACCCGACCCTTTCAAGATTTAGTGGCTTTATGGTCCCACCCGACCCTCTTTACGATGCCATATTCTGTCACCGAGCCACGTGCATTCTCCAAGAAGACATACCGAGTCTCCGAGCCACGTGCATTCTCTAAGGCTACCTTTTCGCCAAGGTGACATATCTAATCACCGAGCCACGTGTCTTTCCCAAGTAACATTCCAATTCACTGGGCCACGTGCATTTTCCAGGTGATTTACCAACTCACTTTCGATACTAACAACCGATACGCGACCAATTCTCAATCACAAGGCCAAAATTTCATTATTCAATAACATAACTCAAAAATGCACCATTAAATCAATTCGACACGAATTAAAACTCAAATAAATAAATGGACTACTCCACGACAATCAGCACAAAATTCCGGTCACCGGCCATCTCGGTTGAATTTCCGGAAAATAAATAATTAAATAATTAATTTCGAAAATGAATTAAATAAATACAATAAATTCAATTTATCCCAATATAAAGCTCAATTAAATAAACGGACTGCACCATGATCATCAGCATAAAATCCCGGTCACTGGCCATCCCAGTTGAATTTCCGGGAAATAAATATTTAAATAATTAATTTCGAAAATTAATATTTAATTCCTAAAAATTTCACCTAGGCCCGAATTGCCTAATTAACACCCGATAAGGGACGGGAAAAATCCCAAGAAGCATCCAATAAATAATAGGACATGTTTACTAGCTAAATGCACAATCAATTTAATTAACATACATCAATGAGTCTTTAATTTAATTACTTTAATCTAATCTATCCACCTAATTGCAAATAATTAAATCTAATCAACCTTAAGCATAATAAGAAAACTAATAAATCATTAGTGAGTAAAACTCACTTGGCAAAGCAAAGATCGGAAATCGCGACGGCGACACGACGGCGGCCGAACTTGGGCCGGGCCAAGAACTTCACAAGCCCAAAGAAACTCTGAGCTAAAAAAAAAAACAAGCTGAACTTGGGCCTGAGCTTGGGCTTCAAACTAATCTCCAATGGATTGCGAACTGATCTTGCGAGCTGGGCCGAAAAACAACTTCAATGGGCTGAACAAATAAACTGAGAATGGGCTGTTCTCTTGGGCCGAACTCCACATGGGCTTCAATTAAATTAAACCCCCATGGACTGAATTGCTGCAATTCACGTGGGCTTCAAGTCTTCAATTGGGCTGAATGAAGAAGCAGCTGTGGCGTTGGGCTCGGTCCAGCTGGTGTGGCGAAGGAAGATCGAAGCAGCTGGTCTTCGTTGAGGAAGCAATCCACGCGATGAAGTAAAGAGCAACCATCAGCAGAGAGAGATTCGGTTGAGGGGGGGCTTCGACGGTCTTTAGCTGGTGTGCGTTGGCTTTGCGGAGGGATCGTGGGCTTCCACGGCAATGAGATGGAGAAGCACGTGGCAGCAAAGTGAGATCTCGATGGGTTGCAGCTTCGTGGGAATGGATTGCTCAGTCAACCAGCGGCTTCAACCAAGAGAAGTGTTGACCGAAGAAGGCTAATAAATCCGCAGGTGGCAGCGTGGAGATGGAGGGCTTCACCACTTGCTGACTTCCACTCATTGAATTGAAGACGTGCAGCAGTAGCTTCGTGGGACATGGGCCGAGCGGAGAGAGAGACGGCTTCGGTTGAATGGTGGCAGAGACGAAGGGAGCAGAGAAACGTGGGTTGCAGTGGTGCTGGCAGGCGGTCTGGTGGCAACGAGCCGCCCCTGCTGGGCTTCTCCCTTCCTGGTTGGAGGTCGCACGCATGGAACGGAGAAGAAGGGCTTAGACGTTCAAGGAGAGAAGCTGTTCGGTTGTGGGGTATGAGAGAGAGAGGTGGATAGCTATGAGGAGTGAGGCCCACTCAAGGCTTGATATTTTGCAAAATATCTCCCTTAAATCAATCTAAACCATGTATAAATACTTGGCCTTCATTAGGCCATCAAAATGTCCCATATAACCTCCCAAGTGGTCCATTATTGCTAGGGTGTGGGGATGTTACGAATTTCCTAGCAATGGCTTCAATTGCACAACCACTCCCTCATGATTCACTCTTACTTAGCCTCTGTAAAATTAATCAATGTCTCCATGCTCCAATTGTTATTTTTCATCATCCAATAACCCATCTTGCATCCCAATTTCACAATAAAAACGGTCCTCTACAAAATTCCGATTAAAACGGCCCTATTTATCCAGTCGAAATTAGAACCCGAAAATCTGGATGTCACAGGAGACGAAGCCACGACTGACAATGCCACTGAAAATCTTTCATCCTATAGCATCAGAAACACGCTCGCATTCGCCAACCAGACATTGACCCCCTAAAGTGCGGACAATCGAATCGTTTTTGCTTCTTTTTTTACACATTTTTCTTTTCCACCATCAAACCAAATATCTTCGAGTGGGTCATATGTCCTAGAACTTCAAACCAGAACCATGCAACTTTTCTTCCATGACACCGTCAACTCGCTCTCCCATTTCAGCGCTCATGTAATTCACCCAATCTCCAACCTCGCCCTTCCTGAAGAGCCACTTCTTCTCTAGTCCAGTTGGCAACTTTCCACTCCTATTCACCTCCAATGCACTCAAATTGTCAAAGCTACACATCCTCAATATTCCCTCCACGGTCCCGTTTCTCAGTTCTTCTTCGCTGAATGGACGCCCCATGAAATCGGCCAACCTCCTCACTTGAACACTCGGGTCCGCTTTCATCTCCTCATACTTCATCAACAACACCTTCTCAGGCATCTCTGAGCTCGCCTTGTGGTAACCCAGCACATGGTCCCAGTAAGGCCCACACAAGCTCACGCCTCGGCAGAACTTGTCGAGGCCCTCCGGAAGTGGAAGCTGGCCCTTCTCTTCGGGCCTCATCTTGTTGAAGTAGTGCCACATTGAGATGAAAGTGTCTTTAGGGTTCCTACATAGGTAAACCAGCTTGCAATTGGAATCCCTCACTGACCGTGGAAGAGAGGAATAAGGCAAGTGGGTGGCCAAGAGCCTCGGGGATGTAAAAGCAGTGAGATCAGGATTTTTATTCTGGAGATAGAGCCTGAACTCCAAGAAGGGCATGAGGTCGAGGGGGTTTTGGGTTAGGAGAGGGTGGCGTTGTTGTGAGTAGGAGTCAGAGTACTTGGCATGGTTCAAGAGAGCGAAGAGGATGGCCTTTAGCCAGGTGGTGCCACATTTCGGGCTGGTGACGAGCAGGATGTCGGAGGGGTGAGCTTGGAAGTGATTTTGGCAAGCGACGACGCTGTTCTAGAGCCAAGAGGGGAACCAGAAGCCCTGGTACAAGCGGAGAGAGGAGGGGACACAGTCCTCTTCCGAAGGGAGAGAGGTGGGGACCCAGTCCTCTTCCGAAGGGAGAGAGGAGAGCAAGTCTTCACATTCTGGCAACTTGACGTCGTCTCGCAAGTAATTTTCATTGAGAAGAGGAGGTTGAGAGGGTTGCATGGCGGCGTCCACAGCCGCGGTGCGTGGTGATAGTGGTGGTAGTGGTGGTGAAGGTGGAGGAGGAGGCTGGTTGGAGTGAATGATTGGGTGTCTAAATAAAGAACATGAAGATGGTGCTGGGTGTCTCATACAATTTATACATTAAATGGAGATGGCCGTCTTAGTAGGAAAAAAAAAATCACTTTTAGGCTCCACCTGAACGGCTTCTTCTGAATTTTTTATTTATTAGTGAAAATTGTTATATTGATCCAATTAAATCTTCTTCTTTTTCTTTGAACTTTGAACATGCACATGAACAAAAATTGTTTAGCTTTTTTTTTTTTGTCAAAAAATAAAAATCATTTAGTTAAGGGCTATGTTTATTTCCTTTGTCCCTAATTAGAGGATCCAATTATAATTTGACATTGCAAAAATTTCAACTTAGTTAAATTTACAAATGGGTTCTATCCTTATTTGCAATCCTCTAATGGAGGTCTGGCTCTAGTAGGGATGGAGAAAGATATGTTGCTTTAGTTAGGTGTGTAGTATCAACTCAATGAACCATTTGGTGGACATTTAGCACACGAGAGTCACAACGTCAAGAGCGTGAAACCTCAAGCCCATATGTTGAATTCTTTTACTCGTTTATAGCTACAGCGTCAAGATACTTGTATGTGTACTCATCATCTATTTTTTGGCTTTGTTCAAATGCACGTGTTTAACGTGGAACTTTCATTTACACCATCAGACGAGGCACTAGATCAGGTGTATAAAACCAAATCCTAACCACTCTATATATAACACAAAGTACTCTCACTACCCCACACTTTATTCGCAATTTTCATTACATGATTAAGGCTAGATATCAACTAACAAGGATTAATAATGCTAGAGTGGGTACGCACACTTTCTCTCGGCATCCGTGATCAATTTTTTTTTTCAGTTATATTAATAAATAAAAACAAACGCATCTCAATCACATGATTGAATAAAAAAACCCATGCTCAAAAAAGCAAATAAAGCATTGCTTATAAAAAAAATAAAAAAATAAGGATTAATACCTCAAAAAACTCAAATTATACCAACCATGACACAAATACCCGAATTTTTTTTTTATTAGCAGAAATCCTAAACTTGCCAATTGTGACAAATATACTCTGAATAGAACTAAAGTAGAAAATATTTATATATACGTTGGATTTGTTTGTGACACGAAAAAATGTCAGAAGTATTTGTGTCACAGTTGGCAAACTTATTATTTTTTTGTGATATATATAAAAAAAAAAGCTTTGAGTATTTATGCCACAGTGCAAATAGTATGAGATTTTTTGTGATGTTTGCCCAAAAAATTGAGCATTAGAAGTGGATGTGTCCACTTAAACAACTCAAAATTGTTTTTGATCAACGAAAACTAGCAAATGGTGCCACTTGACCGAGAAATTAAAGACAGCGGTCAGTGGGCCAAAAAAATCGGAATTTCTTGTCTTTAGCCTCAAACTGTATCCGCAATAGACTATCTTCTCCCTGGTGTTGCTACCAAGAGTGGGTTGAACAAGATTTCACAGTAACGTTGAAACCGAAGCATGAGAAAACCCAGGAAATCTTTCGTGGAATCTTATGGAAGTACATCGAGTAACAGACGGAAAAAGAAGCTCCATAACAGGGAAAAAAAAAATCCGAGGATCGAATGAACCAACAATGGAAACAATTCCCTCTTGATCAAGTGAAAAAAAAAAAAAACAAAACAAAACAAAACAGAGAAGATGGCCACATTTGGAAGCCAATTCGAGGGCACCGCCGCTACTTTCTCCGGCGGTGGTTTTACGCCCCCTCTCAGTCCATTGCACAGTTCATCTATCCCTCTTTGGTCTCTTCCGTCGAAGTAAGTTGTGTCGCACGCAATTAAGAAGATGACAATTTGTGCTAATCAACACTCGTGAGTTGCTTTCCTGTCACGCCTCGAACCCCGGGCACACAACAATCCCTTCCTTGGTCGATAGAAAGCAATGTCCCAGGACTCATCACTACCCCTTTCATTTTTAATCTTTCATTATGCGCAAGTGTAAAATAACCATTTCCCCATCAACAGATAATCAAGCAATCAAATAGGGATAGTGAGATGAACATCAGAAACACAACCTCTACTCATATATATACATTTTTACATTTTCATATTGGATTAACCTATGGAGGATTATTTCTAATTTACAAGCCCAACAGAGGGGCCGATCCATCCTCTAAGCTAGACCAAAAAGAGACTAGTCTAGGCTAACCCAATCCATACACCAAAAAGAACTCTCGGGCTCAATCCTACCGTCACTCGGATCCAGAGGACTTAGACCCCGTCAATTCAGAGTTGGAGCCACACGAGTCTGATGTTAGTGAAGCGGGGCTAGGATTCTCCACTGCGCCATCAGGAGGGTCCAACTCCATGGGATCACAATCATCGTCCTCAAGGCCCCTACCAGGCGGCTTGTCAAAACCTTCCAGAGGACCAATTAGCATTTCTCCATTCCAAATGAACCATGCTAAGAACCTATGGGGTATCCATTGCCTTGGTCCCTCATCCACCCATATGGTAGTGAGATACTTCTCGTACAGGTATGCTCGACCCAAGAAGTGGTGGCGCGTCACGACAGTATCCCAGTCCTTAGGGATATCGAACCTCATTGGCGGAAGTGCCATCCTAAGGACCTAAAAGTGGTTATACAATAACCGGTGAGATGTAAATCTCAATGAGTCCTCCCTTAAGCCCTCGATTAGAACACTAACTCAAATCGGGGTATCTCTCCAGAACCACTCCACAAACTTACCACGACTAACAATCAACAATCAACAAATCAAAACAGCCAGGGTCAACCACTAACTACATAGTCGATTCGCATGCAACCTTACCTAGTATGCCATACCATGCACGTTGAATCTCAGCACAAAACACGCAATGCACATGGCTATTAGATGATGCAGTTCATCAATCACATATAAATCGCATCACAAGCGATCTCATTTGGCCATTGCCACACCCTACATGTTATCGATTCATGCATGCATGCCATAAACAATGTGATCAACATATATAACTAAACTAATGATGCCATGATTCTCATACGTTCTCGCACTTTAGTGCACCACCTATCATGCATCAATCAATCACACGGGTCCCGATTATAAGGTAAAATCGTTATGACACGTCTCATACCGCGCTACACAATTTTACCCCATAATAAGGCCCAACCGCCATAACCCTCACGAGTACTCTAGTTACTAATGACCTACCGACCATAGCTAACTTTCCGATTAGTGCTCATCCACCTCGACACTCATGCGTGCTCTAGTTATTAATGACCTCTCGGCCATGGCTAACTTTCCAATCAGCGATCATCTGACTCCCTCCAGCTACCGATAAAAAGATCGAGCTTCATCTTGCCCCATTGGGCATGGCTACATCTCGAACTCCCGTTCAGACAGTTTTCCCAAAAGGAACATCGGTCTAGAATCTATTACGACCGGCTTCCAACTCCCGCCGGGTATCGTCCCTAAACTCCCGTTGGGTGACAGTCCAACATTTGATCATGCGAACATGCCTCCTCAAATCCTTCTCTCATAAAAACGGTCCATCTCTAATGTCCCTCGGACAATCCATTATTCCCTTTTTGTGAAATTCACTCAATTGATACTGATGCTCATGCATTTATACACTCAAATCACATCAAAGGATTAAAATACATGCAATTAGACACTTTTCATTCTCGGGTGAACAGTGTTTTATGAACAGTGCACATGAACAATGTCCTGAACAGTATATTCCAAAATTTAATAATTAATAAATTAAATGCAAAAGTCATTAAAAACACTAATTAAAACAAGCAATTAATCCATTAAGATTAAACAAGTCTAAATAAGCACATAAACCACATTTAAGCCAATAAAGTAAAATAACTAAACTAATCTTAGCCACTAATCTAACCACCTATCTTAGGACTAATATAATTCAATTAAATCTTCTAAACTAGAATTACCACTAATTAAACCAACCCTAAGCAAATTTAAGCACTAAACTGAGATTTGGGAGCTAAACTCACCTGTTAAACGGGCCGGAGACACGCACACGGCGACAACGACGGAGGCGATGCACCGAGACCACAACCACAATGATCCAAGGTGGTCCCAAGGCTAAAATAACAGCCACAAGCTCGAACTTCCTCTGCAATTCCAAGAAACCGAACAGCAGAGGAGGAAAAAGAGTGAAACGGCTTCGCTGGAGCTCTGGCGAAGGGGTTGGCCAGCAAACAGTGGAACTTGGGGGTCAAGGGGGAGTTGCTGGAGGTTGGGATGAGTGGAGGAAGGGTCAGAATGGGAGAAAACAAGCTGTAAAGGTGAAACAGGCGGAACCAGGCGGTCCGGCGGACTGAACGGTTGGCAAATCATTCCGGCGAGAGGCGGGGGTGTTTCGATACGGTCTAGATGTGCCGGTCACAGTGGTGGGTGGAGCATGAGCTAATTCGCATGGGAATATAACTTTTAACTCGGATTTTTGAAGAAAGGTCAACTGGAGCACAACAGGACCAGACAGTCGGACTAACATTGGCTTTTGGCCGGCCGGCGGGTTAAACAGCAGCTCCGACTAGCGAACAGTCAACTCTAGGCAGATGGCCTAGGTGTCCTCAACATAGTGGTGGGTGGCACGGGAGTTGATTCGTCTTGGAAGCAAATAATCAACTCAAATCTTTGGAGGAAGGTTTGCTAGAACAGAAGCAAGAAGAAAGGAGGAACAAGGGGAGAGAGGAGCTAGACAGTTTGGGCTGAAGGAGGAGGAGAGAGAGAGAGAGGATTGAGCTTTTGTCAAACCTCATCAAAGCCCCAAATCCCCATGCACATCACCTCATCTTTCTTTCTCTTGCTTTGCCCTTATCCACTTGCTTTTAAGGGCAAAATGGTAATTTCCTCTTGGACAAATTCCCAATTTGCCCTTAGGCCGAATTTGATGGGCAGGTCTAAGAAATGGGCTTGGAAATGAATAGTAACGGGCTCGAGAATTGGTTAGGCTCAAACGGGCTTAAGGTTTGGTAATGGGCTTGGAAGGAGGAATAGTGGTTTTGAGCCCAATGGGCTCACTTTCTTGCCTTAGGCCCACCATGGCTATTCTACCTTGCGCATAAGGCCCACATTGGCCTTGCTCAGCCCACATCCTCATAGGCTTGCCTTCTCGGTTCTCAATTCCTTTTTCCCCACACTCGGCTTGCTTGGCATTGCTGACTATCGAAGTAGCATCATCCAAAGTCCGTCCTAGACATTCCCGATAATTCGAAGTCCAATCTTTAGTTCTCATGCCATGTCAATTTCGTCCAATGCCATTTTGGGTACAACTCAGAATGACAGGCGGCTTTGAGGATTCACGTGTAACCGACTCGTGCCAAACCACGATGAAGACATCTCGACACATGGACGTCATTGACTTCATGAAATTGCGGATGATAGATTCTTATTTCAAAGTACACGATTACTGAGGATTGAGATAGGGTCGTTCACGAGCTCCATAACAGTAAACGGAATCACCCGTCATTCCATTATGTTCTATCCGCGAATCGACTTCTAGTCATCCTTGAAATCAGCCTGCCTATCTACAGGATCGTCCTCACGCAAGTCTCACGGTCAAATCGTTTTCCCAAGTCAAGTTTTTTAGTCGTACGCGTTCTATCCTCATTAGCCTTTCCCCTCAAGGTTAGTATCTCATGAGTGATCAATTCCGAGTGAGATCGACCAATAATGCATTGGCAAAATTCACATTCATTTATCCCATAAAGAGCTCGAATTTCAGGATGTCACATTCCCTCTTAAGTGTTGTGGTGGGGATGGTATAGAGAGTTGGAGTTTTTGAAGAACCAAAATCTGATCAATGTAATGCTAATCATATGTATGCATGAGTTGCATGGCATTTCTGTCGTCAAGGGTTAGTAAAAGCGAAGTGGAATTCTACTGGGTAGTATCTTTGGAGGATGTTGAAAAATGTAGCATGATTCAACAATGGGAATTCAGATGAGTCAATTTATTCCCATATGATACTAAGTGTAGCATCAATGCGTGATTGGCAATTTAGATCCATCAATCTATATGCAAATCACATCACATAGTTCAAGAAAATGTTTCTGCTTCTTTGATAAATGGATCTCATATGAAGCTGAGATTGTCTTCACTACCCTGTCAAGCAGTGGTAGAAATATATTCTCTCGCCTTTCTCATGGTTTCGAAATGGCAGTCATTGATGAGACATTGCAGGCCAATCAGGTGGCAGTTCTTCCTTCCGTTTCTCTTGGTGCTGCTCAATGTTTCTGTTTCTGTTTCAGCAAGTTGGATTGCGCAACAATGTTGTTGTCTGTTCAATATAGGATGCATTAACAAATCCATGATGTCCCTTCCAATTACTGTTACCAAGAACGCCTAATCGATAGTGAGACTAGTCAAGTAACATGATAAAATATGTTACAGAGATCCATTGCTTAGACCTTTATTTGTGATATTACATATGGTCGGGAATCCCACTGAGGTGGTTCTGTCTCTTATCACACGAAGCCCATGTTTACTCGGTATATAGGAGCATCTAAGGTATGGTTTCATCAGCCCCGTTGTATACCTTTGTCTTTATGGCCAACTCCGTGTCCTGTTCATTTGTCACTTACGAGGACAGATTGTGATTGTTTTAGTGTCTTTTACTCTTATTAGGTAATGGGAAACGCTAACCTTTGATTCAGTCTGATGACTGGGCTGCGCGGAGTGCTGATGCTAAAGCCAAAAATCGTTACGTGGACATGGATTCTGTCCCCAGAGAGTTCTTGATACCTAAGGACTAATTCTTGCTCCCCTGCCAGGTAAGACTCCTTTAAACTTGAGGGGGCTGAGGTCAAGTGGGTCAAGGCATAGATTGACAGACAAGCACACAGAACTGAGGTCAGGGATGGCGCCATGACGAGAATTTGCCAACATCTTTAATCCCTAGGAATGGAAATTTTTGGCCTCTTAAGCCACCCGTGGAGAATTCATCGGAAGCTGTTGATCAGGTGGTGACAGATCCAAGGGTACTCCGGCAATACGGTGCACAGAGAAGCAGCAGAGTTCCTCTGGACCATTGTGGAAGAGAGACTACTAACTGCTCGTCATCTCTGCAATTTGATCTTTGCCTTGTTTTTATTACTGGCATGTGACTGGTTCGAGTAAAAACGAGAGCTCGACTAGAGCTCAAGAGTTTCTTTTATTCTTTCCACGTAGTGATGAATGCACATAAGTCAACGCTATTGAGAAGCTCGACAATATATATGCATAAATACGTACATATATATAAGAGACTATAGAGAAGATGCAGCATTTGGGTAACTTTATTGTGTTTGTTGATTTGCTAAGCATGAATTATTTCGGCAAGACATCGAAAGGGTTGTATTCTCGGAATTCTATTTTTGCGCAAGGCTAGATTCTTGAACAAAAACAGATATAGTACACTCCAATGCCTCGGAACTCTAAACTTTGCTTGAAATCTTAGCCAAGGTATTAAAAGTATTTTCTTTTATATGAATAAAGACATGGTAGAAGGTTATCAATTAACTAGTTGAAGAAAACAAGAACACATATGGCTTGAGCTTTGCTCTCTACACCTATGGACCTTCGCGACCAGTGTTCAGTTAAAAAATGAGTGCCGAATACCTGGAATGCCAACACTTAGCACGGAGGGACACTTAAGTGCCAAAAGTTCGAAAGTGACATTTAAATGTCAAAATCGGAGCAAAATAGATCACTTAAGTATCAATCCGGTCAAAATGCTGATATAACAATTTTCCAATGAGGTAAATGCAAAACGACATCGTTTTGCACACTGATGTGACTAGAAAATACAAAAATGATGTCATTTTATTTCTGACGTGGTAAAAAATTAATATAAAAAATAATTAAATTAAATTTAAAATTAGATTTTTTTAAATCATATAAAAATAAAAATAATAGGGGGGAGCGGAGGGAGGCGGTTGAGGGCTGAGCCCTCACCACCATTACCTCCCTATCGCTGCCGAGAAGGGCTGACGATGGAGGGGGGTGATATAGCTAGTATAAGCACCTAGAGCGGGGTGAATAAGTGTATGAATAATTTCTCAAGATATGAAAGCAATACTAGGCAGACAATAGAAAGGAAGCTCTCCTTCAGTTAACAAAACGAACTATGATCAAAGTAAAACAGAGAGTAGGGAAAAGAAAATTGAACACAAGGTTTATAGTGGTTCGATTTATTCCAAGCCTACGTCCACTCTTCTGCACTGACAGCCCACTGGTTAGATTTCACTATGAACAAAAGAGATGTTAGAGCAATGCTTTCCCTTGATTCCACAATGTAGATATTCTATCACACTTCCTCAAGGTATCTCAAAATATAAACTCTCTTTTGCGTACAAGATTTCACTCAGTAAAAGAATTTGCTACGAATCAAGGAGCTTCAGACTTTGGAATTCTTCTATCGTACACTTCATCATACCCGTTGGCACTTACCAAAGGAATTCTTCCAATCTTCCTGTTGGACAGAATCAATTATGAAGATCATTTGAGCTATTAAAGGAACATGTCGATAGTCCATCAATCATGTTCGCCCACACAATCAGGATCTTGGTTTTCATAAGTAGAACCTTCCAAGGATACTTCGCCAATCATCGAATCCTTAATCAATTCTGATTAGAATAAAGGAATCCGTTATGTCACATTCAGCCAAGAGATCTTCTCCAGTCGATAAGGCTAAGCACTCAGTCCTGGATAGCCTTTCTTCAACGGATTAAAAACTGTCACTAAGAATAGACTTTGAGTTTTGAGTTTGGCTGTCCAGAGGTCTTCAGACTTTAAATAGTAAAGTCTGCAAATCTTCAGACTAGACTGATAGAAACATTTTGTCAGCTTCAAAATATTCCAGAAAGATTTCTCCAACAATCTCCCCCTTTTTTATGGTGACAAAACTTTCCTGCAGATTTGAATAACTTTGACCTGCAAAACATTACTCAAGCAATATGGATATCTCATAAAAATTAATAGCTTAATGATAACACTAGAATCTGCAACCACAACAAATAGGTTAGTCTTTGTATGAGAGTAAGGCCATTCATAAGATATCAATAATACTTAATATAAAAGTAGCAGTCAAATCCAAATCCACATTCAGTTTATATCCAGACACAAAAGTAAAGTCAAACATCAAAACAATTAAAAAGTCAAAGTTTCAAATCTTGCATCTCTCCCCCTTTTTGTCAACATAAAAAAAAAGGTTGAGATGAAAATGGAATAGAGTCAAGATTGCTTGAGAACACGAACAAGCTGGAAATCTCCCATTGACTGAACGATACCTTCCAGCCTTTTAAGGTCTTCATTCAGTTGTGCAACCTCCTCACCCTTAGCATTAGCTTGAATCTGAAGAGAAAGAGCTTGGATATGATCATTCAAGGAACATGAAGAAGCTTGACCTGCATTTTGCAAATTCTGAACTTCGCATCCTAGAGCATATATTTGACCACGCATTTCCAAGAGAATATCCAGAATTCTGTGAAAATCTGCTGAATTATCGGTCTATGTACTGGCTTCGGCATGATCTGATGGAGTAAAGGCAGACGATGGTATATCAACATAATCACGCAAATTTGGCGATGAAGCATCATGTCCCTTCTCAGGAAATTGAGAGGCATGAATGTCTTCTGGATCTGCTGGAGAGCGGCTGACTCCTCACTGGTAGCAGGATATGAGGACATTCCTCTTTTCTCATGATCTCCCCTTGTTTCCATGCCTTTAGGTGGAGAAGAGTGTTTTTCATGCTCTCTTTTTTCTCTCTCTTCTTCTTCTTCTTCAAACCTTTCCTCCTCTGCTTCTTTTTCTCCAGCTTCTCTTTCTTCTTCTTTTTCTTCTTCTTCTTTCTCCTGTCTTTCTCTCTCTTCTGCTTCTTTCTCCTGTCGTTCCATTGATTCTGTAACAGAACGACTTAGCTTCTTCAATGCTAATGGTGAGGTCATCCTCATCATCTTCATCCTCTAAGAGGAGAGCTCTTCTTTTCTTGGATGGAGCAACCATGGGCTCCTTCCCTTTCCTTTTCGCTGCAAAAGAGACTTGATGAGTTTTGACAGGGGTTTTCTCCTTAAATTTCTCCAACGCCTTGCTTAGTTCCTTTAGACGCATTTTAGTCACCATTTTCAGTCCTACCACCATATGATCACACGATCGAACACAGAGAATTTGTGGAGGCTAAATATTCAGATGTCTGAATAACTTCGTCACAAGACCTGGATAAGGAAGTTGACCTCTGTCATTCACCACTGCTTTATACATGTGGAACATAACAGTGTGAGGAAGAGAAAACTTTTTCCTATTGATGATGGCATACATCAGCTTTGCCTCTCAACTTGAAACATCAGTTTTGGAAGTTGATTTCGGTCTGAGACAATTGATCACAATCTTGTGAAGCAGAATGTTAAACGCACTCATCCTCAAGTAGAAAATCTTTTCCTCTGTTCTTCTATCCTTAACAAGTTCCAATGTGGCACGAGCAATAGAACATTGATCGGTTGATACATTCCTCTCTCAACCCCAATCACATCCGCCAGCATATCCACATCAATCACAAAGTCCTGGTCTCGAACACTAAAAGATATTCTATTCGCATCCAAGAAACTAAGATTTGAATAGAAATATGCAGTTAATTGAGCGTAGGCCTCTGTGGTGTCAGAACAGAACTGTTCTAGTTGAAGAAAACTGAACTTTTCCCTTAAGTTCACATTCACAGCATCCAGGAAATCAAAATTCACACTCCTAGGGTTTATCACCCCACGTTTCAACAATTTGGAGTACAGATCATTCTGTTCCTTCGATCTAAACAACTCTACCCCTTTTCCTCGAATTTTCGCTGCAACACCCATTCTTAGTTGAAATTGGCTGTACAATTTGTCATCATCATTTCCATCTATCGGATTAAGTCCCCCAACATGCGGATCGCTTGGGATATTTGCAAGGGCTTCTTCTGCCAACCCCTTAGGAGCAATTCCCAAATGTTCCATTTTCTGCAAAAAGATGTACTCATTCCCACATCCCTTGTCCTTAAGAAACTCATCGATGTAGTTCAATGGAGTACTAGACCTCTTTAAAGCACAGTAAAGCTTATAAATAAAAGAGGGCCTTTGAATTCTTACAGGATCTGCGTCTTCAACGATTTCTTCCTCTTGTTGATGACCCACACCCTGTGGACTAGTTGGTGGAGAATGACACTGAGAGAATGTTGTGGGCACTGCTGCTGACTTGGTGACTCCTCTTCCTCGGTGAGATCTAAGTGAGTAGGCCCCTCACTCATTCGCCGTGGTCCCCTGCTTGTGTTCCTCGAAGACTTTCTTGAAGACAACATCTTTCTTAGTCTTTGAAAGATTCCTTGCTTGACTTTCCCAAGAAAAATGACAAATTTTTCGAAGATTAAACAAGGGAGGAAGACATGAATGGAAAATCGATGCTTTTTAGGATTTTGGAGTTAAGCGGAGAGGAACCGACTGTATATAGCCCAGTCGAAAGAGAAAATACCAAACGTCATAAAGGAAAGTGTAAAGATGCCTCTTTTAACAATAACTGCCTTTTTCAAATAAACAATTGCTATTTTCGAGAAAATGGTCATTTCAAAATAACTTCTTTTAAAAAAGAAACGATGCAATAATCACGTCTATTAAAGATAGCAATAATCAAACACGGTTGATAATCGTACCTTTTCAAGATGAGATTCGAGAAAGAATGACTTACAGTCAAAATCTTGTTTGTCTGAGTCTGAGAGTCTCTAGACTTTAACTTCTTCAAAACTCAAAATGTTGAGTCTGGAACAGATAATTTCAAATTGATTTTTCTCCAAAGGTTTTGTGAATATATCCGCCAGTTGGTTCTTTGAGTCAACAAACTGAATCAAAACTTCTCCATTTTGAACATGATCTCTAATGAAGTGATGTCGAATCTCTATATGCTTTGCTCTTGAGTGAAGAATTGGATTTTTGGTAAAATTGATTGCACTGGTGTTGTCGCAGTTAATCTCTGTGCATGAATCTTCAATTCCAAAGTCTCTTAGCTGTTATTTTGTCCACTGAATTTGAGAACAACTTCTGAGAGCTACCTACTCTGCTTCTGCTGTAGAAAGAGCTACTGTACTTTGCTTCCTTGAAAACCAAGATACTGTCTTGCTTCCAAGTAACTGACAAGTACCCGATGTGCTCTTTCTATCAATTCTGCAACCGGCTAGATCTGCGTCTGAGTATCCAATAAGAGTAAAGTCTTCCTTTTTGGGATACCAAAGGTCGATACTTGAAGTTGAAGTAGTGTATTTGATAATACGCTTTGCAACACTTAGATGAGACTCTCTAGGGTCTGCTTGAAATCTAGCACAAATGCAAACACTAAACAAAATGTCAAGTCTAGAAGCAGTAAGATAAAGAAGTAAACCAATGATACTTCTGTATAGCTTCTGGTCAACTTTCTTTCCTCCTTCATCTTTGTCTATCTTCAAGGAACTTGACATAGGTACACCAGTCTTTTTGCAATTTTCCAGTCCAAACTTTTTGACAAGATTTTTAGCATACTTTTCTTGATGAATTCCTTCCTTCAGTTGTTTTACTTGAAGCCCGAGAAAGAAGGTTAACTCACCCATCATGCTCATTTCAAATTCATCCTGCATGGTCTTAGAGAATTTCTTACACAGACTTTCATTAGGAGATCCGAATATAATATCATCGACATATATTTGAACAAGCACAAAACTTTTGCTTTCTCTTTTGATAAATAGAGTAGTGTCTACTTTACCTTTGACAAAGCCATTTTGAATTAAAAACTTACTCAGACTGTCATACCAAGCTCGAGGTGCTTACTTTAGACCATACAAGGCTTTTTTCAGTTTGAATACTGAGTCTGGTTTCCTTGGGTCTTCAAACCCTGGTGGTTGTTCCACATAGACTTCCTCATAGATAAATCCATTTAGGAAAACACTTTTGACGTCCATTTGGAATAACCTGAAATTTTTGTAACAAGCAAAAGCAAGTAATAATCGAATTACTTCTAACCTTGCTACTGGTGCGTAAGTCTCGTCATAGTCTATCCCTTCTTCTTGCGTATATCCCTTGGCCACGAGTCTTGCTTTGTTTCTTACGACTTTTCGTTTCTCGTTCATCTTGTTCCTAAAAACACATTTAGCTCCAATAACAGATTTACCTTTTGGTTTAGGAGTCAATTCCCAGACATCATTAATGCTAAATTGTCTGAGTTCTTCTTGCATAGCTTCAATCCAGCTTTCATCAGATAAAGCTTCTTCTATGCTTTTTGGTTCTATTTCATAAATAAGAGCTGCATCACTAGACTCTTCGCGCCTTTTGGATCTTGTGCGAATTCCATCATTAATGTCGCTAATAATGAGATCTTTGGGATGACTGGACTTATGCTTCCAGTTACTGGTTGATTTGTCAGGTTGATGATCACTTCCTTCATTTGAATCTTCAATAACCACTTGTTACTGGTCTTTCAGAGTCTGAGCTGCTTCTTGAGATTTAGACTTTGTAGAGTCTAGAGCAGGTTCAGATTCTTCAAGATGAGTCTGAATAGATTCATTTTGCATAGAATCCTGGAATTTGACATTCATTGATTCCTCCACAGATTGACTCTTCTTGTTATAGACTCTGTAGGCTTTGCTTGAGGTAGAATATCCAAGGAAGATGCCTTCGTCTGATTTTTCTTCAAACTTACTAACTCGATCATTTGCATTTTTCAATATAAAGCATTTGCAAGCATTTGCATCCGAACACATGAAAATATGAAACAATAGGCTTCTTTTCTTTGAATAATTCATAGGGAGTTTTTTCTAGAATAAGCCTTTGAAAAACTCTATTGATAATATAACATGCTGTTGAAACTGCTTCAGCCTAAAATCGTGAAGAGATGTTACTTTCAATTAAAAGAGTTCTAGCCATTTCTTGAAGAAATCTATTCTTCCTTTCCACAACTCCATTTTGCTCTAGAGTATATGGAGAGGAGAACACATGCTGAAAACCAGATTCATTACAGAATTTTGTAAAATCTTGATTTTCAAATTCACCTCCATGGTCTGTTCTTATACTTGAGATAACATACCCTTTTTCAGTTTAAACCTTTTTAGCAAAATTTTCAAAATAAGAGAAGGTTTCAGACTTACTTGCTAGAAAAAATACCTAAGTAAATCGTGAGTAGTCATCCACAATTACTAGGCAATATTTTTTATCTCCAATGCTCTGTGTTCTGGTTGGTCCAAAGAGATTCATATGCAGAAGCTGCAGTACACGGTTAGTGGAAACTTGATTTATTGATTTAAAGGAATTTCTTACTTGTTTTCCCAATATGCATGGTGTATATAGATCAGACTTTTGGTATGATAAATTAGGTAAACCACGAACAAGCTTCTTTGCTAAAATTTTGGCTATCTACTTCATATTTATGTGCCCAAGCTTTCTGTGCCATAAGCTTGCTTCGTCTTGAATTGAGATTAGACATTGTGATTCATTAGGTTTTACATCGAAAGGTAGATATTTCCATGTCTTCGACCCATGAATGACTGAGTAGAATCTTTACTGGTTCCTGAACATATTCCCTCTTGAAAATTGATTTTGAAACCAGTATCACACAGCTGACTGATATTGAGCAGATTGTAGTTGAGTCCTTCCACTAGAGAAACATTGCTTATTGTGAGGTTTCCAATCTTTACAGTTCCATATCCCACTATTCTTCCTTTGTTGTTTCCTCCAAAAGAGACTTTTCTACCATTCACTTGGACAAGCTTTATGAAGCAATTTGAATCTCCTGTCATATGTCTTGAGCATCCACTATCCATATACCATTTTACATTTTTTCTTGATAGTGACCTGCATTTAAAAAAGAGACTCAAGCTTTCTTTGGTACCCATATTTTCTTGGATCCATTGGTGTTAGTATGATGTACGGTATTTGCCCATACTTTCTTAACAGGTTTCCAGACCATAGGACACTCTTTTTCAAAATGATCTGCACTATTGCACTTTGAACATCTGAGAACATTTGATAAGTCATTTTTTAAAAATGCATTTTCCTTTAAAAGATTGTCTTCACTTTCTTTAAAAGTGGAAACATTCATGTCTAAACATTTCAACTTTTCTTTCAAAACATTTTCCTGTTGTTTTAGTGCAGAGTTTTCCTTTTTAAGTTCGGAAATCCTTTAAGTGAAGTCTTAAGACTCAAACACAACTCATCAATGTATTTAGAAACTTTAATAGGGATTTTGAAGTTACTCACCTCAAATTCACTGTTTGAATCTGACTCTGTCTCGGAGTTTGAGTCTGAATCTGACTGTGCCATTAGACATATATTGGCATAATCATCATCACTTTCTTCACACTCTGTATCACTCTAGGTTTCTGCTTTAAGAGCCTTTCGATACTTTTCAGCTTTTCCTTTATTCTTCCTCAGAAGAGGACAGTTGGGTCTGATGTGTCCCTTTTTCTTACATTCAAAGCAGACTACATCTTTGTTTGATTCATCATCATCAACAAACTTAGCCCGTTGCTTTTGAAAACTCTGTTTCTTTGGATTGAATCTTCTTCCTTTCCCGTTTAGCTTTCTAAATCTTCTTATCATAAGAGCAAGCTGCTCATCATCCATATCGTCTTCAGAATATGTAACATCAGAGTCATCATTGGATTTTAATGCAATGGATTTCTTACCTTTAGGATCTTCATCTTCATTGATTCGCTCCACTTCATAAGATTGAAAGTTCCAACCAACTCATCGACAGATAGTGGCATTATTCTTTGTGTCTCTCTTATTGAGGTATTTATATGATTCCAATCCTTGGAGAGTCCACGCAGTAGCTTGTTTACCTTCATGGGATCAGAAATTGGTTGACCCTGATTTTCAAGACCATTCACGATTTCTGTAAAACGGCTAAACATGTCAATTATAGATTCTCCTGATTTCATTTTGAAGGCTTCGTATTGACCAAGAAGAATGTTGATTCTGGTTTCTTTCACTCGATCTGTTCCTTCATAGGTGATATGTAATCTATCCCAGACTTCTTTTGTTGTAACACAAGAAGATATTTTATTATAATCAATAGGTGCCAAAGCACAATATAAAGAATAAATTGCTTTTGCATCAAGAGCTTGTCTCTTGATTATCTCTTCCTGAGTCATTTCACTTGACTCAACAGTTTCTTTTCCTCTCTCTGAGACAGATGCAGCTTTAGGAGTGATTCATTTTTCTACAACGTCCCATTCCAGAGGATCCTTTGAACTTAGGAACGCTTTCATTTTGTTTTTCCAGATGTTGTAATCCTTTCCATCAAAGTAAGGTGGTCTGATATTGCTTTGCCCTTCCACCAGCCCTAGAGCTAGCATACTAGCCATGGATCTTTAACTCTGAAGTAAAACATTTCAAACAAAGTGAGTACACAAGCTCTGATACCAATTGATATAGCTAGTATAAGCACTTAGAGGGGGGTGAATAGGTGTAGAAATAATTTCTCAAGATATGAAAGCAATACTAGGCAGACATGAAGCTTTCCTTCAGTTAACAAAACGAACTATGATCAAAGTAAAACAGAGAGTAGGGAAGAGAAAATTGAACACAAGGTTTATAGTGGTTCAGCTTATTCCAAGCCTACGTCCACTCTTCTGCACTGACAGTCCACTGGCTGGATTTCACTATGAACAAAAGAGATGTTATAGCAATGCTTTCCCTTGATTCCACAGTGTAGATATTCTATCACACTTCCTCAAGGTATCTCAAAATATAGACTCTCTTTTGCATACAAGATTTCGCTCAGTAAAAGAATTTGCTACGAATCAAGGAGCTTCAAACTTTGGAATTCTTTTATCGTACACTTCATCGAACAACTAAAACGTCTTCCTTTTATACTCCTTTATGCTATCATACCCGTTGGCACTTACCAAAGGAATTCTTCCAATCTTCCTGTTGGACATAATCAATTAGGAAGATCATTCGCGTTATTAAAGGAACATGTCGATAGCCCATCAATCATGTTCGCCCATACAATCAGAATCTTGATTTCCATAAGTAGAACCTTCCAAGAATACTTCGTCAATCATCGGATCCTTAATCAATCATGATTAGAATAAATGAATCCGTTATGTCACATCCAGCCAAAAGATCTTCTCTAGTCGATAAGGCTAAGCACTCAGTTCTGGATAGCCTTTGAGTCTTGAGTCTGGCTGTTTGGAGGTCTTCAAACTTTAAATGGTAAAGTCTACAAATCTTCAGACTAGACTGATAGAAACGTTTTGTCGGCTTCAAAATATTCCAGAAATATTTCTCCAACAGGGGGAGGGTCGGCCAAGGTCGCTGGCCTTCGGCTGACCGGCGGCGAGGACCCGCGAGCCCTTGCTGCCTCCCCATCGTTGCCAAGAGGGACTAATGACGGAGGGGGGAAGGTTGGCCAAGGTCGCTAGCCCCCGACTGGCCCTCGGCCAATTAGTAGTGAGGGCCCATGAGCCCTCTATGGCACCCCCTAAACAGCCCCCGATCCGTTGGGGTTGCCACAGATACCTTCCACTCATCCTAAAGGTCTATTATTCCATATTTAGAAACAATGCACAACAATTAAAACTTTTATAAGCTAAAGCCGAACACTTTTATTTACATAAACTTGATAGACATCTTTGGTCGGTACATCAAAATGCCAAGATTTTTCTAAACTTGGCTACTTTCGAAATGGTACACAACTCTTTAACAACCATGCACATAGGCCCATTAGTCAGTGTTGACAGTCCAAAAACGCTTCATCTACTGACCATCACTCTCGGTCACACCCAGTCCAGTCCATCAACTGGTAGCGGCGGCAACAGCCCCTGCGTACTCCCATCAAGACGGATGAACATAGTCAGAAACTCCTGAATCACTGGGCTGGCGAGAGAACCAATATCATACAAAACCAACACTCGCACTCGAATAAAGACCAACCCTTGTATCTTAGGATGATGGTGCTCCGTACACTCACACTCAATGTCGACTAGTATGCCATAGAATGTGCCGGGGGTGACTGGTAGCAGAGGCATATCTCCTAGTCTGAAATGTTAGTCCCCAAATGGGGTGAATACAGTCACTCAACAGTAAAAGATTCATTAAGCTATATCACGCAGTACCATCAATATCTAGGTTCATGCAAGATAGACAAAAACAAGTAATCGAAGAATAAGTATGCATCAAAATCAGGAATTTCTTTAATGCAATGGCAAATGTAGTTTCAAAGGATTAAGATGCATCAGTTACACAAGTCTCGATCATAGGGCCAAACTGTTCTGACACGTCCCATTCCATGTCATACAATTTAGTCCCATAACCAGACCACACACACACTTAGTAGAACCATCAATTTTAATATTCAAAAGGTTTCATCCCCTAGAGGACCAACGTTTATATCAATTTGGAATTTCGCACCCAATACTGGCGTCGCGAAAGCCTCTGGCATTCAGCCACTAGGGCCATCGGGCATCCAGAGCGTGTCTCGCCACACCTCTAGGCATCTCGCACCCCACCTGGTATCACGAGGAACCTCCGGGGCTCTCCATGAAAATGGTTACCCTAACCCTCCGGATTTACTTACCGACAAGCATACAACTGGGCATCCCGAAGCTCCCGAGGAAAACCTCCGGGGCATTGCGGACCCCAGGCATCCAAAGGTCATCAACTCACTAGAGCCTTCAGAACTCCCGATTCCCGGGACATCGTTGACCCGAGGGTCCAACGGCAACATTAACATCTTGATTTTCCAAAAACATGTTCGATGTTATGACATTGGTAATCACATGAGTTTCATTGAAAATATTCGGTGTTGAATGATATGCCGAATGCCAAAAACCATCATGTCCAATAACAACTCAAAATGCATTCACCTTTTGAAACAAGTTGGGCAAATTTGAAGTAAAACAGCTTAAAAATAAGAATGCACGGTTTTAATAAAAATTTCTGAATAACCCCTAAATGAACTAAGAAAATTCTAAAATTTTGGTATGTTATATATAAGATCTAAATGAAGAAATTTTGTGAAGGATACTAATTCAGATTCGTTCTGTACAAAGAATAATAAATCACGCATCTCGGGTTTAGATTTCCTATATCACCGAATTTACACACTAGCAGAAAACACCATTCATTAACAGAAACTTATGCCTCTATATGGATTTCGAAAATCTGAGCAAAATTTTATGTTATAGTTTAAACCATCCTTTTACAACATTCATGAAGAAGTTGAGACCAACATCACACTAGAATTATCCCTAGAAAAGTTACAAAACTGCTGAATTTCACCTGACCAAATTAGAGCACCACGGACCCAATAGGATCCCGCGTCTATACCGCAGCTATTTCATTTCAAATTTTCACCATGAGTAGACCTTTCAATCCCTACTTCAGCAAGAACCGGAACCACATAGAAATAATTCTGCTCTTCCTCAATCTCATGGTCCTAATTCACCTCAATCATCCAAGAACCCAACATGCAATTTTCATTTCAGCATTTCCTCAAGTCTACTTGTACTTAACCATATAATCACAGCATGCATAACATAGATTAATGAACTTCTACTTGGCTCACTCCTAAGCTTGATCGGCAAACAAAACAGGAAGCTCAAGACCTTGTGTGTGACTCAATTGGCGACAAAGAAGGGCGGCAGTGACAGCGGCAGTACCGTGCTCGACCGAGGGCAACCTCCTCCTTACTCGCGGCTCACACTCACGCGTTCACTCTTCTCTCTCTCTCTCTCTCTCTCTCTCTCTCTCGGTTCTGCTCGGTTCACCCTCTCTCTACCCCGTAATTCTGAACCCCCTTTTTTGTTCTTTGATTAGCAATTTAATTAGCTTTTTGCATGCAGGATTTTAGGTGGCTGAAGCTGCAATGGACAGGTGGAGGAGGCATGTCTCTCCTTGTTCGGTTTCTCCTCCAGTGCTGGCCATCGAAGGAAGAGCAATGTGGCAGTTGTTGGCGCTTATTGGGTAAACTAATGAGAAGAAAATTTGAGGATTGTTGACTTGATTAGTTGACAAATCAAGGGAGGGTCTCTTGAGTTATTTGGGCCAACTAATTTGTGGCCGTATGGTCCTAATATATGGCCCAATTTCTCCCAGGATAAATCCTTAATTTCCGCACAAGTATGGGGCATTTCGGCTTCACTCTCTTGCTGCTCGATTATGAGGTGGACTTGATCATGCATGGTCCTCATGCACGGTTATTATGGAATTGTTCACTTAGCAACCAAGGTAGGGGTGGTCCAAAATTATTAGTTATTTTTCTTTGGTCACATCGAACACGTATATGAAGACGTCAAGTGTCGGTATGGGGAAATTGATTTGATATAGTGCAAAAGCGAGTAAGGTCGGTCCCACCAATGACTTCAAGAAAAAGGGATCTCGACAAGATTATAATTTTTGCAACAACCGGACCATTACTAAACATAATGTATTGATCCAACACTAATACAAATCAAATCCCGTAAATGATATCAATGACATAGTCCGAATGATATCTCCATCACTTAGCTACGGACCATCGCACATCTAAGGGTCGACAAAATTTTCGGATGCTACACCCTCGCCCAAACCCAGCCAACCCTCCCCCTCTGTCACTAACCCTTCCCGGCAATGGTGAGGAGGCGGCAACAGCAAGGGCTCAGCCCTCGGTCGCCTCCCTCCCCCTTCCACCCCAACCCCCCCCCCCCCCCCCCCCCCCCGCTTTTTTTCTTATTTTTATTTTATTTTTAAATTTTTTAAATAAATTTAGTTTTAAAGTTAATTTTATATTAATTTTTTACCACATTAGAGACAAAGCAACGTCGTTTTTGCATTATCTAGCCACATCAGCATGCAAAATTGATGCCGTTTTGCACTTATTTCGCCGGAAAATTGCCACGTCAACATTTTAACCAGATTAACACTTAAGTGATCCATTTTGTTCCGATTTTGGCACTTAAGGGTCGCTTTCCTAACTTTTGGCACTTAAGTACCCCTCTGTGCCAAGTTTTGGCACTTGGAGTATACTTCTTCCATTAAAAAATATTTGCATCACTTAGTTAAACTCTTCCTAGAAATTTCTGTAAGCACAGCTAAATTTTTCAATTGACTTATTCAAGAAAATCATTTTCACTAGTACATAAAACCAAAGATCTCAGTTGGTTGCACAAATTCTTTACATTCAGATATACTATCTAGGAGGGAGCACTAGTCCAATTCCTAGTTCCTAAAATTGGGAATCATTGAATATTGGTTCGGTTATAAGTGCAGACTAAATCACTCAAACCTAATCGATTATTTTGTTTTCCCTAATGGTTCTCTATTTTAGATGGAGATTTGAATTTGAAAGATTTATTGACGTAAACCAATTTCTCTGTTACAAGTATGCATCTAGAAATTGTTGAGTACAATTAGTTGCTTCCTCTTTAAAGGGACACATGCCTTTTTGGAGAAGCAACAAAGAGAAGGAAAAACGTTGGTTTCAACATGGTTTAAGATGTAAAATCTATTAAAGAGCAGCCGTTTTATTGGATTGACATTGATCAATACATGTTTATATCGTTATAAAAAGGGCTCACAAGTGCAAGAATTCCTAGGTCAAACATATCTTTCAATGGGACTTAATCTTGAATTAGTATTTCTTTTGTTTGATGACCAGTGGAAAAATTTTATTTTATGTTTGCAATTTTATTATTCTACGCAATTAGACTCTATTTCTCTCGAGAAATTCAATCCTTGGTGAGTGGTTCTTTTGAAGCCCAATCCTAATGTCTTCAACTTTTTTTTTTTTTGTTTCATTTCTCTCTCCACTGTGGTTATATAGGAAATTTTCTATTCTATTTATATCTATATTCATATATATCAAGGTACACTTTGAGTGGGCAAAGTTGATTATGGTAGATTGATGTGGCATCCCAGAAATTCAAAGCCAAGCCATAAGGTGTGTTAAAGTCTTTAATTAGGTGGTAGAATTTCCATGGCTCATGTTTTAGCCATTAGTCTTTTAAATTTGATGATTTGTGCTTGTGATTGTGGAAATTTAAATTTAATAGATTAATAATCTATGCTTGGCCATAAGATTTATAAATTAAATTTCAATGAATGAAATATCCCAAGACTCTGGCCAAGATGAAAATTGGAATTCAAAAATAATTATAGAAAGGAATTCAAAAAAAAAAAAGAGAAAAAGGGGATTAAATTCGAATGGGCCTTGGACCCATTGGCCTAAAGCTTGGTGGGCCAAGCTAGTCGGCCCATTAGAGCCCAAAGGAGGCTGTCGACCAGCCCAAGGAGGAGTGGCCGGATGGCCCAAGCCCAAGCCCAACTCCAAAGCCCATCTTGCATGGATCAAGACAAGTGGCAAGGAGAAGGCCATGCATTGGCCATGGTAGAGGCAAGGTAATCATGAGCTTTAGGGGAAATAAAAGGGGAGAAGAGAGAGAAGGTGGCCGGTTTTTGCTTGTTTCGGCCGAGAGAGAGAGAGAGAGAGAGAGAGAGAGAGAGAGAGAGAGAGAGAGAGAGAGGGAGAGACCGAGAGGGAGAGGAGGCGGAGCCAAGGAGGAGCCGCCGTGTCCCGCCGTCCGTTCGCCGTGTACGCCGCCGTACGCCGTCGACCGTCCATCCTAGAGGCAAGTGGAGTCCTTTAACTTCTCTTGCTTCTTTGTATTGTTGGTTGCATGTTAGATTTTAGGTGCTTCAAGTGCGAAAAACCGAGGTAAGGGTTGGTTGTTTTCAAACCGTGTGACTGTTCTTGCTCGGTTGTAGGAGTCAGTAGCTTGTTTGAACTTACATGTGTGTTTGAAGTCCGATTTTGGCTTCGATGTCTTCATGGAAGTTGTAACTAACGTCTTTTACTATAACATACTGAAATTTCGTGGAAAATGATGGAGATATGAGGGGTTAAAGTTCTATTATACGGACACCATAGATCTGTGAAGTTTTCACTGACTTCTTGTTGGATTCTTGTATGCATGTTGATTTTTGTTGAAGATTTGACTTTGATGTCTTCATGAAAGTTGTAGGTAATACCTTAAACTACAACATAATAAACTTTTAAGCAAAAATAACAAGTATAGCTTGGTGAATCGGCTAGATCTTGGAAACGATGGTTCTGGTGAAGTATTCCGAGACACCCGAGACTTCATGGACTTAAATGGTGACCATACTTTGGTTATTTGACCTAGATATCTTCATGAAACTTGTAAATGACACATTTTTACATAACATACTCAAATTTCAGAGGAAACGAAAGAGAATAGATGGGTGAAATCTTAATATTTCGGAGATGTGTATTCTGGACGACGCGGTAGTGGTTCCAGAAGTTTCGTGGGGTTGTATAAATTAATCTAAAAATAATTTGGCTTAGAGTTCTTCATGAAAAATGCACGAAAATATCTTGGCTATCACCCTGTAAAATTTGGTAATTTTTGGAGGCCATATGAGTATTTTAATCGAATTTATTTGGAAACTGTGCAATTCTGGTCATTATCCGAATATCATGTGCTATTTTGTGGAAATTGTGAAATTATGTGAAATTCAATTTGGCCATGAATTTCGTATGAAATTGTCATCCTATTGATTTGTTTAGTGATTGTTTGAATATTATGATTTTGGGAAAATCATAGATATTAAATTTAATATTTATTTATGAAAATAAATAAATATAATAATAAAATAATAAAATAATAAAAAAATAAAAAGGGATTATTTTATTGGCCATGAATTCCATTGAATTTATTATGCATTGTTATATGACATTGGTGTATGTATGATCATAAATTGTGATGCATGTGTGACTTATATGCCATGTAATAATGAGATTAAAAGGATGGTGAATGTGGAAAATGATATGTGAGTAAGAGGTTGTGGTGGAGGATGAGGCCGGAATGTACAGAGATGCATTGCCGGAATTCCCTGGGAGATTCAAGATGCCCGGAATGTGGGGGGCCGGAAGCCTTGTCGGAGGTCTTTGCCCGAAAGGAATACCTCACGTTGCCAGGATGTGGGTGCGAGATGCCTGGCTAGAAGGGTAAAGGCCGGAAGCCCTGTCGGAGGTTTCTGCCCGAAGGGAATGCCTCGTGATGCTAGTTGAGATGCGAGATGCCCGGAATGTGGGGGGCCGGAAGCCCGGTGGCCTGGGAGGCTGAATGCTGGGAACCCTGTCGGAGGTCTTTGCCCGAAGGGATGATAATTGAGAATGGGTGATGTGGTGATCAAATCTAAAGATAAAAATGGAAATTAATGCATGATGGTGATATGCATGATGATACTGATGATGATATGTGATGTGATATGATGATCACCCATGATATGATATGCATGATGATGTGATGATGATGATATGTGATGTGATATGATGATCACCCATGATATGATATGCATGATGATATGCATGATGATGTGATGATAAAGATATTGATGTGATATGATGATATGTGATGTGATATGATGATCACCTATGGTATGATATGCATAATGATATGCATGGTGATGATGATGATGATGATGATGATGCGTGATGTGATATGATGATCATCCATGGTATGATATGCATGATGATATGCATGATGATGATAATGACATATGAGATGCCATGATGATGATATGTATGATATGATGATGCATGAATGCGCATGACATCAAAGGTAAGCAATGCCTGCATCGTATGATGATATGCCTTATATATTGAGTTGTTATTGGATTTCCCTATCTGCTGAGTGGTTGTACTCACCCCTTTTGGGGATAACATTTCAAATTAGCAAGTATGCCGCTACCTGCCGTCTCGCGGGGGGTGTTTTATGGTCTACCATCCGATGTAGAGGTCGAGTGTGCTGAGATAGACTGTCCCTCTGTTCCCAGACTGACTTTTATTCGAGTACGTTGTCTAGTGATGTACGCCATAGGCCTGGCTGGGGGCCTTGTCATTCAGGAGTTCATTTCTGTGCACGTTCGTCGGGATGGAGCGATGCGAGGGATGTTGCCGCCGCCACTGCCTGATGCACTGGGTTGGGTGTGAGATCCGCGCGCGATGAGTAGGAGCTGGATCTTTTTGATGTAAATAGTCGACACGTTTGATGGGGGTTCGTATTCGTATGATGTTGAGGGTCGAGAGTTTCTTTTTGAGGTTTTAGGCTGGACATGGCAGAGTCCTAGCTTTTCCTTGTTTTGTACCGACCCGAAGGGAATCCCATCTTGCTATATATATATGTAAGCAAAGTGTCGAAGTTGTTTATAAAATCCTGATGTTTAGCTGGTGTGTATTGGTATCATGGATTGGTAGGGGGATAGATGGTGATGTTTAATTTGCTTCCGCTATGAGTCGCGTTGGGACCGCTTTAAAATAATAATAATAATAATAATAAATGTGTCTATAAATTACGACGCATCTTCTAAGGAGAAAGGTAATAAGGAGTAACATTGGCGCTAGTGACGACCTGCGAAGGGTTCGGGGTGTCACAATTGATCCGTCAAGCAATTGCGCGTGGATTACATTTTTCTCTTACAAAGTGTGATCAATAATTATTACGCTCAAATATGATATATTTAGTGACCAAAGTTGATTGTGGGCAGACTGGTCCAGAAATAAATCACGATAACTTTGTATTCCCGTTGTGTTCTAAATGGCATAAAATGATTCTCCCATTATATTTGGTTTCAATTTCTTGAAACTTGCTATTTCCATAATAAAATTGGCTGTGAACACAACCAAAATGTCTAAAGACATATATAGAATAGGGGTGTTAAATGGACCGGTTATAATATATAATTTCTATATGAAGAAAAGAAGAAGACATATATAGAATAAATATTTTATTTATTATTACACATTGTGAAATGAAGAAATTATCCAACCAATTAGTGATAAATATATCACACGCTTGCCCTTCTCCGAGATGCTCAACCATTGACCGACCACCCACGCCATCATCTCTGGCCTCTCTCGCTTCCCATTCGTAGCCACATGAACTACGCGGTGCACGTTTTCTCTCGTGTTCCCACTCACCCACCACCATTGTCTATGGCTTGGGAGTCGGGATGATGGGTTTCTTGGGGTTACTTTTTTTTTTTGGTCGATTAAGCACTTACCATTACTAATTTGTTGCTGAACTGCAACTAACTTCAAGATCAGTACATAATAAAACTGAAAGTGGATTGGGGGGATATAAAACCCAACTCTGAGGAAGGCGGTTGTCTCGATAGGCTTTTGCTATCCAGTCAGCAGGCTTGTTAGCTTCTCTAGGCGCATAAGATACTTGGACTCCTTGAAGTTGGGCCAGCAACACTTTGGTATCTTCTATAATTGCTTGCACTGTCCATGGGCTCAGAATTAAGCCCATTAAACTTTCCACCACAACTTTGCTATCAGAGTGTACTTCGCACTTGTAGGTTAGTTCAGGTGAAGCAGAAGACTTTTCCCTCTTTCCTGCCAAAGACTCCTTTCTCTTTCTTGCCTCCACTAACTTCAACAGAGTTGCATGAAGGGCCAAAGCCTCTATTTTTAGGGTTGAATCAGGAGTGATTTTCTCCGCAAAACCGTCTATGAGGATCCCTTGTTCATTCCTGCAAATCCCGACCATCACTCCTTCTCATTGTTCTTCCTTCCGTGAGCCATCAACGTTATATTTCAGCGAACCCTTCGGTGGAGAGACCCACTTCGCAAGTGAGTCTGTGGAATCTTGGTGTCGGTTTCGATTTCTTGGGTTCCACCAGTTATAAAGTTGTAGATCAACCGTTGCTTGGTTCATAGCTTCACTTAGGTTCGAGGGTTCGTTTTTGAAGACCATGGAGTTTCTTCTTTTCCAGATCTACCAGAGGACACTAGCTGCTAACTCCTTCGACAAAGGCCCGTTACAAGAGGTAAGGGTTTTGAAAAACCATTTATCTATTCATGTGATGCATTTCGGGGAAGGATGTAGTCTCAATTTCATGTTTGACCAAATTTCGTTCGTCCATGGATAGAGGAGGAAAATGTGTTCTGGCGTCTTTGGCATTTGATGGCAGATTGGGCAGCTTGATCAGGTATCATCTCTCTCCTAAAGAGGTTTTCCTTCGTTGGTAGCACAATGGCACACAAACTCCATATAAAAAACTTGATTTTTGGATGGGTGTGGAGATCCCAGATCAAGTTCCATAGTTTTTTGGGGGGCTAATAAAATGACAATGCCCGAGATTTAATGTGGCCATCAATTGTTTGTATATTGTTGTATCCGCTTTTGACTAAGTAGGTGCCGGAACTGTTTTTCATCCATACAATTTTGTCTTTCTCCATAGTATGACTTAGTGGGGTTGCGAGGATTTCCTTAACTAAATCTTCGTCATATAATTTCGTTAGTTTATGCTCATTCCACTGCTTGGACACTTAGTCAATTAGCTTAGCCACATATTGGGGTTCACCTTGGTTTGTAGGTCCTCCAATGCATCCACAAGCTAACCATTTGTCTTCTCTCACCACAATCTGCGATCCATCCCCGACTGTCCATCTAATTTGCTGCTATAATACCTCTCTTCCTTGCATTAAGCTTTGCCATCCCCAAGATGATCTAGCTCCCTTGTTTGTCCTCAAGAAATCTCCCGACAGGAAGTATAAGCCTTTCAACAGTTGACTCCATAAGGTTAAAGGGGTTTGTATAAGTCACCAAGCCTGTTTTCCCAGCATGGCCTTACTAAAAGCAATAAGGTCTTTTAAACCCAAGCCCCCACCGTCTTCCTGAGTTTTCAACACCTCCCATTTCTTCCAACATATACCTTTTTTTGCGCTATTCTTTTTGCACCAGAAATTAGCAATCTTTTGTTCAATTGTTTTACAAATTGATACTGGGATTTTGAAAATTGACATAGCATATTGTGGCAATGCTTATACAACTGTTTTAATGAGGATTTCCTTCCCCGCTTAGATAATGTTTTCCTTCCGTCCATCTAATTTCATGTTAACCCTCGCTAGAATCCACGCAAACATTTCTTTCTTTATTTGTCCCCAATCCGATGGAATGCCAAGATATTTCCCTGTTTTTTCGATGATAGGGACTCTAAGTTCTTCTGCCATATTCCTCCTTAATTGTTGTGGGCTGCTTTTGCTGAAAAAAAAAATGTCTGATTTGTTGAGGTTGATTGCTTGACCTAATGCATAGCAATATTGGTTCAAAAGGTTTGCCAAGTTTTGGCATTCCTTAATTGTTCCATCCAAAAAGAATATCGCATCATCCGCAAAAAATAGGTGCGTCAGTGTTGGACAGCTCCTGTTCAGTTTGATTCCTATCACACTTCCATCCCTTAGTGCTCTATGTATAAGCAAAGATAACACATTAGTCATAATAATGAATAAGTTGGGAGAGAGGGGATCCCCTTGCCTTAATTAAGCCTCTAGTTGATCTGAAAGGTTGGAGAGGTTCTCCATTGACTTTGATGTTGAATGTGACGGTCGAAATGCATGTTTTGACCAAAGAAACCCAGCGATCACTGAAGCCCATCTTAGTCATGCACTCGCACAAGAAATCTCATTCCACTCGATCGTATGCTTTTTGCATATCGTATGCTTTGCTCCATTTCAATCAGATCGGGCAACCATGGTTTCAACCTATTTGCCATTACTTTAAAGATAATCTTGTAGCTGTAATTACATAAACTGATGGGCCTATATTGTGCTATCCTAGTTATCCCGGTTAGCTCTTTTTTGAGGTCGTCTATCCTTCTAAATACATTAGAAAATTTCTTCTTGCTCGACTTGGCTAAAGTTGTAGCTACTTATTTTAGTTTTTTGGGCAAATTCAACTGTGAGTTTCTTTAATCTTTCCACACGGACTGTACTATCTCTTGGCATTCAGCATCCTCCATCCAGTAAGCTTCAAATATGATTTTTTTTTTCCTTTTCGTCGATGGAGGAAGTAATGACAATAATATGGGACTATGGTCTGAGCCAATGGCTGGTAAAGGATAGGCTTCCGCTTGTAAGAACCTAACTCGCCACTCTATGTTACAAGGAACCCAATCTAGCCTCTTTTTAACCAACTCCTCCTCATCACGGTTATTTGCCCAAGTAAAGGCTCATCCTTTGCTTTTGACATCCATGAGTGCACAATCATTTAATAGTTCCCAGAAAGATGCCACTCAATAATAGTTTGTCTCCCTTTAACCATATTTCTCCCGATGATACAAAGTTTCATTGAAGTCTCCAATGCATATCTAGGGTAGATCATTTCTTGCATGAATCATTCTGAGTTTTTGCCATAATTGGAGTCTTTTCTAGTAGTTTGTAGGGGCATGTAGAAAGGAAACCCTCATTTTGATATCGTTGTTTAGCTCTTTACATATTACTTCGAGCATCTCTCCTGAGCTTGATACAAGTTCTACCACCATGATATTGTTCCACATCAAAGCCAACCCCCCAACAATTCCAATTGGGTCAATCACCATCAAATGCTGAAATTGCAAGCGCTTTTTTACCCTTTTCCACTTCGAGTTCCTTATTTTTTGTTTCCATGAGAAATACTAAAGTGGACTTTTCTTGTGCCACTAGGGCTCTAAGGTTCTAGAAGGTCAGGGTAGAGCTCAAACCTTGACAGTTCTAGCTCAAAATTTTCAATTAAACCCCAGTGGCTTATTAGGGCTAGCCACCAAAGCTCACTCCTCCATTTCTTTCGCTTCTTTGATCGGTGTGTCTAGAAGGGTCCCCTCGTCGATGGATTGAGAGAGGGAGCCTTGCTATTTATAGGGGCTAAACCGTTTCGATTTTTTTGACATTTGAGCTTTCTTCCCAATCTTTCCTTTCTTTAGAAATGTAGCAGGTGCCATGGGATTGGATGCCTCATTTAGCATAAAATGATCCTCCTGATGTGTGAATTCAACACCAAGAAAATCTAGGTCCAAGCTGCTAGCCCTCTTCTGTTTTAGGTCCAAGCAATATCAGAGACTGTTTTTCAGTAATTATGCCCCTCGGGAGCCTCAAGATATGTACCCAGAAGTCACAATGTGTGAAAACATAAGAATGGTCCAGGGTATCAGGATCACATTGCTGTAAAATTAGCAAATTACTAGAGAATGACCAAGGGCTTGAAAAAGACTCTATTCTAATCAACTACAGTCATAAAAGTGAACGAAAATAGCCCTAGTCCTATCATATTACACGACACCAATTATGTTTTCCACCCCTTTTTCATTGTGCTAAAGAAAGCTTGTAGATTCACATTTGGCTTGGAATAAAGTTTGCCTATAAGGGTTAATTCACACTAGGTACATCTCCCTTAATTGTGACCACATCCTCCTCAGACAACAACTCTCCCAGACTTCTATAGAGGGCTGCCAGTTGTCTCTCCTTCTCTTCTCCCTCATTCATTGTGACTTTACCAACTAAGTTCCAAGAGTACCTGAGTTTTGGTTGTTCTCTAGGGTGCGGAAATCCAAGATCTGTTGAAGTGATGCACCTTCCACTTCTGCAACTAGGAGATGGGTTCTTACTAGAGAGGTTTCCAAGAGTTGCTGGGATTTGGGTCCTTCCACCTAGCGTGAAAGGGGAACATCGAATCTCCAAGTTGCAAGGAATGAAGGGAGCTCTTACTAGAGGCTACGACAATTACATTATGTAGTAATGAAGTGGTGATGGGTTTCTAGGGTTTTGTACCTAAGATACCTAGATGTCATTTTTGATGGGGGTTAATGCGCCTTGAAATATGTGGGTGGAAGAGGCGAAGTGACAAAGAGCTTTAGGTTAGGGTTTCAGGGGAAGGGATTTTGTGGGTTGACTATCACCATGGGGATAGGGAAATAGCTCACCTGGGTGAGAGGGAATCCTTCCATGGTGGAAGGAATGTGGGAAGGCTGGTCTCTGTCCACGCTCACCATATGCCCACACTTCCATTGCACTGGTCGGGGCATGGCGCTCACTCTTCCTTTGCTTAGCCAACTTCGTCGTCGGGCGAGGAAGTTTGGGCGAGATTGTGATGCATATGTGGTGGGTTCTCTGATGAGCATGTATGGAAGGCATTGGGCTGCAAGTGTTGCTCGTCGCCTGCTTTATTAGAGTTCAATGCGCAATGTGGTTTGCTGGACGAGCCTTATCACTGGGTATTGGAGCATCGGCCTCATGTAGGAAGCTCGAGGGCTGTTTGATTCAGTGCTAGGAAAAAATGATGTTTCCTACAGTGCCTTGATCTCTGGCTACATTAGGAACGAGCGGTTAAATTAAGTGGATCTCTTTAGGCTAGCGTACTTAGCGCCGTGTTATTGTGCCGTGCTATTGTGGAAGCCTCTAAAGAAGGAAAATGGGTTCATAAGTACATAGATGAGAGTGGCATCGTTTACGAACTTGGGCCAGGAATTGCATTGATTATTTTCTTGTCACGTGTGGGTTCATCGGATTCGCACAAAGAAGTGTTTGACCAAGATGTCGACAACTTAGAGTGTGATGATGTTGGGGTATGCGGTCAATGGTGAGAATGAAACTGGGCTGTAGTTTTTCTACAAGATGGAAAATAGGGGCCTTAAACCAAATGATGTGACATTTATTGGAGGTCCAATGGCCTGCAATCATAAGTGTCTAATCAATGGAGCATGGCGCTTGTTCGGACGCATGAGCAAAGGTTACGGCATCACTCCAACTAGTGAGTGCTGTGGATGCATGGTTGACCTCTTAGCTTGGGCCAGACAAATCAAAGCATGATCCATAAGAAAAGTTCCTGAAGAAAGTAGCTACTGTTGTGCTTCAACTTTGGTAGATTCAACTCTCTGTCTTTCCTCCTTTATCTGCTAGTTAGACACCAAAAGAATGATCCGTAAGAATGACTTGTTATTAAGTGGATACTCAAGGGGTAAATTGTGCACATGAAATGTTCAGAGCTTGGGCATAGTTGGGTTTGAAGGACCATTGGACTATAGCCTGGTTATACACCTTGTGTCATTGTTGTATCGTCTCCATACATTCTAATTGTCTTCCGTCATTAATTTTGCATGTTATCATTCTTATTTCAGAATCTTGCTACACTCTCTGGAAATTCTCTGAGTTTCTACACTGGGTAACTTGGAATCCTTTTTGGTTTCTTTTCTGTAGTTTGTTGATTCTATATCTATTTTTCATGCAATGGTTATGCAACGCGGATTAGTCCTCTTAGGAGCCGTGGTTAAGATTTAAGCTTCTCCCTTAGTATTAGATGATCTGATTGTCCGGAATAATCGAAAAATTTCTTCTTTTCTTCTTTTCTATCTTGCAAAACTTCTAGTATCTATTTGGCTGGCTAATAATCAACATTTGCCTCGAGTGTTTTTAGGGCATTTTTTGGCTCGTCATATAGATGCTTGGCAAGGGGCGACACGAGCAGTTTTTCAAGTTTATCCAGAAAGCATAGCCCAGCAGAGTTGATTCTAAGCTCTGCCATGCGTGCTGGATTCACTAGTCGTGTGGTGGATGACTACCCGCACAGGTACCTATATTATTACCAGAACTTACGTCAGTGTTCAACATTGATGGAACAACAGATGTTGTGCATGTCTTTATATATGTTCTATTGGTTGGAAGTCATCTTTTTAAGTTAAGTTTCCAAGAGCTGAATATGAGAGCTTTCTTTGGAGAGGAAATGCCCTATTCTGTAATTATTGAAAGTTGGTTAAAAATCTTATGCTTTTGGTGTCCTGGAAAGTCATGTGGATGGAAATGCTTTAACATTGTACATAATTTGTCGAGTAACTGAGCTCTTTTTGCATATGGGTTTCCACTCTCTTGGCGCACTTCAATAATATTCTCTTTCACCTATCAAAAAATAAATAAATTTCTGAGAAAATATTTGCAATATACATGACAGCTTATATATGAGATTATCAAATGTGTGCATAATACACTGTTAGTCGTCTTTGCCCATTTTCTTACTAATGGGTCATTGTTGCCTAGGATAACTGGCAAAACCGAGCTAATAAAGTTGCGCATATTCTGTATGCCGGTTTGCGTAAGAATCTCTCTCTCTCTCTCTCTCTCTCTCTCTCTCTCTCTCTCTCTCTCTCTCTCTCTCCGGTCCCCACTCGTTCGGTACTCTTATGTGAACATTCTTTTGTGAGTGTTCCCATGTAAATATTGACTGGGACAATTTTCTTTTCATTTTGCTCTCTTTCCAAATGCAGGTTACTATCTCTGCCAGGTTCTGGCCATAGAATAAACAGAAACTATATATAGTCTCTATTGGGACATCACAGGTGACTTTGGTTTTTTGACAAGGTTGATATTCAGAACTGTAGTAGCGCGCTCTGCATTGAGTACCCAAAGTCATTGCAGCAAATTGCTTAATCCATTGGGGAAAAAAGATAATTCATTTCTTATAAGAAAATCTTACAAACTAAAATTGACTACTCTGAATCTTGTACTTGTAGTTTGCCACGACATAGTGGACACGAATTATTCCTCTCAACCCACTTGACGACACAACTACTGTGAAATAGGTGTGAACATGGTATCTCCATCAATTTATATTTCCCATCTAGTTCCTCCAAGCAAATAGAACAACATCCGTCAGCTTCCCCAACAGAGTAGCTCTTCCGCTTGAGCTTTTCAATGGTGCCTCTGGAGACACCCCATGTGACTTGGTTGGGATCCGACTCGTATCCTCCAATTGAGGCTTCCTCATTGTCTTCCATTTCAACTTCATCTCTGGTGGCCATTGCCAACTTTATGTTCATGTCAAACCTTCCACGACCATTACCCAATGTCCGAAACATCGTATGCAAAATAACTCTTATAATGTTAGCCCAAAAACTGTGATGAACGCTCAAAGTATCAAGGACTCTCTCTAGGTGCGTTTCACATCCTGTATTAAATTCATGAGAAGACTAGTATACCAAGTGAACGCCATCTTCAACAGGGACAAAGGGAACAACCGTAACTTCATCCTTCCATCATTAGGGAAAAGTGTTAAAAAAGTCCTAAACCTTTTGTATTTATATCAATTTAGTCCTAAACCTTTTTTTTTGTGCCAATTAAGTCCTAAACCTTTTTACGTTGTGCCAATTAGGTAAGTCCCTTCTGGCCAATTTTGGCCAAATTTTGCTGACTGGACGCCGGCTGGCTGACGTGGCTTGATCGGCACTAACGTGGACAACTTTTAATAGTATTTTAATATTTTTGAATTTTATTTTGAATTTTATTTTGAATTTTATTTTGAATTTTATTCTTTTTATTTTTTCATTTTTCCTTCTCCTCCTTCTTCCTCCAACCGATCGCCGGACCTCGGCGACCGGCCAGAGGCGACAGCCGGTGAGGTTGAGGTTGACCTTACTGGCCACCTCGCCAGTGGCCGCAAGGGCAACCTCGCGCTAGATGAGGAGGCTCACCCTCACTGAATCTAGCAAGGGTTGAGGCTTGCCCATGGCCGGCAAAGCTCGACCTCTCCAGATCCGGTGAGGGCGGGCCTCGCCCGCTGGACAAGAGGCTGCCCTTGAGTCCTAGGCGGTGGGGCTCGCCCTTGCCTAATCTAGCGAGGGTCACGCCTCGCCCATAGCCGGCGAGGGCAAGCCCCACTGGCCTGGTGCAAGGCCACCCTTGTGGCCTAGGCTGTGGCATCCCAAAATTCTTAACGACCTCTAGCTATATTAAATTCTATGAATAGGTGATGGAAGTACCATCAAGTTATTGCCATTTAATCCATAATTTGCAATAAGATATATGGCCAAGCTTTTGAGGGATAATTATGTGATAGGAAAGAAAATCCTATCATTGGCCATGTGTTTTATAAATTGGAATTTATGGAATTATGATTTCAAGATTTTGGCCATGTGGAATTTAGTAATTAAATTCTTAAAAGAAAGAATTAAAGATGAATAATTGAAAGGGAAATTGTGGGTTTAATTAGGTTGGGCCTTAGGCCCAAGAGTATATGTCACATCCCAACTCTCGGTCACGTGACCATCCTTCGAGTTTGGTCGATTTTATTATGCGATATCCCCAGGACTACATATCGCCGACCCTGTCCTTTTTAATAGCACATGCGGAAGCAGTTATAAAAATCCCCAGACAATAAAGCAATGGGATATACAAGTAGGACTAGAAACCTGAACCTGAAAACCACATCCTTATGATTATATACAAGCCATACTAAAACGATTGGTTTCTACTCAAATTGATTCTATAGCAAACGTCATCAGGATCCTACTCTGAATCATTCTCGGGGTTCTCCTTCTGATACTCCTCTTCGGGTTCCTCATCAGGGTTTTCCTCATCAAGTTCCTCCTCCTTAAGCTCCTCATCCGGGTCCTGAAATGGTTATTCAATAACCACTGAGACAACGTCTCAGCAAGTTCTACCCCCTAAGACCCGATTAGTAAACTAATACACCTTAGGGCTGCCTGTGCATAACATGAGTCAGAGGACTTACCTTGGCCTCAAATTCCACCTGCATATTAGCACAAATCAAACAGGCACCCAAGCAATAACATCATAGATCGAAGCATCGATCTAATCGACTTAATCGATTACACGCCAACAAGACCACTCACGGTCATTTCCATTCAATCAATCAATTCGCAACATCAAATCAAGGCAGTGATTAATCACATTGAATCACACTCAGATCGAATCATCGATCAATCGACCTAGTCGATTACAAGTCAGTCGAATCATTTCTAGGTCATTCACTCCATCCCACATAACCTCCAATAGTACACTTAGTCACAGAGCTCCATCAATGCTCTCGGGCGTCGTTTTCGCCAAGGTGACATAAGTATCAGACGGTCTACGTGCGTTCTTTAAGGAGCTGTTTTCGCATAGTGATATTCCTCATCACCGAACCACGCCCGTCACAGGTCACAGATCACTGACAGTCTACATGCGTTCTTTAAGGCGCCGTTTTCGCACAGTGATGTCTTTCATCACCGAACCACGCCTGTCATGATTCATAGGTAGTCTACGTGCGTTCTTTAAGGCGCCGTTTTCGCACAGTGATATCCTTAATCACCGAACCACGCCTACCATAAGTCATAGACAGTCTACGTGCGTTCTTTAAGGCGCCGTTTTCGCACAGTGATGTACTTTATCACCGAACCACGCCTGTCTATACTTCGCACTTGATCGGTCTCAGCCAATAGAATTCTCAATTAGCTCTCATTGCTCTCTCCACTTACAGCTCAACAAGGCATTACAATTGTTAACTAGCCATACTCGGCCATCTACCGATCAATAACTCAATTTCACTCAATTTCAATCAATTTAGGGTAAGTCCCTAAAATATCACAATTTATTTAATTTCATACAACGTAGAGCTCAAATAAATAAACGGACTGCGCCACGACAATCAGCACGAAATTCCGGTCGACGGTCACCTCAGCATTAATTTCCGGAAAATAATTTAATAATTAATTAATTTCGAAAATTAATTATTAAATATTAAAATTCAATTTAGTTCAAAATAAAGCCCGGTTAAATAAACGGACTTCACCACGGTCGTCAGCATAATATTCCGGTCATTGGCCATCCAAGTTGAATTTTCGGAAAATAAATAATTAATTAATTTAATTCCGAAAAATAAATAAATAAACACAATAATTCCAATTTAGCACCATATGAAGCTCAATTAAATAAACGGTCTGCGCCACCATCATCAGCATAAAATCCTGGTCACTGGCCATCCCAGTTGAATTTCCGGAAAATAAATAATTAAATAATTAATTTCAAAAATTACTATTTAATTCCTAAAAATTCCAATTAGGCCCGAATCGCTTAATTAACACCCGATAAGGGACGGGAAAAATCCCAAGAAGCATCCAATAAATACTACAAGCAATTCTCTATCTAATTACACTAATCACACAACTAATATTTAAAGCAATTAACTAATAATCACTAATCAATTCTAATCTAACAACCTAATTACACTTAATTAACACTAATCAACCTTTAAGCGTAATTAGCAAACTAAGAAGGCATTAGTGAGTAAAACTCACTCAAAACGACGGGCTCGACGTGAGGATCGACTTTCCTCAAAGCGGGCCGAGCATCCGGGCTCGGGAAAACAGCCAAAACGGGCCAAAACCCACTGTCATACCCATTTTCCTTCTTCTCTGTGCGTTGCTGGTTAGGGCCGATGGAGGATGGATCCGGGGCTGAGTCGAGCTGTACCGGGCTGGCGGAGGGCGAGGGGACTCCGGTGGGTCGAGGTGGCGGCGCACGGTGGCCGGAGGTGGCCGAATCGTGGCCTATGCTGGCCAAAACGGAGCCAAACAGAGGTGGTTGGGAGCTGGGCGGAGCTGCTGGGCGGCGAGGACGCGAGGGGGTGAGAGAGGCGAAGGGCGAGCGGTGTGCGGCGGAGCTCGCGGGTGACTACGGTGCCCCGACGCGACGGCGAGCTGCTCCGGTCTTCCCCTCAGTGATGTTGTCTCTGCTTCTGTTCTGCTGTGTTCGAATGACTGAGAGGGAGAAGAAGAGAGAGGCTGGGGCGGAGGGCGTTCAAGCGAGCGAGAGGGAGACGGACGGCGGTGATACTCCAGCACGACGGCGACGGCGACGGCAGCTTTGTCCTGCTGCTCCTTGAACCGACGCTGGTTGTTGCTTTCATCCTGCTTCTGCTGTCTTCGAACAGACCGAGCGGGAGGAGGAAGAGAGAGGGCGAAGCTGCGCACGGGCAGCAAGACGGCGGCGACGGCAACTCCGACGGCGTGCAATGGCACGCGACGAAGGCGGCAAGAGGTGGCGACGGGCGGAGCTGCTTCGGCTTCTTCGGCTTCCATGGTGCCGAGCCGCCAAAGAGGAAGAAGGGGGGGTTTTGGTCGACGGAGGAGAGAGAGGAGGAAGAGAAAATCAATTTCTCCTTTCCCTCTCACACTCTCTCTCTCTCTTATGTCATCTGCACGTGGGCCACCATGGGCTGTCATCCACCCACCATTTTTGACAATTATGCCCCCTTCTAGAAGCATTTAGGTAGGCTAAAGTGTATGGTCCACTAGGCATTCGAATTTTGCTAGGTTTTCTTCCTAATTGGACCTTAATCCCACTTGAATCAAATCAATTTGACCCCCATAATTTCATTCAATATTTCATCGATCAAATTGGTACTTTTTCTTATCAGTATAGCCCACTTGCATCTTGAATTCACAATCTCTGGTTTCAACTGAACAAAACGGCCCTATTTATTCAGTCAAATTAAAACCCGAAAATCTGGATATCACAGTATAGATTTTGGAGGGCCAAATGGTCGGCCCATTGGAGCCAAGGAGGGGCTGTCGAGCAGCCCATTTGCTGGCCCAAGATAGGCCCAAGAAGAAGGCCCATTAACCTTGCATGTCCTCCAACACTTGTTCTCTCCTTTTTGCCACTTGTTCTCCTCATGAGAACACTTGTCCGCCATGCAAAGAGGGGATACATGCAATATAAAAGGGAAGGAAAGGAGAGAGAATGGCTGGTTAGCCATTCGGCCAAGAGAGAAAGGGAGAGAGAGAGAGGAAGAGGGTGCGGCCGAGAGAGGGAGGCCGAGAGAGGAAGGAGCCACCGCCGTCCGACCGCCGTGCTCGCCGCCTTGTGCCGCTGTTCGTGTGGTCTAGAGGCAAGTGGGAGTCCTCTAGCTTCTCTTGCATGCTTGTATGTTGTTTGCATGTTAGATTTTGAGTGTTTTAAGTGAGAAAAACCGAGGTATGGTTGGCTTGTTCTTAAGTCGTGTGACTGTTCTTGCTCGGATGGTGTGAGTCAGTAACTTGTTTGAGCTTGCATGTGTGTTTGGAGTCCGATTTTGGCTTTGATGTCTTCATTAAAGTTGTAGCTGACATCTTGTACTATAACATACTGAAATTTCATGGAAAATTATGGATATTTGAGGGGTTAAAGTCGCATCTTACGGAGACCTCAGATCTGGAGAGTTTTTACTAACCTTTTGCTGGATTCATGGTTGCATGTTGGTTTTTTGTTGAGAATATTACTTCGATTGCCTCATGAAAGTTGTAGGGAACATCTTAAAATACAACATACTCAAATTTGAAGTGAAAAGAACAAGTATAGCTTAGTAAATCGACTAGATCTTGAAGACCATGATTCTAGTGATGTGTTCCGAGACACTCGAGACTTCAAGGACCTAAATGATGACTATACTCTGGTTATTTAACCTAGATCTCTTCATGAAACTTGTAAAGGACACCTTGACAAATAACATATCCAAATTTAAGAGAAAACTAAAGATAATAGGTGGGTAAAATCTTAATATTTCGGAGTTGAAGGCACTGGACGATGCGGTAACGGATCCAGAAGTTTTGTGAGGTTGGATAAAATAATCTATAAGGAATCTGGTTTTGAGTTATTCATGAAAGTTGTACGAAAATATCTTGGTTATAACCCAGTACAATTTTATAATTTTTGGAGGCCATATGGATATTTTAATTTAATTTATTCGGAAACCGTGTATTCTGGTATCATCTGAAAAGCATAGGATGTTTTGGGAAAATTATGAAATTTTATAGAAATTCAATTTGGCCATGAATTTTGCAAGTAATTATCATCCTATAGGTTGGTTCAATAATTTCTTGAATTTTGATAATTTTGGGAATTTATAGTTATTTTTTAAAAATAAAATAATAAATAAATAAATAAATAAAAATAAATAAAATGATAAATGAATAAATGAATAAAAAGGAATTATTTCATTGGCCATAGATTCCATTCAATTAATTCATGCTGCATGTGTAATAAAGCTTTGATATGTCTATGATATTGAATTGAGATGCACATGTGATAAAGCCTTGATATGTCTATGATATTAAATTGAGATGCACATGTGAATAAGCCTTGATATGTCTATGATATTGAATTGAGATGCATATGTGATAAAGTCTTGGCATATGTATGGCAATTGAATCAATGCATGTGTGAATGTCATGCCTAGTATGATTTGTTTGATATCATGCCATGTGCCATGTTAAGAATGTGAATAAAATACTGGTAAACATGGATGATGGTAAATGAGGAGATGGTTGTGATGGCGGATGATGCTCGGAATGTATAGAGATACATTGTCGAGATTCCTCGGGAGTGTCGGGATGCCCGGTGGTATACGGTACGTAATTCCAGGGGAGGCCTGGTGGTATGTCGGTACATAATTCCGGAAGCCTTGTCGGAGGTCTTTGCCCGAAAGGAATACCTCGCGATGCCAGGATTGGGGTGCGGGATGCCCGGCTAGGGAGTGTAAATGCCGGAAGCCCTGTCGGAGGTTTCTACCCGAAGGGAATGCCTCATGATGCTAGTTGGGATACGAGATGCCCGGAATGTGGGGGGCCGGATGCTCGGTGGCCTGGGAGGCTGAATGCCGGAAGCCTCGGAGGTCTTTGCCCGAGGGGATGATGAAATTGATGATTTGAGGAATGGGTGATGTGGTGATCAAATTGAAAGCTAAAAGTGGAAATTAAACCATGGCATGATATGCATGATGATATGCATGATGATGATGGTGATGATGATATGTGATGTTAAATAATGATGATCACCCATGGTATGATATGCATGATGATATGCATGATGATGATAATGATGATGAGATATGATATGGCATGATGACATGTGTAATGTGATGATGTCATGATGATGATGACATGTATGATATAATGATGCCATGATGATGATGACATGTGTGATGTGATGATGTCATGATGATGATGACATGTATGATATAATGATGCCATGATGATGATGACATGTGTGATGTGATGATGCATGATAGTATATGCATGGCTTCAAGGTAAGTAACGCCTGCAATGCATGTATGATTTGCATGATGCATTGAGTTGTTATTGGATTCCTTTACCTGTTGAGTGGTTGTACTCACCCCTTTTGGGGACCAACATTTCAGATTAGTAGATGGTTTGAGCGGTTGGATATGACCGCGAGGAGAATGATAGCAAAAGAGGGAACCTTTGGACGCCGACATTGATCGATGGACTTTAAGTGTATGACTGTTGGAGGAAATGTCGGTCATCTTTTGGAGTGTAGCCGAATATAGAAGATTACGGCATTTTGATGTACCGATGAATGATGTCCATCTGATTTAAGTAAATAAAAGTGTACGGCTTGACTTCTATAAAATGTTTAGTTAGTGTGCATCGATTTCTGAACATAGGGAAGGGAGTTTGTTGGATGTGCTTCCGTATTTAAATTGCGCAAGGGACCGATCTAAAAGATGTAAACCCCCAGGTTGTATGGACCCGCTGCAATTGAAATGGTATCATAGTGATATGTTAATAAGGAAAGTGAAAGGTAAGCGAACTGTGTCGACCCTAATCGGATCGGGGGCCGTCGAGGGGTGCCACATTCCTGTTTTGGTATCAGAGCTATGGTTTATTTGGAGTGATAAGGTGCCTCAGATGGAAATGAGGATAGAAAGATGCACACCATAGGATATAAAACGAAATAATTGAATAACGGGTGATGAGTATTCACTCGTAGATCCCTGGTAACTAATGTGATGTTGCTTTCGTGTGTCAGTAACATTCTATGTTACTTATGTGACTTTAGTAAATAACCTTAATTAATGATCTGACTAGTGACACCAAGTTACAAATTATTCTTGAGGCAAATGCTTGGAAATTACAGGAAAGCCATGGTACAAGCTGGAAGTGCTCATCCATCGAGGGCTGAACCTCGGATGGAAGACATCCTGCAGGCATTGGCCAATATTGAAAATCTGATGGATAGACAAGCGCAACAACAACCCGGAGTGGAACGTCGCCCTCAGGGACTAGTGGAACAATTTCTGAAGTTGAAACCACTTAAGTTTAGTGGAATGGGAAGTCCTGAGGAGGCGGAACATTGGATTGATAGAATGGAACGAATTTTCCGGTTGTTGGACTGTAGTGATGCTGAGAAAATAGTTTTGGCAGAGTACCAGCTAGAGGGAAATGCAAAGTTTTGGTGGAGAGCTTCGAAGGATACAATCTTTCCACCAGGTACTGATGTGAACTGGGATGAGTTTGTTAGGGCTTTCAATATGAAGCATTTCTCTGACTGTGCCAAGGATAGGAAGATTGATATAGCTAGTATGAACACCTAGAGGGGGTGAATAGGTGTTTAAAATAACTCTTGGCAAATATATGCGGAATAAAATAAACTTCAAACAAAGGAGTTATGGAAGAGAATAAGAACACATAAATTATAGTGGTTCGGCTTAATCCAAGCCTACGTCCACTCTCCCACGCTAACAGCCTTCTTGGCTGGATTCCACTATGCAATCAACAAGAGATTACAACTTCGAGTGCAAACACTTAGTAGTAGATCACACTACAAATGTTTAAGCTCTCAAGAGACAAGTATATGATCGAAGGTTGCTCAGACTTTGGAATTATTAATTTTTACGCTCTATCTCTTACTTGCTCATCGGTCCATGATCTCCTTAAATACTCCTCCACTTCCAAACTACCCGTTGGACAGTATCCCGGAGAATCGTCTTCCAATATACCCATTGGACAGCTCTGTATCTAGAAGATTTGGTAGCCGTTGAGTGACAAAGGTAGAATCCCAAATTGATTCCGATCGCCCATACAAACGAAATCTTGGTTTCCATAAGTAAAGCTTCTTCGTATAGAAAGTTCTTTTCTTCAAGTTCCAATCGTCAATCAAATAGATTGAGTTAATCAAATCAATCTTGATGTGGAATCCAAACCAGATCACTACCCGTTATATGATTGGGCTTGATTTACGTTCTGTCGAATATGGATGTAAAGTCTGAGAGCAATAGACTTTACAATCTGAGTCTGTAGACTTTACAATCTGGATCTGAATATATCTACTTCTGAACAGATTTAACTTTAAGGTCTGTACCCAGTTCAGCTTCAGCATAGAATCTGTCTTCTGGTTCAGCATTCACGTTCAGTCTAGAATCAGTCAGGGTTGACAGACTTCTGATGTAGAACAGACTTTGACACAGAAGTCTGGAAATCTTCATAATATACTTTGGACATATGTTACGTTCATACTTCTGGCCGTCTTCTCACTTTGACAATATCCTTTACATGTTCTATCATCCGCATGGTCTATTACTTAACCAGTAAACATGTTAGTAGCCTTTGATTTATTTTGTCATCTTCAAAACATCATAAGGGATTTCCCTAACAAAGATCACTGAATTTGTTCAGTTAGAACAAAGGGAGCTGGCGATAGACCAGTATGAGGCAAAATTTTCTGAATTGACTAGGTATGCTCCTAAGTTGGTTGAGGATCGAGAGGAAAAGACTAAGAGATTCCTGAAAGGATTAAGGACTGATATTAGGAAACAACTGGTGCCTTTGAATATAAGGGATTATAATGAGATTTATGAGAGGGCACAGTTGGTGGAGCAAGAGTTAATGAGACAGCAATCAGAACCTAAGAGGCAGATGACCTTTAATGATGTTCGAAGAGGTAAGAGACCCTATCCTGGTCAAGGTCCGACCTGGGATGTTAAGAAAAAGAGTTTGGAAATTTTAGAAGAGCTTGGAATGGCCCGATTTTAGGGAGAGCACCCTACCAGGGTAATTTTTGCTAGAGATGTGGTAGACAACATGGGCCAGGACCTTGTAATAGCCAACTGAGGTGTAATGGATGTGGGCAAATAGGACACTTTAAGAAAGATTGTCCACAAAAGAGGTTGCAGCCGAATGTTAGCTCGGTGCAACAGGTACAACAAAGTACTATTGAACCAAATTCACCAAGGAATCCACAGAGGCCACCACCACAAGGAAGGGTGTATGCGGTCACTCAAGAGGAAGCAGGAGCTTCCAAAAGTGTTATTTCAGGTACGATTTCGTTAAAGGGCTAAGTAGGTATATGTGTTATTTGATATAAGTGGCACGCATCCATTGTGTCTGAGAAAATATAAATGATTGTGAGTAGTAGGAACCGAATCTCTAGATATGCCTCTTTGTGTTTTCTACATCACTGAAAGTGTGTTGTTATCTACGTTAGTATGTGAGATGTGTGACATAACCCTAGGGGAATGAGATCTGGAAATGGACTTGATAGTGATAGTTATGTATGACTTTGATGTCATTGTAGGAATGGACTAGCTCCGTAAGCAATGGACTAGGATGAATGATCTTCTGAGATAGTACTTGCCCGTGTGCTAAAGATAAAACCGTGAGGCTAAGAATGGGATAAGCCAAAACGGATAATAACTCTGTAAGTTAATCCCTATTGAAACGAGACCCAAAGGACTGAATTGGCACAACATAAAAAGGTTTACGACTTAATTAGTACCAACAAAAGGTTTATGACTAAATTGGCACAAATGCAAAAGGTTTAGGAATTTTTTAACACTTTTCCCAATGCAAAAGAAAAAATCATGTCGAACCCTCCACGACCATTACCCAATGCCCGAAACATTGTATGCAAAATAACTCTTATAATGTTAGCCCAAAATCTATGACGAGCACACAAAGTATCAAGGACTCTCTCTAGGTGCATTTCACATCCTGTATTGAATTCGCAGGAAGACTAGTATACCAAGTGAATGGCATCTTCAACAGGGACAAAGGGGACAACCGTAACTTCATCTTTCCATCACTATTAACATCACCACATTGAGCCGTAAATCGGCTAATATGTTCCATAAATGACTAATCATCCTCCCCAGTAATGAGGTTACCACTGAGGGATTTTGTATTTCCTGGGGTATGGGATGTTATCAACCCAATCCGAATATGGCTTACGATAGATAGGCCTCAAGACATCTCCATCCAATCCCATTCTTTACATAACCAAACAAGCAACTTGTTCTATAATCCTTTGATCTCTCAGATAATCTAGAGCCTGATTTACTTGATTCATTTGTACGTTTGGCAGTGAAGAAGGACAATTAGCAAAGTCTCTTAATCCTCCTTACGGGCGGTAAGGCTGACACCTTGCAATCGGTACGGGAATTGACCCAATATTCACCATCCTTACAGTCAGCACCACATCACCGCCCCCCGGGAAGCTAACATCAGGGAGGGCTGGTTACGAGACACTCATCGGGATCTCATTTCCTTGATTTGAAGTATCTCCAATTGCCTTTGCAAGATTGCTACCATTTGAGATTTCTGGCATTGACCCAGATAAGGGCAATATTTTTGGAACCCCAACTCGTTCACTCTAACTGCTCTGACTCTAATCATTCAAACTGTCACGCCTTTGCATAATCTCAATAGACGGATGGGATTTGAACTGCTAACAGGTTGAGCTAGAACATCCATAGATTGCAGAGTTGCACCGGTATGACCAGTATGACTCATGTTTGCTTGATTCGGCAACCTCATTCTTGAAGTCAAATCAATAGCCAAATTGGTTAACAAAGGAGTCAAGATAGTTGACAAATGATTAGCCATATGATTGGCCAAATCATTTTGCTGCTCTTCGAACATCCTTCTCATGGTGGCCATCACTGTCTGGTTCGGGGCCAACTCTCTTCTTTGATCCTCGGACAATTTTCGCGGAATATCTTCGGCATTAATACCCATATTGACACCATCAACAAGATCTGAAATCTGACTAGAGGTCTTGGAACGGACGTTCCATTCTCTTACGCACTATGGGAACAAGTTATCCTCACTGACAGAGGAGCGACTCTCCTGGTTTCTCATTTTTGCCATCAACACCTCTTAAAAGTTGAACACAATGGTCCCACCAAGCATGCCAAAAAGATGTTCGACGGAGAAAGTTCCCATGACGAAAATCTTTCACCGAAGATGGTAGAGCTTCAGTTTTATTATTTAAAATGAGTCCCGTCTCGCTCCACAAAGGAAGCAACAGATCTAAATTATGGCAAAAGTAAATACAAGAAAATAGGAGAAATGTAAAGTGTGTTTGAATGTAAAATGCAGTAAAATGAAAGAAAACATTTTGAAAGCAAAATGATCAGTTGTTGATTTTTTTTTGCCAAAATATCCTTACAAGCATGTCTCTTCAGCTATTTAGTAGTGTTCCACAGATAATTGCCCCTTAGCAGTTTTTTTTTTTTTTTTTGGTCGGAAGTGTACTTAGATGTGTTCGGGGTAATTACATGATAAACATCAGTACTGAGTAAATCAATTAAAGTTAAGGGGGGGTTGATTACCCAATCTCTTGGGAAGATATTCTCTCTTTGAGCCCATGCAATCCAGTCGGCGGGCCGGTTGGCTTCTCTACTGTAGTGGGCCAAAGATAGGCCCGAAAAATTTCGGATTTTCTCTCGGATCCGGTCCACCAGCCCAGCCACTTCCCAACTCGGTTTTGTCCTTGTCTGAACTGCTTGCACGAGCAGCAAGAAGTCAGATTGTACTTGGAGAGTTTCAGTCGTGCAAGTTGAGAGGAAAGCTAGGGTTTCGAGGAGAGCTATGGCTTCCGCTTGCTCAACTAAGGAGGTAGCGATTTTCTTCGAAAAACCGTCCACCAAGCAGCCCCTTGAGTCCCGACAGATGCAGTTGATGGCACTTCAGCTCGCGATCCCTCCTTTGTTTTCGCCAGGGTCTGTTGTTGTTCGATGAATTATGGTCGCCGTATCTCCCTGCTCCTCCAGTTCTGTTGAATCATTTCCATCCCCAACAGCGAAGGCATTGAAGACGCTCCTGTGCCCGGCCACTCCGCTACCTTCCTCAAAAGGTGGGGTGTTTCGGTTTCGGATCATAGATTTGTTTTCCCCCAAATCTGCTGTGCGTTCTGACGCCCTGTTTGGAATCCAATCGATGCCTTCCTCAATTGCTAGTGGAGTTCCAGTTCGTACCCCTGCTTTGATTTCCGCTGGATCTGTTGCTTCGTTTTCTTCCCCAACAGTGTCATGATCATCCTTGGTTTCGAAAGCTGGTTGTGATCTATTCTCTGCCATTTCGCTCCTCTCCTCCAGATCTGGTGATTCAGCCCCATCCCAGACATAAGAGGCGTCTATATTAATACTCAAAACGTTCGGAGACGGCGGTTTCCATCTCTGCGTGTGAGCCTCTGTGTTTTTTGTTGCTGTTTTCTCCCGATTGCATCTCATGTAGTTCTCACTTAAAGCTATTGCTTTGGACAGGGTCTGGTTTGGAGACAGGGGATGATGTTCAAAGACAAACCAGTTTCGATCTTTCCAAATGCACCATATCGCTGTGGCAATTAAGTTGAGATTTTGGTTACTGCTTGGATCTTCTTCTTTTTTAATATAGCCAATCCTCAAGTCATTGTAACCCAAGTCTTGATATTTGGATGTGCAGGGGACTCGCTCGCCATAGCTTTGCAGTCCAAGGACAGAGTAATAGAGCATGTTCAACGGTTTCAGCTTCGGTTTTACAGATTGGGCACATTGGATTAGGTACTACTTTCCTTCTATGCAAGTTTTCCACCGTAGGTACTGCGTTTTGGCAAGCATTGCAGAGGAACTGTTTTACTCTAGGTAGAGTGTTTATATTCCAGATGAATTTCCAAAAGGCTGGCTTTGTTTGATGGGAGGAAGATGCCGTTGTGGTTGTTTGGATTGATGTTTGATTTCTGTTGTATATATATCCGCTTTTCACCGAGTAGTCTCCTGATTTGTTGCTCATCCATACCATTTTATCTGCTGTAGAAGGTAAACCTATGGTAGTTGCAAGGATTTCCTTAATTTTTTTATCATCAAACAATAGCCGAAGCATTTCCTCATTCCATTTCTCCTCCCTGTGGTCTATTAGAGCAGACACTTTCTCTGGCTCATCTCTTATCGCTAGCCCACCAATAGTACCACTCTTTAACCATTTATCCTCCCTGATAGAAATAGTCTGTCCATTGCCTACAGTCCACATAACTTGAGGGGCTATTGAGTCTCTCCCTAAAATGATGCTTTGCCAGCCCCAAGACGGTCTAGATCCTTTTCCAGCTTTCCAAAAATTGCCTTGTGGGTAGTATAGTCCCTTCATAAGTTGCTTTAGCAAGGAAGAAGGTTGTTGAGAAATACGCCAAGCTTGCTTGCCTAACATCGCCTTATTAAAAGCTAGGAAGTCTTTGAAACCTAGCTCGCCTTCCTCCTTTATGAGTTTTAAGTTTTCCCATTTTTTCTAGTGAATTCCAGCAGCTTTGTTACCAATTCTCTTTACCAGAAGTTTGCAATTTTCTTTTCAATAGCTTTGCAAATTGACACAGGGAGTTTGAAAACAGACATTGCAAATTGTGGGATGGCCTGTACAACTGATTTAATCAATATTTCCTTACCTGGTTTAGACAGCAAGTTATCCTTCCAACTCTCCAACTTCATGCTTACCCTTGCAAGAATCCATGCAAAGATGTCTTTTTTTGAACCACCCCAATCAGAGGGAATCCCTAAATACTTCCCTGTTTTCTTGATTTCTCAGACTCTTAACTCTTTAGCCATATTCTTTCTCAGACTCATGGGACAACTCTTGCTGAAATAGTGCCTGATTTGTTAAGATTTATTGCCTGTCCTGTTGCGAAGCAATATTGATTCAGGATGGCTGCCAAATTCTGACATTCTATAACCGTACCATGGAGGAAAAATATTGAGTCATCTACGAACAGTAGGTGTGATAATGTAGGACAGCAGTTGTTTAACTTAATTCCCCTTAGAGTGCCATCCGCCACTACTTGTTTCATTAAGTTGGATAGAACGTTAGCCACTAAAATAAATAGGTATGGGGAAAGAGGGTCACCTTGTCGGATTCCTCTGGTTGGCTTGAAAAATGGTAAAGGATTGCCGTTGAAATTGATGCGGAAAGACATCGTGGACACACATTGCATCACCCATTGGACCCATTGGTCACAAAATCCCATATTTTTCAGGCATGCCTGTAAAAAATCCCATTCAATACGGTCATATGCTTTTTGCATATCAAGCTTTAATACCGCTTGCAACTTGCTCTTTCTTTCCCGAGTTCTCTACTTAGTAACACCTCTTGCACTATCAAGATATTATCTTGAATTTTTCTTCCCCCCACGAATGCACTTTGTTCTTCAGCAATGAGACTTGGTAACAAAGGTTTCAGCCTATTTGTCATTACTTTGGAGATGATTTTGTATATAAAATTGCACAGGCTGATAGGGCGGAACTGTTCAAGCTTTTCAAGGTTTGGGACTTTGGGGATTAGAGTTATTTGGGTTCTATTCATGTCGAGGTTTAAGTTTCATGTTTCGAAAAACTTCTGCACTTCTATGAAAATTCCCTAGCTTAGGTCTAGCCAATGATTGCGGTAAAACATCCCATTTAACCCATCTGGTCCAAGAGCCTTAGTTGCTCCTAATTGCTGCATTGCCTCAGTTATCTCCTCAATTGTTACAGATTTTACCAACCTTTGGTTCATTGTTTCATCTACTGATGTTGGTATTTGTTGTACGACAGGCTGAAAGTTGCGTTCTCGCACTGACAAGTATAGGTTTTTAAAGAAAACTTGCGTCATCTCCCTCAGCGGCTGATCTTCTTTCACCCATTCATCAGCTGCATCCTTTAAGAAGGTGATTCTATTTCTGTTTCTCCTCTGAATAGTTGATGCATGGAAAAACTTTGTGTTTCTGTCTCCCCATTTTAGCCATTTGACTCTTGATCGCATAGCCCAAAACATTTCCTCTTGCAACCACAACTTTTCAATCTCCTATTTCAGCTGCTTTGCTCTCTCACTTTCTCTTTGTACTCCCCTTTCATTTGTCAACTTTTGTAATTCATTTTTCAGCTCATCTATTCTCTGTTTTGCATTTTGGAATCTTTTTTTGCTCCACTTTGCTAACGTTTGGGCCACTAGCTGCAGCTTTTGTACAATATTCAGCCTTTGAGAATCTCCATCAGCCTAAGCCTGTTTTACCAACAACATGCTTTCCTCATCATCTGCCCAAAATGCTTCATACTAGAACACCCTTCTTTTCTTTTCTCTTCGCGGATATAATGATATTACTAGAGGGCTGTGATCTGACCCTATAGCTGGTAGTGCTCTACTTTCAGCATTAGGATACATAATTCGCCAATCCAGATTGCATAATCCCCTATCTAGTCTCTCTTTGACTAATTGATCCCCTGCCCGGTTATTTTTCCAGGTAAAAGCACAACCCTTGGATTCCAAATCCATTAAGGAGCACCTACCAAGAAAGTCCCTGAAGGCTGTTAGTCGGTAGTTTTCCGCTCGCTTTCTTCCCACTTTTTCCCAGTGGTACAATAGCTCATTGAAGTCGCCCATGCAAAGCCAAGGTATATGGTAGTTTCTACTCATTCTATAAATATCCTCCCATAGACGTGCTCTGTCTTGAAAAACATTAGGAGCATGTATAAAAGTAATTTGCATTTGCTGTCCTGTTCCCATTACTTGACAAAGTATACTTATATAGTTGTTCGAGAATGATTAAATGGAAATTGCTACCTGATCATCCCAAAATACAGCCAATCCCCCTGCAATTCCTTCCGGATTCACTAAAAAACTGTTTTGGAATTTCAACCTCCTTCTTATCTGATGCACCTTTTGTTCCCAATTCTTTGTCTCCATTAGAAATATAATATTGGGCCTTTCTTGAGTCACTAAGACTCGCAAAGCCTGAATTGTTAAGGGTGTGCCCAACCCTTGACAATTCCAACTTAGTATTTTCATGGCTCCATCGGTGGCTTATTAGGGCAAGCCACTAGAGCCCACTGACTTGACTTCTCCGCCTCCTCGGTCGGGGTTTCCACCATCTGTGAACTGTTTAAAATTGTTGTTTTCGAGCTTTGTGCACCATAGGGACAGAAACGCTTGCCTTTTTTGACTGTTGGGTGCTTGATGCTTTTAAATTTCTGCCTAATTAGCCCTTCTTCTCCTGTTGCAGCCTCTAACATATCAAGTTCTGCTTCTTTTTGCTGCTCTTCGTAAAGAACCATGACAGATTCATCATCTATACAACAGCTCCTTCTCTTTTGAGGGCTATTATCCCATGTGATTTGTATTGTTAACTGCTGTGTTGATGGATTGATTTCCTTGTGAGTTGGTTGTATATCATTCTTCTGTCCCCAAATGACATTTAAAGTGTGCTCCTGCTGCTAGTTGTGGTCCTCTGAAACAAAATGCATTGGAGTCTCTGGCACACTATCATTGTCTTCTAGGATTGGCTCTTGCTTGCTATAAAAGATTTTCCCATATGGGCTGAGGTCATGCACATCTGCTCGAAGCCAATTCCCAAATCTTCTTGGTAAGTCTTCTGCCAGCCCTGACTTTTCATAAGGAATCTCCTTACAATCAGTAGCATAGTGCCCTATTCTTTTGCATGAATAACAACAATGTGGTAGTCGCTCGTATTTAAACTCTACCCATAGTTTCCTCCTTTCCGGATTCACAAGAACTCCTGTTTTTAGAGGATTTTCCAGATTCAGCATCACCTTTGCTTTGCCTATTTTGTAATAGCTATTTTCTTTCGCTTCCAACTTCACATCTATAACAGCCCCCAATTTAGAGGCTATGTCCTGAATGACTTCCCTCGTGACTCTCCCAAAAGGTAGGTCATATAGATTTACCTTACCATTTCAATTTCTACAACATTCTGGAAGCTTGAGTTTTTAATCGGTAACCGCTTTGCCTTGGTGATATTTCCGCCGGTACCGACTCTCGTAATTGCTTCCATTCTTATCTCTTCAATTTCGGTATGACCCTTACCGCATTACTCGGAATTGGGGCTTGTCGACTATGGGCATTCTGGCCCACTTTTCTTCAAGTTCTGTGTTTTAGGCCCACTTCATTCTCCTTGGATTCCGAAGTCCAATAAGCTAGTTTGGGTGCCAACAATGTTGATCAGGCATTTGTTGTTTCTTTCGGAGGAATCTATGAGCTGGGGGATGACTTGGTCAAAAAATGATGACCTTTGTTGGGGAGGATGTTGGAAAGGTCATTTTGATCCGAAATTTTGGCTCCATTTCGAAGAAAACGTGGGATAGAGACTGATTGATTAAAACACACTAAGGATGAGTTAAAGAATTGGAAGGGAACCGAACCAGCTTTACCCGGCCTTGCACTGTTTAGTTTCCAGCCCTCGAGTTGAACTAGTTTTGAACAGATTCCAAGGCTTATTCACAGTAGAATCGGGTTTGACCGTTCCAAAACCAAACAATATTAGTCTCTTAGTTAAAAACTTTTGCAAAAACAATGAGGCTAAACATTTCAGCATAAACAGTTCATTATGGTTTCTTGATTGACAATTTAAAAAATATATATAAAATAAAAATTGAATATTGCAAGTGTTATAACTTTTGTATTGTGCTAATTTGATTATCATATTTTTTTTTTCTGTCATTTGAGTACCATATGACTTTTCAATCAATCACTTAAGCGATATAATTATTTTTAAAACGGTGACTACAATTGTTATCTCATGTTGGATTTTCCATACTTGGGCGAATGGGTTTAAAAGTTATGACACTCAATTAATGTTTTTTAGAAGTCATGTTACTTAAGTGATTAAAAAAAAAACGTTATAGCACTCAAGTGAGTGCTAAGTAAGTGTCTTACGAAAGTTATGACACTTGTAATGTCCTTATCTAAAAAATATGCATATAATTAAGAAATTAAATAAAAAAAGAATAAGGAAAAGATAGACCGGTTTTTTAGGTTGTAGAATTAATCGATTGGGTTTCATACCGAATCTAGAGACAACCTATTCAGTTTCCGATTTAAAAATTGAAACCAACTCTAACATGATAGGTTTGAGTTCTTTCTTAGGATATATCTATCCTAAAATTGATCAAGCTTAGACGATACCAATGTGCCGCTGGCCAGGCCAGAATCGTCGAATCCAGCCTAGGAAAGAAGGAGCTTAGGACGAGCGATTTTCAATTGATTAGGGTGTATGCACGAAAGCCATCAAAATCTTGTCATTTCCAGCGAGGTCCACATGAAGCGGCGGTAAATGTGATGAACATAAGAGCCCATTTTGTGAATCTTCAAATGAATTGAAATCGTATAGAATTTAAAAATGATAAAATTATTATTTTATTGATGACTTATAAATAAATAAACGGACTCTGTTTTGCAATATAAAGCAATTGAAAATCTGCTATGGGATTTGAAGTAATAAAGTAATTATTTTGGCAGTGCGTTCGACCAATATACAAGGCCACTTGTAGAATCAAAATTTTATGGATACTGAAATATGCAGTTTGAAAGTGTAAAATTATTATTCTATTTGTAAGCTACTGATGAATAAACGTGCTCACTTGTGAAGCGAATATTTTGTTGGTAACATACAATGCAATTTAAATGAGTAAAATAATTAATTTTCTTTTATTAAACTACCCACAAGTAAATGGACCCACCCGTGAAATTGCAAACGGGTTCATAATGTATTATTAAATTTGAAAGTCGCAAGGTCCTTGTTTTATCGATCCTCCTCGAATGGAAAAGCAGCTCATAATCTACTGACATTTGAAAGTGGTGGAATCATTATTTCACGTTACCATAACCTTCTACTAAAATATAATGTAGTTTTGTTAGGGGCTCCATATTTTTGTTTACTAATTTTTCCTCTTAAAAAATTATGCAAAAGTCACCAAAAATGCTAAACTATACTCACTATGACACATTTACCCCGTACTTTCTTTTTTGTGTGATACTACTCTAAATTTGTACCAGTATAACACATTTACTTCAAACTTGTATAATGTGATGCATTTATTCCAAACTTCTTTTCGTAACACATTTATCCCAAAAAATTAGTGTTACAAAAAAAAAAAATTTAAGGTTTTTGGTGTCACAGAAAATATTTAGAGTAAGTGTATCATACATGTAAAAGTTTGGGGATTTTCGTGTCACTAAAAAAGAGTTTTGGGTAAATATATCATACAAGTACAAATTGGAGTTTTGGTCACAAAAAAAAAAAAATTAGGATTTATGTGTTACAGTGAATAAAATCTGGGTTTTTTTTTTTTTTTTGGGTTTTTCCCTTAAAAATTCTAACTAGAAATATATCATTTGCAAAATTCACGATTTTGTGCTTGGTAAAGATTCAAAAGAAGAAACTTGTTTTATTTGAAGGGGTTGTATTATGTGAAATTTCAAAGATATAGTAATGCAACCTAGCTAAATTTTTAATCGAAATATTGATGAATGAGCGAGCAGCATGTGTCATTAACATTAACACAGGGACCTTTTCTCATGGTTCATTTATTTCTTTTCGAACAATGTATTGCAGAGAGGCGAAATACACATTAACAAAACTTCAAGAGGAAGTTTAGTCAATAGAAACCTACAGACCACATCATGCGTTTACAAACCTCATCCATCGATAGACCCATCAACTTGTTGAACCCAACTTGACTAGTACGATGCCGTTATTATAGTCGTTGCCCTTCATCTCCTTTCCTTTGCATATCTCCTTTCCTTTGCATGTCTCTCTAGTGCAAATTTGGCATCTTGGGTTGCAAGTTTGTTGGCAAGATTTTTTGTAAACGCAAGATAGATGAAAAGCAAGACGATTAAATTTGGCATACCAAATCAATGGATATTTATTTTATTTATACTTTCCAAACTGGAATCATGGATTATTTAGTTTCTTACAACTCAAGGATTATGTACTTTCCAAATTCGAAATCTTGATAAATAGATAACCTGTATGTGGCATTAGCACATGAACCTTGTCCTATACTGTTCTTTTATATATTTTTTCTAACAATATCTTGCAAAGAGGCACAACTTACAGTTGACTGTCTCTTTGACCGAGAAAGTGAAATATTTCCAAAGGCTGACATTGATATATATCTAAGTAAAATGGGCTATTTGTTTATTTTGGCCAGGAAAGCAAATGGCTGTGAAAATAAAGCTATTCAAAGTGCGAAGACTGGAAATATAAAGGGTATGAGAATGATTGGGAGATCTCTTGCAAAAATTACAATATATGTTTTTATGACCCACCAGCGACTACTTACAATTAATTATTGATATAAATCTACAATAATTCCTAATCAGATATGCAATTATTGATTAAAAAAAGTTATAAACTCTGGACACAATCACCTATCATTTAGCAATGATTATTAGTAAGAAGTTATTAATCCTGATGCCATAGGCATAACCATTTAGCAACCATATACTCGTGTCGACCATCATCTTTGTCTTCGAGCCTCAACACCTAACAAACATTTGCAATAGTTGGCAGTTGATGACTCATCAATTGGTTGATGGGAGAACAGTAACAATTCAAACAATATCGAATTAACACTGCGGAATAAAATAATCTCTCATATTGTGTAAACCTAATATGAATCGATATGGTAGAGTAAAATAAATACCAAGCACGCAAACACAAGATGATTTTTTTACATGGAAAACCTCCTTGGTGTGAGGAGATCAAAAACCATGGGACGGAAGTCCACCCGAAAATCTTCACTAACAACAAATTTGGGTGAACAATGTTCTTCTTTAGCAAATACTAGAGGTAACTGGCAACAAAGAGATCGAGAATATAATTATTGGCGATATATATGAATTTCACAAGAGATCAATGATAAATCTGACCAAAAACGCAGGTTTCGATCAATCCATGAAAAACTTGATGTAGGGAGCTTCAAACGAAAATCAAACCATTCAGATGCAAGAAGATTACGCCACGAAAATGCTGATTTTAGCTCAATTGGACCACGAATCGACCTCCGATGCTAGCTTGATGTAAATCAGACTTTGCCCCAATCCTAGATTTTATGCTTTCTCTTTTTCTCTTGTTACTACGTCTTTTTTGCGGCTACCACTTTAAAAATAGTGAAAAACCATATTTCTTCATATGACTTATCATATGGGCTCAAGCTCTTTTGGGTTTGTAACTCATTGGGCTTCCTCCACATAGGAGTGAACCCATCTAATAAATCTCCCCCTCACGACAATGTGGAGGTATTCACCATCCCTACTATCAATTAGCAATGTTCAAGCTTCTCTCTTGGTAGAGTCTTTGTCGTCATATCAAAGCCATTATGATCCGTATGAATTTTGTCAAGTTCCAACAACTTTTTATCTAAAACATCCCTCATACAATGATATCTAACATCAATATATTTCAATCTAGAATGAAAAGATGAGTTCTTACCGAAATGAATTGCACTTTAATTATCACAAAATAGCACATACCTCTTTTGCTTGAATTCAAGTTATTCTAAAAACTTCTTCATCCATAACATCTCTTTACTAGCTTCAATCGCTACAATAAATTCAGCTTCGGTTGTAGAAAGTGCAACACACTTCTGCAATCCTAACTTCCATGACACAGCTCCGCCCATAAAAGAAATCAATCAACCAAAAGTAGATTTACGAATATCAATACCTCCTGCCAAGTCGGAATCTGTGTATCCAACTAACTCAAGTTTCCCAGTCCCGAAACTGAGTTTCAAATTTGAAGTTCCTTGAAGATACCTTATAATCCACTTCATTGCATTCCAGTGCTCTCTGCCTAAATTTGACAAATATAGACTAACAACGCCAATTGCATACGCTAAGTCTGGGCGTGTACATACCATCACATACATTAAGCTTCCTCCAGCTAAGGCTTATGGAACACTTTCCATATCTTTCTTCTCTTTATCAGTCGTAGGATTTTGCTTCATATTTAACTTAAAGTGGGCAATAAGAGGAGTACTAACCACTTTAGCCTTGTCCATGTAAAATTTCTAAAGGATATTATCGATATATTTCTCTTGCGACAAAAACAACTTCTTAGCATCTCTATCTCGGGTAATTCTAATGCCAAGAATCTGCTTTGTCGAGCCTAAGTCTTTCATGGTAAAAGGCTTGCTCAACTGTTTCTTCAATAACTCAATTCTTGAAGCATTTCTGTCAATAATCAACATATCATCAACATAAAGTAAGAGAATAATAAAGTCATCATCAGAAAATTTTTGGACAAACACACAGTTGTCCGAGGAAGTCTTCTTGTAGCCCTGTTCTGTTATAACTGATGCAAACTTTTTGTACCACTGCCTCAATGCTTATTTTAGGCCATAAAGATTTTTCTTCAATTTGCTCACATAATTCTCTTTCCTTTATATTTTCAAACCCTCAAGTTGTTCTATGTATATCTCTTCTTCCAAGTCACCATGTAGAAAGGCTGTTTTGACATCCATTTGCTCAATTTCCAAATCTATGGTAGCTGCCAAGTCTAGTACCACACGGATATAAGACATTTTCACTACCAGAGAAAATATAACATCAAAATCAATACCATTTATCTGACCGAATCCCTTAACAACCAATCTAGCTTTGTACCGTGGTTGTGAAGTATATTCATCTTGCTTCAACCTATATGCCCACTTGTTCTTCAAAGCTCTTTTACCTTTAGGTAACTTCACCAACTCAAAAGTATGATTATCATAAGATGACTGCATCTCGTCTCGCATAGCATCAAACCAATTGCTTTTATACTCATCTTCTATTGCTTCTGCATAGCACTTTGGTTTACGTGCATCAGTCAATAATACATACTCATATTTAGAATGCCTGGTGGAAAGTCGTCAGTCCTAATGAATCTTCGGATTGGAACATCTAGTGGAACATCTAATTAAGCCTCTGGTTCAAGAATAATATTATCTGTTTCAAAATGTTCAGGAAAATGTGTGTTATTTGAAATGTTAACTTGTTGCTGCTCTTCATAAACTTATGTAGGAATATTTGTAAGAGGAATTGGATCCAAATAAACTAAATTATCACTAACATGTGGTGCTGAAATCATCTCTACTTTCTCAATATCATCTATTGTTTGATCTTCCATAAACACAACGTCTCTACTTCTTACAATTTTCTTTTCAACCGGATCATAAAATTTGTAACCAAGCATATCCTGTCCATAATCAATAAATATGCACTATCGTGTTTTCACATCAAGTTTAGACCTCTCATCTTTGGAAATATGCACAAATGCTTTGCACCCAAAGACACGCAAATAATTATAAGAAACATATTTACATGTACAAACTCTTTTAGAAACATCAAACTCTAAAGGAACGCATGAAGTAAAATTTAATACATGCACAAATGTACTTAAAGCCTCACCCCAAAAGGATCTAGGTAGTTTTGATTGTGAAAGTAAGCATTTTACCATTTCAACCAGTGTTCTGTTCATTCTCTTAGCTAAGCCATTTAACTTAGACATCTTGGGAAGTGTATTTTGATGTCAAATGCCTTGTTGTCTGCAATATTCATCAAAAGGTCCAATATACTCTCCCTCATTATCAGTTCTAATGCATTTTAATTTCTTTATAGGCTGTCTCTTAACTGAAGCCTGAAATTGCTTAAAACTATATAATACTTTATCTTTAGTTCTCAAGGTATGAATCCAAAATTTTCATGAAAAATCATCTATGAAGGTAACAAAATAAAGAGAGCCATCAAGTAATTTTGTTTTCATGGGACCGCAAACATCAGAATGCACTAAATCCAGTATACTTGACTTTCTTGAAAGATGGGAGATTTTAAATGCAACTCTGTTATGCTTTCTTGCTAAACAGTGAGCACACTTCTTTATCGCAGAACTTTTCAATCCTGAAAGGAGCTTCTTCTTGGCCAATATTGACAAACCATTTTCACTGATGCGACTAAGCCTCTTATGCCATAACCCAGCTGCATCTTCACTGTCTACTGCATTAATTTTGTCTGTTGACAACTTTGCTTGCATAATATACAATAAAGAATATTTTTCACCTCTAGCCACAACAAGAGAACCTTTAGTGAGTTTCCATTAACCATTACTAAAGATGCTACAACCCCTCATCATCCAACTTACTGTAGAAATCAAATTCAAGCGGATATCAAGTATATGTTTAACATTATTCAACACTAACCTTATGTCATTGCTGGTTTCTAGACACAAATCACTGATGCCTACAGCTTGAGCTAGCCCATTGTTTCCCATGTTCACAAATCCGAAGTCACTTGACCTGTATGATGTAAAGAAATCCCTACGAGACGTAGCATGAATAGATGTACCACTATCAATTACCCAACTGGTCTCATGAGATACAAAATTCACCACATCACCATAAAAAATAATGAGAAAGTCTTCTTTAAATGCAGCAACACAATTGTCATCATTGTCATTATCACTTTTCTTCTCTTTACCTTTCTCCTTTTGTTTCTCCCTTTTTTAACTAGCAATAAAACCTCTAAATATGTCCCTTCTAATGACAATAATGGAACTCAATATTAGAAAACTTATTATATTTACCCCTGCTGTTATCTCGACTTTTATCTATATTTCTCGGACCTCGAGACTCCTTCCCATTTTCTCAACAATCAAGGCATCAGAATGTGAAGAGGATGATCCTTGTGTCTTCCTTCTCATCTCTTCATTCAAAATATTACTCTTGACCAAATCCAGAGTAATCGTACCATCTGAGGTAGAATTAGACAAAGAAGTTCGAAACGTCTCCCATAAGTCCGACAAAATACCAAGCAACCATAGTGCTTGTATCTCATTATCAAACTCGATTCCTATCGCAGCCAACTAATTCATAATTCCTTGAAAAGAATTTAAATGATCAGTTAGATGAGTACCATCTTGATATCTCAGAGCCATCATCTGTTTTATCAAAAATAACTTATTATTCCCAGTCTTTTGAGCATATAACTATTTGAGCTTATCCCATAAACTGCGTGTATGTGTTTCCTCAATAATATAGTTCAAACATTATCATCCACCCACTGCCCTAATATAATCACACACTTGACGATGAAATATAGACCATTCAGCATCAATTTTATTCTCCAGATTCTCCTCGACAAATACGGACAAATAAAAATCTTTCACATATTCCATCTTCTCTCTCCAAATATGATCATTTGAACCATTTATTGTAACCATTCTACTCGTATTCGTTTCCATTGTTTAACACAATGCAGAAAAATCAAGCAATAACCAGAAACTCTAATACCGCTCTAATGGGAGAATAGTAACCATTCGATTAATATCGAATTAACGTAGTAGAATAAAATAATCTCCCCTCTTGTGTAAACCTAATAAGAATTGATATAGTAGGGTAAAATAAATACCAAGCACGCGAACACAAGACGATTTGTTTACGTGGAAAGCCTCCTCAATGTGAGCAGATCAAAAACCACAGGACCAAAGTCCATCCGAAAATCTTCACTATCAACAAATTTGGGTGAACAATGTTCTTCTCTAACAATACTAGAGGTACATAGCAGCAAAGACCTCAAGAATATAATTTTTGGCAATACACATGAATTTCACAAAAGATCAAAGATAAATTTAACAAAAAACACAAGTTTTGATCAAGACACGAAAAACTTGATGTATGGAGCTTCAAATGAAAATCAAACTGTTCAGATTCGAGAAGATTGTGCCGTGAACATGCTGACAAAATCTCAGCTCAATCGGACCACAAATCAACCTCCGATGCCAGCTTGATATAAATCAGACTTTGCCTTAGTGCTAGATTTTCTGATTTCTCTTTTTCTCTTGTTACTACATCTTTTTTGTGGCTGCCACTTTAAAGATAGTGAGAAACATTTATTTCTCCATATGACTTATCATATGGACTCAAGCCCTTTTTGGGCTTGCAACTCATTGGGCGTTCTCCACATAGGAGTGAATCCAACTAACATTAGTGAAGACCATAGTTGATAACTTCTCCAATGTTTGATGTTGATGACTTCATTGGTAAGTTGTTGATTCTCTTCAAGCTACTAATTGTTTTATACCTTGGCGACTTACCTTCTTGATCCAACTTTGCTTTCATCAACTAACCTTACCACTTGTCTATAAAATCACAACTTGGTCATTTTATGATGTTAACGTTGTCCTAACAAATTGTCAAGAGAAACTATATAAATACAACATCACTTAGAAACTTCATCCATGACTATACCCAATATTTGACCTCACCTTTCTTGAAATGTGACTCGATCTCTTGTCCACTTGATAAACTTCCCTCTCTTGTTTGCCTCCAGCGCGCTCAAACTATCAAAGCTACATATCCTCAGTCCTCCAATTTGTTCCCTATCACCTTTGAGATATATGAATACATTAGTAAATATATGCATATATAGTGCCTCGAATAGTCGAACATTTGCACATTCTAAAACATGATAAAGTAACTCACCATACCCAAAATATGTTTCGTCATCTTGCGAAATGCAAATTATGATTTCTATACAAGTAGCATCCGTATCATGTCAACTTTGAACAGTATATTCGAAGGTTCCTGTTCATCCTTTAATAATAATTGAAAGGTAGCCCACCTAACTCTATTTTCGACTAAGCGAAGCAACCTATTGAAATATTCATTGGTTGGCTCGTATCCGGGGTAGCGTGGATGAAATTTCATAGTATCAATTCAGTATTGTATACAACACTGAATCTGAACTGGTGTTTTAAAATGAAGTCAATGATATACATGAGAAGTCGCCAAGCACAGGGCCAAGTCTTTCAATAATATAAACATCAATCTGCCAATTTTCCCCGTGAAGAGGGATATCTTTGAAAAAAAGAACCCAAATAAATAAATAGTCCCAGCATTATTTGATGCTTTCATACGGCTTTTTTAAAAATAAAATAAAAATTTGACAATACCAAGGTTGGTAAAGACCGATATTTATCGGTGTATATGTCAAAACTAGTATTGGATGCTTGAATGTATACGTCCTCCTTAATTTAGATACTCATTGGGATCTATTATTTCATCGTGTAAATCAATTTTGCACACCAATCTTTATGTTCTTGATATTTACTCATCCAAATTCATACTATATGATATTACATTTTGTATGTATCAAGATGCAAGAAATTAACATCCTACCAAATTCATCCCATGCGTAAAGAATTATTTCCTCTGTACTCTGACGACTTATTCTGAGTTTTTCTCTTTATTGGTGAGAATTGGTATCACAAACCAGTTACGTATTCTGTTGTTTCTTAACCTATGAACAATGAACATCATAGAAAATCTTTAGCTACCCTAGTTAGAGCATCCAATCATAGTTTGACATGGCTCACATTTTATTTTTAGTTAAATATGCAAGAGGGTTGTCTAATCCTCTACTTTGAGATTGGCTTTAGCAAGAATAGAGGAAAATATGTCTCTTTAGTTAGATATGCAATTTCGAGTTCATTTGGTGTTACATCTAATGTAAGTGAATTTTTAGTCATTTATAGCTATAGCGTAATGACGTTTGTATATGTAAGCATCATCCATTTTTTGGCTGTTCAAAAGTAAGTGGTACTTCTCTCTGTCAAATTGAAGCATTATCAATCAACAGAAAAAATTATGGATAATTATTTAAAAAGTCATGAACTTATTATACGTTGGTTAATTCAGTCATAAACTTTTCAATTTAACCAATTTAATCTTAAATCTTTTGATGTTTTGTTAATATAGTCATTCCAGGTAATTTTAGCCGGTAATTACTGACGTGAATATCGACCGTTTCATATGGCATGGCTAGTTAGGAAGGCTGGTGCAGATGTGGACAATTTTGGTAATTTTTGTTAATTTTTTTTTATGCAGGACTCCATAGGTCACTCTTTTCACTACACAGTGAGCTATTGACTACATGTCTTTGAATTGGATCCTCTCACCATGATGCAATTGGGCCACTTTAATTAATTTCTGTAATTGAATAAAAATTGCAGGATTCTGTAAAGTTGGAGGGTAATTTTATTATGTGAACATACCCCAAAATGGAATGAGATCCTTTACCTCCATCAGTATAATTATTTGGTGTCTCATCCATTCAAACTATTAAGTATCGTTCTAAATCACTTAAATTATAGTTATGATATGTTTTGTATACTTGCAGTCTCCTTTCATTTAATGGTTTAAATTTTATGATTAGGTATTGTTCTATGATGAGAGCACATGTCAAATCTTGGGGCTCTCTTTCAAACTCATTGATTGTCAAAACGGGACCATTTCCATATAAATCCATAACTTAATAATTCCTTAATCACGTTCCAAAATTCTAGGCCTAGAATCTAATCTTTCCAATTCTTTTGACCAACGAATTAAGTCAAAGGAATATCCGGATCTTCCAAGTAAGAACAGTGCAAATGCTATAACTTTTATGCGGCACTCACTTGAGTGTCACAACTTTTTTTTTTTTTCACTCTCTTAGATCCCATAAATTTGAAAAATCGATCATTTGAATATCACTACCAATTTGCCTTGCCAAAAAATCCAACATGAATGCCGGTCGTCCTATATAGCTTCATTAATTCTAACATGGAAGTCTTTTTTTTATTTTTTAATTATTTATTTTGAATTATTTATTTTTATTTTTATTTTGTCTTTTTTAGGGCTGGTGAGGGTCATCGGCAACCTTCACTGGTTGTGAAACCCTCGCTCAATTCGAGCAAGGGCCTTCACAACTAAAGACGAGGCAGCCCTCACCAAATATGGGCAACCTTGCCAACCTTGATAGAAAAAGGAAAAAAAATTCAAAAAAATAAATAAATAATTCAAAATTTCAAAAATTCCATGTCGGATGGGAGTTTAATAAATAAAAAAATTGGTATAGGATGATCTACAAGAAATTACACTCATATGATCGATTTTACTCCAATACGGTACTTAAATAAGCGAAAAAATAGTTATGGTACTCATAAAAGGGTCGTACAAAAGTTATAGCATTTGCATTGTTCTTCTTTCTAGATCTTCATATCCAATTAGGGTAAGTAAATGATAAATGTATTCATCACAATTGATAAAAGGAGTTGCCTTTATCGGCAATTTAGTGAATTTATCCAAGCTTCCCCCTAGAATCGACTTTTGAAGTAAGCGAGTACATTAGCGATCAAGACTTTACTCACCTGTTTACATTACTCAAAATAAACAAAATCTGCATTTATTGAATAATAATGAGAAATAGATGATTTGTTAACTTCAAAATATCATAGAATGTTTTCCCAATGTAAGTAAGGTAGGGTTTGTTAAGATATGAAATCTTTTTTGATATATCTTTTGAATATGAAATCTTTTTTATATCTTTGAATTTCATATTAGCATACCAATTGTAGATGAGTTGGCATTCCATGATTCTTGCTCTATCAAAGATTGTATTTCTCAAGGATCAACTCTCTACCGCTCGTTGAAACTCACCTTCTGTTTCAGAATTTTTGCAAGAACTTAAAGCCCTTGCCGATGAATTAGCAATCATTGACACTCCTATCTCTGATGATGATTTAGTCATTCATGCACTTCAAGGACTTGGAACTGAATACAAAGAAATCGCAGCAGCGATTAGGGCTCATGAAAAAGCTCACAATTTGTGAATGATTTTTCATATCATTTAATTTATAGATTGTACACGCTTATAAAGAGAATGAAAAATACAATATTTGACGGAGCAAGAATCATGGAATGCCAACACATCTACCGTTGGTATGCTAATATGAAATTCAAAAAGATATCAAAAAGATTTCATATTCAAAAAATAATATCAAAAAAGATTTCATATCTTAACAGGGCTTACATGTGAAGTATACCTTAAAGCAATCCAAAAGCGTTGAAGTTGATCAAATCTTGTGGAAAGGATTTTGTGTGCATTGTGTATTGAGAGATTAGTTTGAGAGAAATTGTGAGGATCGAGCAATGTGTGAGTTATTATGTGTAATTGAGGATTAGGAAACACAAGAAGTGTTTAAATAACTCAAGTATAATTGTAATATTTTTTTATACCACTTGATTTATAGTGGAATATTCTACTGGATTTCCCATGGAATATATCACATTGACTTAACCACATAAATCTGGCCTCCAATCCATATATTTATTTGTTCATTTATTCAATTGTTTGATCTTTTTGTTTTCGCAGCAAAAAGGGTAGAGTTAGTTACCAGGTGATGTCTTCAAACGAATAAGTAGTTACCAGGCGATACCAGGCATGTCTTCAAACAAATAAGTAGTTACCGGGCGATGTCTTCAAACAAATAAGTAGTTACCAGGCGAAGTCTTCCAATGAATAAGACCTAAAAATGTTGATTTAGGCTCGTGAGAAGACGAACATAGAATCGACAATTGAAGAAATCGTTGGCACATATGTCCGAATTAGCCAGGCTACTTTCGTTATGTAGAAAAGATCTCTAAAAATAGAAATATATATGTGAACAATTATTTCGAATAAAGGGCCAAATCCCTTTTAGATTACAAGATTGGTTGCAGACGGTTTAGGCCCGTCGTTTTTTTGTTCATGGAATTGCCCGCACCACCTTTTTTCACTCGCCGACTTCCTTGCATCGTCTTTCAACCGCCATCAAACTAACCTTCTTCTTATCCCTTCTCTGTCCAAACGTACGTGTGCTTCTCGTTAGGGTTTCCTCCCATATAAAACCAGCCCTTTCCTTCACATGAACCCAGAAAAAATACACCAGAAAATCACTAACCAAATTCCCTCGCCACACACCGCCTTCTTCAATGGATTCACCGAGCCAGAAACTAATGATATCGCTCGTATTTTGCCTTGTTGTCTTCTTCTCCGCATCTTCAGCCAGTGCAGAATCCGTGCTGGTAAGCGAGCTTTGCAGGGCAACCAAAGTTTACCCAGAATGCGTTGCCACTCTAAACCCTGACCCACGGGCTGCAAAAGCGACTTCACATCTTTCTCTCGGTGAAATCGCTTTGCAAATAGCGGCGGAGAACACTACCAAGAGGCAGGAGTTATTGGACCAAATGCTTGTGGACCCAAACACGACATCTTCATGGAAGCCGGTGCTCAAGACTTGTAAGGCTCACTTCGAAACTGCGGCCAAGCAGTTCTCAACAGCAAGTCGCGAACTTGGATTGGACGCAATGTCTGCAAATTATGATGTCTGGAAGGCCTCCGACGAAATTGTCGCCTGCTTGGCGTTCATGGGAAGTTCCAAGCAGGATATTCCACCATTAGTTACCAGTTGCAATTATGTTAAAACTCTCGTTTCCATCGGTGATGCCATCACCAATAGGGGGTAACGACGAGCATGGATTGAAATTTCTATGATAATGTGCAGCGAGGGGGGATTATATTTCTGTAACAACGATCTTCTTGTCGAATGCTTGCGCAGTTCGTGCAATTGCTGCAATAATATTTTGATTTAGCAACATATATGTGGTGGTGTCCAACCAATTAGAAAATAGAGCAAAAGCAGCCATTTTTACAGCTTCTCTCTAATTTGGTGGATTATATTTCTGTAACAATGATCTTCCTTTTGAATGCTTGCGCAGTACGTGCAATTGCTACAAGAATATTTCTATTTAGCAACATGTTTGTGGTGGTGTCCAACCAATTAGTAAATAGAGCAAAAGCAACCAGTTTTGCAGCTTCTCTCTAATTTGGTGGATTATATTTCTGTAACAATGATCTTCTTGTTGAATGCTTAGTACATGCAATTGCTACAAGAATATTTCTATATAGCAACATTTCTGTGATGGTGTCTAACCAGTTTGATTAATTATTGGGCATTGCAAAATGCGGCTAACCTGGCTTAGCGTGGTTCCTGTGAGATGCGCGCGCAAGCTGTCTCTATTTTCTCTGTTTCCTCTTTTCCTCTTTTTCTATCACCGTTTGCCTTCTTTTCATTTGGTTCGATTCCTTCATGCGCACCATCTATGGAAGGAAAAATTGATGGTAGGCTGAAGTCTAGCATTGAAAGAACGTAGGCTTGGCTAGGCCGTTAACAGGCGATCAGCAACAAGAGGAGAAAAGTCATAATGGGTATATGAAGAATGAAGTCGAAGGTATCATGGACAAGATTAAAGACGCGGAAGCTAAAGACATCACTTGGCAAGCAATTGGCAAAGTAAATTAAAGGACATGACAATTAATTTTTGATTCTCATTGATACATTATAAAAAGGGGGTCAACCAAACTACAAGTTGGTTTATGAAAACACGTAAAAGAGCCAAAAACAAGAGGAACAAATGAAAATTAATGAATTCTTAAAAAAAAAAAAAAAAAAGAATAATCCGCATGGGTATGGCCACAGCCCAACCATAGCCAGCTTCAGCAAGGATCTATGCTGGTAGGATTGTTCATGAAAAACAGAAAAAACGATCAACCGAGCCGAACAAAATTGATAAGCTCAGTTTAGCAGTTTAGTGTTTTAATTTTGGTTTAGGATTTTTTTTTCTTTGGTTTTTTCGTTTGGTTTTAGTTTATGACTTCAAAACCAGACAAATTAAACTGGACCGATAAGCTTAATAACAAATTTATTTTCCATCCAACAAATATACTCTGTAGTTTAACCTAACCAAATAACTGCTTTTGTATTAATACCGTATGCCACGAATCTTCACACAGCCAAGAGAAAAAAAAATGGAATTAAAAAGAATAACAGAAGATACATCCATAGGCTCCCAGGGAGTAGCAAGGCAGCCTTTTATTAGCCAGCTACGTGATGGCCAAATAACTTCTGCAAAACGCCAGTAGTAGACAACACAAATAAAGAGTAGAATCACAACCTTAAAGCATCTCACTATGGAGACGAAGCCACGACTGACAATGCTACTGAAAATCTTTCATCCTATAGTATGAGAAACACGCTTGCATTGGCCAACCAGACATTGACCCCCTAAAGTGCGGACAATCGAATCGTTTTTGCTTCTTTTTTTCTTCTTTTTTTACACATTTTTCTTTTCCACCATCAAACCAAATATCTTCGAGTGGGTCATATGTCCTAAAACTTCAAACCAGAACCATGCAACTTTTCTTCCATGACACCGTCAATTCGCTCTCCCATTTCAGCGCTCATGTAATTCACCCAATCTCCAACCTCGCCTTTCCTGAAGAACCACTTCTTCTCTAGTCCAGATGGCAACTTGCCGCTCCTATTCACCTCCAATGCACTCAAAATTGTCAAAGCTACACATCCTCAATATTCCCTCCACGGTCCCGTTTCTCAGTTCTTCTTCGCTGATTGGACGCCCCATGAAATCGGCCAACCTCCTCACTTGAACGCTTGGGTCCGCTTTCATCTCCTCATACTTCATGAACAACACCTTCTCAGGCATCTCCGAGCTCGCCTTGTGGTAACCCAACACATGGTCCCAATAAGGCCCACACCTGCTCACGCCTCGGCAGAACTTGTTGAGGCCTTCCGAGAGTGGAAGCTGGCCCTTCTCTTTGGGCCTCAACTTGTTGAAGAGGTGCCGCATCGAGATGAAAGTGTCTTTAGGGTTCCTACATAGGTAAACCAGCTTGCAATTGGAGTCCCTCACCGACCGTGGAAGAGAGGAATAAGGCAAGAGGGTGGCCGGGGATGTAAAAGCAGTGAGATCAGGATTTTTATTCTGGAGATAGAGCCTGAACTCCAAGAAGGGCACGAGGTCGTGGGGGTTTTGGGTTAGGAGAGGGGGGCGTTGTTGTGAGTAGGAGTCAGAGTACTTGGCACGGTTCAAGAGAGCGAAGAGGATGGCCTTTAGCCAGGTGGTGCCACATTTCAGGTTGGTGACGAGGAGGATGTCGGAGGGGTGAGCTTGGAAGTGATTTTGGCAATCGAGGACGCTGTTCAAGAGCCAAGAGGGGAACCAGAAGCCCTGGTACAAGTGGAGAGAGGTGGGGACCCAGTCCTCTTCCGAAGGGAGAGAGGAGAGCAAGTCTTCGCATACTGGCGACTTGACGTCGTCTCGCAAGTACTTTTCATTGAGAGGAGAAGGTTGAGTGGGTTGCATGGTGGCGACAGCGGCCGTGGTGCGTGGTGATGGTGGTGGTAGTGGTGGTGGTGTGGTGCTGGGTGTCTTACAATTTATAGATTAAATAAAGATGGTCCTCATAGTAGGAAAAAAAATCACTTTTAGACTCCACCTGAACGGCTTCTTCTGAATTTTTTATTTATTAGTAAAAATTGGTATATTGATCCAATTAAATCTTCTTTTTCTTTGAACTTTGAACATACACATGAACAAAAATTGTTTACCTTTTTTTTTGTTAAAAACTAAAAATCATTTGGTTAAGGACTATGTTTATTGCCTCCGTCCTAATTAGAGGATCCAATTATAATTTGACATCGCAAAAATTTCAACTTAGTTAAATTTACAAACAGGTTCTATTCTTATTTGCTATCCTCTAATGGAGGTCTGGCTCTAGTAGGGATGGAGAAAGATATGTCGCTTTAGTTAGGTGTGTAGTATCAAGTCAATGAACCATTTGGTGGATATTTAGCACACGAGAGTCACGACATCAAGAGTGTAAAACCTCAGGCCCATATGTCGAATTCTTTACTCCTTTATAGCTACAGTGTAAAGATACTTGTATGTGTACTCATCATATATTTTTTTTGGCTGTGTTCAAATGCACGTTTAACGTGGAACTTTCATTTACACTATCAGACAAGGCACTGGATCAGGTATATAAAACCAAATCCCAACCACTCTAAATATAACACAAAATACTCTCACTACCCCACACTTGGTTCACGATTTTCATTACATAATTAAGGCTAGATATCAACTAGGATTAATAACGCTAGAGTGGATAGGCACACTTTCTCACGACATCCATGATCAAATATTTTTTTTCAGTCATATTAATAAATACACATAAACACATCTCGACCACATGATTGAATAAAAAACCCATGCTCAAAAAAGAAAATAAAGCATTGCTTATAAATAAATAAAAGATAAGGTTAATACCTCAAAAACTCAATTTATACCAACTATGACACAATTTTTTTTTTTATTAGTAGAAATCCTAAACTTGCCAATGGTGACAAATATACTCTGAATAGAACTGAAATAGAGAATAATTATGTCATGTATGTATAAATTTGGATTTGTTCATCACACGAAAAAAAGTCGGAGGTATTTGTACCACAGTGAGCAAGTTTATAATTTTTTTTGTAATATATATTAAAAAAACCTTTCAGTATTTGTGCCACAGTGCGAATAGTATGGGATGTTTTGTGATATTTGCCCAAAAAATTGAGCATTAGCAGTGGATGTGTCCACTTAAACAACTCAAAATTGTCTTTGATCAAGGAAATCTAGCAAATTGTGCCACTTGACCGAGAAGTTAAAGACAGCGGTCGGCGGCCCGGAAAAATCGGAATTCCTTGTCTTTAACCTCAAAATGGATCCGCAGTAGACTATCTTCTCCATGTCGTTGCTACCAAGAGTGGGTTGAACAAGATTTCACGGGTAACGTTGAAACCCAAGCACGAGAAAACCCAGGAAATCTTTCGTGGAATCTTATGGAAGTATATCGAGAAACAGGATACATATAATGCACGCCAATGCCTCGGAACTCTAAACTTTGCTTGAAATCTTAGCTAAGGTATTAAAAGTATTTTCTTTTATAAGAATAAAGACATGGTATAATGTTATCAATTAAAAAATTGAAGAAAACAAGAGCACATGGCTTGAGCTTTGCTCTCTACACCTATGGACCTTCATGACCGATGTTCAGTCCAAAAATGAGTGCCAAACACCTAAAGAGCCAAAACTTGGCACGGAGGGATACTTAACTGTCAAAAGTTAGGAAAGTGACACTTAAGTGCCAATATCAAAGCAAAATGGATCACCTAAGTGCCAATCCGGCCAAAATGCTGACGCGGCAATTTTCTGATGACGTAAATGCAAAATGACGTCATTTTGCACCTTGATGTGACTAGAAAATGCAAAAACGACATTTTTTTATCTCTGACGTGATAAAATATTAATATAAAAATTAATTAAATTAAATTTAAAAATAAATTTATTTAAAACATATAAAAATAAAAATAAAAGGGGTAGGGGAGGGAGACAACTGAGGGCTGAGGCCTCACCGTCGCCGCCTCCCCGCCGCCGCTGAGAAGGGTCGGCGACAGAGGGGGGAGGGTCGGCCGAGGTCGCCAGCCCCCATCCAATCAGCGGCGGGGTGAGGACTCATCGGTCGGCCGGGGGCCGGGGGCCGGCGACCCTGGCCGACCCTCCCCCCTCCATTGCTAGCCCTTCCCAGCGATGGTGGTGAGGGCTCAGCCCTCAGCCACCTCTCTCCCCTCATTTTTTTTCTTATTTTTATTTTTATTTTTAAATGTTTTAAATAAATTTAGTTTTTAATTTAATTTTATTAATTTTATATTAATTTTTTACCATGTCAGAGACAAAACGACGTTGTTTTTGCATTATCTAGCCACATCAGCATACAAAACGGCGTGGTTTTGCACTTATTTCGTAAAAAAATTGCCATATCAACATTTTGACCGGATTGGTACTTAAGTGATCAATTTTGCTTCGATTTTGGCACTTAAATGTCCATTTCCTAACTTATGGCACTTAAGTGTCCCTTTGTGCTAAGTTTTGGCACTTGGAGTGTACTTCTTCCATTAATATTTGCATCACTTAGTTAAACTCTTCCTAGAAATTTCCGTAACCACAACTAAAGTTTTCAATTGACTTATTCAGGAAAATCATTTTCACCGGTACATAAAACCAAAGATCTCAGTTGGTTGCACAAATTCTTTACATTCAGACAAAATATCTAGGGGTGAGCACTAGTCCAATTCCTAGTTCCTAAAATTTGGAATCATTAATAATCGGTTCGGTTCTAGGTGTAGACTAAATCACTCAAACCTGATCGATTATTTTTTTTCCTTGTTGGTTCTCTATTTTAGATGGAGATTTAAATTTGAAAGATTTATTGACGTAAACCAATTTCTCCGTTGGAGGAATGCATTTAGAAATTGTTGAGTACAATTAGTTGCTTCCTCTTTAAAGGGACACATGCCTTTTTGGAGAAGCAACAAAGAGAAGGAAAAACGTTGGTTTCAACATGGTTTAAGATGTAAAATCTATTAAAGAGCAGCCGTTTTATTGGATTGACGATGATCAATACATGTTTATATCTTTATAAAAAGGGCTCACAAGTGCAAGAATCACCCTTTGAAAGCCATTTAATTTAAAAGAGCATATAGAATTCCTAGGTCAAACATATCTTTTAATGGGACTTAATCTTGAATTAGTATTTCTTTTGTTTGATGACCAATGGAAAAATTTTAGTTTATGTTTACAATTTTATTATTCTACGCAATTAGAGAGAAATTCAATCCTTGGTGAGTGGTTCTTTTGTAGCCCAGTCCTAATGTCTTCAACTTTTCTTTTTTTTCATTTCTCTCTCCACTGTGGTTATATAGGAAATTTTATATTCTATTTATATCTATATTTGTATATATCAAGGTATCCTTTGAGTGGGCAAAGTTGATTATGGTAGATTGATCCGTCATACAATTGCGCGTGGATTACAGTTTTCTCTTACAAAGTGTGATCAATAATTATTACGCTCAAATATGATATATTTTAGTGACCAAAGTTGATTGTGGGCGGACTGATCCAAAAATAAATCACGATAACTTTGTATTCCCGTTGTGTTCTAAACGGCATAAAATTGATTCTCCCATCATATTAGGTTTCAATTTCTTGAAACTCGCTATTTCCATAATAAAATTGGCTGTGAACACAGCCAAAATATCTAAAGACATATAGAATAGGAGTGCTAAATGGACCGGTTATAATATATAATTTCTCTATTAAGAAAAGAAGAAGACATATATAGAATAAAGATTTTATTTATTATTACACATTGTGAAATGATGAAATTATCCAACCAATTAGTGATAAATATATCACACGCTCGCCCTTCTCTGAAGATGCCCAACCACGATCAACCACCCATGCCATCATCTCCGGCCTCTCTTGCTTCCCTTTCGCAGCCACATGAACTACGCAGCGTGCATTTTCTCTCGTGTTCCCACTCACCCACCATCATTGTCTAAGGCTTAGGAGTCAGGATGATCGGTTTCTTGGGGGTACTTTTTTTTTTGGTCGATAAAGCATCTACTATTACTAATTTGTTGCCGAACTGCAACTAAGTTCGAAATCATTATATAATAAAACCGAAAGTGGAGAAGGGGGGATATAAAACCCAATTCCGAGGAAGGCGGTTGTCTCGATAGGCTTTTGCTACCCAATCGGCAGGCTTGTTAGCTTCTCTAGGCGCATAAGATACTTGGACTCCTTGAAGTTGGGCCAGCAACACTTTGGTATCTTCTATAATTGCTTGCACTGTCCATGGGCTCGAAATTAAGCCCATTAAACTTTCCACCACAACTTTCCTGTCAGAGTGTACTTCGTATTTGTTGGTTAGTTTAGGCGAAGCAGAGAATACTTTTCCCACTTTCCTGCCAAAGACTGCTTTCTCTTTCTTGCCTCCACTAACTTCAACAAAGTCGCACAAAGGGCCAAAGCCTCTATTTTTAAGGCTGAATTAGGAGCGATTTTCTCCGCAAAACCATCTATGAGGATCCCTTGTTCATTCCTGCAAATCCCAACCATCACTCCTTCTCGCTATTCTTCCTTCCATGAGCCATCAACGTTATATTTCAGCGAACCCTTCGATGGAGTGACCCACTTCGCAGGTGAGACTGTGGGATCTTGGTGTCAGTTTCAATTTCTTGGTTTCCACCGGTTATAAAGTTGTAGATCTACGGTTGCTTGGTTCACAACTTCGCTTGGGTTCATGGGTTCACCTTTGAAGACCATGGAGTTTCTTCTTTTCTAGATCTACCAAAGGACACTAGCTACTAACTCCTTCGACAGAGGCTTGTTACAAGAGGTAAGGGTTTTGAAAAACCATTTATCTATTCTTGTGATGCATTTAGGGGAAGGATGTAGTCTCAATTTCGGGTTTGACCAAATTTTGTTCGTCCATGGATAGGGGAGGAAAATGTGTTCTAGCATCTCTGGCATTTGATGGAAGACTGGGCAGCTTTGATCAAGTATCATCTCTCTCCTAAAGAGGTTTTCCTTCATTGGTAGCGCAATGGCACATAAACTCCATATAAAAAACTTGATTTTTGGATGGGTCTGGAGATCCTAGATCAATTTCCATGGTTTTTTGGGGGGCTAATAAAATGAGGATGCCTGAGATTTGTTGTGGCTGTCAACTGTTTGTATATTGTTGTATCCTCTTTTGACTAAGCAGGTGCCGAAACTATTTTTCGTCCATACGATTTTGTCTTTCTCCATAGTATGACTTAGTGGGGTTGCGAGGATTTCCTTAACTAAATCTTCGTCAAATAATTTCGTTAGTTTATGCTCATCCCATTTCTTGGACACTTAGTCAATTAGCTCAGCCACATATTGGGTTTGCCTTGGTTTGTAGGTCCTCCAATGCATGCACGAGCTAACCATTTGTCTTCTCTCACCCCGATCCGTAATCCGTCCCCGATTATCCATCTAATTTGCTTCTCTAATACCTCTCTTCCTTGCAATAAGCTTTGCCATCCCCAAGATGATCTGGCTCCCTTGTTTGCCCTCAAGAAATCTCTCGACAAGAAGTAGAAGCCTTTCAACAGTTGACTCCATAAGGCTAAAAGGGTTTGTATAAGTCGCCAGGCCTGTTTTCCTAACATGGCCTTATTAAAAGCAATAAGATCTTTGAAACCCAAGCCCCCACCGTCTTTCTGAGTTTTCAACATCTCCCATTTCTTCCAACGTATACCTTTTTTTGCGCTATTCTTTTTCCACCAGAAATTAGCAATCAAGTATATGTTTAACATTATTCAATACTAACCTTGTGTCATTGCAGGTTTCTAGGCACACATCACCGATGCCTATAGCTTGAGCTAGCCCATTGTTTCCCATTGGTTAAGGTGTTATGGCGACATCATGATGTGGAGGAAGCCACGTGGGAAAGTGAGAATCAAATAAAGGAAAAGTACCCTTACTTATTTCAAGAAGGCGCGAGTGGTGTTTGAATTTCGAGGACGAAATTCTCTAAGGAGGGGAGAATTGTGGCATCCCAAAATTCTATGACAAGCCATAAGGTGTGTTAAAAAGTCTTTAATTAGGTGATAAAATTTCCCATGGCTTATGCTTTAGCCATTAGTCTTTTAATTAGATGATTTGTGCCTATGATTGCGAAAATTTAAATTTGATAGATTAAAAATCTATGCTTGGCCATAAGATTTATAAATTAAATTTCAATAAACAAGATGCCCCAAGACTTTGGCCAAGATTAAAAATGGAAATTTAAAAATATTTATAGAAGGAATTCAAAAAAAAAAGGAAAAAGAAGGTCAAAATTCGATTGGGCCTTAAGCCCAAGAGTGGAACTTTAATGGACCAAGTGAGCCGTCGACCGGCCCATTAAAGGCCCAAGAAGTGGCCGGATGGCCCAAGCCCAAGAGGCCAAAACTCAATTCAAAATCCAATGTGACAAGTGGCAAAAGGGAAGGCCATGCATTGGCCATGGTTGAGGCAAAACAATCATTACAAATGATGAGCTCTAGGGGGGTATAAGAAGGAAGAGAGAGAGGGTGACCGACCATTTTTGTTCACCCAAGGAGAGAGAGAGATAGAGGTGTGCGAGAGAGAGAGTTGTGCGAGAGAGGAGGAGCGGCCGAGGGAGAAAGGAGGAGGGAACCGCCGTGCGCCGCCGTGTTCGCCGCCGTACGTCGTCGTTCGTCCACCCTAGAGGCAAGTGGGAGTCCTCTAGCTTCTCTTGCATGCTTTTATGTTGTTTGCATGTTAGATTTTGGGTGTTTTAAGTGAGAACCGAGGTAAGGTTGGCTTGTTCTTAAGTCGTGTGACTGTTCTTGCTCGGGTTGTGTGAGTCAGTAACTTGTTTGAGCTTGCATGTGTGTTTGGAGTCCGATTTTGGCTTCGACGTCTTCATGAAAGCTGTAGATAAGATCTTGTACTATAACATACTGAAATTTCGTGGAAAATTATGGAGATTTGAGGGGTTAAAGTCGTATCTTACGGACACCTCAGATCTGGAGAGTTTTTACTAACCTTTTGCTGGATTCATGGTTGCATGTTGGTTTTTGTTGAGAATCTCACTTCGATTTCTTCATGAAAGTTGTAGGGAACATCTTAAACTACAACATACTAAAATTCTAAGTGAAAAGAACAAGTAGAGCTTGGTAAATCGACTAGATATTGAAGACGATGATTCTGGTGATGTATTCCGAGACACCCGAGACTTCAAGGACCTAAATGATGACTATAATCTGGTTATTTGACCTAGATCTCTTCATAAAACTTGTAAAGGACACCTTGACACATAACATATCCAAATTTTAGAGAAAACTAAAGAGAATAGGTGGGTGAAATCTTAGTATTTCGGAGATGGAGGCACTGGACGATGCGGTAACGGATCCAGAAGCTTCGTGAGGTTGAATAAAATAATCTATAAGTAATCTGGCTTGTATTTCTTCATGAAAGTTGTACGAAAATGTATTGGGTATAATCTAGTAAAATTTTATAATTTTTGGAGGCCATATGGATATTTTAATTTAATTTATTCGGAAACCGTGCATTCTGGCTTCATCCGAGAAGCATAGGATGTTTTGGGAAAATTATGAGATTTTGTAAAAATTCAATTTGGCCATGAATTTTGCAAGTAATTATCATCCTATGGGTTGGTTCAATAATTTCTTGAATTTTGATAATTTTGGGAATTTATAGTTATTTTAAAAAATAAAATAATAAAATAATAAAATAGATAAATAATAAATAAATAAATAAATAAAATGATAAATAAATAAATGAATAAAAAGGAATTATTTCATTGGCCATAGATTCCATTCAATTAATTCATGTTGCATGTGTAATAAAGCTTTGATATGTCTATAATATTGAATTGAGATGCACATGTGAATAAGCCTTGATATGTCTATGATATTGAATTGAGATGCACATGTGAATAAGCTTTGATATGTCTATGATATTGAATTGAGATGCACATGTGATAAAGCCTTGATAGATATTGAATTGAGATGCACATGTGAATAAGCCTTGATATGTCTATGATATTGAATTGAGATCCAGATGTGATAAAGCCTTGATATGTCTATGATATTGAATTGAGATGAATATGTGATAAAGTCTTGGCATATGTATGGCATTGAATAAATGCATGTGTGAATGTCATGCCTAGTATGATTTGTTTGACATCATGCCATGTGCCATGTTAAAATGTGATTAAAATACTGGTAAACATGGATGATGGTAAATGAGGAGATGGTTGTGATGGCGGATGATGCCCGGAATGTATAGAGATACATTGCCGAAATTCCCTGGGAGATTCAGGATGCCCGGAATGTGGGGGGCCGGAAGCCCTGTCGGAGGTCTTTGCCCGAAGGGAATACCTCGCGATGCCAGGATTGGGGTGCGAGATGCCTGGCTAGAAGGGTAAAGGCCGGAAGCCCTGTCGGAGGTTTCTGCCCGAAGGGAATGCCTCGTGATGCTAGTTGAGATGCGAGATGCCCGGAATGTGGGGGGCCGGATGCCCGGTGGCCTGGGAGGCTGAATGCCGGGGAACCTCGGAGGTCTTTGCCCGAGGGGATGATGAAATTGATGATTTGAGAAATGGGTGATGTGGTGATCAATTGAAAAGTAAAAAGTGGAAATTAAACCATGATATGATATGCATGATGATATGCATGATGGTGATGATGACGATGGTATGCATGATGATATGCATGATGATGATAATGATATGTGATGTGAAATAACGATGATCACCCATGATGATATGATATGCATGATGATATGCATGATGATAATGATGATATGATATGCATGATGATATACATGATGATGATAATGATATGTGATGTGAAATAACGATGATCACCCATGATGATATGATATGCATGATGATCATGATATGATATGCATGATGATATACATGATGATGATGATGATATGGCATGCATGATGATATGCATGGTGATGATAATGATGATGGCATATGATATGACATGTGTAATGTGATGATGTCATGATGATGATGGCATGTATGATACGATGATGATACACATGTATGTGTTATAAATTGATATGATGATGCATGATAGTATGCGCATGGCTTCAAGGTAAGTTACGCCTGCAATGCATGTATGATCTGCCTGATGCATTGAGTTGTTATTGGATTTCCCTATCTGCTGAGTGGTTGTACTCACCCCTTTTGGGGATAACATTTCAGATTAGCAGTATGCCGCTTCCTGCCGTCACGCGAGGTACATTTTACGGGTTACCATCCGACATTGAGGTAGAGTGTGAGGAGTTCGGCTGTCCTTCCGTGCCTGGACTCACCTACATACGCGTACACTATCCTGTCATGTACAACATAGGCCTGGCTAGGGGCCCAGTCGTTCAGGAATTTGTTTCTGTTCACGTTCGCCGCGATGGGGTGATGGGAGGGATGCTGCCACCGCCACCACCTGATGCACTGGACTGGGTGTGAGACCTGAGCGCGACGAGTAGGGGCTGTGTTTTTGGGAGTTAGTTAGCCGACACTTATGATGGGGGATTGTACACGTGTGATGTGGAGGGTCGAGGGTTCTTTTTGAGGTTTTAGGCTGGACATGGCTGAGTCCTAGCTTTTCCTTTTTGATGTACCGACCCAAGAGTAGTCCCATCTTGAAAGAATATGTAAATAAAATGTCGTCGCTTGTTTATAAAAATCCTGATGTTTAGTGGTGTGTATTTGTATCATGGTTGGTAGGGGGAGAGACGTGATATTTAATTTGCTTCCGCTAATGAGTCGCGCTGGGACCGTTTTGTTTAAAAAAAAAAAATTGTGTCTATGAATTACGACGCATCTTCTAAGGAGAAAGGTAATAAGGAGTAACATTGGCGCTGGTGACGACCTGCGAAGGGTTCGGGGTGTCACATTTTGATTGTCTTTTGTAGTTAATTTTGCATGTTATCATTCTTATTTTGTAATTTTGCTACACTTTCTAGAAATTCTCTGAGATTTTACCATGGGTAACTTGGAATCCTTTTTGGTTTCTTTTCTGTAGTTTGTTGATTCTATATCTGTTTTTCATGCAGTGGTTATGCAATGCAGATAAGTCCTCTCACGAGCCTTGGTTAAGATTTAAGTATCTTCCTTACTATTGAATGATAACTGGATGATTGTCTGACATGATCAAAAATTTCTTCTTTTCTGCTTTTCTATCTTGCAGAACTTCTAGTCCCTATTTGGATGGCTTATAATCGACATTTGTCTCGAGTGTTTTTAGGGCATCTTTTGGCTTGTCATATAGATGCTTGGCAAGGGATGAAACGAGCAGTTTTTCAAGTTTATCTAGAAAGCATAGCCCAGCAGAGTTGATTTTAAGTTCTGCCATGCGTGCTGGATTCATTGTTAGTGTGATGGTTGACTACCCGCATGGGTACTTGTATTATTACCAGAACTTATGTAAGTGTTCAACATTAATGGAACAACAGATGTTGTGCATGTCTTTGTATATATTCTGTTGGTTGGAAGTCATCTGTTTAAGTTAAGTTTATTGAGAGCCGAATATGAGAGCTTTCATTAGAGAGGAAACGCCCTTTTCTGTAACTATTGAAAGTTGGTTAAAAATATTATGCTTTTGGTGTCCTGAAAAGTCGTGCGAATAGAAATGCTTTAACATTGTACATAATTTGTCAAGTAACTTTTTGCATATGGGTTTCCACTCCCTTGGTGCACTTCAGTAATATTCTCTTTCACCTATCAAAAAATAAATAAATTTCTGAGAAATATCTACAACAATCTTATTAATTTATTTCAAATGTGCGCATAATACACTATTAGCTGTCCTTGCCCATTTTCTTACGAATGGGCTATTGTTGCCTAGGATAAATGGCAGAACCGAGCTAATAAAGTTGCGCATATTCCGTCACGCCACGAACCCCGGGCATGCACACATCCCACGGCGATCGACTAAATTGTGGCGTTCCAAGATGCATCGCCGACCCAAACGATTTATGCATATGTGGAAGCGAGTTAAACAATCCCCAGACAACAACAAACACAAGGGATAGAAAAGCAGGGCAATCAAATAACACAAAACATATTTTGTAAACAAACAAGCTTAGCCCTATAGAGTCATGTACAAGAAGGCTTGAACTCAAAAAGAGCTACTAAGCGAACCCTACCCCGAACCCTGTCTACTTGGGATCCGAGTCTACTACGACACCTTCAAGGATGTCGATATCTAATGGGTCAGCTATCTTGCTATGGGCTCCTCACCCTCAGGCAATTGGTTCGCCTCAATATCAGCTATAACATTGGCGTCGAACACGGGGTCGAATATCTCATCCAACTCGACACCTTCAACAAGTCCATCAAAACCATCCAAGGGGCCCTCCCGAACCCCGTTAGGCTCGTGGCGGAACCACGCCTTGAAGCAATGAGGTACCAATTGAGGTATACTCTTATCAACCCAGATAGTGGTCACTACGAGCTCACGGGTCTAGGTAGTCCCTAGGAGGGGGAAGATAGTATGCTCGGTCTCGACCTCTCGCGGCCACCCCAAACGGACGAGGTGCACCTCCATCTAAGGACCTGTAAATATTAAACTACGACAGGGTGAGACAATGTTTCAGCGAGTTTACACCCTAAACTCTGATTAGGAAGATAATTCACCTAGAGGCGACCTAAACACTCACCAAATAAGACTTACCTCACCTCAACACCTCCCTGCACGTTAGCACATCTCATATACATATGCATATAGCAAACATATTTAACAACTAGGACACTGCACATCAATCATCAAATATTCATAGGGGTCCCGATTATAAGGCCAAATCATTATGACACATCACATTCTGTGTCACACAATTTTGTTCCATAATTAGACGCAGTTATCTCAATCATTCACATGTGTCCTAGTTCTTATGACCCATTGGCCATTTCCAACTCAACAGTCGACAGTCCTCCAGCATAACCGGGCGTCGTCTCACCTCATCGAGCACAGCAACGTCTACTTCTAGATAGCATTCCCGAAGGAGCATCGGTCCGGCCTCTACCGCGATCCGGCATCCGTTGAAGTGGGGCATTCCATCTAGGAGCATTGCCCACCTGACTTTCATCGGGTGACGGGTTCTCATAGCGATCACACACACATCCAATCTCGGCCAAGGATATCGTGCTTTGCACTCAAATGCCTCAATTTCAAATAATGTAATTGGTGCATTTTCTTCATATTAAAAAGACCCGGTAAAATAATTATGCGTGGACACACCGTCAAATCGATCCACAAAGCATGATACTCTCCCATTTTAAAAAATTCCATAATTTGATATAGTACTTAAATATTTTTGGCATAAAAAACCGACACCAAGTGTTTTTCTAATTAAATACCAAAATTTCCTATTTTTGAAACAATAATTCAAAAATCATCAATCAACATCTAATTGCATAAATTAGCAATCAATTGCACAAACCAACTGCATCACGATGATCAGCATGAAATTTTGATAGCCGGCTATCCCGGTATAATTTTCGCTAATTAATAAATAATTAAATAAATTACAAAATAATTAAATTAAACCACTAATTAATCTACCTAAGCTAATCTAACCACCCAATTGGACTAATTAACTAACCTAGCTTAGGATAATTACATTACACTAATTAGACTAATCATCTAAGATATCTAACCACCTAATTAATTTAATTAATTAACTAAATAACTAATTAAACTAACTAAATTAATCATTAATCCTATCTAGGCCTAAACTAATCCATTAATTAGCCACTAATCCACTTTTAAGTGTAATTAGCATCCTAATTGGAGATTATGACGTCCACTGATTTAGCGCACAAATCGATTCACAGCTATGGCGGTGACGGCGACCACAACTCAGGCCTACGGCAACACCAAGGAAGGCTTAGATGTGGCTGAAAATAGCCAACAAGCTCTCAGCTGAGGAGAGAAAACTAGTTCAGGAGGGGGCTGAACCGAGGGACCGTACGTGGTCGCACGACTTGGCTGAAGGCTGGAGGCAATGTCGGACGGCTGGAGCTAGACACGACAGATGCAGGGATCGGCGACGGCGAGCTAGCGAGCTACGGATGGCAGCTCGAGTAGGGACAGCACGAGGCAAACGAAGTTGGGCTCATGGGGGGACGGTAGGGGCGCGGGCAGCTCGGACGGCACAAGGGCGAGCTGGCAGAAGCTTGCAGCTCGCAATTTCGGTGCAAGGGCTAGTGTTGGTCCTCTATTTTTGCTTCAACAATGGAGGAGGAGAAAGGATGAAGAAGAAGGAAAAGGCTACACAAGGGGGCTTCTACTGGGGGTGGTCGAGAATGAGGGAGAATGAGGGGGAACCAAGAAGGAGAGAGGGGGACCAAGGAGGGGACAAGAAGCAAGCAAGTCAACCACAAATATCTAAGGCACTTGAGTGATTTTTCACTCTTATCTTCAACCCATCTTGCCAACTTGATCAATTGGTCACATAAGGCCAATTTCCTCACACAACTTCACCAACTAGAGCCAAATTGAAGACTAATTTGCAGCATCCCCACAAGCCTACGAATTTGCACCCATTGCACTTCAATTTCTTCACAAGTCTCTCCAATTTGATTGCTAAATTTGTTGAGGAGGAAGTCCTAACCAAATTCCACAATTCAATCCATTTTGAAGGCCAAAATTTCACTTGAAAATGCCCCTCCGAATTTCCACACTTCAAATTGTGTCCAATTTTGAATTCCCACCAAAATTCCGGGCTTGCCGAAAATTTTTCAAAGGATGAGCCGACGTCCTAAAAATAAATCGTGCCACGCTAGAACTTTCAATTCCTGAAACCGGGTTCAATTCCGTGGTTAATTTCAATCAGACGCGATTTTAGCGTGACCTAACCTACTTTGTAGCTTTTAGGAATTTTTAACAAGTTTAACCCGTGGTCAATTATTTTCAATCTACATTTTGCATCTCCAACTCATACGCGACTCTTGGTTGTTGTGAAAATCTCAAGATTTCAATTATGAACACCAGGTACAGAATCGACAGAAAAATCGGTTTAGTACCGTTCGATGCAAATTTTGCAATCAGGTTGAATCACCCACAATTTAATTCCATGCCTTTGTCGAATCAACCTATCTCCGGTCTCTAATTGATTTTAAAGAGGCCGTATTGACCTTGCAGATTAGCATAGTCGAGCAGTCGATTTCTGATCGAGTTCTCAAGTCTGTCGTGTTTATATTCCTTAATGGCTTCACCAGATAGATTAATTATCTCGTGAGTGGCCAACTTGGCCACTCACGAGAAAAATAACCATATGTGCGTCGATGAAACACTCATTTCATAAAAGCAGGACAAGATCGAAAATCAGGATGTCACATATTATGTATGTCGATTTGCATAAGAATCTCTCTCTCAAATCAGGATGTCAAATATTATGTATGTCGATTTGCATAAGAATCTCTCTCTCTCTCTCTCTCTCTCTCTCAAATCAGGATGCCACATATCATGTATGTCGATTTGCATAAGAATCTCTCTCTCCCTCCCTCCCTCCCTATCCTTATCCCCTCTCCCCACTCCCCACTCCCCGCTCGTTTGGTACTCTTATGTGAACATTCTTTTGTGAGTGTTCTCATGTAACTATTGACTGGGACAATTTTCTTTTCATTTTGCTCTCTTTCCAAATGCAGGTTATATCTCCACCAAGTTCTAGCCATAGAAGAAATAGATACTATATATAGTCTCTACTGGGACATCACAGGTGACCTTGGTTCTTTAACAAGGGTGATATTCAAAACTGGAGCAACGGGCATTGCATTGAGTACCAAAGTCATTGCAGAAAATTAGTTAATCCATTGGAAAAAAAAAAAGGAGAGAATTCATTTCTTATTATAAAATCTTACAAACTAAAACTGACTACTCTGAATCTTGTACTTGTACTTTGCCACGACATAGTGGACGCAAATTATTCCTCTCGAGCCACTTGACGATGCACCTATTGTGCAATAGGCGCGAACATGGTATCTCCATCACTTTATATTTCTCATCCAGTTCCTCTAAACAAATAGAACAACGTCCGTCAGCTTCCCCAACAGAGTAGCTCTTCCGCTCGAGCTTTTCAATGGTGCCTCTAGAGACGCCCCGCGTGACTTGGTTGGGATGTTACTCGTATCCTCCAATTGAGGCTTCCTCAATGTCTTCCATTTCAACTTCATCTCTGGTGGCTAATGCCAAATTTATGTTCATGTCAAACCCTCCACAGTCATTACCCAATGCCCGAAACATCGTATGCAAAATAACTCTTATAATGTTAGCCCAAAAACTGTGATGAACGCCCAAAGTATCAAAGATTCTCTCCGGGTGCATTTTGCATTCTGTATCGAATTCGCGGGATGAATAGTATACCAAGTGAACGTCATCTTCAACAGGGATAAAGTAACTTATCATACACAAAATATGTTTTGTCATCTTGCGAAATGCAAATTATAATTTCTATACAAGTAGCATCCGTACCATGTCAACTTTGAATAGTACATTCGAAGGTTCCAGTTCATCCTTTAATAATAGTTAAAAGGTATCCCACTTAACTCTATTTTCGACTAAGCGAAGCAAACCTATTGAAATATTCGTTGGTTGGCTCGTATCCGGGTTAGCGTGGATGAAATTTCATAATATCGATCCAATATTGGATACAACACTGAATCTGAACTGGTGTTTTAAAATGAAGTCAATGGTATAAATGAGAAGTCCCCAAGCACAGGGCCAAGTCTTTCAATAATATAAATAAATAAATACTCCCAACATTATTTGATGCTTTCATACGGCTTTTTTTTTTTTTAAATTGATGATACCAAGGTTGGTAAAGACCGATATTTATCGGTGTATATGTCAAAACTATTATTGGATGCTTGAATGTATACGTCCTACTTAATTTAGATACTCATTGGGATCTATTATTGCATCCTATAAATCAATTTTTTACACCAATCTTTATGTTCTCAATATTTACTCATCCAAATTCATACTATATGATATTACATTTTGTATGTATCAAGATGAAAGAAATTAACATCCTACCAAATTCATCCCATGCGTAAAGAATTATTTCCTCTGCGCATATCTCCTCGTCAGGGAAAAAAATGATTTTCACTTTTATTCTCTACTCTGACGACTTATTCTGAGTTTTTCTCTTTACTGGTGAGAATTGGTATTACAAACCAGTTACATATTCTGTTGTTTCTTAACCTATGAACAATTAACATCATAGAAAATCTGTAGCTACCCTAGTTAGAGCATCCAATCATAGTTTGACATGGCACACATTTCATTTTTAGTTAAATATGCAAGGGGGTTGTCTAATCCTCTACTTTGAGATTGGCTTTGGCAAGAATAGAGGAAAATATGTCTCTTTAGTTAGATATGCAATTTCAAGTTCACTTGGTGTTACATCTAATGTATGTGAAGATATTTTCATTTTTTTTAGTCATTTATAGGTATAGCGTAATGACGTTTGTATATATAAGCATCATCCATGTTTTGGCTGTTCAAAAGTAAGTGGTACTTCACTCTGTCAGAATGAAGCATTATCAATCAACAGAAAAACTTATGGATAATTATTTAAAAACTCATGAACCGATTATACGGTGGTTAATTCAGCCCTAAAATTTTCAATTTGACCAATTTAATCTTAAATATTTTAATGTTTTGTCAATATAGTCATTCCGGCTAATTTTAACTGGTAATTACTGACATGGATATCGACTATTTTATGTGGCATTACTAGTTAGGAAGGCTGGTACAGATGTGGACGATTTTGGAAATTTTTGTTAGTTTTTTTTATGTGGGACTCCAAGTGTCACTCTTTTCACTACATAATGAGCTATTGACTACATGTCTTTGAATTGGATCCTCTCACCATGATGCAATTGGGCCACTTTAATTAATTTCTGTAACTGAAAAAATTGCAGGGTTCTGTAAAGTTGGAAGGTAATTTTATTATGTGAAGATACCCCAAAATGGAATGAGATCCATTACCTCCATCGATAAAATTATTTGGTGTCTCATCCATTCAAACTATTAAGTGTCGTTCTAAATCACTTAAATTATAGTTATGATATGTTTTGCATACTTGTAGTCTCCTTTCATTTAAGAAGACCTTTGGAGCTCATCCGTTTGCCCCGATCAAACACCTTTGGAGCTCCATAAACTAAGAAGACGGGCGTTTCAATTTCATATTATTAACGTGTGCATCCCTGATCCATTAATTGCTGACGCTCTTCCACAACCGCTCGTCCATTTCTGCCCAATTGGTTAGGATAAGATATGGCCCAAAAGAAACAGTAAGTTGGGCTGAGAGCCGAACTCTGGACCATGGCAGTATTCAATCTTTTTTTTTTTTTTTTTGAGCAAGTGGTAGTATTCAGTCCTTGGGCAGACCTTTGGGTTCTCTGTTGGGTCACCGAAGAGAGGGTTGCTTAGTTGCTTCGAGTTGGTACCCCCATATGTCTAAGCGAAATTATTAAACAAAATAAGCTCCGATGATGAAGGAATCCACCAAAATTGGAAGATTCGACCCCGCCGTATACCTATCTGCTGTTTCTTTTTTTTTTCAATGGCGCCTGAGCTCCAATTTTCTCCATCATGAGCTTTTCTAAACGCATCACATCGTTCGGTCCCAGTGGGGACCTCGAAGCACGTTCTGATTATGGACACGGACCAGACATCGTGCTCTGTGGGAGCCATGACAACAGGTGGCCACATCCTTATCCATTGCCCTAGATGTCCAGTCCTTTGCTAGAGAAATGAAAAGAAAGGTGTTGGGTTTAAGGGATCCCCGAAAAGCGGATTCGACACTAAATCAAACCCCTAAATCGAAAGCGGAAGACAAGCCCGGGAATATCACGTATCACCAATCCTAAAGCACATCACGGATTCGAGCGTACCTTGTTAGCCACAGATTAAACACCGACGCCGATAAGAAGAAGAGAATTTGGCCATATTCGATCCGATGACGAAAATTCGCTTGGAATGGGAGAAAAAAGTTGCCTTGTGCTTACTGTTTCTTCTATTTGAGTGAGAGTGAGCGTTTTGAAAGAGAGGGAGACGTACGTACGTTAATGCCAAGAGGTACGTTCTCCCTCTCTCTCCTCCCTTATATATGTCCCTCCAAAAAACAATTAATCGTGCCCCTTCATCTATGAGCCCTACTCTTGTGGGCCGGGCTTTTAGGCCCAACATGGGCGGATGAGCCTTAAGCCCATCACTAATAAAACTATCATCTCCCACTTGCATATGATGGGCCGAACATGATTCTCTTTACCTCTCTTCAACATTCATACCGGTGAATAATTCGTGTGACCAGCATACTTTGAGAGCTCGTTGCTATACATCTGTTAGGAATATATAGCAGCTCATAATGGGCATCACACTTCGAGTAGATTTAGTATGCAGTACCCTAGATCGATCGATCACATTTATATCTATATTGATCTCTTTTAAACAATGATATATATATATATATATATATATATATATATATATATATATTGTATTCAAAATTATAATTATCACAAAGACAGTCATAATTGGTCAACCAGTGAATAAAAACTACAATGTGATTCTCCAAATTCGATCTTCCTCTTTCCTTCAAACTCTCAATTTCAGTTCAGCTTGCTTTTCTAGAAATGTCCCATTAGATCGAATCAAACTCATGACCATTGGCAACATCCTAAGATAGCAAACACTAAATAGAAATCTTGAGAATAAGTTAGAGTCATGAGGGCACTAAAAATTGAGGAACTCTTTTCCTCAAGAGTCTCACACGACATAAAAGTTGAAATTAAACTTTTGCCACTCTTATTGGTCTTCTCATGCATACGTAGTATGAAATACGTATTACGGTATTAACTCATTTCCCATGGAGCGTATGTCTACACTTTTCAATATTGTACAGATGATAGTTTAGACATACCCAATATCTAACGTGAGTTCACGTATCTACTCATTCACAAAAATTCATCAGAACTCACATCTGGCATCTTAGACAGATAAAGTAAAATATGTGGGGTATTTTACTTTCGGACATCGTAAGTATTATGTCCTCATCTTAACACTTAGTTAATGCGACATACGTATTTTAAGCTTGAGCTCTCGATTATCACCTAGATAATAAGCTTAAAAACAGTCTCATCTCCATTTATCACACAGTGAATAGAGGCGATTACCCATGTGAGTGGGCTAATCTTTTATCTGTCCGACATACTTCATTAACTTAAAGTAATGCACTGAGCATTAAGATGCATAAGGATCAAACAAAGATTCATAGGCATTAATTATGAAACAACACTAGTTCATAAATGTGAACAACTCAGGGAAATTACAATCCAGTACATTAGACTCTATGCAATCCTAGAGATTTTACATGACCACAAAACACATCTCTAGGTATTGGCTTTGTCATAGGATCTGCTACCATTCTATGCGTAGATATGTACTGTAAGTTCACATCCTTTCGTACAACCATATATTTGACAAAGTTATACTTGGTATCTATATGTTTGGTCTTGCCATGATATTTTGGATCTTTGGTGTACGCTATAACTGCTTGGCTATCATAGTTAACCAACAATGGATTTGCAGCTTTCTCATTAACACCTAAATGATCAAAAAAATCTCTTAAGCCAAACTCATTCTTGTACCGTTGTTGATAATGCCACGAACTCAACTTCCATCGTGGACAAAGCTATACACATTTGCTTCTTACTACTCCATGATATGGCGCCATTGTTCAGTAAGAAAGCAAATCCTGAAGTAGATTTTCTTTCATCTAAATCTCCTCCCCAATCAGCATCTGAATATCTTTTAAGTCACAGATCCTTTCCTTGGTAATTCAACTTGTAATCAGCAGTTCCCTTCCGATACCTCAGTATTCTCTTAATGGCTTTCCAATGTGCTGGACCTGGATTAGATTGGTATCTACTCACCATTCCAACTGCAAAACATATGTCCGGTCTTATACACATCACAGCGTACATCAAGCTCCCAACAGCACTAGCATAAGGAACATGTTTCATTTGTTCATTCTCTTGTGGGATCCTTGGACACAGTCTATGGCTCAATCCTTCACCTTTTGTAATAGGAGTGTCTATGGGTTTACAATCTTGCATACGAAATCGTTCAAGAACTTTATTTATATATGTTTCTTGCGAAAGAGACAACGATCTCTTCGAACGATCTCTTAAAATATTAACTCCAAGAATGTATGTAGCCTCACCCATATCCTTCATCTCAAAGTTGGAAGACAACCAACTCTTGACAGTATTAACAAACTCCATATTGCTTCCGACAATCAGTATATCATCAACATATAATGATATGATCACAAATTGATCATTGGATCTTTTGATATATACACAATGATCCTCATCAATCATTGTAAAATCATATGCCATTATGGCATTATGAAAACGTATATACCATTGTCTTGATGACTGCTTAAGGCTATATATCGACCTCAAAAGTCGACATACCTCAAGATCCATACTAGCTACTATTGCCAGAATAATGTGAATCGAGGTAAATCTCACTACAGGAGAAAACATATCTTCATAATCAATTCCTTCATGTTGATTATACCACTTCGCCACAAGGTGAGCCTTATGCCTTTCTATCGAGCCATCAGCCTTTCGCTTTATTTTGAGAACCCACTTGTTTCCAATAGCTCTGCATCCTTTTGGAAGATCAACCAATTCCGATACTTTGTTTGATTCCATTGACTCAATTTCCTCTTCCATTGCATGAATCCATTTTTCTTTACTAGGGCAATTTAGAGCCTCATTAATATTTCTTGGTTCATCCTCATCTTGTGGAGCAACCATAAAAGTTTCCCCTTCAATGTCAAAACGTCGACGGGGAATACTTTGGCGACTTGTTCGCCGTATGGGAGATTGTACACGTCACACATCATTCCTCATTATGCTCCCACTTGGATTAGATAATGATGATGTCGTCTCATCATGTGGTTGCAATTGAGAATGAGTTGAATTCAATTCATCACTTCTCATATTACTCCCACTTGGACGAACTCCACTAATATCATTATCTTGATCCAAGGTTTCAAATAGGGAGTGATCTTCCCCTATTTCGCCACTCTTAGGAAATTCATCCTCTAAGAATGTGACATCTCGTGATTCAAATTCAATTATACTCCCACTTTCCTGCTCACCTATGAACACATACCATTTTCAGTGTTCTGAGTATCTTATGAAAATACTCTTTTTTCCTCTAGGACCCAATTTCCCAAACTTGTGAGAGGACTCATGTGTATAGGCAGCACAACTCCATGGCTTAAGAAAACTTAAATCTAGTTTTATACCTGTCCATAACTCATATGGAGTGGAAGTAACTGATTTGGAAGGCACCCGGTTAAATATATAGGCAGCAGTTAACAACGCATCACTCTAAAAAGTGATAGGTAAGTTAGCATGTGCCATCATGGACCTAACTATTTTCAGTAGGGTTCTGTTTCTTCTCTCCGCAACACCATTTTGTTGAGAAGTATATGGAATAGACAACTGTCTTTCTATTCCTTTTTCATCACACAATTTTCTGAACTCATCAGATAAATATTCTCGACCTCGATCGGATCTCAATGCTTTTATTTTCTTGTCTAATTGATTTTCTACTATGTTCATAAACCTTTTGAAACAACTTATTGCTTCAGATTTATGAGAAATCAAATAGATATATCCAAATCGAGTATAATCATCTATAAAAGTGATGAAGTAAACAGCCACATGCCTTCCTCTCACATTCATTGGACTACAGACATCAAAATGGATTAAATGCAAAGGAAATTCAGCTCTTTTACCTTTTCTAAATGGTTTCCTTGTCGTTTTCCCTTCCAGGCAATGCTTACATATAGGCAAATCGACTTTTTCAATGTTGCCCAACAAGCCCTCTTTGGCTAGTCTATTCATACGCTGTTGGCCAATGTGACCAAGTCTAGCATGCCACACATTCACATCATTATCATATGTATTAGGAGACGTGAGAAAGGAATAACAAACATTTGCATTAACATAATCAATAACTAATACAATGAAACCATCCAAAAAATAACCACAACCATAGTAATTTGTATTCAAAAACAAATCCACACCTCTATTACAGAAGTTCATATTAAAACCTAATTTAACCAACACTAAAACAGACACTAAATTCCGAGGAATCTCCAGAGCATACAATACATCATGTAGGAACAAAGTGCGTCCACCACGCATATTCAGTTGGCATGTGCCAATTCCTTTCACTTCAGCTCTGGAGTTGTTTCCCACATAGATCCACTTAGTTCCAGTTGGTACTCGTCGGAATTCCATGAATGATCCTCTATCCTTCGCTACATGGTTTGTCGCTCTTGAATCCACAGTCCACAAAGGATTAGACTCAGTTAAAAACACAGAACTCGACACAAAAGCAAAGTTTTGAAAAGTACAAGGGGTGCATACCTTCTTTGGCTCACGACAGTCGTGACCATAGTGACCCTTCTCATCACAGTTGTAGCATTTCACCCTTGCAAGCTTTTTCATGCGATGACGCTTTCCTCTTTCGTGTTGGTTAAACTTGGGTTTCTTCCCTGAAGGACCGGCTTCATTGCCTTTCCCTTTATCAAACCAGTTAGGGCGCTTGCGCTTGGAGCTCGAAGCTCGATTTGAGCTAGAACTAGCATGATAGAGTTCAGCATCCAGCTTAGCCACCAAAAGGCGGTCCTCTTCTAGCTCAAGATGACACATTGCATCCTCGAAGGTTTTGATATTTTCATTATGAGTCAGGTGCACCTTCATATGCTCCCAACTCTGAGGCAAGGAACGAATCACTGCTTGCACTTGCTGCTCATCTGTTAGGACATGGCCAGCATCTTTCAGCTCATTTATCATGTTTGACATCTTTCTAAGATGTTGCTTCATGGTCTGACCATGAGGCTTCTTATAAGAGTCAAACCTGATAGTGAGCTGCCTCAGTCTGGTCACCGAAGTATGACTAAATCTTGCCGCCAATGCTTCCCACATTTCTTTGGCATTGTCAAAACGCCTAAACTCTCGCATGACGTCATTTTCCATGCTGCTCAGTAACGTGATGCGAACAAGAGAATTCTTTCTTTTCCACGCAGCAAAAGCTTCCTTGTCTCTCTTGTGCTGTGCAGTGCTTTCTTCTTCAGGTTCTACCATGGTCAAGTTAAGAGCCTCAAGTGCTTCTTGCTCTTCCAGCACATACTGGATTTTCATTTGCCAAATTGCATAGTTGTCACCATTGAGCTTTTCACCTTTGTTTAGCTCGGCAACTATGCTCTTTGCGGCTGAAGCCATTGATCTGAACACATCAGATATATATGCATGAATTATTAATGCCTATTGTTTATGCATCCCTTTTGCACAGACCCATCATATTAATGAACAATTTCAAGTAAGGTTTTAGAATCAAAAGGTCATTACGTTTCCAATCATCCTCCAAAAATCCTAACTTAAAACTATCATTAATATGATTGTCATATGCAAAATCAATTCTATGAAGCTATAAAAACTTCTAAACTGCCTACAGCAACCAGCAATAACAGAAAGCATATAATATTTGACATACAATAATAATGCTCTCACATAATACAAATAACATATCAGTTGCTACATCAACAACAATCAGGTAGTAAACATTACATAAGATGTCCACAAAGCACACTCAACAAAGATCAGCCAATACATCTAACACCAAGTCAGCACACGAACTGGGAAAGATCCTCTTTTGTCCAATTTCTTGATTTTTTCCCTTGTACAAATCCAGTAATATTCATTTACAAAATCCATCACAATTTTCTTATATGAAGCAACTCTATTGACATCCCATATGCGATTCAACACATCTTGCCATTCAGGTGGAAGAGTGTTCATGAAAAATCGCACCATCTCTGATTGTGGCATAGGACGACCATTCCATATGACCTTTTGAATTTTCCCGTTGACTTCAAGGATGTGATCAATTAAGTCACCACTCTCCCATCGATGATCAGTCAGCTCAGCTATCAACTTAGATAGCCTTTCCTTTTATTCATCGATAATTGCGCGAATAGGTGTGCGCAACCTCAAGTGAGGCATTGTTCCTGCAACAAATGCAGAACAATCCCTGCAACAAATGTAGAACAAATAAGGGATAACAAATAATCCACATAGACTTAATTGAAAAAGAAACACATTCTTTTCCCTCTTTTTTTTTTTGAGGTCAACGGTCAACAGTCAACGGTCGTCTGTCAACGGGTCAACGGTCAACGGTCAGGTCGTCGGTCGTCGGACCGATCGGACCGGTCGGGCCGATTGGGCCGTGTCGAACGAACCGACCGCACGTGCCGTGCGCGTGCCAAGCGTCCGCGGGTCGGGTCGCCCGTCGTGTCGTCAGCCGGTGACCGCCCGACCAAACGTCATCAGCGCTGACGTCATCGATGACGTCATCCCAGCGGTTACGTCCGTTAGGTGACGTCATGCTAACGTTAGCACCCATCGGTTCGCCGACCGGCGCATGCCGGTTCGCCGCCGGCGTCGCGCACGTGCCGGTTCGCCAACCAGTGCTTGGTGCCCACGCACAGCAGCTTCTGGCCGCGCGTGTGGGCTCATGCGGCGTCGCCCGGCGGCACACGACATGTCGCCGGACTCGTCTCGACGAGCCCTATCACCCTATGCCTTCAGAAATCGATTTCGACTTACGAAAACTCGGAAAAAATGGGCAAACAATGCTCGGGTGTCGAGATTTCTCGCCCCGATCCGTATCAGCCGAATTTCTTTGAGAAAAATCAATCAAAAAACATGAAAAGGGTCGGGAAAACATGAACTAGGGCTCAGATACCAATGTTGGGTTTAAGGGATCCCCGAAAAGTGGATTCGACACTAAATCAAACCCTTTATATATGTCCCTCCAAAAAACAATTAATCGTGCCCCTTCATCCATGGGCCCTACTCTTGTGGGCCGGGCTTTTAGGCCCAACATGGGCGGACGGGCCTTAAGCCCATCACTAATAAAACCATCAAAAGGCAATTAGGCAGAAACAGTCGAACAACTAGCTTTTCCTTTCGTTTTAATAGTATATACCGGAGAGAAAAGAGAAAGTAAAGGAAAAGAGATCAACATCGCACGTGGTGGGGCAGAACAGCCTTAAAACCACTTGAATCTTTATTCCCTTAGAGTTGCGTCACTACAACATCGAAAATCTCCTCCACCAAATCACTTTCCTAACTGCCTTTTGCTTCGTAGACTTATATTGTTATGGCCTCATCGTATCTCCAATGCTTCCAACATTTTTACATTTTCCGCTGTTTCTTTTTTTTTTTTTTATTCTCTTTGAATTTACGTTCGGTCCCAGTGGGGACCTCGAAGCACGCTCTGATCATGTCCATATAAATCCATAACTTAATAACTCCTTAATTGCGGTTCATAATTTACTTAAACTTCAAATTTGTGGCCTAATTCCGAAAATTATTTTGATTAGATGAATAACGAGTTCGATTAATTATTGGGCATTGCAAAATGAGGCTAACCTGGCTTAGCGAGTTTCCTGTGAGATGCGCGCGCAAGCTTTGTCTCTCTCTTCTCCGTTTCCTCTTTTCCTCGTTTTCTATCACCGTTTGCCTTCTTTTCATTTGGTTCGATTCCTTCATGCGTACCATCTATGGAAGGAAAAATTGATGGTAGGCTGAAGTCTAGCATCGAAAGAACGGGGGCTCGGCTAGGCCGTTAACAGGCGATCAGCAAAAAGAGGAGAAAAATCATAATGGGTATATGAAGAATGAAGTCAAAGTTATCATGGACAAGATTAAAGACGCGGAAGCTAAAGACATCACTTGGCAAGCAATTGGCAAAGTAGATTAAAGGAAATGCCAAAATTAATTTTTGATTCTCATTATTACCTTATAAATAGGGGGTCAACCAAACTACAAGCTGGCTTATCAAAACACTTAAAAGAGTCAAAAACAAGAGGAACAAATGAAAATTGAAGAATTCTTAAAAAATAAATTGAAAGAAAGTTTGAAAAAAAAAAAAAAAAAAGAACAAACCGCATGGGTATGGCCACAGCCCAACCATAGCCAGCTTCGGCAAGGATCTATGCTGGTAGGATTGTTCTTGAAAAACATAAAAAACTCTCACCCGAGCCGAACAAAATTGATAAGATCAGTTTAGCAGTTTAGTGTTTTAATTTTGGTTTAGGATTTTTTTTTTTTCCTTGGTTTTTCGTTTGGTTTTAGTTTATGACTTCGAAAACAGACAAATTAAACTGGACCGATAAGCTTAATAACAATTTTATTCTCCATCTAACAAATATAAATTGTAGTTTAACCTACCAAATAACTGCTTTGTATTTAATACCGTATGCCACGAATCTTCACACAGCCAAGAGAAAAAGAAAATTGGAATTGAAATGAATAACAGAAGATACATCCACAAGCTCCCACGGAGCAGCAAGGCAGCTTTTGTTTAGCCAGCTACGTACTGTCCAAATAACTTCTGCAAAACGCCAATAATACACAACCTTAAAGCATCTCACTATGGAGACGAAGCCACGACTGACAATGCCACTGAAAATCTTTCATCCTATAGCATGAGAAACACGCTTGCATTGGCCAACCAGACATTGACCCCCTAAAGTGCGGACAATCGAATCGTTTTTGCTTCTTTTTTCTTCCTTTTTTACACATTTTTCTTTTCCACCATCAAACCAAACATGTTCAAAACTAAAACGTAACACCCGGAAATTGTTGAACGAGTGGGTCATATGTCCTAAAACTTCAAACCAGAACCACACAACTTTTCTTCCATGACACCGTCAATTCGCTCTCCCATTTCAGCGCTCATGTAATTCACCCAATCTCCAACCTCGCCTTTCCTGAAGAGCCACTTATTCTTTGCTCCAGCAGGCGACTTGCCGCTCCTATTCACCTCCAATGCACTTAAATTGTCAAAGCTACACATCCTCAGTATTCCCTCCACGGTCCCGTTTCTCAATTCTTCTTCGTTGAATGGACGCCCAATGAAATCGGCCAATCTCCTCACTTGAACGCTCGGGTCCGCTTTCATCTCCTCATACTTCACAAACAACACCTTCTCGGGCATCTCCGAGCTCGCCTTGTGGTAACCCAGCACATGGTCCCAGTAAGGCCCGTACACGCTCATGCCTCCGCAGAACTTGTCGAGGCCCTCTAGGAGTGGAAGTTGGCCCTTCTCTTCGGGCCTCAACTTGTTGAAGTAGTGCCACATCGAGATGAAAGTGTCTTTAGGGTTCCTACACAAGTAAACCAGCTTACAATTGGAGTGCCTCACCGATCGCGGAAGCAAGGAATAAGGCAAGTGGGTGGCCAAGAGCCTTGGGGACGTAAAAGCAGTGAGATCGGGGTTTTTATTCAAGAGATAGAGCCTGAGCTCCAAGTAGGGCACAAGATCGTGGGGGTTTTGGGTTAGGAGAGGGTGGCGTTGTTGTGAGTAGGAGTCAGAGTACTTGGCACGGTTCAAGAGAGCGAAGAGGATGGCTTTTAGCCAGGTGGTGCCACATTTCGGGCTGGTGACGAGGAGGATGTCGGAGGGGTGAGCTTGGAAGTGATTTTGGCAAGCGACGACGCTGTTCAAGAGCCAAGAGGGGAACCAGAAGCCCTGATACAATCTGAGAGAGGAGGGGACACAGTCCTCTCCCAACGGGAGAGAAGTGGGGACCCAGTCTTCTTCCGAAGGGAGAGAGGAGAGCAAGTCTTCGCATTCTGGCGACTTGACGTCATCTCGCAAGTAATTTTCATTGAGAGGAGGAGGTTGAGAGGGTTGCATGGTGGCGGCCACGGCTGCGGTGCATGGTGATGGTGGTGGTAGTGGTGGTGTAGGTGGAGGAGGAGGCTGGTTGGAGTGAATGATTGGGTGTCTAAATAAAGAACATGAAGATGGTGCTGGGTGTCTCTTACAATTTATACATTAAATGGAGACGGTCGTGTTAGTGGTGTTAGTGGTGGTGTAGGTGGAGGAGGAGGTTGGTTGGAGTGAATGATTGGGTGCCTAAATAAAGAACAAGAAGATGGTGCTGGGTGTCTCTTACAATTTATACATTAAATGGAGATGGTCCTCATAGTAGGGAAAATAAATAAATCACTTTTAGACTCCACCTGAACGGCTTCTTCTGAATTTTTTATTTATTAGTGAAATTTGGTATATTGATCCAATTAAATCTTCTTCCTTTTCTTTGAACTTTGAACATGCACATGAACAAAAATTGTTTAGCTCTTTTTTTTTGGTCAAAAAAATAAAAATCATTTAGTTAAGGGTTATGTTATTTCCTCCGTCCCAAATTAGAGGATCCAATTATAATTTGACATCGCAAAAATTTCAGCTTAGTTAAATTTACAAAGGGGTTATGTCCTTATTTGCAATCCTCTAATAGTGGTCTGGCTTTACTAGGGATGGAGAAAAATATGACTCTTTAGTTAGGTGTGTAGTATCCAGTCAATAAACCATTTGGTGGACAGATAGCACAAGAGAGTGACGACATCAAGAGCGTGAAACCTCAGGCCCATATGTCGAATTTCTTTACTCATTTATAGCTATAGCGTAAAGATACTTGTGTGTGTACTCATCATCTATATTTTTGGCTATGTTCAAATGCACGTTTAACGTGGAACTTTCATTTACTCTATCAGAACGAGGCATTGGATCGGGTGTATAAAACCAAATGCTTTCAACCATTCAACGTACATTGAGGTCTATCTGTTTTACATATGAGAACCATTGACTAATTGATATCGAGTGTATGCATTAAAATCACATGATAAATCTTTCCCGTGTTGAGAACAAGATGGATAGCCACCACTGTACCACCACACTGGTTGGCTTGAATTGCCGATGAACTTGCACATCAAAATCCTAACCACTCTATAAATAACACAATATTCTCACTACCCCACACTTGTTTCACAATTTTCATTACATGATTAGGTCTAGATATCAACCACCGATGATTAAAAATGCTAAAGAGGATACGCACACTTTCTCACGGCATCCGTGATCAAATATTTTTTCAGTCATATTAATAAATGAAAACAAACCGTCTGGATCACATGATTGAAACAGAAACCCATGCTCAAAAAAGCAAATAAAGCATTGCTTATAAATAATATAAAAAAATTAGGGTTAATACCTCAAAAAATTCAAATTACACCAACTATGACATAAATATCCTAAATTTTTTTGTATCGGTAGAAATCCTAAACGTGCTCCTTGTGACAAATTTATTCTGAATGGAAGTGAAATAGAGAATATATATGTCACATATGTACAAATTTGGGTTTCTTCGTGACGCAAAAAAAAGTTAGAGGTATTTGTGCCACAGTGGGCGAGTTTAGAATTTTTTGTGATATTAAAAAAAAAAAAAGCTTTGGGTATTTGTGCCACGGTGCGAATGGTATGGGATTTTTTGTGATATTTGCCCAAAAAATTGAGCATTAGAAGTGCATGTGTCCACTTAAATAGCTCCACGTTGTTTTTGATCGACAAAGACTAGCAAATGGTGCCACTTGACCAAGAAGTTAATGACAGCGGTTAGCGAGCTAGAAAAATCGGAATTTCTTGTCTTTAGCCCCCAAACAATATCCACAGTAGACTATCTCCTCCACGCTATTGCTCCCCAAAGTGGATTGAATAGGATTTCATGGGTAACGTTGAAACCCAATGTGACATCCTAAATTTCGACATTTTCTCGATTAAATGAAATTGGCATTTTGTCGACGCACTTATAGTCCTTTTTTTCAGAGCTGATCACTCTCGAGTTAACTAATCTATTAGGTGAAGCCGTTAAGGGATATAAACGCGACCGACTTGATAATTCGATCGGAAATCGATCGCTTGACCGTGATAATCGGCAATGGTCAATACGACACCGTTATAATTGAGATATGATCGGATATAGGTCGATTCGATGGAATGTCGTAATTAAAGTGTGGGTGATTTCACATGATTGCAAAATTAGCGTCAAACGGCACTAACCCGATTTTAAGTCGATTCTGTACTCGATACCCGTAATTAAAACCTTGAGATGTTTACGACAACCGAGAGTCATCACGAGTCGAAGATGCACAAACGTGGATAAAAAATTATTGACCACGGGTTAAATGCGATAAAATCCCTAAAAGCTCCCGGTAGGTTAAGTCACACTAAAATCACATACAGTCGATTTTATTCACGAAATTGAATTCGATTTTGGGAATCGAACGTTCAAGCGTAACACAATTTATTTTTAGGATCTAGTCAAATCTTTTGGAAAATTTCCCTCGAGCCAAAAATTTTGCAGAAAAATCGGTTTTCGGCAAAAAGAAAACAAAAGTGGAAATTCGGATGGCTGAGAAAAAAGGGATTTTCTACCTTCAATTTGGTTTGTTTTTGAAGAAATAAGAGCAAATTCTTCATTGGTGGACCATTGGACTTTAGGGGCTAAAGACTTTTGTGCCAAATTTTCCTTGACTTTCTTCACTTTCTCTCGCCCTCCATTCACTCACGTTCAGCGCCCCCCCGCCCCCCCCCCCCCTGCCCTCCATTCACTCACATTCAGCGCCCCCCATCCGCCCTCCCCCGCCATCACCTACAGAATAGCCTCATCATCTTTTCCTTTTTCCCCCAGCAATTCCCTTCCCTCACGTATCCCCCTCCCCTCCATTTCCTTGCTGCCGCACGCCCACTTTCCCTCCTCTCCATTCTTCTTCACACGTCCACAGCAACCAACACACTCACGCCATCTTCTTCGGTCCAAATCCAGCAGCCAGTCCAGCAGGGGTAGCAAGGTCAACGACCCGGTGAGAGACATGCAAGGTTGTTCAACAATCCTAGCCCAGCAAACCGTCCAGCCCTGTCCCTTCTTGCCGCACCTCCACGGTTAACAACCACCAACGCCGACGCTCCACAACCTCAAGCCACCGCAATTCCACCAAGCAGCCACCACAGCCGTGCCAATAGCCAGCTCAACCAAAACCGACCAGCAGCCAACAGAACCAAACTAGCTTGGCTGTGAGCTTTAGGGCATTTTTCCTCCGCCGTTTGAGCTCCGTTGGAGACACGGTAGTTTCGGATCCTCACCACCTTCACGTCGCCGTCGCCGTGAGCCTGCCGCCATCGAATTTTGGTGATTTAACTCCCTAATCATTGATTACATTGTTAATTACGCTTAGGAAGTTAGATTAGTGCTAATTAGCTTAGTTAAATTAATATTAAGTGACATTAGCCTTAAGATGGATTAGTGTTAATCTAGTTTGATTAGATTAGCCTTAAGATTGATTAGTGCTAATCTAGTTGGCTGGATTAGTACTAATAAGGGTGATTTAGTTTGGTTTGGTGAATTTCTCCCCGGATCAGTTCACTAGACCCTCGCCGTTTGCGATTTTTGTGGATCGAAATGGGCTATGATTTTAAGGTCAATTCCTTCATGAAAAATGTTCTAGATATCTTCATCTATGATAATATTTTACTCAAGATTTTTAGGAATTCAAAAGAATGAGATTTCGGTTTCGTAATTTGCAAAACAGAATCTCGGATTATGTTGGAAACAGTGACATTTTGGTGTTCAAAGGATTTTTATCAACTCTTAGGGTTCGATTTTCAAAATAGTGATTTCACAAAAGTTGTTTGTCATATCTTTTAGTTTAACATACTCAAATTTCAGATCAAACAGACTAGTTTTGGACCTTGAACTAAGCTGATTTTGGAAAACGTGATTTCTGGAAATGGACATAGTTTTGGTAACAGATTGAGAAATTTACTGATCTTAATCTAGAAAAATCTGGGTTAAGGTGTCTTCATGAATTTTTTTTTTTTTTGGTGTTCTTTAGAACATATTCAAATTTGAGAATTTTTTGAACTTGTTTGATTATGTTTTTGAAATTAAACTTGGAGGCGTGTGAATGGCTTGGTTTCTGCCGATTAGGGTTGATTGTAGTTTTGTGGTTGTTCTTGGTATTTAGCTTGCTAGATAGTGTATATTTGGTAATGTGATTGACTTTTGGCATGCTTAGAGCTTATGCCTGATGATAAATGAATGGTTGTTTTATATTGGTTGTTTACTAGTATTGCAAAAAGTGATGTTATGGACTATTAAATAGAAAATAAATGAGGTGTCGGATCCGAACACCAAAAATTATTTGCTCGATAAAACAATGAAGTTTTAAACTAGGTGCGTGAAAATTTTGATGGATTAATTTTGAGTACGTAAACACCTATGAATTTATTTCTAAAGATTTGGAACCAAAAAAAAAAAAAGAATGGGGTTACTAAAGTTACTTCAAAAAGGGGTAGTTGGAAAAGAAAATAGAAAATAAATATGGTGTCGGGTTTGCACGCCAAGTTTTATGTGCTCAATAAAACGAGGAGGTTTTATACTAGATGTGTGCAAATTTTGGCGGGTTAATTTCAAATAGGAGACCCCGTACGAATTTATTTCAGAGAGTTTGAACAAAAAAAAAAAAAAGGATTGCAAGGTTTTTTGTTTTAAAAGGAATTTTTGGTATTTTTGGCTATATGATGGAATTATGGGTAGTTTTGATGGCTTGTACGTGTGTTGTTGTGCAATTGATTGCTAGATGGTAGTTACCAATTACTATTACAAAACTCGATTTTACGGTACTTAATTAGAAAAATACCGAGTGTCGGTTTTTGACGCTAAATGTTTATATAGTATATGAAATCGTGAAATTTTGAAATCAGAGAGTACCATGCTTACTGGTTCGATTTAAATGTGTGACCACGCACAATTATTTTACTATGATGATTTTTAATACGAAGGAAAATTGGCCAAGTCAATTATTTGAAATAAGAGATATTTGAGTGCAAAGCACGATGTTCTTGGCCAAATGTGGATGTGCGTGTGGTCACTATCAAAACCCCTCACCCAGTGGGAGTTTGGAGACGATGCCTAATTTTATCGGATGCCTAGCGGGAGTCTGGATGCTAGTCGCAGTGGAGGCTAGACCAATACTTCTTTGTGGAATGCCATCTAGGTGGTGGTTCTAGACGTTGCCATGCTCGACGAAGCGGAACAACGCCCGGTTATGCTGGATGACCGTTGATTGGAGAGTTGGTCGTGGCCAATGGGTCGTAATAATTAGAACACGCTTGAGTAGTTGTGATAGTTGCGCCTGATTATGGGACAAGATTGTGTGGCACGGTATGGGACGTGTCATAACGGTTTAGCCATATAATTGGGACCCATGTGATTGAAATGATGTGTTCTGGTTATTAAACTATGCTTGTTGCACTGATGATGGTATATATGTTGAGCTAACGTGCAGGTACTGTTGACACCTAAATTTTACTATTTTATTTATGACTCAATCGCATACAAAATTAGGAATTAGTCACTATAAAAAAAAGAAAAAAAAGAAAAAAAAAAGAGAAAAATAGGAAAAAAAAAACAACGACAACAACAAGAAAAAAGAAAAAAAAAATGCCTAGAGGTCAAGTCAGGCCAAATCTAGCATTGGCCTGGCCCGTTGCCCACCTCTTTTTTCCTTTGCGCAGCCCAAGCCCGTTTCCCTTTTGGCCCGGCCCACGCCAGCCTTCATCCTCCTCCAGCCTGTCTCACACAAACCTGCATCAAAAGAAAAGGAAAGACAGCAAAAAATGGGAGGGGAGGGGAACGGCAACAGGGGAGAAGAAGTGAGAGAGACAAGAGGGTGGACAAGGAGAGAGAAAAAGATAGCGGGGGCACGCGAGCAGGAGGAGAAGGAGCCTCCGGGCCACCACCACCATCGCTGACGAGCCACCCAATCAATGTCGTTGTCAATCGTCTTCCCCGAAACCCAGATCTGAAGCAGAAAGGGAGAAGAGCGAAGGCACAGTAGAGGGGAGAGAGAGGAGAGAGAAGAGAGGGGACCGAAAAGGGAAAAGCTGGAGAGAGGGAGAGAAACCGAAGGAGGTGTCGTCGACGCTATGCCTCCACCTACCATCGCCGCTTCCACCCTCCGTCGCCGACGCTGTAGCAACTGCAGCAACAGCTCGCCCAAGCGTTGTCGCCCCTGCTGTCGTGCCTTCCTTTGCCTGAAGCCACGACGCCGCCACCACCCTCTAAACACCGACTCGCAACGCCCATCGCGCTTCTGCTAACGCCAGCAGCCCGATCCCTCTACTAGTCACTACCTTTGTGCCCCTGCTGCAACACCCGCGACTTCGGCTACTTGTTGCCACCCTACTACCCCTCAGGGGAGCTCCGAACGTCGCCCTGCCTCAACCCAACACCGCTGCAACACCTACGTCACAAGCATCGCTATGCCAGCTCGCCCAAGTGTCGTCATCCCTCGCTGTCCATGGCCGACGCTCACCGCATCGTCACCGCCATCAATGCAGAGCCGCTAGAGAAGAAGGTTAGAAGCCAAGTCGGATCTGGGTAGGGTTTTCTTAGGAATAGGGTTGCGGTTTAGGAGCCGGGTCGGGCGCGAATCAGAGCCGGATTTGGGGTTGTGGGCTTGTGAGTTAGTTTAGATCATGGGCCTGTGTGAGTCTATTTTCTATGTGGGGGGAAGTAGAGATTGGGCCCATCAGTTGGGCCCAATCCAGCTGCACAAAGGCCCGACCAAGGCTGGTCGAGCCCTGTATTTTGGGTGGGCCAAACCCGGGCGGGTCTGACCGACCCGCATCGACCGAGTTAGGAATTGCTATGTATTGCCATTTTAGTGTAATTAGACACTTATTTACTCGTATATTGATTATATAGTATGTTTACTTTGCATATCTAATTATATTTAATTGCACGTGTTTAATTTTACTGTATTTCTGATCTTTGTAGTTATGATTATTACTTTAATGATTGCGTACCTGCATGATCACTTCACATGTTAATGGATAGGTGTAAAATCAATCCAAATTGCGTGACAAAAATATTTTCTTTTAAATTGAACAAGATTAGGTACCGAAATGGCATTAATTGGTTAATTAGTATAATCAAGTCACCGACTTTAGATTCTTTGGTTGCGTAGGAAGTGGTGGCGTACTCCCGTGCCTCACTTGATTTCTAGCAGACCCCAATAGGTTAGTGGCGACTCATTTTTGTGAAATTTTTAAGAATACCTCAATGTCACATGGGGTATGGGCTTAGGAGAGCCCGCGCCTAATCATGGGCTTTAGGTTCGTCATTTAGGCAATACCCCTAAACCTATTCCCTCCCCCCGAGGGTAGGTCGCGACAAGTACGTGCCTAGGCAAGGTAATTTTTGTATGGTGCATGTTAGGACCGCCTTCGAGGTCAATATACGTCCTAATCGGGGTTTAGGCAATTGACTCGCTGAGATTTTATCTCACCCCATCATGGGCTAACCTTTTTTAGAGCTGTAGCGTGGAGATCTGCTAAGTGCGAATGTGGTGGGTGCATGATGCAACACCTTTTGGCTAGCCCTGCTGTTAGCAAAGTTTAGGATGACCCTAATCCTTGAAAGTTGTTGAGAGGGTCAATAGGAGGTGGCCGCTGAGAGGCTTGTAATTAATAGACTTCCTAGGGTCAACAATTGGTAAGGAAATTGTTCCTTGTTTTTACTATCCCTATGTTTATTTGTTGATTGGGTGTTGTAGGGCGCGTTTGGTAACATTTCTATTCAAAAATTATTCCCATAAACAAAAATAGAAAAAACTATTTCTGTTACGGGAAACAATTTTTTAATAGAAGAACATGTTTGGTAACTGCACAAAATTTATGTTCTTAGAATAGAAAAAAAAAATAGAAATACGTTTGGTAAACTTGTATAATTTTTTTTGTTTCTTTTAATTTTTTAATATTTTTATTATTTTTTTCTTTTTTTTTCCTCTTTTCTTTGGCCGGTCATTGGCCACTGGTCATCGAAGGCCAGCTTGGCCCCAACGAGCCTCGCCAGGCCACCGGCGAGCTTGCCGGACGCTAGCCTAGCCTCGGCGAGGCCCGGCCTCGCCAAATTTGGGTGAGGCTAAGCCTCGCCGATGGCCTGGCAAGATCGTTGCTGGCCAGGCGAGCCTCATCGTGGCCGCGCGAGGCTTGGCCTCGCTAGGCCACCGCTAGGCGAGTGAGCCACGGCAAGGCTCGGGCCAACGAGCCTCGCCGTCACTCGGCCTCTCCAAGGGCCGGTGACGCCCCAGCGAGGTCACCGACCCTCGTCTGGTTGGTCGCCGGCACCAACCATGGCCAAGGCCGGTGACCGACAAGAAGAAGAAAAGAAGAAAAAAAGAAGAAAAAAAATGAGAAAAAAAAAAGGTTTCCGCTTCTTTGATAAATGGATCCCATATGTGAAAGGGCTAGTAAGATTACCTAGATGGGGTGAATAGGTGATAAAGAAATTTTAACAAAACTTCAGAATAGTTTGCTAGCAACGTAAACAGTTATATGAAACTGTAAATTGAAATAAGAAGTTTATGGGAAAGAGAATAGAAACACGGTTCAGCTTAGATCAAGCTTACGTCCACTCTCCCACGCTAACAACCCACTGGCTGGATTTCACTAAGGATCAAAAGAGATGTTACAGTCTTACGTCCTTGACTTTACAATATAGAGACTCTACTACACTTCTTCAAAGTCTCACAAGTGTTTTCTCTCTCTTTTGAGTACAAATAAAGCTCTACGATTGAACTATCGCACTGAGTGGCGCTGCTGGCTTCGGGCTTTCTCCCCCTCACGAAGGGGAGAAGTTCGAATCCCCAGCACATCGCAGGTGGACTTACCCGCTTCACGGGGTGGTGGGTTCCTCCGTGGGCACCAGGGTTTGCTTGCCGGCTGTCAGCTTACGAATTTCCTTGGGTCATCAAAAAATAATAATAAAGCTCTACGATTGAAATAACAAAGAATTAAGAGCTTCAGACTTTTGAATTATTCTTTCACGCACATACTAAAATAACTTGAGCGTCTCCCTTATATACTCCTTCATACCTTTACAACCGTTGGTACTTTCCAAATGAGTTCTTCCAATTTACCCGTTAGACAGAATCAATTAAGGAGATCTCGAGTCATTTAAGGAATGTGATGATAGCTCACCAATCCTACTTGCCTATACAATCAGGATCTAGGTTTCCATAAGTAGAACCTTCTAAGTATACTTCACATTTCAACAGATCTTGATTATCCGAATTGATTCCAATAAGAATAATTAATCTTGATGTGTTATCTCCAGCCGTAAGATCTTCTATAAACTGTACAAACCGAATTCTTGAAGATAAACTTGCATCTGAATAAATCTTCTCTTCGTCGGTCTAGAAACTGTCAGTAATGGTAGGCTTTGAGTCTTGAGTCTTGTAGTCTTCAGACTTTGACGATAGAGTTTGGAGTTCTTCATACTTTAACACTTGAGTCTAGAAGTCTTCAAATTAAACTAATGGAAACGTTTTGTCAACTTCAAAACAACAAGGGAGCTTTCTCCAACAATATGAAGCTGAGATTGTCTTCACTACCCTATCAAGTAGTGGTAGAAATTTGATCTCTCGCCTTTCTCATGGTTTTGACATGGCAGTCATTGATGAGGCAATGCAAGCCAATCAAGTGGTAGTTCTTCCTTCCCTTTCTTTTGGTGCAACTCGATTTCTTCCTTCCCTTTCTCTTGGTGTTACTCAATGTTTCTGTTTGTGGATCCACAATAGCTTCCTGCCACTGTTATTGGACTATGCTATACATCAGGACACTTTTTGATAGATTTCAGCAAGCTGGATTGTGCAACAATGTTGTTGTCTGCTCAGTATTGGATGCATTCACAAATCCATGATGTCCCCTCCAAATACTTTTACCAAGAACGCCTAATCAATAGTAAGACTCTGGTGAAGGAACCTGATTAAATATATTACAGGAATCCATTGCTTAGATCTTACTTAAATTTATGATATTACATATGGTCGGGAATCCCATTGAGGTGGTTCTGTCTCTTACCACACGAAGCCCATGTTTACTCAGTATATAGGAGCATCTAAGGTATGGTTTCATCAGCCCTATTGTATACCCTTCTCTTTATGGCCAACTCCCTGTCCTGTTCACTTGTCACTTACGAGGACAGATTGTGATTGTTTTAGTGTCTTTTACTCTTATTAGGTAATGGGAAACGCCAACCTTTGATTCGGTCTTATGACTGGCCTGTGCGAAGTGCTGATGCTAAAGCCAAAAATTGTTACGCAGACATGGATTCTGTCCCCGGAGAGTTCTTGATACCTAAAGGACCAACTCTTGCTCCCTTGCCAGGTAAGACTTCTTTAAACTTGAGCGGGTTGGGGTCAAGTGGTTCGAGGCATAGATTGACAGACAAGCACACAGAGGCGAGGTCAGCGATGGCACCGTGATGAGAACTTGCCAACATCTTTAATCCCTAGGAATGGAAATTTTTGGCCTCTTAAGCCACCCGTGGAGAATTCATCGGAAGCTGTTGATCAGGTGGTAACAGATCCAAGGGTGTCCTGGCAATACGGCGCACAGAGAAGCAGCTCTGGACCGTTGTAGAAGAGAGATTACTAAGTGCTCGTCCTCTCTGCAATTTGATCTTTGCCTTGTTTTTAATACTGGCATGTGACTGGTTCGAGTAAAAACGAGAGCTCGACCAGAGCTCGAGAGTTTCTTTCATTCTTTCCACGTAGTGATGAATGTATATAAGTCAACGCTATTGAGAAGCCCGACAAAATATATCTATAAAAAGAGGCTCTCGAGAAGATGCAGCATTTGGGTCACTTTATTGTGTTTGTTGTTGTGCTAACCATGAATTATTTCGGCAAGACATTGAAGGGGTTGTATTCTCAGATTCTATTTTTGCGCAATGCTAGATTCTTGCGCAAACAGGATACATATAGTACACACCAATGCCTCGGAACTCTAAACTTTGCTTGAAATCAATTAACTAGTTGAAGAAAACAAGAACACATATGGCTTGAGTTTTCCTCTCTACACCTATGGACCTTCGCGACAAGCGTTCGGTTAAAAAATATCTGCATCACTTAGTTAAACTGTTCCTAGAAATTTCTGTAACCAAAGTTAAAGTTTTTAATTGACTTATTCAGGAAAATCATTTTCGCCGGTATGTAAAACCAAAGATCTCAGTTGGTTGCACAAATTCTTTACATCTAGACATATTATCTAGGGGTGAGCACTAGTCCAATTCCTAGTTCCTAAAATTTGGAATCATTGATAATTGGTTTGGTTCTAGGTGCAAACTGAATCACTCAAATCTGACATATTGTTTTTTTTTTTTAACCTAATGGTTATTTATTTTAGATATTTGAATTTGAAAGATTTATTGATGTAAACCAATTTCTCCATTACAGGTATGCATCTAGAAATTGTCGAGTACAATTAAGTGCTTCCTCTTTAAAGGGACACATGCCGTTTTGGAGAAGCAACAAAGAGAAGGAAAAGCGTTGGTTTCAACATGGTTTAAGATGTAAATTCTATTAAAGAGCAGCCGTTTTATTGGATTGACAATGATCAATACATGTTTATATCATTATAAAAAGGGCTCATAGGTACAGGAATCACCCTTTGAAAGCCATTTAACTTAAAAGAGCATATAGGATTCTTGGTTCAAACATGACGCTTAATCTTGATTTAGTATTTCTTTTGTTTGATGACCAGTGGAAAAATTTTATTTTATGTTTACAATTTTATTATTCTACGCAATTATACTCTCTCTATTTCTCTCGAGAGATTCAATCCTTGGTGAGTGGTTCCTTTGAAGCCCACTTCTAATGTCTTCAACTTTTTTATTTTATTTTATTTTTATCTCCACTATGGTTATATAGGAAATTTTCTATTCTGTTTATATCTACATTCGTCTAGATCGAGGTATACTTTGAGTGGGCAAAGTTGATTATGGTAGATCGATCCGTCATGCAATTGCGTGTGGATTACAGTTTTCGCTTACAAAGTGAACTCCAATAATTATTACGCTCAAATATGATATATTTAGTGACAAAAGTTGATTATGGGCAGACTGATCAAGAAATAAATCACGATAACTTTGTATTCCCTTTGTGTTCTAATTGGCATAAAATGATTCTCCCATCACTATTAGGTTTCAATTTCTTGAAACTTGCTATTTCCATAATAAAATTGGCTGTGAACACAGCCAGAATGTTTAAAGACATAGAATAGGGGTGTTAAATGGACCGGTTATAATATATAATTTCTCTATTAAAAAGAGAAGAAGACATATATAGAATAAATATTTTATTTATTATTACACATTGTGAAATGTGTTGGAGAAATCTTTCCAGAATATTTTGAAGCTGACAAAACGTTTCTATCGATCTAGTCCGGATATTTGCAGACCGTCCGTTTAAAGTCGAAGACTTTCGATCACCGACTCAACACTCAAGACTCAAGACTTAAGACTCAAGACTATTCTCATTGACAGTCTTTCTGATCCAGTGACAAAGGAAATCCAGAGCCGAAGTATATGGTTGAGGATTTAATCCTATCCTCTGGAGAAGATCTTTGGTTGGATAAAAATATCGGATTCTTTTATTTGTATCTAGATCAATTGAAGATCCGGTGGTCGACGAAATATTCTTGGAATGTTCTATTCTTGGAAACCAAGATCCTGATTGTATGGGCGAACAGGATTGATGGGCTATCGTCAGGTTCCTTTAATAGCTCGAATAATCTTCTTGATTGATTCCGTCCAACGGGTAGATTGGAGGAATTCCTTTGGTAAGTGCTAACGGGTATGATGGCATAAAGGAGTATAAAAAAGGAAGACGTTCTAGTTGTTTGAGTACATGATCGATAGAGAAATTCCAGAGTCTGAAGCACCTTGATTATTAGTCGATACAGTTTGAGCGAAATTGTATACACAGAGAGTGTCTATACATGGTGATACCTTGAGCGAGTGTGGTAGATCATCTACACCTAGAAATCAAGGAAGATCAACGCTGTAACATCTCTTTGTTCATAGTGGAATCCAGCCAATTGGCTGTCAGTGCAGAAGAGTGGACGTAGGCTTGAATCAAGCCGAACCACTATAAACCGCGTGTTCAATTCTCTCTTTCCTTTACTCAGTCTTACGTTGATTATTATTTGTCGCAAATCCTTCAACTGTCTAAGTATTGTGCAATCATCAAAAAAAATTCTTTTATATACCTATTCACTCCCCTCTAGGTACTCGTACTAGCTATATCAATTGGTATTAGAGCTCATGTTCTTACTTTATTTGAAGTGTTTTACTTCAGAGTAAAAGATCCATGGCTAGTATGCTAGCACCAGGGCTGGTGGAAGGGCAAAGCAATACCAGACCACCCTACTTTGATGGAAAGGATTACAACATCTGGAAGAACAAGATGAAAGCTTTCCTACGATCAAAGGATCCTCTGGAATGGGACGTTGTGGAAAGAGGAATCACTCCTACTGCTGCATCAGTCTCTGAAAGAGGGAAAGAAATTGTTGAAACCAGCGAAATGACTCAGGAAGAGATAAACAAGAGACAAGCACTCGATGCAAAAGCAATTTACTCTTTATATTGTGCTTTGTCACCAACTGAATATAACAGAATATCTTCTTGTGTTACAGCAAAAGAAGTACGGGACAGATTACATATCACCTATGAAGGAACAGATCGAGTGAAGGAGACCAGAATTAACATTCTCCTCGGTCAATATGAAGCCTTCAAAATGAAACCAGGAGAATCTATAACTGACATGTTTAGTCGTTTTACAGATATTGTCAATGGTCTTGAGAATCAAGGACAAAAAATTTCTGATCCCATGAAGGTGAACAAGCTACTGCGTGGACTCTCCAAGGATTGGAATCATATAAAGACTTCAATAAGAGAGACGCAAAGAATTATGCCACTATCTGTCGACGAGCTGATTGGAACTCTTCAGTCTTATGAAGTGGAACAAATTAATGAAGACGAAGATCTAAGAGGTAAGAAATCTATTGCATTGAAATCAAATGATGACTCTGATGATACAGATTCTGAAGATGATATGGACAATGAGGAGCTTGCTCTCATGATAAGAAGATTCAGAAAACTAAATAGAAAAGGAAGAAGGTTCAACTCAAAGAAACAAAGTTTCCAAAGACAACAGACCAAGTCTGTTGATGATGAGGAACCAAACAAAGATGTAGTATGCTTCGAAAGTAAGAAAAAGGGACACATCAGACCCAACTGTCTTCTTCTGAAGAAGAAAAGAGGAAAAGCTGAGAAATTTCGAAAAGCTCTCAAAGCCGAAACCTGGAGTGATACAGAGTGTGAAGAAAGTGATAATGAATATGCCAACATATGTTTGATGGCACATTCAGACTCAGACTCAGATTCTGGATCAGACTCAGACAGCGAATTCGAGGTAAGTGATTTTTAAATTCCTATCAAAGTCTCTAAATACATTGATGAACTGTGTTTTAGTCTCAAGACTTCTCTCAAAAGAATTTCCGAACTTAAAAAGGAAAACTCAGCTCTAAAACAAAAGGAAAACATTTTAGAAGAAAGAATTAAAAGTTTAGACTTGAATGTTTCTACTCTTAAAGAAAAAGAAGATAATCTTTTGAAAGAAAATGCTTTTTTAAAAACTGACTTATCAAATATTTCAAAGAAATTTTCGATAGGATCTGAAAAACTTGAAAAAGTTCTTTCAGTTCAAAGACCTTACTTCAATAAGTCTGGTCTAGGTATGACGGCAGAAACAATTCCCTTGATTGATTTTCCTAAAGTAAAAGAAAGAAATAAGAAAAGACCGTCGAGAGAGGCTTACAAAAATCATTTCAAGAAAGTTTTTGTAAAGTCTGTAGGTCGAAATGCTCTAAGGTGTTCAAAGTGTAACAGTCAGGATCACTTTGAAAAAGAGTGTCCTATGGTTTGGCAGCCTGTTAAGAAAGTATGGCCTAATAATGTTTATCCTACTAACACCAAAGGACCCAAGAAAATTTGGGTACCAAAGAAAGCTTGAGACTCTCTTTTAAATGCAGGTCTCCGTCAAGAAAAAGGTAAAGTGGTATCTTGACAGCGGATGTTCAAGACACATGACAGGAGACTCAAATTGCTTCGTAAAGCTTATTCAAGTGAATGGTGGAAAAGTTTCATTTGGAGGAAACGGCAAAGGAAATATTGTGGGATTTGGAACTGTGAAAATTGGAAATCTCACAATAAGCAATGTTTCTCTAGTGGAAGGACTTAACTATAACCTTCTCAGCATTAGCCAATTGTGTGATACTGGTTTCAAGATCTCCTTTCAAGAAGGAATATGCTCTGGAATCAGTAAAGACTCTACTCAATCCTTCATGGGTCGAAGACATGAAAATATCTACCTCTTAGACATAAAACTAAATGAATCGCAATGCCTAATCTCAATTCAAGATGAAGCAAGCTTATGGCACAGAAAGCTTGGTCATGTCAACATGAAGCAATTAGCCAAAATCTCATCAAAGCAGCTTGTTCGAGGTCTACCCAAATTACCTTACCAAAAGTCCGATCCATGCACACCTTGTATTCAGGGAAAGCAGGTAAGAAATTCATTTAAGCCAATAAATCATGTCTCTACTAATCATGTACTACAGTTGCTGCATATGGATCTCTTTGGACCAACCAGAACCTAGAGTATTGGAGGTAAGAAATATTGCCTAGTAATTGTGGACGATTACTCCCGTTTTACTTGGATATATTTCCTTGCAAGTAAGTTAGAAACCTTTTCGTATTTTGAAAAATTTGCTAAAAAAGTTCAAAATGAAAAAGGATGTGTTATCTCAAGTATAAGAACAGATCATGGAGGTGAATTTGAAAATCAAGATTTTACAAAATTGTGTGATGAATCTGGATTTGAGCATGTGTTCTCCTCTCCATATTCTCCTTAGCAAAATGGAGTTGTGGAAAGAAAGAATAGATCTCTTCAAGAAATGGCTAGAACTCTTTTAATTGAAAGTAAAATTTCTTCACGTTTTTGGGCTGAAGCTGTTTCAACAGCATGCTATATCATCAATAGAGTCTTCCTAAGACTTATTCTAGAGAAAACCCCTTATGAATTATTCAAAGGTAAGAAGCCCATTGTTTCATACTTTCATGTGTTCGGTTGCAAATGCTTTATATTGAAAAATGCAAAAGATCGAGTTGGTAAGTTTGAAGAAAGATCATATGAAGGCATCTTCCTTGGATATTCTACATCAAGCAAAGCCTACAGAGTCTATAACAAGAAGAGCCAATCTATGGAGGAGTCAATGAATGTCAAATTTAAAGACTCTACGCAAGATGAATCCAGTCAGACTCAGTATGAAGAGTCTGAACCTGCTCCAGACCTTCCAAAGCTTACAACTCAAGAAGTATCTCAGACTCTGGAAGACCAGCATCAAGATGTTCATGAAGATTCAAATAAAGAAAGAGATCATCATTCAAACAAATCAACCAGTAACTGGAAGCATAAGTCCAGTCATCCTAAAGATCTCATTATCGGCGAAATTAATGAAGGAATTTGCACCAGATCCAAAAGACGTGAAGAGTCTAGTGCTGTGGCTCTCATTTCTGAAATTGAACCAAAAAGCATAGAAGAAGCTTTATCTGATGAAAGCTAGATCGAAGCTATGCAAGAAGAGCTCAGACAGTTCAACATTAATGATGTCTGGGAATTGACATCTAAACCGAAAGGTAAAACTGTTATTGGAGCCAAATGGGTGTTCAGAAATAAGATGAATGAAAAAGGAAAAGTCGTACGAAACAAAGCAAGACTCGTGGCCAAAGGATACACGCAAGAAGAAGGAATAGACTATGATGAGACTTACGCTCATGTAGCAAGGTTAGAAGCTATTCGACTATTACTTGTGTTTGCTTGTTATAAAAATTTCAGGTTATTCCAAATGGACGTCAAAAGTGCTTTCCTAAATGGATTTATCCAAGAGGAAGTATATGTGGAACAACCACCTAGGTTTGAAGACCCAAAGAAACCAGATTCAGTCTTCAGACTGAAAAGGCCTAGTATGGTTTAAAGCAAGCACCTCGAGCTTGGTACGACAGACTAAGTAAGTTCTTATTACAGAATGATTTTGACAAAGGTAAAGTAGATACTACTTTATTTATCAAAAAGGAAAACAAAAGTTTTCTACTTGTTCAAATATATGTGGATGATATTATTTTTGGATCCTCTAATGAAAGTCTATGCAAGAAATTTTCTAAGTCAATGCAGGATGAGTTTGAAATGAGTATGATGGGAGAATTAACATTCTTTCTTGGTCTTCAAGTAAAGCAATTGAAGGAAGGAACTTTCATTTACCAAGAAAAATATGCTAATGATCTTGTCAAAAGATTTGGATTGGAAAATTGCAAAAAGACTGATATACCAATGTCAAGTTCCTTGAAGATAGACAAAGATGAAGAAGGGAAAAAAGTTGATCAAAAGCTGTACAGGAGCATCATTGGTTCACTTCTTTATCTTACTGCTTCTAGACCTGACATTTTGTTGAGTGTTTGCATCTGTGCTAGGTTTCAATCAGATCCTAGAGAATCCCATCTCAGTGCTGCAAAACGTATCATTAAATACGTTGCTTCATCTTCAAGCATCGGTCTTTGGTATCCTAAGAAGGGAGACTTTAATCTTTTGGGATATTCAGACGCAAATCTGGCCGGCTGCAGAGTCGATAGAAAGAGTACTTCAGGAACTTGCCAGTTGCTTGGAAGCAGGACAGTGTCTTGGTTTTCAAGGAAACAAAGCACTGTGGCTCTTTCAACAACAGAAGCAGAGTATGTAGCTCTTGGAAGCTGTTGTTCACAAATTCTATGGATAAAACAACAGCTACAAGACTTTGGGATTGAAGACTCATGCACAGAAATCAAATGTGACAACACTAGTGCAATCAATCTCACCAAAAATCCACTCCTTCATTCAAGAGCAAAGCATATAGAGATTCGACATCACTTCATTAGAGATCATATTCAAAATGGAGAAATCTCGATTCAATTTGTTGATTCAAAAAGTCAACTAGCGGATATATTCACAAAGCCTTTGGAGAAAAATCAATTCGATTTTATCCGTTCCAGACTCAACATTTTGAAGCTCGAAGAAGTTAAAGTCTAGAGACTCTCCAACCCTCAGACTCTAATCTCTCAGACTCTAAATCCTCAAACTCAGACATTGATGGCTATAGACTGTAAGTTGCTATTTTATCTAAACTCGAAAAGGTATGATCTTTCGTTCAGTTATTTTATAGTCTCCGTGAAAAACGAAATATTATCTTTTCAAAAGGATTAATTTTGGCAGTTAATGATTTTAAAAAGGAGTGTTCGTACACTTTCCTTGTGCCGATTGAACTTCTTTTTTTCAAAACTGAGTTATATATATACAGTTTTCTTTTTCATCCAATCTTCAAAACCCTAAAAGGCATTCTCCTCCCAATTCAGTTTCTACTTCGTGTTCATCTTCGAGAAAATTGTCATCTTTTCTTGGGAAAGCAAGTCAAGGAATCTTTCAGCGACAAGGAAGGATGTCTTCTTCGAGGAAGTCTTCAAGAATCGCAAATAGGGGACCACAGAGAATGAAGGAGGGACCTACCCATTTCGATCTCACCGAAGAGGAAGAATTATCAAGTCAGCAACAGAGCCCGATTCACTCTCCACCACGTCACTCAATGCCATCTACCCCACAAGGTGCGGGTCAACAACCGGAGGAAGAGATAATCGAGGACGTAGACCCTGTAAGAGTCCAAAAACCCTCTTATATTTACAAACTCCACCGTGCGTTGAAAAGTACTGGGACTCCGTTGAACTACGTGGATGATTTTCTTAAAAATAAGAATTATGGGAATGAGTATATCTTTCTGAGAAAAATGGAGGATTTGGGAATTGCTCCCAAGGGAAAGGCTGAGGAAGCACTTGCGAACATTCCAAGTGACCCTCGTATGTCGGGACCAAATTCGACTGACAGGAACGATGATGATAAAATGTTCAGTGATTTTCATCCTAGAATGGGTGTTGCTGCGAAGGTGAAGGGAAAAAGGATGGAGTTGTTTAAATCGAAGGAACAGGAGAATCTGTTCTTCAGACTGCTGAAACGTGGGGTGATAAACCTAGGAGTGTTGATTTCGATTTCTTGGATGCCGTTAATGTGAACTTAAGGGAGAAGTTCAATCTGCTTCAACTTGAGCAATTTTGTATCGATACCACAGATGGTTATGCGCAATTGACAGCATACTTCTATTCGAATCTCAGTTTTTTAGAAGCGAATAGAATATCATTCAGTGTTCGAGACCAGAACTATGTGGTAGACGTGGACATGTTGGCGGACATAATTGGAGTTGAACGAGGACGTTATCAACCAATCAAATTCTCAGTTGCTCATGCCTCATTGGAACTTGTCAAAGATAGAGATGTAGAGGGAAGAATCATCTATTCAAGGATGCGTGCAATCAATATCGTGCTACACAAAATTGTGATCAATTGCATCAGGCCCAAGTCTACATCAAAGACTAATGTGTCTAATTCAGAGGCAAAATTGATGTACGCAATCAACTCAGGGAGGAAGTTCTCTCTCCCTCACACTATTCTCTTTCACATGTACAGAGCAATGTCGAAGGACAAGGGACAATTGCCTTACCCAGGTCTGGTGACCAAGATCTTCTGACACATGAATATTGAACCGCCACATACACTTTGTGTTCGACCGTGCGATAAGATGGTGGTAGGTTTGAAGATGTTGACAAAGATGCGTCTGAAAGAACTTTCCAAGGCAATGGAGAAATTCAGAGTGAAGACTCCGGATCTGTCGCTTCAAAGAGAAAATGGAAGGAGGCCATTGGAGCCCCATCCAAAAAGAAGAAAACTCTCATCTTGGAGGATGAAGATGAGGAGGAAGATCTCACAATCACTGCCTTGATAAGGACCAGACGTTCTGTACCTCAATCGACAGAACTTCAGAAGAAACAGAGAGAAGAAGAGCAGCAAGCCAAGAACAGAGAAGAAGAAGAGCAGAGAGAGAAGGAGAAAGAAGCTGAAGAAGAAGGAGAATAAGAGAAAGAAAAGTCTGCAGCTGAATCTGGAGAGAAGGGGAATCAAGATACGAAGAGTATGATCATCACTCTTCCCCTTTTGATGTCCTAGAGACAGGGGGAGTTGGCGAGCAAGAAAGGTCCACACCTCATGCTGCCAATAGTGAAGGTCTAAGACAATCTCCAGCAGATCCAGAAGAGTTTCAGGCTTCTCAATTGCCTGAAGAAAGACACGATACGTCAACACCAAATCTGCAAGATTATACAGAAGCTCCATCATCTGCATTCACTCCATCTGAGAAAGCAAATGCAAGTACACAGACGGACAATTCTGCAGATTTTCGTCGTATTCTAGATGTTCTTCTGGAAATGCAGGGCCAAATCTATGCTCTGGACTGTGAAATTCAAGCCATGAAGAATGCTGGACAAGCATCTTCAGTTACCCTGGAGGACAAAATGAAAGACCTAGCTCTACAACTTCAAGCCAATGCCAAAGGAGAGGAGGTAGCTCATCTAAGGGAAGACTTGAAGAGGCTAGAAGGCATAGTCCAGTCGATGAGAGATTTCCAGATCGTGCGCATTTCCAAGCAAACCTGACTCATTTTTCACCTTTTTTAATGATGACAAAAAGGGGGAGAAGCAATTTGAACCAACCAACTTTAAACTTTGACTTTAAATTTGCTTTTGTGGTTATGTTTGTTTTTGAGTATGACTTGAGTGAACTTGGGTGTGAACTTGAATTTGACTAAATTGAGTGTGGATTTTGATGCTTAACTGTTTGCATTTATATCAAGTGTTGTCATATGGTACTACTCATGAAAGACTAACCAATTTTCTGTGGATGCAGAGTTTGGTTGTTTTATTAATCTTTATGAGATAGCCATATTGCTTGAGAAATATTTTTGCAGGTCAAAGTTGTTCAAATCTACAGGAAAGTTTTGTCACCATCAAAAAGGGGGAGATTGTTGGAGAAATCTTTCCAGAATATTTTGAAGCTGACAAAACGTTTCTATCAGTCTAGTCTGGATATTTGCAGTCCGTCTGTTTAAAGTCTGAAGACTTTCTGATCACCAGATTCAGCACTCAAGACTCAAGACTTAAGACTCAAGACTATTCTCATTGACAGTCTTTCTGATCCAGTGACGAAGGAAATCCAGAGCCGAAGTATATGATTGAGGATTTAATCCTATCCTCTGGAGAAGATCTCTTGGTTGGATAAAAATATCGGATTCTTTTATTTGTATCTAGATCAATTGAAGATCCGGTGGTCGACGAAATATTCTTGGAATGTTCTATTCTTGGAAACCAAGATCCTGATTGTATGGGCGAACAGGATTGATGGGCTATCGTCAGGTTCCTTTAATAGCTCGAATAATCTTCTTGATTGATTCCGTCCAACGGGTAGATTGGAGGAATTCCTTTGGTAAGTGCTAACGGGTATGATGGCATAAAGGAGTATAAAAAAGGAAGACGTTCTAGTTGTTTGAGTACATGATCGATAGAGAAATTCCAGAGTCTGAAGCACCTTGATTATTAGTCGATACAGTTTGAGCGAAATTGTATACACAGAGAGTGTCTATACTTGGTGATACCTTGAGCGAATGTGGTAGATCATCTACACCTAGAAATCAAGGAAGATCAACGCTGTAACATCTCTTTGTTCATAGTGGAATCCAACCAATTGGCTGTCAGTGCAGAAGAGTGGACGTAGGCTTGAATCAAGCCGAACCACTATAAATCGCGTGTTCAATTCTCTCTTTCCTTTACTCAGTCTTACGTTGATTATTATTTGTCGCAAATCCTTCAACTGTCTAAGTATTGTGCAATCATCAAGAAAATTCTTTTATATACCTATTCACCCCCTCTAGGTACTCGTACTAGCTATATCAAAATGATGAAATTATCCAACCAATTAGTAATAAATATATCACACGCTCGCCCTTCTCCGAAGATGCTCAACCATCGACGGGCCACCCGAAGCAAATCCATGCCCACACCATCATCTCTGGCCTCTCTCGCTTCCCGTTCGCCGCCACATGAACTACGCAGCGCACTTTTTCTCTTGTATTCCCACTCACCCACCACCATTGTCTTCAACTTCGGAGTCGGGATGATGGTTTCTTTGATGGAGGTAATTTGAAGATGAAACGCTCACAAAAGATAGATAGGCTTTTAGAAAAAAATAATTACAAGACTCCCCTATTTATAGAATTGTTACATGACCTTTACTCTTCCTAGTAGGAAAAGCTAGCGTTCCAAATAAGATCTAGAAACTAATAAAAATCAGCATCTCATCTTATCTCTAAAAAAATCACTAGAAATAGGAATAGACTCATTATAGATAATGACGAAGAGACTCATTAAAGATATCGTTACAATTATGACTCTTTTTCAATGTAGGTACCGAACAGTTATCTGCACAGATACCCCCTTAAACCAAAGTCTCTTCCATCATTCTTTGGGGTACTTCGAATGTGGACGGCTAGTCTCTGTCTACGCCCGCCAGATGCCCGTTCTTCCACTACACTATCGGGGCATGGTGCTCGCTCTTCCTTTGCTTGGCCAACTTCGCCGCCAGACGATGAAGTTCAGGCGAGATTGTGATGCATACGTGGTGGGTTCTCTGATAAGCATGTACGGAAGGCATTGGGCTGCAAGTGTGTGGGACGTGGTTTGCTGGACGAGCCTTATCACTGGGTATTGTAGCAGCGGCCTTTTGTAGGAAGCTCGAGGACTGTTCGATTCAGTGCCAGGGAAAAATGGTGTTTCCTACAGTGCCTTGATTTCTGGCTAATTTAGGAACGAGCGGTTTGATGAAGCCATCGAGTGGTTTTCTGGGGTTAAAGATCGTGCAAACATGAAATTAATTGGATCTCTTTAGGCCAGCATACTTACTGCCGTGCTATTGTGGAAGCCTCTAAAGAAGGAAAATGGGTTCATTAGTGCATAGATGAGAGTGGCATCGTTTACGAACTTGGGCCAGGCTTTGCATTGATTATTTTCTTGTCACATGTGGGTTCGTCGGATTCGCACAAAGAAGTGTTTGACCAAATGCCTCTGAAAGATGTTGACAACTAGGAGTGCGATGATATTGGGGTTTGGTGTCAATAGTGAGAATGAAAATGGGCTGCAGTTTTTCTACGAGATGGAAAATGGGGGCCCTAAACCAAATGCTGTGACGTTTATTGGAGGTCCAATGGCCTGCAATCAAAAGTGTCTAATCAATGGAGCATGGCGCTTGTTAGGACGTATGAGCAAAGGTTACAGCATCGCTCCAACTAGTGAGCACTGTGGATGCATGGTTGACCTCCTGGCTTGGGCCAGACAAATCAAAAAATTATCCATACGAAAAGTTCCCTGCCGAAACTGTTGTGCTTCAACTTTGGTAGATTCAACTCTGTCTTTCCCCATTTATCTGCTAGTTAGACACCAAAAGAATGATCCGTAAGAATGACTTGTTATTAAGTGGATACTTATGGGGTAAAGTGTGCGCATGAAATGTTTAGAACTTGGGCATAGTTGGGTTTGAAGGACCGATGGACCGTAGCCTGGTGAGACACCTTGTGTCATTGTTGTATCATTTCCATACTTTTTTATTGTCTTTCGTCATTAACTTTGCATGTTATCATTCTTATTGCGTAATCTTGCTACACTCTTTGGAAATTCTCTGAGATTTTGCCCTGGGTAACTTGGAATCTTTTTTTGTTTCTTTTCTATAGTTTGTTGATTCTATATCTATTCTTCATGCAATGGTTATGCAACGCGGATGAGTCCTCTCAGGAGCCGTGGTTAAGATTGAAGCTTCTCCCTTAGTATTGGATGATAATTGGATGATTTTCCGGAATAATCGAAAAATTTCTTTTTTTCTTCTTTTCATCTTGCACAACTTCTAGTCCCTATTTGGCTGGCTAATAATCAACATTTCTCTCGAGTGCTTTTAGGGCATTTTTTTGGCTCGTCATGTAGATGCTTGGCAAGGGGCGAAACGAGCAGTGTTTCAAGTTCATCCAGAAAGCATAGCCCAACAGAGTTGATTCTGAGTTCTGCCATGCGTGCTGGATTCACTGGTGGTGTGGTGGATGACTACCCACACAGGTACCTATATTATTACCAGAACTTATGTCAGTGTTCAACATTGATGGAACGACAGATGTTGTGCATGTCTTTGTATATATTCTGTTGGTTGGAAGTTATCTGTTTAAGTTAAGTTTCCGAGAGCCGAATATGAGAGCTTTCATTGGAGAGGAAACGCCCTTTTCTGTAATTATTGAAAGTTGGTTAAAAATCTTATGCTTTTGGTGTCCTAGAAAGTCGTGCGGATGGAAATGCTTTAACATTGTACATAATTTGTGGAGTAACTGAGCTCTTTTTGCATATGGGTTTCCACTCTCTTGGTATGCTTCAGTAATATTCTCTTTCACCTATCAAAAAATAAATAAATTTCTGAGAAATATCTGCAACAATCTTATTAATTTATTTCTAATATACACGACAGCTTATATATGAGATTATCAAATGTGCGCATAATACATTGTTAGTCGTCTTTGCCCATTTTCTTACGAACAGGTCATTGTTGCCTAGGATAACTGGCAAAACCGAGTTAATAAAGTTGCGCATATTCTGTATGTCGGTTTGCGTAAGAATCTCTCTCTCCCTCCCCCTCTCTCCCTCTCCCCGCTCGTTTGGTACTCTTATGTGAACATTCTTTTGTGAGTGTTCTCATGTAAATATTGACCGGGACAATTTTCTTTTCGTTTTGCTCTCTTTCCAAATGCAGGTTACTATCTTTGCCAAGTTCTGGCCATAAAAGAAACATAAACTATATATAGTCTCTACCGGGACATCACACGTGACCTTGGTTTTTTAACAGGGGTGATATTCGGAACTGTAGCAGCGGGCGCTACATTGAGTACCCAAAGTCATCGCAGCAAATTAGTTAATCCACTAGGGAAAAAAAGAGAATTCATTTCTTATAAGAAAATCTTACGAACTAAAATTGACTACTCTGAATCTTGTACTTGTAGTTTGCCACGACATAGTGGACACGAATTATTCCTCTCGAGCCACTTGATGACGCACCTACTGTGAAATAGGTGTGAACATGGTATCTCCATCACTTTATATTTCTCATCCAGTTCCTCCAAACAAATAGAACAACATCCGTCAGCTTCCCCAACAGAGTAGCTCTTCTGCTTGAGCTTTTCAATGGTGCCTCTGGAGACACCCCATGTGACTTGGTTGAGATCTTACTCATATCCTCCAATTGAGGCTTCCTCATTGTCTTCCATTTCAACTTCATCTTTGGTGGCCATTGCCAAATTTATGTTCATGTTGAACCCTCCACGACCATTACCCAATGCCCAAAACATCATATGCAAAATAACTCTTATAATGTTAGCCCAAAAACTATGATGAACGCCCAAAGTATCAAGGAGTCTCTCTAGGTGCGTTTCACATTCTGTATTGAATTCGCAGGAAGACTAGTATACCAAGTGAACGCCATCTTCAACAGGGACAAAGGGAACAACCGTAACTTCATCCTTCCATCATTAGGGAAAAGTGTTAAAAAGTCCTAAACCTTTTGTTTTTACGTCAATTTAGTCCTAAACATTTTTTGTATTGTGTCAATTCAATCATTTCCAATCAATTTTGGCCCGATTTCGCTTACTGGATGCTGACCGGCTGACATGGCTTGATCAGCGCTGACATTGACAACTTTTAATAATATTTTAATATTTTAGAATTTTTTTATTATTTTATATTTTATTTTTCTTTTTTCCTTCTCCTCCTTCTTCCTCCATCCACCACCGGACCTCGCCGACCAGCGAGAGGCAACGGCCGCTGAGGTCGACCTCGCCGGCCACCGCGTCAGGGGCCACGAGGGCGAGCCTCGCCAACCATGGGCGAGGCTCGGCCCTCGCCAAATTCGGTGAGGGCGGCCTCACGTGGCAAGCCTCACTGCCCAACGTGAGGCTGCCCTCATGGCCATTGACGAGGTGGCTGGCAAGGTCGACCTCGACCTCGCCGGCTGGAAAAGAAGGAAAAAAGAAGAAGATAATAAATAAATAAATAAATAAAAATCAAAAATTAAAAGAAATTAAAAATTAAAAATATTAAAATATTATTAAAAGTTGTTTACATCAACATTGATCAGGCCAAGTCAGCTAGCCGACATCCAATCAGTAAAATCCGGCCAAAATTGGCCAGAAATGACTAAATTGGCACAACGTAAAAAGGTTTAGGACTTAATTGGCTCCAAAAAAAGGTTTATGATTAAATTAGCACAAATGCAAAATGTTTAAGACTTTTTTTTAACACTTTTCCCAATGCAAAAGAAAAAATCATGTCGAACCCTCCACGACCATTACCTAATGCCCGAAACATCGTATGCAAAATAACTCTTATAATGTTAGCCCAAAAACTGTGATGAACACCCAAAGTATCAATGACTCTCTCTAGGTGCGTTTCACATTCTGTATTGAATTCACGAGAAGACTAGTATACCAAGTGAACACCATCTTCAACACGGACAAAGGGAACAACGATAACTTCATCCTTCCATCATTATTAATAGGGGTGTGCAAAATACCCGGGAACCGCCCGGACCGCCCGGAACCGGCGGTTCTTGAAGGAACCGGTCCAGTTCCCGGTTCCAATTTTTTGGAACCGGTGGGTACCAGTCCGGTTCCCGGTTCCATGGGCGGATCCGCCAACCTAGACCGGACCAGAAATTTTTTAATATTAAAAAAAAATACTAAAAGAAATCCTAGATTAGATCTCATTTCCTCACTCCCTTCATCTTTGGTTCTCACCCTCTTTGTCTCTTCCTCAGTTCCTCCTAATCCTATCGCCATTTCGATTCCTCCTCGTGCATTTACACCGCCGCCGATGTTGTTCGCCCCCTCGCATCGGCCACCACCTGCCACAATCGTGGAAAATTGTTCCGCGACCATTCTATGTTGAAAAACCAACCATAGACATCCTCCCCTCCTTCTCAACTCATAGACCCGATCATTCTATATTGAAAACCAAAATTATTTCGCATCAAGATCCGTTCCATGGATTCACCCAAGAACCGGACCGAACCGGCGGTCTGGTTCCCGGGTGGATCTATGCAACAAACGGGTGGATCCTGGTTCCAATTTTTCGGAACCGGTCTTTAGTGGGCGGTTCCCGGTTCTAGGTCAAGAACCACCCGCCCGGACCATGCACACCCCTAATTATTAACATCACCACATTGAGCCGTAAATCAGCTAATATGTTCCACAGTTGACTAATCATCCTCCCCAGTAATGAGGTTACCACTGAGGGATTTTGTATTTCCTGGGGGTGTGGGATGTTATCAACCCAATCTGGATATGGCTTACGATACACAGGCCTCGAGACATCTCCATCCAATCTCATTCTTTGCATAACCAAACAAGCAACCTGTTCTATTATCCTTTGACCTCTCAAATAATCTAGAGCCTGATTTACTTGATTCATTTGTACCTTTGGCAGTGAAGGAGGACAATTAGCAAAGTCTCTTAATCCTCCTTGCGGGCGGTAAGGCTAACACCTTACAATCGATACGGGAATTCACCTAATATTCACCATCCCTACAGTCAACACCACATCACTGCCCCTTGGGAAGCTAACATCGTGGAGGGTTGGTTGCGAGACACCTGTCTGGATCTCATTTCCTTGATTTGAAGTATCTCCAATCGCCTTTGCAAGATTGCTGCCATTTGAGATTTCCGGCATTGACCTAGATGAGGGCAATATTTTTGGAACCCCAACTCGTTCACCCCGATTGCTCTGACTCTGATCATTCAAACTGTCACCCCTTTGTATAATCTCAACCGTCGAATGGGATTTGAACTGCTAACAGGTTGAGCTAGAACATGCATAGATTGTAGAGTTGCACCAGTATGACCAGTATGACTCACGTTTGCTTGATTCGGCAACCTCATTCTTGAAGTCAAATCAGTAACCAAATTGGTTAACAAAGAAGTCAAGATAGTCGATAAATGATTAGCCATATGATTGGCCAAATCATTTTGCTGCTCTTCGAACATCCTTCTCATGGTGGCCATCACTGTCTGGTTCGGGGCCAACTCTCTTCTTTGATCATCGGACAATTCTCACGGAATATTGTCAGCATTAATACCCATATTGACACCATCAACAGGGTATGAAATCTGACTAGAGGTCTAGGAACGGACGTTCCTTTCTCTTACGTGCTATGGGGACAAGTTATTCTCACTGGTAAGGAGCGACTCTCCTGGTTTCTCATTTTTGCCATCAACACCTCCTAAGAGTTGAACACAATGGTCCCACCAAGCATGCCAAAAAGAAGTTCGCCGGGGAAAGTTCCCATGACAAAAATCTTTCACTGAAGATGGTAGAGCTTCAGTTTTATTATTTATAATGGGTCTCGTCTCGCTTTGAAAAGGAAGCAACAGATCTAAATTATGGCAAAAGTAAATACAAGAAAACAGTAGAAATGTAAAGTGTGTTTGAATGTAAAATGCAGTAAAATGAAAGATAACACTTTGAAAGCAAAATGATCAGTTGTTGATTTTTTTTTGCCAAAAGATCCTTACAAGCATGTCTCTTCGGCTATTTATAGTAGTGTTCCACAAATAATTGCCCCTTAGCAGTTACCATTTCAATTTCTACAACATTCTGGAAGCTTGAGTTTTTAATCAGTAACCGCTTTGCCTTGGTGATATTTCCGCCGGTACCGACTCTCGTAATTGCTTCCATTCTTATCTCTTCAATTTCGGTATGACCCTTACCGCATTACTCGGAATTGGGGCTTGTCGACTATGGGCATTCTGGCCCACTTTTCTTCAAGTTCTGTGTTTTAAGCCCACTTCATTCTCCTTGGATTCCGAAGTCCAATAAGCTAGTTTGGGTGCCAACAATGTTGATCAGGCACTTGTTGTTTCTTTCGGAGGAATCTATGAGCTGGGGGATGACATGGTCAAAAAATGATGAACTTTGTTGGGGAGGATGTTGGCAAGGTCATTTTGATCATAAATTTTGGTTCCATTTCGAAGAAAACGTGGGATAGAGACTGATTGATTAAAACACACTAAGGATGAGTTAAAGAATTGGAAGGGAACCGAACCGGCTTTACCCGGTCTTGAACTGTTTAGTTTCCAGCCCTCGAGTTGAACTAGTTTTGAACAGATTCCAAGGCTTATTCGCAGTAGAATCGGGTTTGACCGTTCCAAAACCAAACAATATTAGTCTCTTAGTTAAAAACTTTTGCAAAAACAATGAGGCTAAACATTTCAGCATAAACAGTTCATTATGGTTTCTTGATTGACAATTTAAAAATATATATATAATAAAAATTGAATATTGCGAGTGTTATAACTTTTGTATGGTGCTAATTTGATTATCATATTTTCTTTTTCTGTCATTTGAGTACCATATGAATTTTCAATCAATCACTTAAGCGATATAATTATTTTTAAAATGGTGACTACAATTGTTATCTCATGTTGGATTTTCGATACTTGGGCGAATGGGTTTTAAAAGTTATGACACTCAATTAATGTTTTTTAGAAGTCTTGTTACTTAAGTGATTAAAAAAAAAAAACGTTATAGCACTCAAGTGAATGCTAAGTGAGTGCCTTACGAAAGTTATGACACTTGTAATGTCCTTATCCCAAAAATATGCATATAATTAAGAAATTAAATAAACAATGAATCAGGAAAAGATAGACCGGTTTTTTAGGTTGTAGAATTAATCGATTGGGTTTCATACCAAATCTAGAAGCAACCTATTCAGTTTCCGATTTAAAAATTGAAACCAACTCTAACATGATAGGTTTGAGTTCCTTCTTAGGATATATCTATCCTAAAATTGATCAAGCTTAGACGATGCCAATGTGCCGCTGGCCAGGCCAGAACTGTCGAATCCAGCCAAGGAAAGAAGGAGCTTAGGACGAGCGATTTTCAATTGATTAGGGTGCATGCACGTCCAATCCACGAAAGCCATCAAAATCTTGTCATTTCCAGTGAGGTCCACATGAAGCGGCGGTAAATGTGATGAACATAAGAGCCCATTTGTGAATCTTCAAATGAATCGAAATCGTATAGAATTTAAAAAAGATAAAAAAATTATTATTTTATTGACGACTTATAAATAAATAAACGGACTCTGTTTTGCAATATAAAGCAATTGAAAATCTACTATTAGATTTGAAAGTAATAAAGTAATTATTTTGGCAGTACGTTCGACCAATATACGAGGCCACTCGTAGAATCAAAATTTTATGGATACTGAAATATGCAATTTTGAAAGTGTAAAATTATTATTTTATTTGTAAGCTACTGATGAATGAACGTGCTCACTTGTGAAGTGAATATTTTGTTGGTAACATACAATGCAATTTAAATGAGTAAAATAATTATTTTTCTTTAATTAAACTACCCACAAGTAAATGGACCCACCTGTGAAATTCCAAACGGGTTCATAATGTATTATTAAATTTGAAAGTCGCCAGATCCTTGTTTTATCGATCCTTCTCGAATGGAAAAGCAGCTCATATTCAACTGACATTTGAAACTGGTGGAGTCATTATTTCATGTTACCATAACCTTCTACTAAAATATAATGTAGTTTTGTTAGGGGCTCGATATTTTTGTTTACTAATTTTTCCTCTCAAAAAATTGTGCAAAAGTCACAAAAAATCCTAAACTATATTCACTGTGACATATTTACCTCATACTTTTTTTTTTTTGTGATACTGCTCTAAATTTGTACCTGTATAACACATTTACTTGAAACTTGTATAATGTGACACATTTATCCCAAACTTCTTTCCGTAACACATTTATCTCAAAATTTTAGTGTCACAGAAAAAAAGTTTGAAGTTTTTGGTGTCACATAAAAAATTTAGAGTAAATGTATCATATATGTAAAAATTTGGGGTTTTTCATGTCACTAAAATAAATTTTTGGGTAAATATATCACACAAGTACAAATTTGGAGTTTTTGGTCACGAAAAAATTAGGGTTTATGTGTTATAGTGAATAAAATCTGGGGTTTTTTTTTTATGGCTTTTTCCCTTAAAAATTCTAACTAGAAATATATCATTCACAAAATTCACGATTTTGTTCTTGGTAAAGATTCAAGAGAAGAAACTTGTTTTATTTGAAGGGGTTGTATGTGAAATTTCAAAGATATAGTAATGCCACCTAGCTAAATTTTTAACCGAAATATTGATGAATAAGCGAGCAGCATGTGCCATTAACACATGGACCTTGTCTCATAGTTCATTTATTTCTTTTCGAACAATGTCTTGCAGAGAGGCACAATACACATTAACAAAACTTCAAGAGGAAGTTTAGTCAATAGAAACCTCCAGAACACATCATGCCTTTACAAACCTCATCCATCGATAGACCCGTCAACTTGTTGAACCCAACTTGACTAGTACGTTGCCCTTCATCTCCTTTCCTTTAGGGGTGAGCATCAGTCCAGGGTCAACCCTGGACCAGCCCAACCCTATCGGTCCTGGTCCGATTCCCAAGAAGACTGGGTCAGTCCTTGCTCTTAGAATTCCTGAACCAACACTGCGCAGGTTGGTCCTCGTTCCTAGAGTTCCGAGTTGGTTCAACCTGGACCAGCCCTGACTATATATATAATATATTATTTATAACTTTTTTTATATAGAGAAAACCTTAAAATAAATAGCGTCAATTACGTTAAATAGCTCTTTAGTGAGGAGTTCAAGTAATTTTACATTATTCTTTAATAACTTAGATTTTTAATGTCTTTTACAGTATTAATAGTCATAATTTATGAATGAGGAAAATGTTTTTGTGATGAATCCTCACGGTGTCCAAAAAGGCATAAACAGCTCCTTAGAGCATCCTCCTCTAGTATTCGTTCTCTTTTGTCTTATTTGTCCTATTAGTCTTCAATTTGCCAAAATCGAAAGAAACAATTTTTCCGCTTGCCACTCGACACTCGCCTCGCTTGCTTTGGGTCATTCATGTTGCTTGCTGCTCGATGCTCGCTTAGCTTATTGGTCCTCACTCAACATTCGATACTCATTCTGTTCGACACTCACCCCACTTAATCCCCACCGCTTGCCTTTCTTAGTTGACCTTTCTCATCATCGAACCCATTGGGTTGATACAGTCCTCGATTGCCCTTTTAAGGAATACAAAAAATGAAATAAAAAATTATTGGTTGGTCATTGGTTGACTTGGAAACCGGACCGAATCCATTAGGTCAATCCGGTCCTTAATTGTTTTTTTAAGAAGTACAAAAAATGAAATAAAAAATTACCGGTTGGTCCCAGGTTGACCCTGAAACCGGACTGAACCTATTGGGTCAGTCCAGTCCTCGGTCCTAAGCTCAATAGATTCGATCCTCAATCCCAAAAATTGAGGACCAGCACTGTGCGGGTTGGTCCTAAGGTTAGGGGGTGGACCGGCCCAACCTGAACTATGCTCACCCCTACTTTCCTTTGCATGTCTCTCTAGTGCAAATTTGGCATCTTGGGTGGCAAGTTTGTTGGCAATATTTTTTGTAAACGCAAGATAGATGAAAAGCAAGACGATTAAATTTGGCATACCAAATCAATGGATATTAATTTTATTTATACTTTCCAAATTGGAATCATGGATTATTTAGTTTCTTACAACTCAAGGATTATATACTTTCCAAATTCGAAATCTTGATAAATCGATAACCTGTATGTGGCGTTAGCACATGAACGTTGTCCTATACCGTTCTTTTATTTAATTTTTTGAACAATATCTTGCAAAGAGGCACAACTTACAGTTGATTGTCTCTTTGACCGAGAAAGTGAAATATTTCCAAAGGATGACATTGATATATATATATAAGTGAAATGGGTTATTTGTTGATTTTTGCCAGCAAATGGCTGTGAAATTAAAGGTATTTAAAGTGCGAAGACTGGAAATATAAAGGGTATGAGAATGATTGGGAGATCTCTTGCAAAAATTACAACATATGTTTTTATGACCCACCAGCGACTACTTACAAATAATTATTGATATAAATCGACAATAATTCCGAATCCGATATGCAATTATTGATTAAAAAAAGTTATAAACTCTGGACACAATCACTTATCATTTAGCAATGATTATCAGTAAGAAGTTATTAATCCCGTTGTTATAGGCATAACCATCCAGTAGCCATATACTCGTGTCGATCCATCATCTTTGTCTTCGAGCTTCAACACCTAACAAACATCTGCAATAGTTTCTGCAATAGTTGGCAGTTGAGGACTCTCGTCAATTGGTGAAGACCATTGTCGATAACTTCTCCAATGTTTTACGTTGATGACTTCATTGGTAAGTTGTCGATTCTCTTCAAGCTATTTATTGTTTTATACCTTGACGACTTACCTTCTTGATCCAACTTTGCTCTCATCAACTAACGTTACCACTTATCTATAAAATCACAACTTGGTCATTTTATGATTTTAACATTGTCCTAAAAAATTGTCAAGAGAAACTATATAAATACAACATCACTTAGAAACTTCATCCATGAGTAGACCCAATATCCGACTTCACCTTTCCTGAAATGCGACTCAATCTCTTGTCCAGTTGATAACTTCCCACTCTTGTTCGCCTCCAGCGCGCTCAAACTATCGAAGCTACATATCCTCAGTCCTCCAATTTGTTCCCTATCACGTTCGAGATATATGGATACATTAGTAAATGTATGCATATATAGTGCCTTGAACAGTCGAACACTTGCACATTCTAAAACTTGATAAAGTAACTCATCATCCGTATCATGTTTTGTCATCTTGTGAAATGCAAATTATAATTCTATACGAGTAACATCCGTATCATGTCAACTTTGAACAGTACATTCGGAGGTTCCTGTTCATCCTTTAATAATAATTAAAAGGTAGCCCACCTAACTCCATTTTCAACTAAGCGAAGCAACCTATTGAAATATTCGTTGGTTGGCTCATATCCGGGTAGCGTGGATGAAATTTCATAATATCGATCCAGTATTGGATACAACACTAAATCTGAACTGGTGTTTTAAAATGAAGTCAATGATATACATGAGAAGTCGCCAAGCACAGGGCCAAGTCTTTCAATAATATAAACATCAATCTGCCAATTTTCCCCGTGAAGAGGGATATCTTTGAAAAAAAAAAAAAAACCCAAATAAATAAATACTCCCAGCATTATTTGATGCTTCCATACGGCTTTTTTTTTTTTTGAAAAAAAAAATTGATAATACCAAGGTTGGTAAAGACTGATATTTATCGGTGTATATGTCAAAACTATTATTGGATGCTTGAATGTATACGTCCTCCTTTATTTAGACACTCATTGGGATCTATTATTTCATCGTGTAAATCAATTTTGTACACCAATCTTTATGTTCTCGATATTTACTCATCCAAATTCATACTATATGATATTACATTTTGTATGTATCAAGATGCAATAAATTAACATCCTACGAAATTCATCCCATGCGTAAAGAATTATTTCCTCTGCACAAATCTCCTCGTCAGGGAAAAAAATGATTTTCACTTTTATTCTCTACTCTGACGACTTATTCTGAGTTTTTCTCTTTATTGGTGAGAATTGGTATTACAAACCAGTTACATATTCTGTTGTTTCTTAACCTATGAACAATGAACATCATAGAAAATCTTTAGCTACCCTAGTTAGAGCATCCAATCATAGTTTGACATGCCACACATTTTATTTTTAGTTAAATATGCAAGCGGGTTGTCTAATCCTCTACTTTGAGATTGGCTTTAGCAAAAATAGAGGAAAATATGTCTCTTTGGTTAGATGTGCAATTTCGAGTTCATTTGGTGTTACATCTAACGTAAGTGAAGATATATGCATTTTTTAGTCATTTATAGCTATAGCGTAACGACGTTTGTATATGTAAGCATCATCCATTTTTTGGCTGTTCAAAAGTAAGTGGTACTTTACTCTGTCAAAATGAAGCATTATCAATCAACAGAAAAAATTATGGATAATTATTTAAAAAGTCATGAACCTATTATACGGCGGTTAAGTCAATTATAAAATTTTTAATTTGACAAATTTAATCTTAAATCTTTCGATGTTTTGTCAATATAATCATTCCAGTTAATTTTGACAAGTAATTACTAACATGAATATCAACTATCTTATGTGACATGGCTAGTTAGGAAGGCTGTTGCAGATGTGGACAATTTTGGCAGTTTTTATTAAAAAAAAATTATGCGGAACTCCATATGTCACTCTTTTCACCACACGGTGAGTTATTAACTACATGTCTTTCAATTGGATCCTCTCACCATGATGCTATTGGGCCACTTTAATTAATTTCTGTAACTGAATAAAAATGGCAGGATTCTGTAAAGTTGGAGTTGAATTTTATTATGTGAAGATACCCCAAAATGGAATGAAATCTTTTACCTCCATCAGTATAATTATTTGGTGTCTCATCAATTCAAACTATTAAGTATAGTTCTAAATCACTTAAGTTATAGTTATGATATGTTTTGTATACTTGTAGTCACCTTTCATTTAATGGTTTAAATTTTATGATTAGGTATTGTTCTATGATATGAAAGCACATGTCAAATCTTGGGGCTCTCTTTCAAACTCATTGATTGTGGTGGGCTTACAACTTTGCCCACACAAAATAGGACCATTTCCATATAAATCCATAACTTAATAACTCCTTAATCGCAGTTCAAAATTCACTTAAACTTCCAATTTGTGGCCTAATTCCGAAAATTATTTTGATTAGACGAATAATGAGTTCGATTAGTTATTGGGCATTGCAAAATGAGGCTAACCTGGCTTAGCGAGTTTCCCGTGAGATGCGCGCTCAAGCTTTGTCTCTCTCTTCTCCGTTTCCTCTTTTCCTCGTTTTCTATCACCGTTTGCCTTCTTTTCATTTGGTTCGATTCCTTCATGCGCACCATCTATGGAAGAAAAAATTGATGGTAGGCTGAAGTCTAGCATCGAAAGAACGTGGGCTTGGCTAGGCCGTTAACACGCGATCAGCAAAAAGAGGACAAGATTAAAGCCGCGGAAGTTAAAGACATCACGTGGCAAGCAATTGGCAAAGTAAATTAAAGGGCATGACAAAATTAATTTTTGATTCGCATGGGTATGGCCACAGCCCAACCATGGCCAGCTTCGGCAAGGATCTATGCTGGTAGGATTGTTCAGGAAAAACAGAAAGAAACGATCAACCGAACCGAACAAAATTGATAAGCTCAGTTTAGCACTTTAGGGTTTTAATTTTGGTTTAGGATTTTTTTTTTCTTTGGTTATTCGTTTGGTTTTAGTTTATGACTTTGAAAACCGAAAAATTAAACCGATAAGCTTAATAACAAATTTATTTTCCATCTAACAAATATAATTTGTAGCTTAACCTACCAAACAACTGCTTTGTATTTAATACCGTATGCCACGAATCTTCACACAGCCAAGAGAAAAAGAAAAATGGAATTGAAATAAATAACAGAAGATACATCCACAAGCTCCCAGGGAGCAGCTAGGCAGCTCTTGTTTAGCCAGCTACGTACTGGCCAAATAACTTCTGCCAAACGCCAATAGTCCATAACACAGATGAAGACTAGAATCACAACCTTAAAGCATCTCACTATGGAGATGAAGCCAGGACTGACAATGCCACTGAAGATCTTTCATCCTATAGCATGAGAAACACGCTTGCATTGGCCAACCAGACATTGACCCCCTAAAGTGCGGAGAGTCGAATCGTTTTTGCTTCTTTTTTCTTCTTTTTACACACATTTTTCTTTTCCACCATCAAACCAAACATCTTCGAGTGGGTCATATGTCCTAAAACTTCAAACCAGAACCATGCAACTTCTCTTCCATGACACCGTCAATTCTCTCTCCCATCTCAGCGCTCATGTAATTCACCCAATCTCCAACCTCGCCTTTCCTGAAGAACCACTTGTTCTCTGCTCCAGTAGGCAACTTGCCGCTCCTATTCACCTCCAATGCACTTAAATTGTTAAAGCTACACATCCTCAGTATTCCCTCCGCAGTCCCGTTTCTCAATTCTTCTTCGTTGAATGGACGCCCGATGAAATCGGCCAACCTCCTCACTTGAACGCTTGGGTCCTCTTTCATCTCCTCATACTTCACAAACAACACCTTCTCGGGCATTTCCAAGCTCGCCTTGTGGTAACCCAGCACATGGTCCCAGTAAGGCCCGTACATGCTCATGCCTCCGCAGAACTTGTCGAGGCCCTCTAGGAGTGGAAGTTGGCCCTTCTCTTCGGGCCTCAACTTGTTGAAGTGGTGCCACATCGAGATGAAAGTGTCTTTAGGGTTCCTACACAAGTAAACCAGCTTGCAATTGGAGTGCCTCACCGATCGCGGAAGTAAGGAATAAGGCAAGTGGGTGGCCAAGAGCCTTGGGGACGTAAAAGCAGTGAGATCGGGGTTTTTATTCAAGAGATAGAGCCCGAGCTCCAAGTAGGGCACAAGATCGTGGGGGTTTTGTGTTAGGAGAGGGTGGCGTTGTTTGTGGTTGGAGTCAGAGTACTCGGCACGGTTCAAGAGAGCAAAGAGGATGGCCTTTAGCCAGGTGGTGCCACATTTCGGGCTGGTGACGAGGAGGATGTCAGAGGGGTGAGCTTGGAATTGGTTTTGGCAAGCAAGGACGCTGTTTAAGAGCCAAGAGGGGAACCAGAAGCCCTGATACAAGCGGAGAGAGGTTTGGACCCAGCCCTCTTCCGAAGGGAGAGAGGAGAGCAAGTCTTCGCATTCTGGCGACTTGGCGTCATCTCGCAAGTAATTTTCAGTGAGAGGAGGAGGTTGAGAGGGTTGCATGGTGGAGGCCACGGCCGCGGTGCGTGGTGATGGTGGTGGTAGTGGTGGTGTAGGTGGAGGAGGAGGCTGGTTGGAGTGAATGATTGGGTGTCTAAATAAAGAACATGAAGATGGTGCTGGGTGTCTCTTATAATTTATACATTAAATGGAGATGGTCGAAATAGTGGGGACAAAAAAAAAAAAAAATCACTTTTATACTCCATCCTCGACAGCTTCTTCTGAATTTTTCCTTTATTAGTGAAAACTGGTATATTGATCCAATTAAATCTTCTTCTTTTTCTTTAAACTTTGAACATGCACATGAAAAAAAATTGTTTAGCTTTTTTTTGTTTTGAAAAAGAAAATCATTTAGAGCCATGTTATTTCCTCCGTCCCTAATTAGAGGATCCAATTATAATTTGACATCGCAAAAATTTCAACTTAGTTAAATTTACAAATGGGTTATGTCATTTGCAATCCTCTAATAGAGGTCTAGCTCTAGTAGGGATGAAGAAAATTATGTCTCTTTAGTTAGGTGAGTAGTATCCAGTCAATAAACCATTTGGTAGACATTTAGCACACGAGAGTGATGACATCAAGAGCGTGAAACCTCAGGCCCAAATGTCGAATTTCTTTACTCATTTATAGCTAAAGCGTAAAGATACTTGTACGTGCACTCATCATCTATTTTTTGGCTATGTTCAAATGCAAGTTTAACGTGGAACTTTCATTTACTCTATTAGAACGAGGCATTGGATCAGGTGTATAAAACCAAGTACTTTCAACCATTCAATGTACATTCAGGTCCATCTGTTTTACATATGAGAACCATTGACTGATTGGTATCGAGTGTGTGCATTAAATTCGCATAATAAATCTTTCCCATGTTGAGAACAAGATGGATAGCCACCACTGTGCCACCAAACTGGGTGGCTTGAATTGCCAACGAACTTGCACATCAAAATCCTAACCACTCTATATCAAACACAAAATACTCTCAATACCCCACACTTGTTTCATGATTTTGATTACATTATTAAATCTAGATATCAACTAACAAGGATTAAAAATGCTGAAGTGGGGATACGCACACTTTCTCATGGCTTACGCGATCAAATATTTTTTCATTCATATTAATAAATAAAAACAAACGCATCTAGATCACATCATTGAAACATTGACCCATGCTCAAAATACTAAATATTATCTAGATCACATCATTGAAACACCAAAATCCTAACCACTCTATATATAACACAAAATACTCTCACTACCTTGCACTTGTTTCACTACCACCTGAACGTCCTCTTCTGAATTTTTTATTTATTAGTGAAAATTGGTATATTGATCCAATTAAATCTTCTTCTTTTTCTTTGAACTTTGAACATGCACATCAACAAAAATTGTCTAGCTTTTTTTTTTGTCAAGAAATAAATATCATTTAGTTAAGGGCTATGCTATTTCCTCCATCCCTAATTAGAGGATCCGATTATAATTTGACATCGCAAAAATTTCAACTTAGTTAAATTTACAAACAGGTTCTATCCTTATTTGCAATCCTCTAATGGAGGTCGGGCTCACTGATCGCAGAAGCAAGGAATAAGGCAAGTGGGTGGCCAAGAGCCTTGGGGACGTAAAAGCAGTGAGATCGGGGTTTTTACTCAGGAGATAGAGCCCGAGCTCCAAGTAGGGCACAAGATCATGGGGGCTTTGTGTTAGGAGAGGGTGGCGTTGTTGTGGGTTGGAGTCAGAGTACTCGGCACGGTTCAAGAGAGCAAAGAGGATAGCCTTTAGCCAGGTGGTGCCACATTTCGGGCTGGTGACGAGGAGGATGTCAGGGGGCTGAGCTTGGAATTGGTTTTGGCAAGCAACGACGCTGTTCAAGAGCCAAGAGGGGAACCAGAAGCCCCGATACAAGCGGAGAGAGGTTTGGACCCAGCCCTCTTCCGAAAGGAGAGAGGAGAGCAAGTCTTCGCCTTCTGGCGACTTGACATCGCCTCGCAAGTAATTTTCAATGAGAGGAGGAGGTTGAGAGGGTTGCATGGTGGCGGCAGCAACAGTGGCGTGTGGTGATGGTGGTGTTAGTGGTGGTGTAGGTGGAGGAGGAGGCTGATTGGAGTGAATGATTGGGTGTCTAAATAAAGAACATGAAGATGGTGCTGGGTGTCTCTTACAATTTATACGTTAAATTGAGATGGTCCTCATAGTAGGAAAAAAAATCACTTTTAGACACCACCTGAACGGCCTCTTCTGAATTTTTTATTTATTAGTGAAAATTGGTATATTGATCCAATTAAATCTTCTATTTTTTTAACTTTGAACATGCACATGAACAAAAATTGTCTTTTTTTTTTTTTGGTCAAAAAATAAATATCATTTAGTTAAGGGCTATGTTATTTCCTCCATCCCTAATTAGAGGATCCAATTATAATTTGACATCGCAAAAATTTCAACTTAGTTAAATTTACAAACAGGTTCTATCCTTATTTGCAATCCTCTAATGGAGGTCTGGCTCTAGTAGGGATGGAGAAAGATATGTTGCTTTAGTTAGGTGGGTAGTATCAAGTCAATGAACCATTTGGTGGACATTTAGCACACGAGAGTGACGACGTCAAGAGCGTGTAACCTCAGGCCCATATGTCAAATTCTTTACTCGTTTATAGCTACAGTATAAAGATACTTGTTTGCGTACTCATAATTTATTTTTTGGTTGTGTTCAAAAGCACGTTTAACGTGGAACTTTCATTTACACAATCAAATGAGGCACTAGATCAGGTGTATAAAACCAAATCCTAACCACTCTATATATATCACAAAATACTCTCACTACCCCATACTTGATTCGCGACTTTCATTGCATGATTAAAGCTAGATATCAACTAACAATGATTAATAATGCTAGAGTGATACGCACACTTTCTCATGGCATCCATGATCAAATATTTTTTTTCACTCATAGTAATAAATAAAAACAAACGCATCTCGATCACATGATTGAATAAAAAAACCTATGCTCAAAAAGGAAAATAAAGCATTGCTTATAAATAAATAAAGAAAAAGGGTTGATACCTCAAAAAACTCAAATTATACCAATTATGACACAATTTTTTTTTTTTTATTAGTAGAAATCCTAAACTTGCCAATTGTGACAAATATACTCTGAATAGAAATGAAATACAGAATAATTATGTCACATGTGTATAAATTTGGATTTGTTCGTGACATGAAAAAAAGTCGGAGGTATATGTACCATAGTGGGCAAGTTTATAATTTTTTTGTAATATATATTAAAAAAAACCTTTTGGTATATGTGCCACAATGCTAATAGTATGGGATTTTTTGTGATATTTTCCAAAAAAAAATTAGCATTAGAAGTGGATGTGTCCGCTTAAACAACTCAAAATTGTTTTTGATCAACGAAATCTAGCAAATTGTGCCACTTGACCGAGAAGTTAAAGACAGCGGTGGGCGGGCCAGAAAAATCGGAATTCCTTGTCTTTAGCCTCAAAATGTATCCGCAGTAGACTATCTTCTCGTCGTTGCTACCAAGAGTGGGTTGAACAAGATTTCACGGGTAACGTTGAAACCCAAGCACGAGAAAACCCAGGAAATCTTTTCGTGGTATCTTATGGAAGTATATCGAGAAACAGGATACATATAATACACGCCAATGCTTCGGAACTCTAAACTTTGCTTGAAATCTTAGCTAAGGTATTAAAAGCATTTTCTTTTATAATAATAAAGACACTGTAGAAGGTTATCAATTAACTAGTTGAAGAAAACAAGAACACATGGCTTGAGCTTTGCTCTCTACACCTATGGACCTTCGCGACCGATGTTCAATCAAAAAACGAGTGCCAAAACTTGGCACAGAAGAACACTTAAGTACCAAAAATTAGAAAAGTGACACTTAAGTGCCAAAATCGGAGCAAAATTAATCACTTAAGTACCAATCCGGCCAAAATACTGACGTGGCAATTTTCCGACAAAGGAAATGCAAAACAACGTCGTTTTGCACGCTAATGTGGCTAGAAAATGCAAAAACAACATTGTTTTATTTCTAATATGGTAAAAAATTAATATAAAAAATAATTAAATTTAATTTAAAACTAAATTTATTAAAAACATATAAAAATAAAAGTGAGGAGGGGAGGGGAGGGAGGCGGCTAAGGGTTGAGCCCTCGCTGCCGCTACTAAGAAGGGCCAGCGACGGAAAGGAGAGGGTCGGCTAAGGTTGCCAGCCCCCGGCCAATTAGCGGCGAGGGCTCGCCGGTTGGCCGGGGGCCAACGACCCCGTTCGACCCTCCCCCCTCTGTTATCGGCCCTTCCCGGCAATGGCGGTGAGGGCTCAGCCCTCAGCCACCTCCCTCCCCCCTTTTTTTGTTATTTTTATTTTTAAATGTTTTAAATAAATGTAATTTAATTAATTTTTTTATTAATTTTTTTACCACAACAAAGACAAAACGACATCGTTTTTGCACTATCTAACCACATCAGCATGCAAAATGACGCCATTTTGCATTTATTTCGTCGAAAAATTGCCACGTCAATATTTTGGTCGGATTGATACTCAAGTGATTCATTTTGTTCCGATTTCAGTACTTAAGTGTCACTTTCCTAACTTTTAGCATTTAAGTGTCTCTCTATGCCAAGTTTTAGCGCTTGGAGTGTACTTCTTCCGTTAAAAAATATTTGCATCGCTTAGTTAAACTCTTCCTAGAAATTTCCGTAACCACAACTAAAGTTTTCAATTGACTTATTCAAGAAAATCATTTTCACTGGTACGTAAAACCAAAGATCTCAGTTGGTTGCACAAATTCCTTACATTCAAACATACTATCTATGGGTGAGCACTAGTCCAATTCCTAGTGAATCATTGATAATCGGTTCGGTTCTAGATGCAGTCTAAATCATTTAGACCTGATCGATTTTTTTTTCCTTGATGGTTCTCTGGAGATTTGAATTTGAAAGATTTATTGACGTAAACCAATTTCTCCATTAGAGATATGCATCTAGAAATTGTTGAGTACAATTAGTTGCTTCCTCTTTAAAGGGACACGTGCCTTTCTGGAGAAGCAACAAAGAGAAGGAAAAACGTGAGTTCCAACATGTTTTAAGATGTAAAATCTATTAAAGAGCAGCCGTTTTATTGGATTGACGATGATCAATACATGTTTATATCGTTATAAAAAGGGCTCACAAGTGCAAGAATCACCCTTTGAAAGCCATTTAACTTAAAAGAGCATATAGAATTCCTAGGTCAAACATATCTTTTAATGAGACTTAATCTTGAATTAGTATTTCTTTAGTTTGATGACCAATGGAAAATTTTTATTTTATGTTGAGTATTTTACAATTGCGTATCTCTGTCATGATCATAAGGGTACCTTGCTCGAAGGCAACTCCCAACACGTAGTAGCCTCATCCCCCCTTCAAACAGAAACACACACTCTATTATTCACTCTCAACTCTATGATAAGGCAGGGATTGGCTAACACTAACCTGATCCTTGAATCGGAATGTTTGGAGCTTGTGGAGGCTACAAATGTCCGCCAGAGACCATCCCTGAAGTGCCGATCGCTGATCAAGGACGCCATAGCTCTGCTTCGTTGTTGTCCTAATTTGCGATTCCAACACTGTAGGCGTGAGGCTAACTTGCCGTCCGACTGGGTTGCCAAGGCTCAAGGCCGTGGATCTTTGGGCTCCAATTGGGCTTTTCATCCCCCCCCCCCTTCTTAATATGCCGTGTACTGATGCCCTCACTAAGGGTTGTAACCTTTTTAACTCTTCAAAATTAAGTTATGTTTCCAACCAAAAAAAAAAAAAAAAATCTCTCGAGAAATTCAATCCTTGGTGAGTGCTTCTTTTGAAGCCCAGTCCTAATGTCTTCAACTTTTTTTTTTGTGTTTCCTTTCTCTCTCCACTGTGGTTATATAGGAAATTTTCTTTTCTATTTATATCTATATTCGTATATATCAAGGTATACTTTGAGTGGGCAAAGTTGATTATGGTAGATTGATTTGTCATGCAATTTCGCGTGGATTACAGTTTTCTCTTACAAAGTGTGATCAATAATTATTACGCTCAAATATGATATATTTAGTGACCAAAGTTGATTGTGGGCGGATTGATCAAGAAAAAAATCACGATAACTTTGTATTCCCTTTGTGTTCTAGATGGCATAAAATGATTCTCCCATCACTATTAGGTTTCAATTTATTGAAACTCCCTATTTCCATAATAAAATTGGCTGTGAACACAGCCAAAATGTTCAAAGACATATATAGAATAGGGGTGTTAAATGGACCAGTTATAGTATATAATTTCTCTATTAAGAAAAGAAGAAGTCATATATAGAATAAATATTTTATTTATTATTACACATTGTGAAATGACAAAATTACCCAACCAATTAGTGATAAATAGGGATAAGTACACTAATGGTGCCATAAGTTGTGTACGGCGCTCACTTTGGTGCCAAAAGTTTCTGTCAAATCACTTAAGTGCCAAATCGGAGGAAAAACGATCACTTTGGTGTCACTGACGACAAATTCCAGCCAAAATGATTACGTAGCTTTTATATTTTTAAAATAAAATTAAAAAAAAAAAACAAGAAGCCTTTTAAATGACGTCATTTTCCGTCTTCCTTAAGAAAACAATAAGAAAACGACATCGTTTTGCTGTCGTATGTGGATAGCCTCACAAAAACGACGCCATTTTGTTAATTTTATTTGGAGATTGAAATTAGGGGTTTTTTGTCCGCCATTGCTCGTCCATCGTCGCTCGGCCACCGTCCCTCAGCCACCATCACTTGGCCGCCGTCCCTCGGCCACCGTCGCTTAGCCGCCATCCCTCAACCTCCATTGTAGTTGCTTGCCACAGCAAGACAAAAGAAAGAAAGAAAAAAAAAACGAACAAAAAATCCCGAGAAAGAGGGAGGTGTCGACGATGAGGGCGGAGGAGGGGATGGCAGGGCCACGGCCGCCGCCTTCGTAGCAGCTGGCTTCGCCGACAACCTCCGTGGCGTTCCAGATCTTCGCGGCTACCATTGGCCAGATCGCTCGTGTTTCTGGGGATTCTTAGAGCTCACGTTTCCTCTGCACCCAATGATATTTCTTGGGAAAAGGCGGTGGTGAGGCTGAGATTCGGGGATTTGAAAGGTTGATAAGGTGATTAAAAATGGGGGAAAACTACTGGGGGAGGGCAGAGGCGAATGCGTGGTTTCTTTTCTGGAAAATTACTGGTGTTGCTGGTTCTCTGCTGCTGGTGTTGTTGGTTTGGTGCTGTTGGTATTGCTGGATCTGTTCGGGGAAGAAGACGAATTTGCTCGGGGAACAAGACGACACAAAACGGCGTCGTTTGGGAATTTAGGGTTTTGAATTTGGGGGAAAGAAACAAAACGGCGTCATTTTGGTGTTAGGATGCTAAAACGATGTCGTTTGAAGGCCTAAGTGATCTAATGGAAACTTCGGCAAGCCACATCAGCATAAGAAATTAATAAAAAAATGTCACGTCAGATTTCTAGCCGATCAGATTGGCGTTGGCACTAAAGTGAGCGTTTTTCAAATTTTTTGGCACTTAAATGATCTGACGGAAACTTTTGGCACCAAAGTGAGCGCCGTACACAACTTATGACACCATTAGTGTACTTATCGCGTGATAAATATATCACATGCTCGCCCTTCTCCAAAGATGCTCAACCATCGACCGACCACCCGAAGCAAATCCATGTCCACACCATCATCTCAGGCCTCTCTCGTGTTCCCACTCACCCACCACCATTGTCCTCGACTTAGAAGTTGAGATGATGGGTTTCTTAGGGGTACTTCGAACATGGGAAGGTTGGTGTCACGCCCGATCCTCAGGCACGCATACATCCTTCTACTTGGTCGATTTTATTATGCGATATCCCATGACTAAGTATCGCGACCCTTTCTTTTATTAAGCACATGCGGAAGCAATTATAAATCCCTAGACAACAATACAATGGGATAGAAAAGTAAGGCCATATTTTTCATATTGAAATCTATAACCAAACATTTATACATGGCATATCTATTCACAAGACTATTCATAACACTCTAGTCTCACATTATTCACATTTAGACAGGGTTCCTAAAAGATGACAGGATTTCAGTCCTCATCCTATTCGTACTTAGATCATCATCGGGGTTCTCCTCCAGGTACTCCTCTTCGGTTTTTTTCTCCTCAGGCTCCTCATCAGGGTCCTAAAATGTTGTCCCACAACCGGGATGAGACTACATCTCAGCAAGTTTTACCCCACTAAGACTCGATTAGGAAACCAATACGCTAACCAGGCTGCCTATACACGCACGGGTCAGAGGACTTACCTTGGCCTCAGATTCCACCTGCATATTAGTACAGTTCAATAGGCACCTAAGCAATTACATCACAGATCAATATTTCGATCCATCAACCTAGTCGATTTCATGTCAATTCGACTATTCCCCAGTCGTTTCCCTGATTTAGTCTCCAATCGTACTCACGACTTCACGAGCATAGACTACCAAATTTCTTGGCAACAAATTACAGTCCAAAGGACACGACCTATCTTTAGGTAACAAATTACAGCCCAATGGGTGCAACCTTTAATAGGTGGCAGATTACGGCCTTATCAGGCGCGACCCCTATCGGGTGGCAAATTACGGCCTTAACAGGCGCGACCTTTAATAGGTGGCAATTTACGACCCAACGGGCGCGACCGATTCCAAATTCGGTGGCAAAACTTGGCCCCACTGGCATAGCCATACTCACAACCTTTCACAGTCAAATTCTAATTGAATACCAACACTGATCAATCTTGGGATAAATCCCCACATACTCATCAACTCACTCAATTTTCACACGATATTAACGTACCCGATGGATCTCAGCCAAAAGTATATTCACTTCACTCTTACAAACTTCTCCACTTAATAGCCCATCAAAGCATTATTGACACTAAACAATCATACTCGGCCATCCGCAATTCAATTACTCAATCTTAATCAATTTAGGAATAATTCCTCAAATTGCACAATTAATTCAATTTAGCACAACGTAGAGCTCAAATAAATAAACGGACTGCACCACGATAATTAGCACAAAATTTCGGTCCCTGGCTATCCCTGCCTAATTTGTGAAAAATAAATAATTAATTTCGAAAATTAATAAATAAATACTAAAAATCCAATTTAGGCCCGTAATGCCTAATTGAAGCCCACTAAGGGTCGGGAAAAATCCCGAGATGCATTCAATAAATAATAGTACGCCTCTACTTGCTAATGACTAAGTCTAACCACCTAACATGCATCATTAAGTCACTAATTTAATTGTTCTAAACTAATCTAACCACTTAATTGCACTTAATTAAATCTAATCAACCCTTAAGCATCATTAGTCTACTAAGCGAGGATTAGTGAGATTACTCACTTGATAAAAAGCGGGGACTAGGACACCGCGATGGCGACACGACGGCGCAACGGCGGCCAAAATCTGAATTTTCAGCGATGTCGACGACCACTCGGGCCGGGCCAAAAGGCCTTGCAAGCCCACGGAAACTTCTGGGCTTGGACTGGACTTGGGCCTCAGCTTGGGCTGAACTTAATGGGCTTTGCTGAAAAGCAAATGAAGATGGGCTGACTTCAAGAGGGCCAAAAACTGGGCCGAAACTGCTGGATCCATGGGCTTCACTTGCTACTGATTGTGGGCTGAACTGGGCTTCAAGAAAAGACTGAACTGGGCTGGAATGCTGCAGATCTGGGCCTAACTTCAAGTAAAATTCGTGGGCTTTCTGTTGGTGAAGCTCACGGCTTCAAGGGCCCAATTGCTGGGTTGAGACGAAAGGGCCACAGCGTGAAGACTGCCGCTTCGATCGAAGGAGACCAAAATCAAGTGAGCTGCAAAAGATCACGCGGCGTCGTTGCTGCTGCTGGAGCTGACCGAGAAGTGGGCTGGCGCGGCTTCGGCAAGAGCTGGGAAGTGCGCGGACGATGCTTCGGTGGTTTGCTGGCATGAGGCCACGAGAGCTTCGGTCAACAAAAGCCTCAGTGAATTTGCATGTTGACCCAAGAGACAAATAATAGTGGAGAAGATGGGATGAGTTCGTCGGTGGTGTGTGGACGTGGGGGTGGCAAGCGGTGGAGAGAAGAATAGAGATGGGATGATGATGATGATGATGGCATGAGCAACTTCGGTGGATGGGCAGAGCTTCAGTGAATGGAGAGGTCAACGTTGGTGGTGAAGAACTTCTTTAGTTGACCAAGGATGGACAGCTCGTGGACGCGTGGCCAAGCAAAGGAGAATTCTCCGTGGGGTGTGGGTTGTTCGCAGAGAAAGAAAAACGATGGCCAAAACAGATAGGAAAATCAAAGAGAGAAAGGCAGCCAGTTCGGTGGGAGAAATGAAAGCAAAATAAGGGGGAAACTACTTGCGTGAGGAGGAAGATGGAGGGGGAGCCGTGCGTGAGGGAGAAGCCAGCTGTGAGGGGAACAAAAGTCTCAATCCTTAGCCAATACATTGAATGACTTGGTCCCACAAGCTCTCAATCTAATCCCTCTTGTCCCCTAATTCTTTCTAGAAGAATAATTCCACAATTAATCAACTTTGAAGCCAAAATTTGTAGCCCTCAACCATAGCTCCGAATTCGACACATTGGAGCTTCAATTTCTCCAATAAAATTCCCAATTTAATGTCAAACTCTGTCGAAGAAAAATGCCATACCATTTCTGCAAGTGTCCATCGCCAAATAACTCATCTTGGAAGCCCAAATTTTCCTTCAAATTGGCTATCCGAATTTCCGCTATTTTCTCGTGACGTCCGTACGATTTTCCGTAAAAATCTTGGAATCTCTAAAAAAATTTCTGAGACGGAGTCGACGTTTCTAGAATAGCTCGTGACACCACAGAACTTTCGATTTCTGAAATCGAGTTCGAATTCACGGTTAATTTCCATTCGACGCGTTTTTAGCGTGACCTAGACTGCCAGGTTGTCTTCAAAACTTTTTAGTGCAAATGACCCATGGTCGATTTTCTTCGAGCCACAATGAACCCACTCGACACATTGGCAACTCTCGATTGTCGTAGAAATCTCGAGAATTCAAATACGGACACAGGGTACCAAAACGATAGAGAATTCAATCTAGTGTCGGCCAACAAGAATTTTCTAATTTAGTGGTGTCACCCACGATTAGGCACACATCTCTATCGAACCGACCTATATCTGATCTCTAATCAATTTACGTCTGTGCTGTAATGATCTCAGCAGATGAACACGGTCGAGCAGCCGATTCATGGTCGAATTCTCAAGTCTATTTGCCTTAAAATTCTTAATAGTTTCCCCAGATAGTCTAGTTATCTCTAGAATGATCAGTTCTGAGAACAACCTTATAAACGCGTCAATGAAATGCCCGATTTATTCAATAGGAAACAAGACTGAAAATCTGGGATGTCACAGCTGGTCTCTGTCTACGCCCTCCATATGCCCGCACTTCCACTACACTGGTCTGGGCATGGCACTCGCTCTTCCTTTGCTTGGCCAACTTTGCCATCGGGCTATGAAGATCGGGCGAGACTGTGATGCATACGTGGTGGGTTCTCTAATATGCATGTACCAGAAGCATTGGGCTGCGAGTGTTCCTCGCTACCCATTTGATCAGAGTTTAATGCGGGACGTGTTTTGCTGGACGAGCCTCATCACTGGGTATTTTAGCATCGGCCTTTTGTAGGAAGCTTGAGAGCTGTTTGATTCAGTGCCAGGGAAAAATGATGTTTCCTACAGTGCCTTGATCTCTGGCTACGTTAGGAACGAGCGGTTAAATTAAGCGGATCTCTTTAGGCTAGCGTACTTAGCGCCATGCTATTGTGCCGTGTTATTGTGAAAGCCTTTAAAGAAGGAAAATGGGTTTGTAAGTACATAGATGATGTTGTGAAAAATATTGCTTCGAAATGGGTTGAACAATGAAATCGGATCGAGTAAAACAACTCGGACTTTGAGGCGTGATATCACTTTCTTTAAGGATTTATTTGCCCCACAACGTTGCTAATGGTCACCGGCAAAAATCCTCCAGGATACAACAAAGTCTCGGATGAGAATACTAAATAGCAATTCTAGTATTTCTCCAGGGTCTCTCTAAGAAACAATCGAAAAATTGGCTGCTATTTTTCAGAAAAAAGACTCGAAAAATGACCACACTTTTCTTTCCGAAAAATGACAAGTATATATATGAAACAGTCTTGCAACTCTTCGTGAAAATTGCGAACAAACACGTCTTTAGAAAATTGTTCGGATAAACAAATGCGACTCTTCGGAAGAAGTCGAAAAACGAACAATTGCAATCCTTCGGGAAAGTTAAAAACCGAATAGGTAATTTTCCAAAGGTTGTCTTGAAAAGACACAAACAAAATTCGGAATAATTTTGTTAATAATAATTTTTTTTAAATAGAATTTCGAATTTTCATTTATATTTCATTTCCGGAATTCTCAATTTAAAAGGCAACCTTTGAACTAAAAATAAAAAATAAAAAATAAATATCAAGGGATTAATGCTAATTAAAGTGCTAAGTGCGCCAAATAATCGCGCCATTATTCGCGCACCCGCACGCGGGTATGGTGGGGTCTACCCCCACCTAATCACTCCTTTAACTACAAAAGGAAATCCCACATATTTAAACTGACCCACTTGCTTCCACCTTTTCTATGTGGGACAAAGTAAAAGGCACTCATTTTGTTTTAACAAACAAAATTTCAACAATCCCCCACTTTGTTTGTAAAACAAAGATTTCAAAATAAAATTTTAAAAACCACAGCCAAAGTTTCAATAAGATTAATATACATACATAAAGGTCTCTTTCGAGTTAAACCTTTACTTAGTGCAAATATATCAAAGCTCTATCAAAGTGACAAGTAGCTCGGCTTTAAACTTGTACTTTTATGTAATAGAACCGGACATACCACACATACACTAATCTCTTGTTTCAGCAAGAATTTCTATATTACTATGCACTATTATGGCCTTGTGCTTGATCCTGTTTCATGAGCTCTCTAGAAAGCAACCCTAACTTTCGTAAGAAGCGGCACCACTTTTAAGCTCGTATAGGTGAAGTATCTACCATGTGTTTCTGTTACTATCAACACACTACAAACTTGTATCATACTTCATTAAGAATTCAATTCAACCTTTGAAGCGTAAAAGACGATACTGACTTCTCATATCATGGCTGTGTCAGTATCAAACAATCACATTCAATAACTTGTTCTTACCCATTAAACCTTGTAACTAGTGATGTTCTAGAAAAAGGTCGGGTTACCATTATTGGTGATTTCAATTAAAAGGTTTCAGCCCCATTTCTTGTGAGGTCGTTATTACCATATGTCTTGGTAAAGCCTTCATCAAAGGATCAGCAAGATTTTTACTTGACCTCACATAGACAATTGTTATGGTACCATCTTTAATCAATTGTCTCACATATTCATGTCTTAGACTAATGTGTCTAGACTTACCATTATAGGTGCTACTATAGGCTCTTGCCAAAGTGGCCTGACTATCACAGTGGATAGAAATAGGAGGCATAAGACTATGCCATAATTTGATATCCAACAACAAATTTCTAATCCATTCAGCCTCTTTCCCAGCTGCCGCCAAAGCAATAAATTCATATTCCATTGTTGAGTGAGTTATACATGTCTGTTTCTTGCTCGCCCAAGATACAGCACCTCCAGCTAGTGTGAAGATCCATCCAGAAGTGGAACGCTCATCTCCCACACTTGTAATCCAACTAGCATCGGTGTATCCTTCTAATACAGCCGGATAATTATTGTAGAACAATCCTAAATTTTTAGTTCTCTTAAGATAACCAAAAATTCTAGTAATAGCTCTCCAATGTTCAGTACTTGGATTACTAGTATACCTACTCAACTTGCATACAGAATAAGCAATATCGGGTCTAGTACAATGCATCGCATACATTAAAGACCCTATAGCACTTGCATATTCTAGTTGTGCCACCGCTCTACCAGTATTATAATTTAATTTAATACTAGAATCAAATGGAGTACTTATTTCTTTAAAACCAAGATGTTGAAATTTATTTAATAATTTTTCAACATAACTACATTGGCTTAAAGAATAACCCCCACTATTTTTCTTAACTTTAATACCTAAGATAGTATCTACTTCACCCAAATCCTTCATTTTAAACATGGAAGTTAGATACTTCTTAGTTTCATTAACTCCAGTCATATTCGTTCCAAAAATAAGCATATCATCAACATACAAGCACACTAAGACACCATAGTGCTAATCGCGCACCCGCACGCGGGTATGGTGGGGTTTACCCCCACCTAATCACTCCTTTAACTACAAAAGGAAATCTCACATATTTAAACTGACCCACTTGCTCCCACATTTTCTATGTGGGACAAAGTAAAAGGCACTCATTTTGTTTTAACAAACAAAATTCCAACAGATGAGAGTGGCATCGTTTACGAACTTGGGCTAGGCTTTGCATTGATTAATTTCTTGTCACATGTGGGTTCGTCAAATTCGCACAAAGAAGTGTTTGACCAAATGCCTCTGAAAGATGTTGACAACTTGGACTGCGATTGATATTGGGGTTTGCTGTCAATGGTGAGAATGAAACTAGGCTGCAGTTTTTCTACGAGATGGAAAATAGGGGCCCTAAACCAAATGCTGTGACGTTTATTGGAGGTCCAATGGCCTGCAATCAGAAGTGTCTAATCAATGGAGCATGGCGCTTGTTCGGACGTGTGAGCAAAGGTTATGGCACCGCTCCAACTAGTGAGCACTGTGGATGCATGGTTCACCTCTTGGCTTGGGCCAGACAAATCAAAGAATGATCCATAAGAAAAGTTCCCTGCAGAAAGTAGCTACTGTTGTGCTTCAACTTTGGTAGATTCAACTCTCTATCTTTCCCTCTTTATCTGCTAGTCAGACACCAAAAGAATGATCCGTAAGAATTACTTGTTATTAAGTGGATACTGAAGGGGTAAATTGTGCCCATGAAATGTTTAGAACTTGGGCATAGTTGGGTTTCAAGGACCGTTGGACCATAGCCTGGTGATACACCTTGTGTCATTGTTGTATCGTCTCCATACATTCTGATTGTCTTCCATGATTAATTTTGCATGTTATCATTCTTATTTCATAATCTTTCTACACTCTGGAAATTCTCTGAGTTTCTACACTAGGTAACTTGGAATCTTTTTTGGTTTCTTTTCTGTAGTTTGTTGATTCTATATATGTTTTCCATGCTGTGGTTATGCAATGCGTATAAGTCCTCTCAGGAGCCGTGGTTAAGATTGAAGCTTCTTCCTTAGTATTGGATGATAACTGGATGATTGTCCAAAATAATCGAAAAATTTCTTCTTTTCTTCTTTTCTATCTTGCAGAATTTCTAGTCCCTATTTGGCTGGCTAATAATCAACATTTGTCTCGAGTGTTTTTAGGGCATTTTTTGGCTCGTCATATAGATGCTTGGCAAGGGGCGAAGGAGAAGTTTTTCAAGTTTATCCAGAAAGCATAGCCCAGTAGAGTTGATTCTAAGTTCTGCCATGCGTGCTGGATTCATAGGTACCTATATTATTATCAAAACTTATGTCAGTGTTCAACATTGGTGGAACGACAGATGTTGTGCATGTCTTTGTATATATTCTGTTGGTTGGAAGTCATCTATTTAAGTTAAGTTTCCGAGAGCCGAATATGAGAGCTTTCATTGGAGAGGAAACGCCCTTTTCTGTAATTATTGAAAGTTGGTTAAAAATCTTATGCTTTTGGTGCCCTGGAAAGTCGTGCGGATGGAAATGCTTTAACATTGTACATAATTTGTCGAGTAACTGAGCACTTTTTGCATATGGGTTTCCAATCCCTTGAGGCGCTTCAGTAATATTCTCTTTCACCTATCTAAAATTAAATAAATTTCTGAGAAATATCTGCAACAATCTTATTAATTTATTTCTAATATACACGATAGCTTATATATGAGATTATCAAATGTGCGCATAATACACTGTTAGTCGTCTTTGCCCATTTTCTTACGAATGGGTCATTGTTGCCTAGGATAACTGGCAAAACCGAGCTAATAAAGTTGCGCATATTCTGTGTCGATTTGCGTAAGAATCTCTCTCTCTCTCTCTCTCTCTCTCTCTCTCTCTCTCTCTCTCTCTCTCTCTCTCCACTCGTTTGGTACTCTTATGTAAACATTCTTTTGTGAGTGTTCTCATGTAAATATTGACTGGGACAATTTTCTTTTCGTTTTGCTCTCTTTCCAAGTGCAGGTTACTATCTCTGCCAGGTTCTGGCCATAGAACAGAAACTATATATAGTCTCTACTGGGACATCACAGGTGACCTTGGTTTTTCAATAGGGTTGATATTCAGAACTGTAGCAGCAGGCGCTGCATTGAGTACCCAAAGTCATTGCTGCAAATTAGTTAATCCACTGGGGAAAAAAAGAGAATTCATTTTTTATAAGAAAATCTTACAAATTAAAACTGACTACTCTTAATCTTGTACTTGTAGTTTGCCATGACATAAGGACACGAATTATTCCTTTCGAGCCACTTGACGACGCATCTACTATGAAATAGGTGTGAACATGGTATCTCCATCACTTTATATTTCCCATCTAGTTCCTCCAAACAAATAGAACAACATCCGTTAGCTTCCCCAATAGAGTAGCTCTTCCACTTGAGCTTTTCAATGGTGCCTCTGGAGACACCCCGTGTGACTTGGTTGGGATCTAACTCGTATCCTCCAATTGAGGCTCCCTCATTGTCTTCCATTTCAACTTCATCTCTAGTGGCCATTGCCAAATTTATGTCATGTCGAACCCTCCACAACCATTACCCAATGCCCGAAACATCATATGCAAGATAACTCTTACCAAAAACTGTGATGAATGCCCAAAGTATCAAGTGCGGGAAGACTAGTATACCAAGTAAATGCCATCTACAACAACCCAAGCCTCACTGTGTAATATTGTCCACTTCCACTAAGCGATGTGGGACAGGAGACACACCCCCGCGCTTGGGCGTCACATTCTCCCCCCTTGGGAGCATAGGGTCCTCACTGTGGAGCCACACACGGTCGAGAGTCGGCTCTAATACCATTTGTAATGACCCAAGCCTCAATGTATAATATTGTCCGCTTTGGACACTGAGTCCTCACGACTTTAAAACGCGTCATACATATTAAAGGGACCTAAGCCTTATAAACTAGCCCTAGGACTCCCCCCTAAGGCATGTGGGACAGAAGACGTGTCCCCATACTTGGGCCGTCACAAGACTAGTATACCAAGTGAACACCATCTTCAACAAGGACAAATGGAACAACCATAACTTCATCATTTCATCATTATTATCATCGCCACATTGAGCCGTAAATCGGCTAATATGTTCCACAGTTGACTAATCATCCTCCCCAGTAATGAGGTTACCACTGAGGGATTTTGTATTTCCTGGGGTATGGGATGTTATCAACCAAATCTGGATATGGCTTACGATACACAGGCCTCGAGACATCTCCATCCAATCCCATTCTTTGCATAACCAAACAAGCAACCTATTCTATCATCCTTTGATCTCTCAGATAGTCTAGAGCCTGATTTACTTGATTCATTTATACCTTTGGCAATGAAGGAGGACAATTAGCAAAGTCTCTTAATCCTCCTTGCAGGCGGTAAGGTTGACACCTTGCAATCGGTACGGGAATTGACCCAATATTCACTATCCCTACAGTCAGCACCACATCACTGCCCCCTAGGAAGCTAACATCAGGGAGGGCTGGTGGCGAGACACTCGTCTGGATCTCATTTCCTTGATTTGAAGTATCTCCAATTACCTTTGCAAGATTACTACCATTTGAGATTTTTGGCATTGACCCAGATGAGGGCAATATTTTTGGAACCCCAACTCGTTTACCCTAACTGCTCTGACTCTAATCATTCAAACTGCCACCCCTTTGCATAATCTCAACCGACAGATGGGATTTGAACTGCTAACAGGTTGAGCTAGAACATCCATAGATTGTAGAGTTGCGCCCGTATGACCAGTATGACTCACATTTGCTTGATTCGGCAACCTCATTCTTGAAGTCAAATCAATAACCAAATCGGTTAACAAAGGAGTCAAGATAGTCGACAAATAATTAGCCATATGATTGGCCAAATCATTTTGGTGCTCTTCGAACATCCTTCTCATGGTGGCCATCACTGTCTGGTTCGAGGCCAACTCTCTTCTTTGATCTTCGGAAAATTCTCACGGAATATCTTCGGCATTAATACCCATATTGACACCATCAATAGGGTTTAAAATCTGACTAAAGGTCTTGGAACGGATGTTCCTTTCTCTTATGCGCTATGGGGACAAGTTATCCTCACCGGCAAAGGAGCGACTCTCCTGGTTTCTCATTTTTGCCATCAACACCTCCTAAGAGTTGAACACAATGGTCCCACCAAGCGTTGTCATGGACTTTCACCGAAGATGGTAGAGCTTCAATTTTATTATTTATAACAAGTCTCATCTTGCTCCGAAAAGGAAGCAATAGATCTAAATTATGGCTAAAGTAAATACAAGAAAATAGAAAAGTAAACTATGTTTGAATGTAAAATGCAGTAAAATGAAAGATAACACTTTGAAAGCAAAATGATCAGTTGTTGATTTTTTTTGGCCAAAAGATCCTTAGAAGCATGTCTCTTCGGCTATTTATAGTAGTGTTCCACAGATAATTGCCCCTTAGCAATTACCATTTCAATTTCTACAACATTCTGGAAGCTTGAGTTTTTAATCGGTAACCGCTTGGCCTTGGTGATATTTCCGCCGGTACCGACTCTTGTAATTGCTTCCATTCTTATCTCTTCAATTTCGGTATGAGTGTTTTGCTCGTTCTTTAGGGCTGATTTGGTAAAGAAAAAATTGGACAGAGTGTTTTGCTCGTTGGATTGGCCGCTCATGTTCCTAGAAGCAGAAGCCTTTACTCTACCAGCTATTGGGTCCGACCATAGTCTGCTCCTCTTGGTGAGTAGTGCTGAAACTGTTAAAAAAAAGAAAATATTTTCACTTTGAGGCTTTCTGGATTGAAGATGGTGAATGCAGAGATATAGTTAAACATGCATGGCAATCTCAAACTTGTTATGATGTAGGATTGAGAGATAAATTACACGCTACATGCCAAGCATTGAAAGAATGGAGTAAAAGGAAATTTCCCAATAGCAATATTCGCATAACAGCCCTAAAGAATGAGCTTCAATCCTTAACTAACAACCCAAGCTCATATCAAGGATCAAACAAGATAAACTTATAAAAGAAGAGATTGAAACCTTATGGAGAAGAGAGGAAATGTTTTGGGGATTAAGATCTCGAGTCAATTGGCTTTGTTGGGGAGATAAAAACACGAAATATTTCCATGCAGCAACAATCCAAAGAAGACAAAAAAAAATAGGATTACTATGCTGAAAAATGCTTTGGAGCAGTGGATTCGGGGAAAACAGCAACTTCAGAACCTCACTACATCTTTCTTTAAGGAGCTATACACTTTGGTAGGGCCTCGAAACTACCAACCAGTACTGGATCAATGTCCTACACTAATCGGAAATGATATTAATGACTGTTTAGTGGCTGAAGTAACATTGGAAGAAATTCATGCTGTTGTGTTTCAACTTGGAGCTTAGAAAGCTCTTGGCCCAGACAGGTTAAATGGAATTTTTTATCAACATCATTGAGATATAATCAATACTGATGTGTTTAAGGAAGTTCAAGGCTTTTTTCTTTCGGGAGTGTTGGAACCGGCCCTAAATAGAACACATATTACTTTGATACCAAAGATCCCCCATCCGGAAAGACTTGATCAATATCGCCCTATTAACCTTTGCAATTTTGCATACAAAATAATATCAAAAATTTTGGCAAATAGACTGAAAAGATGGTTGCCTATGCTGATTTCAGGAGAGCAAAGTGCATTTGTCAGTGGAAGATAGATTCAAGATAATATTTATATTGTTCAAGAGGTGTTACATCAATTGAGAAGGAGGAAAAGGAAAAAACATTTCTAAGCGGTGCTGAAACTTGACATGCAGAAAGCATATGATAGAATAGAAGGGGATTTCTTAGAAGGCTGCTTGCTGAAAATGGGGTTCTGTGTTAAATGGGTTCAATGGATTATGCAATGTGTCACTACAGTCACTTTCAGCATCAAGTTTAATGGGGAACCACTTCCTTTTTTCACTCCCACCAGAGGTATTAGAAAAATGAGACTCTTTATCACCCTATCTATTCTTTTTGGTGGCAAATAGTTTATCATCTTTGATGGGTAAAGCTCTACAAGATGGAAATATTAAAGGCATTAAGCTGAATAGGTTCTGCTCTACTTTGACTCACTTATTATTTGCCAATGATTCAATCTTTTTCTTGGATGGATCTTTACAGGAATGCCAAAATGTTGTAGCTGTTCTTAATTAGTATTGTTATGCCTTAGGCCAAGCTGTAAACCTAAACAAATCTGGTATATTCTTTAGTAAAGATTGTCCATCTCTATTAAGGGATAATATGAAAAGAGAACTGAGGGTACCGGAACTAGAGTGATCAGGGAAGTATCTAGGAATTCCATCTGATTGGGGAGCATCAAAGAGACAAATGTTTGGGTGGTTTCTAAATAGGGTAAATATGAAATTGGAGGGCTAGAAGGAGTAAATTATATCAAAAGCAAGAAATGAAATGCTCCCGAAATCAATGGTGCAGGCAGTACCACAATATGCCATGTTAGTTTTTAAAATTCCAGTGTCAATTTGCAAAGCTATAGAGAAAAAAATAGCTAATTTCTAGTGGAAGAATAGTGAATCAAAGGCTAGTCTACATTGGAAGAGATGGGAAATTATGAAAATGAGGAAAGATAGGGGAGGAATGGGTTTTAGAGACTTGCTTACTGTTAATAATGCCCAATTGGGTAAACAAGCTTGGAGGATGGTAAAAAATCCAGACACACTGTGGAGTAAACTATTAAAAGGGCTGTATTTCTATCGCAAAGACTTCTGGCATGCTAATAAAGGTCTTAAACCTTCATGGGGGTGGAAAAGATTGCTGTTAGGAAGGGAGGCTATTGCGAACTCAGTGAGATGGTCGATAGGAAATGGCAAAAATGTCAATATCAGAAAAGATATACGGCTAAAAAGAGGATTAATTAGAGGGCCTGCAAATAGAAATGATCCACAGAAAGTTTCGGAGTTGATGAACTTTGAGGCACAACAATGGAATGAACCGTTGATAAATAACCTATTTGATGAGCAGACTACTCAGGAAATCCTTGCAATTCCAGTTAATTGTCATATCACCAGCAATGAATTAATGTGGACAGGCACGAAGAATGGGTCATTTACAGTAAAAAATGGTTATAACTTGCTAAGAGACATAACAACAGCAAGCAAAGAAACAGAACATCCTTCCTCCTCATATCAAACACCAATAGAGCTATGGAATGCAATATGGCATATGCGGACTAGCCCAAAAGTGAAGATCTTTGTATGGAATGCTTGTCAAAACGCCATACCAACCAAGGAGAACCTATGGAAAAGAAAGATCTTACCTGATCCAGTATGTGATCTTTGCCGAGTTAAGGTGGAAACAGTCAAACACACCCTTCTCCTCTGTCCATGGGCTGCAAGAGTATGGAATCACCCGGAAATCAACCTACGAGTAGACACACAAGAGGTTAAACGAACGGATGAATGGCTGGTATAATTTATAAGAAAAAATTCGCACCTCCCATCTCTGGAAAGGATCAGAAATCTTCTTTGGCAAATATAGAAGGAGCACAACAATTTCGTTTTTAGAGGTACAAAACCAGAGGTCTACAAAGTGATAAATCTAGCAAAATTTCAGCAAGCTAGCTACCAAAAATGGGGATTTAGCAATTCTCCAAAAGAAAAAATCGAAGAGCAGCAGATCTTGTTTACCTGGAAAGCTCCGAAAGCCGGTTCCTTTAAGTTGAATGTAGATGGGTCGTTGTGCAAGGGATTGACGGAAGGAGCCGTGTCTTGCGTCGTCCGGGACTCCTCATCGATGGATTCACAAAGCTTGTCCGAGCGAAATTGGTTCTGCAGTTGGAAACCCCAGGGGTTCTCGAAGCCCTAAAGTACTTGAAACACAAAAAAGTTGGGGAGGCTTTGGTTGAGTCTGACAACCAAACTGTTGTGAACTACTTGAAGAATGAAGAGGAAATGGACTGGCAGGCACGTGCAGCTCTACTCGAATGCAAAGCTCTTCTACAGCAGATGCCGCTACTGGGCCTGACTTGCTGCCCACGATCAGTTAATGCAGTGACGGACTAGACTGCGCAACATCAGCGAATGAGGACCCTCCCTCCAAATTGGCGGGCCTCTCCTCCTCCAGGCCTTTGGGCTCTGTTATGTTTGGATGCCCCAGCTGTGGGGTTTGTCACTTATGCTTTATGATATAAATAAAACAACTCTCTTCGACCAAAAAAAAAAAAAATCGGTATGACCCTTACCGCATTACTCAGAATCGGGGCTTGTCGACTATGGGCATTCTGACCCATTTTTCTTCAAGTTCTGTGTTTTAGGCCCACTTCATTCTTCTTGGATTCCGAAGTCCAATAAGCTAGTTTGGGTGCCAACATTGTTGATCAGGCATTTGTTGTTTCTTTCGGAGGAATCCATGAGCTTGGGGATGACATGGTCAAAAAATGATGAACTTTGTTGGGGAGGATGTTGGAAAGGTCATTTTGATCCGAAATTTTGGTTCCATTTCGAAGAAAACGTGGGATAGAGACTGATTGATTAAAACACACTAAGGTTGAGTTAAAGAATTGGAAGGGAACCGAACCGGCTTTACCCGGTCTTAAACTGTTTAGTTTCCAGCCCTTGAGTTGAACTAGTTTTGAATAGATTCCAAGGCTTATTCGCAGTAGAATCGGGTTTGACCGTTCCAAAACCAAACAATATTAGTCTCCTAGTTAAAAAATTTTGCAAAAACAATGAGGCTAAACATTTTAGCATAAACAGTTCCTTATGGTTTATTAATTGACAATTTAAAATATATATATAAAGTAAAAATTGAATATTGCAAGTGTTATAACTTTTGTATGGTGCTAATTTGATTATCATATTTTTTTTTTCTGTCATTTGAGTACCATATGACTTTTCAATTGATCACTTAAGCAATATAATTATTTTTAAAATGGTGACTACAATTGTTATCTCATGTTGGATTTTCGATACTTGGGTGAATGGGTTTTAAAAGTTATGACACTCAATTAATGTATTTTAGAAGTCATGTTACTTAAGTGAATAAAAAAAAAATGTTATAGCACTCAAGTGAGTGCTAGGTGAGTGCCTAAAGTTATGGCACTTGTAATGTCCTCATCCCAAAAAATATGCATATAATTAAGAAATTAAATAAAAAATGAATAGTCATAATTTTACATTATTCTTTAATAACTTAGATTTTTAATGTCTTTTACAGTATCAATAGTCATAATTTATTAAGGAGGAAAATGTTTTTGTGAAGAGGTCCTCATGGCGTCCAAAAATGCATAAACAGCTCCTTAGTCATCCTCCTCCAATATTCGTTCTCTTCTGTCTTGTTTGTCATATTAGTATTCAATTTGCCAAAATCGAAAGAAACAATTTTTCCGCTCGCCACTCGACACTCATCTCGCTCGCTTTCAGTCATTCGTGCTACTCACTGCTCAATGCTTGCTTGGTTTATTGCTCCTCACTCGACATTTGATGCTCATTCTATTCAACACTCACCCCACTTAACCCTTATTGCTTGCCTTTCTTAATTGACCTTGCTCATCATCAAACCTATTGGATCGATACAATCCTCGATTGCCCTTTTAAGGAATACAAAAAATGAAATAAAAAATTATTGGTTGGTCCTAGATTGACCTGGAAACCGAATCGAACCCATTGGGTTAGTTTGGTTCTTAATTGTTTTTTTAAGAAGTATAAAAAATAAAATAAAAAATTACCGGTTGGTCCCGGGTTGACCTTAGAACCGGATTGAACCTATTGGGTCGGTCCAGTCCTCGGTCCAAAAAATTGAGGATCAGCACTATTAGTCCTAAGGTTAGGGGGTGGACTGGCTCAACCTGAACCATGCTCACCCCTACTTTCCTTTGCATGTCTCTCTAGTGCAAATTTGGCATCTTGGGTGGCAAGTTTGTTCGCAATATTTTTTGTAAACGCAAGATAGATGAAAAGCAAGACAATTAAATTTGGCATACCAAATCAATGGATATTAATTTTATTTATACTCTCCAAACTGGAATCATGGATTATTTAGTTTCTTACAACTCAAGGATTATATACTTTCCAAATTCGAAATCTTGATAAATAGATAACCTGTATGTGGCGTTAGCACATGAACGTTGTCCTATACCATTTATTTATTTATTTATTTATTTATTAACAATATCTTGCAAAGAGGCACAACTTACAGTTGATTGTCTCTTTGACCGAGAAATTGAAATATTTCTAAAGGATGACATTGATATATATCTAAGTAAAATGGGTTATTTGTTGATTTTGGCCAGGAAAGCAAAGGGCTGTGAAATTAAAGGTATTTAAAGTGCGAAGACTGGAAATATAAAGGGTATGAGAATGATTGGGAGATCTCTTGCAAAAATTACAACATATGTTTTTATGACCCACCAGCGACTACTTACAAATAATTATTGAGATAAATCTACAATAATTCCTAATCCGATATGCAATTATTGATTAAAAAAAGTTGTAAACTCTGGACTCAATCACTTATCATTTAGCAATGATTATCAGTAAGAAGTTATTAATCCCGTTGTTATAGGCATAACCATCCAATAGCCATATACTCGTGTCGATCCATCATCTTTGTCTTCGAGCTTCAACACCTAACAAACATCTGCAATAGTTGGCAGTTGATGACTCTCGTCAATTGGTGAAGACCATTGTCGATAACTTCTCCAATGTCTTACGTTGATGACTTCATTGGTAAGTTATCGATTCTTTTCAAGCTGTTAATTGTTTTATACCTTGACGACTTACCTTCTTGATCCAACTTTCCTCTCATCAACTAACGTTACCACTTATCTATAAAATCACAACTTGGTCATTTTATGATTTTAACATTGTCCTAAAAAATTGTCGAGAAACTATATAAATACAACATCACTTAGAAACTTCATCCATCCATTAGTGGACCCAATATCCGACCTCACCTTTCCTGAAATGTGACTCAATCTCTTGTCCAATTGATAACTTTCCACTCTTGTTTGTCTCCAGCGCGCTCAAACTATCGAAGCTACATATCCTCAGTCCTCCAATTTGTTCCCTATCACGTTCAAGATACTTGGATACATTAGTAAATGTATGCATATATAGTGCCTTGAACAGTCGAACACTTGCACATTCTAAAACATGATAAAGTAACTCATCATACGCAAAATATGTTTTGTCATCTTGCGAAATGCAAATTATAATTTCTATACGAGTAACATCCGTATCATGTCAACTTTGAACAGTACATTCGAAGGTTCCTGTTCATCCTTTAATAATAATTAAAAGGTAACCCACCTAACTCCATTTTCAACTAAGCGAAGCAACCTATTGAAACATTCGTTGGTTGGCTCGTATCCGGGGTAGCGTGGATGAAATTTCATAATATCGATCCAGTATTGGATACAACACTAAATTTGAACTGGTGTTTTAAACTGAAGTCAATGATATACATGAAAAGTCGAGAAGCACAGGGCCAAGTCTTTCAATAATATAAACATCAATCTGCCAATTTTCCCCGTGAAGAGGGATATCTTTAAATAAATAAATAAATAAATACTCCCAGCATTATTTGATGCTTTCATACGGCTTTTTTTATATATAAAAAAATTGATAATACCAAGGTTGGTAAAGACCGATATTTATCGGTGTATATGTCAAAACTATTATTGGATGCTTGAATGTATACGTCCTCCTTAATTTAGATACTTATTGGGATCTATTATTTCATCATGTAAATCAATTTTGTACACCAATCTTTATGTTCTCGATATTTACTCATCCAAATTCATACTATATGATATTACATTTTGTATCTATCAAGACGAAAGAAATTAACATCCTACCAAATTCATCCCATGCGTAAAGAATTATTTCCTCTGCGCATATCTCCTCGTCAGGTTAAAAAATGATTTTCACTTTTATTCTCTACTCTGACGACTTATTCTGAGTTTTTCTCTTTATTGGTGAGAATTGGTATTACAAACCAGTTACATATTCTGTTGTTTCTTCACCTATGAACAATTAACATCATAGAAAATCTTTAGCTACCCTAGTTAGAGCATCCAATCATAGTTTGACATGGCACACATTTTATTTATAGTTAAATATGCAAGGGGGTTGTCTAATCCTCTACTTTGAGATTGGCTTTAGCAAGAATAGAGGAAAATATGTCTCTTTAGTTAGATATGCAATTTCGAGTTCATTTGGTGTACATCTAATGTAAGTGAAGATATTTGCATTTTTTTAGTCATTTATAGCTATAGCGTAATGAAATTCGTATATGTAAGCATCATCTATTTTTTGGCTGTTCAAAAGTAAGTGGTACTTCACTCTGTCAAGATGAAGCATTATCAATCAACATAAAAAAAATTATGGATAATTATTTAAAAAGTCATAAACCTATTATACGGTTTAATTCAGTCCTAAACTTTTCAATTTAATCAATTTAATCTTAAATCATTCAATGTCTTGTCCATATAGTCATTTCAACTAATTTTGGCTGGTAATTACTAACATGAATATCAACCATCTTATGTGACATAGCTAATTAGGAAGGCTGGTGCAGATATAGATAATTATGGCAATTTTTATTAAAAAAATTTATGAGGAAGTCCATATGTCACTCTTTTCACTACATAGTGAACTATTGACTACGTGTCTTTGAATTGGATCCTCTCACCATGATGCTATTGGGCCACTTTAATTAATTTCTGTAATTGAATAAAAATGGCAGGATTCTGTAAAGTTGGAGGGTAATTTTATTATGTGAAGATACCCCAAAATGGAATGAGATCCTTTACCTCCACCAGTATAATTATTTGGTGTCTCATCCATTCAAACTATAAATCACTTAAATTATAGTTATGATATATTTTGTATACCAGTAGTCTTCTTTCATTTAATGTTTTAAATTTTATGATTTGGTATTGCTCTATGATATGAGAGCACATGTCAAATCTTGGGCCCCTCTTTCAAACTCATTGATTGTGGTGGGCTCACAACTTTGCCGACAATTTCCATATAAATCCATAACTTAATAATTCCTTAATCACGGTTCAAAATTCACTTAAACTTCAAATTTGCGGCCTAATTCCCAAAATTATTTTGATTAGATGAATAACGAGTTCGATTAATTATTGGGCATTGCAAAATGAGGCTAACCTGGCTTAGCGTGGTTCCTGTGAGATGCGCGCGCAAGCTTTGTCTCTCTCTTCTCCGTTTCCTCATTTCCTCGTTTTCTATCACCGTTTGCCTTCTTTTCATTTGGTTCGATTCCTTCATGCGCACTATCTATGGAAGGAAAAATTGATGGTAGGCTGAAGTCTAGCATCGAAAGAACGTGGGCTTGGCTAGGCCGTTAACACGCGATCAGCAAAAAGAGGACAAGATTAAAGCCGCGGAAGCTAAAGACATCACTTGGCAAGCAATTGGCAAAGTAAATTAAAGGGCATGACAAAATTAATTTTTGATTCTCATTAATACATTATAAAAAGGGGGTCAACCAAACGACAAGCTGGTTTATCAAAACACTTAAAAGAGCCAAAAACAAGAGGAACAAATGAAAATTAATGAATTCTTAAAAAATAAAATGAAAAAAGTTTTTTTAAAAAAATAGAATAAACCGCATGGGTATGGCCACAGCCCAACCATGGCCAGCTTCGGCAAGGATCTATGCTGGTAGGATTGTTCACGAAAAACAGAAAAAAATATATATATAAAAAAAAAAAAAAAAAAAAAAAAAAAAAAAAAAAACGATCAACCGAGCCGAACAAAATTGATAAGCTCAGTTTAGCACTTTAGGGTTTTAATTTTGGTTTAGGATTTTTTTTTCTTTGGTTATTCGTTTGGTTTTAGTTTATGACTTTGAAAACCGACAAATTAAACCGATAAGCTTAATAACAAATTTATTTTCCATCTAACAAATATAATTTGTAGCTTAACCTACCAAACAACTGCTTTGTATTTAATGTATGCCACGAATCTTCACACAGCCAAGAGAAAAAGAAAAATGGAATTGAAATAAATAACAGAAGATACATCCACAAGCTCCCAGGGAGCAGCTAGGCAGCTCTTGTTTAGCCAGCTACGTACTGGCCAAATAACTTCTGCCAAACGCCAATAGTACACAACACAGATTAAGACTAGAATCACAACCTTAAAGCATCTCACTATGGAGACGAAGCCAGGACTAACAATGCCACTGAAGATCTTTCATCCTATAGCATGAGAAACACGCTTGCATTGGCCAACCAGACATTGACCCCCTAAAGTGCGGAGAGTCGAATCGTTTTTGCTTCTTTTTTCTTCACATTTTTCTTTTCCACCATCAAACCAAACATCTTCGAGTGGGTCATATGTCCTAAAACTTCAAACCAGAACCATGCAACTTCTCTTCCATGACACTGTCAATTCTCTCTCCCATCTCAGCGCTCATGTAATTCACCCAATCTCCAACCTCGCCTTTCCTGAAGAACCACTTGTTCTCTGCTCCAGTAGGCAACTTGCCGCTCCTATTCACCTCCAATGCACTTAAATTGTCAAAGCTACACATCCTCAGTATTCCCTCCACGGTCCCGTTTCTCAATTCTTCTTCGTTGAACGGACGCCCGATGAAATCGGCCAACCTCCTCACTTGAACGCTCGGGTCCGCTTTCATCTCCTCATACTTCACAAACAACACCTTCTCGGGCATCTCCGAGCTCGCCTTGTGGTAACCCAGCACATGGTCCCAGTAAGGCCCGTACACACTCGTGCCTCCGCAGAACTTGTCGAGGCCCTCTAGGAGTGGAAGTTGGCCCTTCTCTTCGGGCCTAAACTTGTTGAAGTAGTGCCACATCGAGATGAAAGTGTCTTTAGGGTTCCTACACAAGTAAACCAGCTTGCAATTGGAGTGCCTCACCGATCGCGGAAGCAAGGAATAAGGCAAGTGGGTGGCCAAGAGCCTTGGGGACGTAAAAGCAGTGAGATCGGGGTTTTTATTCAGGAGATAGAGCCCGAGCTCCAAGTAGGGCACAAGATCGTGGGGGTTTTGTGTTAGGAGAGGGTGGCGTTGTTGTGGGTTGGAGTCAGAGTACTCGGCACGGTTCAAGAGAGCAAAGAGGATGGCCTTTAGCCAGGTGGTGCCACATTTCGGGCTGGTGACGAGGAGGATGTCTGAGGGGTGAGCTTGGAATTGGTTTTGGCAAGCAAGGATGCTGTTCAAGAGCCAAGAGGGGAACCAGAAGCCCCGATACAAGCGGAGAGATTGGACCCAGCCCTCTTCCGAAGGGAGAGATGAGAGCAAGTCTTCGCATTCTGGCGACTTGATGTCGTCTCGCAAGTACTTTTCATTGAGAGGAGCAGGTTGAGAGGGTTGCATGGTGGCGACAGCGGCCGTGGTGCGTGGTGATGGTGGTGGTAGAGGTGGTGTAGGTGGAGGAGGAGGCCGGTTGGAGTGAATGATTGGGTGTCTAAATAAAGAACATGAAGATGGTGTTGGGTGTCTCTTACAATTTATACATTAAATGGAGATGGCTCTCATAGTAGGAAAAAAAAAAAATCACTTTTAGACTCCACCTAAACGGCTTCTTCTGAATTTTTTTATTTATTAGTGAAAATTAGTATATTGATCCAATTAAATCTTCTTCTTTTTCTCTGAACTTTGAACATGCACATGAACAAAAATTGTTTAGCTTTTTTTTTTTGTCAAAAAATAAAAATCATTTAGTTAAGGGCTATGTTTATTTCCTCTGTCCCTAATTAGAGGATCCAATTATAATTTGACATCGCAAAAATTTCAACTTAGTTAAATTTACAAACGGGTTCTATCCATATTTGCAATCCTCTAATAGAGGTCTGGCTCTAGTAAGGATGGAGAAAGATATGTCGCTTTAGTTAGGTGGGTAGTATCAAGTCAATGAACCATTTGGTGGACATTTAGCACATGATAGTGACGACGTCAAGAGCGTAAAACCTCATGCCCATGTCAAATTCTTTCCTCATTTATAGTGATAGCGTAAAGATACTTGTATGTGTACTCATCATCTATTTTTTGGCTGTGTTCAAATGCACGTTTAACGTGGAATTTTTATTTACTCTATTAGACGAGGCACTGGATCAGGTGCATAAAACCAAATCCTAACCACTCTATCTATAACACAAAATACTCTCACTACCACACACCTGGTTCACGATTTTCATTACATAATTAAGGCTATATATCAACTAACAAGGATTTATAATGCTAGAGTGGATACGCACACTTTCTCGTGGCATCCGTGATCAAATATAATTTTCAGTCATATTAATAAATAAAGACAAACGCATCTCGTTCACATGATTGACTAAAAAAACCCATGCTAAAAAAAGAACATAAAGCATTGCTTATAAATAAATAAATAAATAAGGGTTAATACCTCAAAAAAAAACTCAAATTATACCAACTATGACACAAATATATATATTTTATTAGTGAAATCCTAAACTTGCCAATTGTGACAAATATACTCTGAATAGAACTGAAATAGAGAATAATTATGTCACATGTGTATAAATTTGGATTTGTTCATGACACGAAAAAAAGTAAGAGGTATTTGTACCACAGTGGGCAAGTTTATAATTTTGTTTGTAATATATATTAAAAAAACCTTTCGATATTTGTGCCACAGTGCGAATAGTATGGGATTTTTTTTGTGATATTTACCCAAAAAATTGAGCATTAGAAGTGGATGTGTCCACTTAAACAAGTGGATGTGTCCACTTAAACAACTCAAAATTGTTTTTGATCAACGAAATCTAGCAAATTGTGCCACTTGACCGAGAAGTTAAAGACAGCGGTCGGCGGGCCAGAAAAATCGGAATTCCTTGTCTTTCGCCTCAAAATGTATCTTCTCCATGCCGTTGCTACCAAGAGTGGGTTGAACAAGATTTTCACGGGTAACGGTGAAACCCAAGCACGAGAAAACCCAGGAAATCTTTCGTGGAATCTTATGGAAGTATATCGAGAAACAGGATACATATAATACACGCCAATGCCTCGGAACTCTAAACTTTGCTTGAAATCTTAGCTAAGGTATTAAAAGTATTTTCTTTTATATGAATAAAGACATGGTAGAAGGTTATCAATTAACTAGTTGAAGAAAACAAGAACACATGGCTTGAGCTTTGCTCTCTACACCTATGGACCTTTGGGACCGATGTTTAGTTAAAAAATGAGTGCCGAACACCTGAAGTACCAAAACTTGGTATGGAGGGACACTAAAGTGCCAATCCGGCCAAAATGCTGACACGGAAAGATGACTCGCTGGATCTAGGCGAGGGCTCACCGGTCGGCCGGGGGCCAGCAACCTTGGCCGACCCTCCCCCCCATCGTGAGCCCTTCCTAGTGGCAGCGATAAGGGCTCGGCCCTCAGCCGCCTCCCTCTCCCCATTTTTTTCTTATTTTTATTCTTATTCTTAAATGTTTTGAATAAATTTAGTTTTTAATTTAATTTATTTAATTTTTATATTAATTTTTTACCACGTCAGAGACAAAACGTCGTTAATTTTGCATTATCTAGCCAATCAGCATGCAAAACAACGTCGTTTTGTACTTATTTCGCCGGAAAATTACCACTTCAGCGTTTTGACCGGATTGATACTTAAGTGATCAATTTTGCTTCGATTTTGGCACTTAAGTGTCACTTTCTTAACTTTTGGCACTTAAGTGTTCCTCTATATCACGCCCTGATCCACGAGCATGCACTCATCCCTCACTGGTCGATTAAATAGCAACGTCCAAGGATACACATGCGGAAATAGATATAAAATCCCCAAATAATAAAACAATGAGATAGGAAAATAGAGCCAAATTTCAAAACCTTTAAAAACAACTACACTTATATACAAACAACCAAAATTGTATATATCACAACACAAACACAAACTTTAGGTTCTACAAAACCCGTTCAGAAAACATAGTATGCAGACAAGGGTGGGGTTTCAATCCTCTCCTGGATGCTCCTTTGAGTCCTCCTCGCGTTCCCACTCACGCACCACCATTTTCTTCGACTTGGGAGTCGGGATGATGGGTTTCTTGGGGGTACTTCGAACGTGGGAAGGCTGATCTCTATCTACGCCCGCCATATGCCCGCACTTCCGCTGCACTAGTCGAGGCATGGCGCTAGCTCTTCCTTTGCTTGGCCAACTTTGCCGTCGGGCGATGGAGTTCGAGCGAGATTGTGATGCATACATGGTGGGTTCTCTAATAAGCATGTACCGGAAGCATTGGGCTACGAGCGTTCCTCGCTGCCCGTTTGATCAGAGATCAATGCGGGACGTGGTTTGTTGGACGAGCCTTATCACTGGGTATTGTAGCATCGGCCTCATGTAGGAAGCTCGGGGGCTGTTCGATTCAGTGCCAAGGAAAAATGATGTTTCCTACAGTGCCTTGATCTCTGGCTACGTTAGGAACGAGCGGTTAAATTAAGTGGATCTCTTTAGGCTAGCGTACTTAGTGCCATGCTATTGTGCCGTGCTATTGTGGAAGCTTCTAAAGAAGGAAAATTGGTTCATAAGTACATAGATGAGAGTGCCATCGTTTACGAACTTGGGCCAGGAATTGCATTGATTATTTTCTGTCACATGTGGGTTCGTCGGATTCGCACAAAGAAGTGTTTGACCAAATGCCTCTCAAAGATGTTGACAACTTGGAGTGCGATGATGTTGGGGTTTGCTGTCAATGGTGAGAATGAAACTGGGCTGCAGTTTTTCTACGAGATGGAAAATAAGGGCCCTAAACCAAATGCTGTGACGTTTATTGGAGGTCCAATGGCCTGCAATCGGAAGTGTCTAATCAATGGAGCATGGCGCTTGTTCGGACGTATGAGCAAAGGTTATGGCATCGCTCCAACTAGTGAGCGCTGTGGATGCATGGTTGACCTCTTGGCTTGGGCCAGACAAATCAAAGACTGATCCATAAGAAAAGTTCACTGCAGAAAGTAGCTACTGTTGTGCTTCAACTTTGGTAGATTCAACTTTGTCTTTTCCCCTTTATCTGCCAGTTAGACACCAAAAGAATGATCCGTAAGAATGACTTATTATTAAGTGGATCCTCAAGGGGTAAATTGTGCACATGAAATGTTTAGAACTTGGGCATAGTTGGGTTTGAAGGACTGTTGGACCATAGCCTGGTGATACACCTTGTGCCATTGCTGTATCGTCTCTGTACATTCTGATTGTGTTCCGTCATTAATTTTGCATGTTATCATTCTTGTTTCATAATCTTGCTACATCTCTGGAAATTCTCTGAGTTTCTACACTGGGTAACTTGGAATCCTTTTTGGTTTCTTTTCTGTGGTTTGTTGATTCTATATCTGTTTTTCATGTAGTGGTTATGCAAAGTGGATAAGTCCTCTCAGGAGCCGTGGTTAAGATTGAAGCTTCTCCCTTCGTATTGGATGATAACTGGATGATTGTCCGAAATAATCGAAATCTTTTTTTCTTTTTTTCTTTTCTATCTTTTACAACTTCTAGTCCCTATTTGGCTGGCTAATAATCAACATTTGTCTCGAGTGTTTTTAGGGCATTTTTTGGCTTGTCACATAGATGCTTGGCAAGGGGCGAAACGAGCAGTTTTTCAAGTTTATCCAAAAAGCATAGCCCAGCAGAGTTGATTCTGAGTTCTGCCATGCGTGCTGGATTCACTGGTGGTGTGGTGGATGACTACCCGCAGAGGTACCTATATTATTACCAGAACTTACGTCAGTGTTCAACATTGATGGAACAACAGATGTTGTGCATATCTCCGTATATATTCTGTTGGTTGGAAGTCATCTGTTTAAGTTAAGTTTCCGAGAGCCGAATATGAGAGCTTTCATTGGAGGGGAAACACCCTTTTCTGTAATTATTGAAAGTTGGTTAAAAATCTTATGCTTTTGGTGTCCTGGAAAGTCGTGCGGATGGAAATGCTTTAACGTTGTACATAATTTATCAAGTAACTGAGCTCTTTTTGCATATGGGTTTCCACTCCCTTGGTGCGCTTCAGTAATATTCTCTTTGACTTATCTAAAAATAAATAAATTTCTGAGAAATATCTGCAACAATCTTATTAATTTATTTCTAATATACACGACAGCTTATATATGAGATTATCAAATGTGCGCATAATACATTGTTAGCCATCTTTGCCCATTTTCTTATGAATGGGTCATTGTTGCCTAGGATAACTGGCAAAGCCAAGCTAATAAGGTTGCGCATATTCTGTATGTCGGTTTGCATAAGAATCTCTCTCTCTCCCTCTCCCCGCTCCCCGCTCGTTTGGTACTCTGATGTGAACATTATTTTGTGAGTGTTCTCATGTGAATATTGACTGGGACAATTTTCTTTTCGTTTTGCTCTCTTTTCAAATAATTGCTTTGTATTTAATACCGTATGCCACGAATCTTCACACAGCCAAGAGAAAAAGAAAAATGGAATTGAAATGAATAACTGAAGATACATCCACAAGCTCCCAGGGAGCAGCAAGGCAGCTCTTGTTTAGCCAGCTACGTACTGGCCAAATAACTTCTGCAAAACGCCAATAGTACACAACACAGATGAAGAGTAGAATCACAACCTTAAAGCATCTCACTATGGAGACGAAGCCACTACTGACAATGCCACTGAAAATCTTCCATCCTATAGCATGAGAAACACGCTTGCATTGGCCAACCAGACATTGACCCCCTAAAGTGCGGACAGTCGAATCGTTTTTGCTTATTTTTTCTTCCTTTGTTTACACATTTTTCTTTTCCACCATCAAACCAAACATCTTCGAGTGGGTCAGATGTCCTAAAACTTCAAACCAGGACCATGCAACTTTTCTTCCATGACACCGTCAATTCGCTCTCCCATTTCAGCACTCATGTAATTCACCCAATCTCCAACCTCGCCTTTCCTGAAGAACCACTTCTTCTCCAGTCCAGATGGCAACTTGCCGCTCCTATTCACCTCCAATGCACTCAAATTGTCAAAGCTACACATCCTCAATATTCCCTCCATGGTCCCGTTTCTCAATTCTTCTTCGTTGAATGGACGCCCCATGAAATCGGCCAACCTCCTCATTTGAACGCTCGGGTCCGCTTTCATCTCCTCATACTTCACGAACAACACCTTCTCAGGCATCTCTGAGCTCGCCTTGTGGTAACCCAGCACATGGTCCCAATAAGGCCCACATGTGCTCACGCCTCGGCAGAACTTGTCGAGGCCCTCCGGGAGTGGAAGCTGGCCCTTCTCTACGGGCCTCAACTTGTTGATGTGGTGCCACATCGAGATGAAAGTATCTTTAGGGTTCCTACATAAGTAAACCAGCTTGCAATTGGAGTCCCTCACCGACCGTGGAAGAGAGGAATAAGGCAAATCTGTGGCCAAGAGCCTCGGGGATGTAAAAGCAGTGAGATCAGGATTTTTATTCTGGAGATAGAGCGTGAACTCCAAGAAGGGCACGAGGTCGTGGGGGTTTTGGGTTAGGAGAGGATGGCGTTGTTGTGAGTAGGAGTCAGAGTACTTGGCACGGTTCAAGAGAGCGAAGAGGATAGCCTTTAGCCAGGTGGTGCCACATTTCGGGCTGGTGATGAGGAGGATATCCGAGGGGTGAGCTTGGAAGTGATTTTGGCAAGCGAGGACGCTGTTCAAGAGCCAAGAGGGGAACCAGAAGCCCTGGTACAAGCGGAGAGAGGTGGGGACCCAGTCCTCTTCCGAAGGGAGAGAGGAGAGCAAGTCTTCGCATTCTGGCGACTTGACGTCGTCTCGCAAGTAATTTTCATTGAGAGGAGGAGGTTGAGAGGGTTGCATGGTGGCGGCCGCGGCTGCGGTGCGTGGTGATGGTGGTCGTAGTGGTAGTGGTGGTGTAGGTAGAGGAGGAGGCTGGTTGGAGTGAATGATTGGGTGTCTAAATAAAGAACATGAAGATGGTGCTGGGTGTCTCTTACAATTTATACATTAAATGGAAATGGTGGTGTTAGTGGTGTTATTGGTGGTGTAGGTGGAGGAGGAGGTTGGTTGGAGTGAATGATTGGGTGTCTAAATAAAGAACATAAAGATGGTGCTGGGTGTCTCTTACAATTTATACATTAAATGGAGATGGTCCTCATAGTAGGAAAAAAAAAAAAACACTTTTAGACTCCACCTGAACGGCTCCTTCTGAATTTTTTATTTATTAGTGAAAATTGATATATTGATCCAATTAAATCTTCTTCCTTTTCTTTGAACTTTGAACATGCACATGAACAAAAATTGTTTAGCTTTTTTTTGTCAAAAAAAAAAATCATTTAGTTAAGGGTCATGTTATTTCCTCTGTCCCTAATTAGAGGATCCAATTATAATTTGACATCGCAAAAATTTCAACTTAGTTAAATTTACAAACGGGTCCTATCCTTATTTACAATCCTCTAATGGAGGTCTGGCTCTAGTAAGGATGGAGAAAGATATGTTGCTTTAGTTTGGTGGATAGTATCAAGTCAATGAACCATTCGGTGGACATTTAGCATACGATAGTGATGACGTCAAGAGCGTGAAACCTCATGCCCACATGTCGAATTCTTTACTCATTTATAGCGATAGCGTAAAGATACTTGTATGTGTACTCATCATCTATTTTTTGGCTGTGTTCAAATGCACGTTTAACGTGGAACTTTTATTTACTCTATTAGACAAGGCACTGGATCAGGTGTATAAAACCAAATCCTAACCACTCTATCTATAACAAAAAATACTCTCACTACCCCACACCTGGTTCACGATTTTCATTACATAATTAAGGCTATATATAAACTAACAAGGATTAATAATGCTAGAGTGGATACGCACACTTTCTCGTGGCATCCGTGATCAAATATACTTTTCAGTCATATTAATAAATAAAAACAAACGCATCCCGTTCATATGATTGACTAAAAAACCCGTGCTCAAAAAAGAACATAAAGCATTGCTTATTAATAAATAAAAAATAAGGGTTAATACCTCAAAAAACTCAAATTATACCAACTATGACACAATTTTTTTTTATTAGTAGAAATCCTAAACTTGCCAATTGTGACAAATATACTCTGAATAGAACTGAAATAGAGAATAATTATGTCACATGTGTATAAATTTGGATTTGTTCATGACACGAAAAAAAGTAAGAGGTATTTGTACCACAGTGGGCAAGTTTATAATTTTTTTTGTAATATGTATTAAAAAACCTTTTGATATTTGTGCCACAGTGCGAATAGTATGGGATTTTATTTTGTGATATTTACCCAAAAAATTGAGCATTAGAAGTGGATGTGTCCACTTAAACAATTCAAAATTGTTTTGATCAACGAAATCTAGCAAATTGTGCCATTTGACCGAGAAGTTAAAGACAGCGGTCGGCGGGCCAGAAAAATCGGAATTCCTTGTCTTTAGCCTCAAAATGTATCCGCAGTAGACTATCTTCTCCATGTCGTTGCTACCAAGAGTGGGTTGAACAAGATTTCACGGGTAACGTTGAAACCCAAGCACGAGAAAACCCAGGAAATCCTTCGTGGAATCTTATGGAAGTATATCGAGAAACAGGATACATATAATACACGCCAATGCCTCGGAACTCTAAACTTTGCTTGAAATCTTAGCTAAGGTATTAGAAGTATTTTCTTTTATAATAATAAAGACACTGTAGAAGGTTATCAATTAATTAGTTGAAGAAAACAAGAACACGTGGCTTGAGCTTCGCTCTCTACACCTATGGACCTTCGCGACCGATGTTCAATTAAAAAATGAGTGCCGGACACATAAAGTGCCAAAACTTAGCACGGAGGGACACTTAAGTGCCAAAAGTTAGGAAAGTGACACTAAGGGCGCGTTTGGTAACATTTCTATTTAAAAATTGTTATAGGGAACAGAAATAGAAAAAAGTGTTTCTGTTCCGAGGAACAATTTTTGAATAAAAAAACGCGTTTGGTAAACTTGTTCCAAAAATAAAAAATGAACATAAACACGTTTGGTAAATTTGTATTCTTTTTTGTTTCTTTTAATTTTTTTTATTTTTTTATTTTATTTTTCTTATTTTTCTTTATTTTTTCTTTTTTCTTCTTTTGGCCGGTCGCCGGCCTCGGCCATGGCCGGTGACCGGCCGATGAGGACCGGCGGCCTCACCCAGCCTTGTCCCGCGCCGGCGAGGCTCGACCTCGCCAAGCCACCGCCAGGCCAACGAGCCTCATCGATCGCTAGGCGAGCCCGAGCTCGCCCAGCCAAGGCAAGGCCGAGCCTCGCCAAGGGCCAGCGACGCTCCGGCGAGGTCGCCGGCAACCGGCCAAAGAAAAAAGAAAAAGAAAAGAAGGAAAAAAAAAAAAAGAAGAAAAAGAGAGGAGAGAGAAAATTTGTTCTTAAAAATTGTTCTAGAAACAAAAAAACGCGTTTTTTTTGTTTCTTGTTTCTGTTCTAAATGTGTTACTGGGAACAAAAAAAATAGATTTGCAACAAAAACGCAAACAAACGCGTTTCTATTCTTTTTTTGTTCCCTGGAACAAAAAAACAGTAATTTTGCTCATAAACAAAAATAAAGAACATTAACAAACAAGCTCTTAAGTGCCAAAATCGGAACAAAATGGATCATTTAAGTGTCAATCAGGCCAAAATGCTGACGTGGTAATTTTCCGACGAGGTAAATGTAAAACGACATCATTTTGCACGCTAATGTGGCTAGAAAATGCAAAAACGACGTGATTTTATCTCTGATGTGGTAAAAAATTAATATAAAAATTAACTAAAATAAATTTAAAAATAAATTTATTTAAAACATATAAAAATAAAAATAAAATGGGAGAAGGGAGGGAGACGGCTGAGGCTGAGCCCTCACCGCCGCCACCGCCGCCTCCCCGCTACCACCGAGAAGGGCCGGTAATAGAGAGGGGAGGGTTGGCCAGGGTCGCTGGCCCCCGCCCAATAGGCAGTGAGGGCCTGCGAGCCCTCACCGCCTCCTAGCCATCGCTGGGAAGAGCCGATGACAAAGGGGGGAGGGTCGGCCGAGGTCGCCAGCCCTCGGCCGATCAACGATGAGGGCCCGTGAGGCCTCGTTAGATCTGGGCGAGAGCTTGCCGATCGGCCGGGGGCCAGCAACCCCGGCAAATCCTCCCCCCTCCATCATCGACCCTTCCCGGCGACAGCAGTGAGAGCTTAGCCCTTAGCAGCCTCCCTCCCACCATTTTTTTTCTTATTTTTATTTTTATTTTTAAATGTTTTAAATAAATTTTGTTTTAAATTTAATTTAATTAATTTTTATATTAATTTTTTACCACGTAAAAAAAAAAACGGCTTTGTTTTTGCATTATCTAGCCACATCAGCATGCAAAACGATGCCGTTTTGCGCTTATTTCACCGGAAAATTGCTACATCAGCATTTTGGCCGAATTGGTACTTAAGTGATCAATTTTGCTCCGATTTTGACACTTAAGTGTCACTTTCCTAACTTTTGGCACTTAAATATCCCTCTATACTAAGTTTTGGCACTTGGAATGTACTTCTTCCTTTAAAAATATTTGCATCGCTTAGTTAAACTCTTCCTAGAAATTTCCATAACCACAACTAAAGTTTTCAATTGACTTATTCAGGAAAATCATTTTCACGGGTACGTAAAACCAAAGATCTCAGTTGGTTGCACAAATTCTTTACATTCAAACATACTATCTAAGAGTCCCTAACCTATCCCTCGTTTACTGCAGACGAGAGGCTAATGTGGCCGCCAACTGGGCTTCAAAGGCCCATAATTGGGCTTCGAACTTTCAAAATTGGGCTGTGTTTCCTCCTTTTTACTTGATGGACATTGTCTGTGCCGATGTCTTAGCAGCCGGATGTAATGTACTCTAATTATCAATATAGCTTCTCTTTTCAGACCAAAAAAAAAAAAAAAAAAAAAAAACATACTATCTAGGGGTGAGCACTAGTCCAATTCCTAGTTCCTAAAATTTGGAATCATTGATAATTGGTTCAATTCTAGGTGCAGACTAAATCACTCAAACCTGATCGATTATTTTTTTTCCCTGATGCTTCTCTATTTTTAGATGGAGATTCAAATTTGAAAGATTTATTGATGTAAACCAATTTCTCTGTTACCGGTATACATCTAGAAATTGTTGAGTACAATTAGTTGCTTCCTCTTTAAAGGGACACATGCCTTTTTGGAGAAGCAACAAAGAGAAGGAAAAACGTTGGTTTCAACATGGTTTAAGATGTAAAATCTATTAAAGAGCAGCCATTTTATGGGATTGACAATGATCAATACATGTTTATATCGTTATAAAAAGGGCTCACAAGTGCAAGAATCACCCTTTGAAAGCCATTTAACTTAAAAGAACATATAGAATTCCCAGGTCAAACATATCTTTTAATGAGACTTAATCTTGAATTAGTATTTCTTTTGTTTGATGACCAATGGAAAAAATTTATTTTATGTTTACAATTTTATTATTCTACGCAATTAGACTCTCTATTTCTCTTGAGAAATTCAATCCTTGGTGAGTGGTTCTTTCGAAGCCCAGTCCTAATGTCTTCAACTTTTCTTTTTCTTTTTTTGTTTCATTTCTCTCTCCACTGTGGTAATATAGGAAATTTTCTATTCTATTTATATCTATATTCGTAAATATCAAGGTATACTTTTGAGTGGGCAAAGTTGATTATGGTAGATTGATCCGTCATGCAATTGCGCGTGGATTACAGTTTTCTCTTACAAAGTGTGATCAATAGTTATTACACTCAAATATGATATATTTAGTCACCAAAGTTGATTGTGGGCGGACTGATCAAGAAATAAATCACGATAACTTTGTATTCCCTTTGTGTTCTAGATGGCATAAGATGATTCTCCCATCACTATTAGGCTATTTCCATAATAAAATTGGCTGTGAACACAGCCAAAATGTTCAAAGACATATATAGAATAGGGGTGTTAAAGGGACCAGTTATAATATATAATTTCTCTATTAAAAAAAGAAGAAGACATATATAGAATAAGTATTTTATTTATTATTACACATTGTGAAATGACGAAATTATCCAACCAATTAGTAATAAATATATCACACGCTCGCCCTTCTCCGAAGATGCTCAACCATCGACCGACCACCCGCGCCATCATCTCCGGCCTCTCTCGCTTCCCGTTCGCAGCCACATGAACTACGCGGCGCGCGTTTTCTCTCGTGTTCCCACTCACGCACCACCATTTTCTTCGACTTGGGAGTCGGGATGATGGGTTTCTTGGGGGTACTTCGAACGTGGGAAGGCTGGTGTTGGGATTGTCGGATTCCCAAAAATCGGATTCGACACTAAATCAAACCCCTAAAATGAATACGGAAGATAAGCCCAAGAAAAATATGTATCACCGATTCTAAAGTACACCACGGAATCGAGCGTATCTTGTTAGTCATAAGTTAAACACCAATGCCGATAAGAGGAAGAGAAAACCGATCCTATTCAATCCGATGACGTCGATTGGCCTTAAAGGGAAGATGGCGTCGCCTTAAGCTTTTGGTTTTCTTTTGGAGGGAGAGAAGAATGATGAACGTACGTTGAAAATGCCAAGAGGTGTTTTCGTCTCTCTCTTTCACCCCTTATATACGTTCCCTCAAAAATAGAAACATACCCTTCATCCATGGGCCCTAATCTTGTGGGCCGGGCTTTTAGGCCCAACATGGGCGGACGGGCCTTAAGCCCATCACATAAAACCATCATCTCCCACTCGCACATAGTGGGCCGAACAGGATTTTCTTTACCTCTCTTCAACATTCATACCAGTAAATAATCCGTACGACCAGCATACTTTGAGAGCCCGTTGCCATACATCTGTTAGGAATATATAGCAGCTCATAGTGGGCATCATATCCTGAGTAGATTTAGTATGCAGTTCCCTAGATCGAACGATCACATTTATATCTCTCTTGATCTCTTTTAAACAATGATATATATATATATATATATATATATATATTGTATTCACAATTATGATTATCCCAAAGACAGTCATAAATGGTTAACCAGTGAATACAAAACTACAATGTGATTCTCCAAATTCGATCTTCATCTTTCCTTCAAACTCTCAATTTCAGTTCAGCTTGCTTTTCTAGAAATGTCCCATTAGATCGAATCAAACTCATGACCATTGGCAATATCTTAAAATAGCAAATACTAAATAGAAATCTTGAGAATAAGTTAGAGTCGTGAGGGCACTAAAAATTGAGGAACTCTTTTCCTCAAAAGTCTCACATGACATAAAAGTTGAGATCAAATTTTTGTCACTCTTATTGGTCATCTCTTGCATACGTAGTATGAAATACGTATTACGGTATTAACTCCTTTCCTATGGAGCGTATGTCTACACCTTCAATACCGTACAGATGATAGTTCAGACATACCCAATGTCTAACTTGAGTTCACGTATCTACTCATTCACAAAATTCATCAGAACTCACATCTGGCATCATAGACAGATAAAGTAAAATATGTGGGGTATTTTACTTTCGGACATAGTAAGTATTATGTTCTCATCTTAACACTCAGTTAAGGCGACATATGTATTTTAAGCTTGAGCTCTCGATTATCACCTAGATAATAAGCTTAAAAACAGTCTCATCTCTATTTATCACACAGTAAATAGAGGCGATTACCCGTGTGAGTGGGCTAATCTTATATCTATCCGACATACTTTCTCAACTTAAAGTAATGCACTAAGCATTAAGATGCATAAAGATCAAACAAAGATTCATAGGCATTAATGATGAAAACACAAATTCATCAAATGTGAACACTTAGGGAAATTACAATATTCAGTACATCAGCCTCTACGCAATCCTAGAGATTTCATATGGCCACAAAACACATCTCTAGGTATTGGCTTTGTCATAGGATCTGCTACCATTATATGCGTAGTATGTACTCTAAGTTCACGTCTTTTCGTGCGACCATATCTTTTACAAAATTATACTTGGTATCTATGTATTCGATCTTGCCATGATATTTTGGATCTTTGGTGTACGCTTTTACTGCTTGTCTATCACAGTTAACCAACAATGAATCTACAGCACTTCCAATAACACCTAAATAATCCAAAAATCTCTTAAGCCAAACACCTTCTTATACTGCTACTAATAATGCCACGAATACAACTTCCATCGTGGACAAGGCTATACACATTTGTTTCTTATTACTCCAACATATGGTGCCATTATTCGGTAAGAGAACAAATTTAGAGATAGATTTCCTTTCATCTAAATCTCCTCTCCAATCAGCATAAGAATAGCCTTAGAGTCGCAGATCCTTTCTTTAATAACTCAGTGTATAATCAGCAGTCCCATTTAGATACCTCAGTATTCTTTTAACGGCCTTCCAATGTGCTAGACTTGGGTTGGATTGGTATCTACTTACCATTCCAACTGCAAAACATATGACGGGTCTTGTACTTATCATAGCGTACATCAAGCTCCCAACAGCACTAGCATAAGGAACATGTTTCATTTGTTCCTTCTCTTGTGGAGTCCTTGGACACAGTTTATGGCTCAATCCTTCACCTTTTGCAATGGGAGTGTCTATGGGTTTACAATATTGCATACAAAATCGTTCGAGAACCTTGTTTATATATCTTTCTTGCAAAAGAGACAACGATCTCTTCGAACGATCTCTCGAAATCTTAACTCCAAGAATGTATGCAACCTCACGCATATCCTTCATCTCAAAGTTGGAAGACAACCAACTCTTGACAATATTAACAAGCTCCATATTGCTTCCGGCAATTAGTATATCATCAACATATAATGATATGATCACAAATTGATCATTGGATCTTTTGATCTATACGCAATGATCCTCATCAATCATTGTAAAATCGTATGCCATTATGGTATTATGAAAACGTATATATCATTGTCTCGATGACTGCTTGAAGCCATATATCGATTTCAAAAAGTCGACATACCTTTCCTTCTTGGCATTTCTTTATGAAACCAGCAAGTTGCTCCATATATATTTCTTCATCTAATTCTACATTGAGAAAAGCAGTCTTTACATCTATTTAATGTAACTCAAGATCCATACTAGCCACTATTGCCAGAATAATGCGAATCGAGGTAAATCTGACTATAGGAGAAAATGTATCTTCATAATCAATTCCTTCCTGTTGATTATACCCCTTCGCTGCAATGCGAGCCTTATGCCTTTCTATCAAGCCATCAGCCTTTCGCCTTATTTTGAGAATCCACTTGTTCTCAATAGCTTTGTGTCCTTTTGAAAAATCAACCAGTTCCCAAACATGATTTGACTTCATTGACTCCATTTCCTCTTCCATTGCATGAATCTATTTTTCCTTACTATGGCAATTTAGAGCCTCATTAATATTTCTTGGCTCATCCTCATCTTGTGGAGCAATCATAAAAGTTTCCCCTTCAATATCAAAACGTCGACGGGAATACTTTGGCGACTTGTTCGCCGTATGGGAGATTGTACACTTAGCACATCATTCCCCATTATGCTCCCACTAGGATTAGATAATGATGACGCCGTCTCATCATGTGGTTGCAATTGAGAATGAGTTGAATTCAATTCATCACTTCTCATATTACTCTCACTCACTCCACTAATATCATTATCTTTATCCAAGATTTCAAATAGGGAGTCATCCTCACCTATTTCGCCCTTCTTAGGAAATTCATCCTCTAAGAATGTGACATCCCGTGATTCAAATTCAGTTATACTCCCACTTTTCTGTTCACCTATGAACACATACTCTTTCGAGTGTTCGAAGTATCTCATTAAAATACTCTTCTTTCCTTTGGGACCCAATTTCCCAAACTTGTGAGAGGACTCATGAGTATAGGCAGCACAACCACATGGTTTAAGAAAACTTAAGTCCGGTTTTCTACCTATCCATAACTCATATGGAGTGGAAGTTACTGATTTGGAAGGCACTTAGTTAAGTATATAGGCAACAGTTAAAAACGCATCACTCCAAAAAAGTTATAGGTAAGTTAGCATGCGCCATCATGGACCTAACCATTTCCAGTAGGGTTCTGTTTTTTCTTTCCGCAACACTATTTTGTTTAGGAGTATATGGAATAGACAACAGTCTTTCTATTCCTTTTTCATCACATAATTTTTCTGAACTCATTAGATAAGTATTATCAACCTCGATCAGATCTCAATGCTTTTATTTTTTTGTCTAATTCATTTTCTACCAAGTTCATAAATCTTTTGAAACAACTTAATGCTTCAGATTTATGAGAAATTAAATAGACATATCCGAATCGAGTATAATCATCTATTAAAAGTCATGAAATAAACAGTCCAATGCCTTCCTCTCACATTCATTGGACCACAGACGTCAGAATGGATTAAATGCAGATGAAATTAAGCTCTTTTACCTTTTCTAAATGGTTTCCTTGTCATTTTCCGTACTAGGCAATGCTCACATATGAGCAAATCGACTTTTTCAATGTTGCCTACCAAGCCCTCTTTGGTTAGTCTATTCATATGTTGTTGGCCAATATGATCAAGTCTAGCATGCCACATAATCACATCATTATCATATTAAGTAGAAGACATGAAACAAGGGAATAACAAATATTGACATCACCACAGTCAACATCTAGTACAATAAAACCATCCAAAAAGTGACCACAACCATAGTAGTTTGTATCCAAATACAAATCTACACAGCTATTACAGAAGTTCACACTAAAACCAAGTTTAACCAACATCAAAACAGACACTTAAATTTTGACGAATCTCCGGAGCATATAGAACATCATGTAGGAACAAGGTGCGTCCACCACGCATGTTCAATTGACAGGTGTCAATTCCTTTAACTCTCAACTCTTGAGTTATTTCCTACATAGATCCATTTAGTTCCAGTTGGTATTGTCGGAATTCCACGAAGGATTCTCTATCCTTCGCTACATGGTCATTTCTCCTGAATCTACAGTCCACAAAGGATTGGATTCAGCCAATAATACAGAACTTGACACATAAGCAAAGTTTTCAAATGTACAAGAGGTGTTTACCTTTTTCGGCTCACAACAATTACGAGCATAGTAACCCTTCTTGTCACATTGTAACACCTCACCCTTGACATTTTCTTCACTTGAGGACGTTTTCCTCTCTTGTGTTGGTTAACTCTTGATTTCTTGCAACAAGGACTTGATCATTTGCAATCCCACATATTGAACGAATCAATACGCTTGCGCTTAGAGCTCAAAGCCCTTTATGAGCTAGAACCAGCATTGCAAATGTCTATTTTCGACTTAAATGCCGTTAGGTGGTCCTCTACTAGCTCAAGGTGGCGCACGGCATCCTCAAGATCTTCCATAATATAGTTAAGAGCTTCTAGTGCTTCTTGCTTTTCCAGCACATATTGAATCTTCATATTTAATATTTCACAATTGTTGCCGTTCATATCAGCAATTACGTTCTTAGTTGCTGAAACCATCGATCTGAACACATCAGACATATATGCACGAATAATTAATGCCTATCATTTATGCATCCATTTTGCACAGACCCATCATATCAACGAATAATTTCAAGTAAGGTTTCAGAATCAAAAGGTCACTACGTTTCCAATCATCCTCCAAAAATCCTAACTTAAAACTATTATTAATATAATTGTCTTATGCAAAATAAATTCTATAAAGTTACAAAAACTTTCATGAACTACCCACAGCAGTCAATAATAATATAAAGCAAATAATATATAACATCCAATAAAATAATAATGCTTTCACATAATACAACTATCCATTACACTAAGTAATATGTACAAAGAAGAAATATCAACATAGAAAGAAATATTCACACCCAAAAACATCTCAAACTAATCTTAGAAATAAATAGGGAATGTTCCTTCTAATATGTTAGTCAAAATATCCAAGAAATTTGAAGGCACATTTGCCAACCATGATCAAACTTTTGGAGAGCTTTCAAGTCCCCTCCAAGGCGCATTCACTCTGCGCCATGTGGCACTCAATCTAAGGATTGAAGTTTTGGTTAACTCAATCATATAGTACTCTCTAACAAAAGCTACCATTAGCCTCCTATAACCCGGGACCACGTTAACCTCCCATAGCCGATCTAATACTGCTTGCCATTCAGGTGGAAGAGTATTCATCAAAGCCGGTGGCACCTTCTAAAAATCCGGCATAAGATAACCATTCCAAATGATTTCCTGTATCATCTAATTGACCATGACCACATGTGATACTAAATCACCGTCATGCCACCGATAATCAGTTAACTCTGTCATCAGCCTTTTAAGTCTTGCACTTCCCTTATCCGTTCTCGGGATTGCAGGTATCCGTGCATAATGCATCATAGTTCCTGCAACAAATACATAACTAAAAATGGATCACTTATAATCCATAATGAACATAAGGAAAAATACATAATTTTCCATGATTCATGCAACAAATGCACAATAAAAAATGGATTACCTATAACCCACACAGACATAATTGAAAAATAAACAATTTTTTTTTTCGGGTCAACGGTCAACGGTCAACAGTGGTCAACGGTCAATGGTTAACGATCAACGGTCGTCGGTGATGACATCATCTCGGCGGTTATCGTGACGTAACGGTGACATCAGCATGCGTCGGTTAGCCAACCGGCACGTGCCGGTTCGCCGCCGCCGCCGCGCACGTGCCGGTTCGCCGACCGGCACATGTAGCGCACACGCTGGCCAAGCCAATGCTTCGGGCGCTCGCGCCCACGCGCAGCGACTTCTGGCCGCGCGTGTGGGCGCGTCCGGCGTCTCCCGGCGGCGTAGGACATGTCAACAGACTCGTCTCGACGAGCTCTTTCACCCTATGCTTTCAGAAATTGATTTCGACTTATGAAAACTCGAAAAAAAAAATGGATAAATAGTGCTCGGATGTCAAGATTTATCGCCCCGATCCATGTCGGCCGATTATTTTCGCAAAAAATCAATCAAAAAACATCAAAGGGGTCGGGAAAACATGAACTAGGGCTCTGATACCAATGTTGGGATTGTCGGATTCCCAAAAATCGGATTCGACACTAAATCGAACCCCTAAAACGAATGCGGAAGATAAGCCCAAGAAAAGCATGTATCACCAATCCTAAAGTACACCACGGAATCGAGCGTACCTTGTTAGCCACAAATTAAACACCAATGCCGATAAGAGGAAGAGAAAACCGATCTTGTTCGATCCAATGACGTTGATTGGCCTTGAAGGGAAGATGGTGTCGCCTTAAGCTTTTGGTTTTCTTTTGGAGGGAGAGAGGAGTGACGAACGTACGTTGAAAATGCCAAGAGGTGTTTTCGTCTCTCTCTTTCATCCCTTATATACGTTCCCTCAAAAATAGAAACGTACCCCTTCATCCATGGGCCCTAATCTTGTGGGCCGAGCTTTTAGGCCCAACATGGGCGAACGGGCCTTAAGCCCATCACATAAAACCATTAGCTGGTCTCTGTCTATGCCCGCCATATGCCCGCACTTCCACCGCACTAGTCGGGGCATGGCGCTCGCTCTTCCTTTGCTTGGCCAACTTCGCCACCGGGCTATGAAGTTCGTGCGAGATTGTGATGCATACGTGGTGGGTTCTCTAATATGCATGTACCGGAAGCATTGGGCTGCGAGTGTTCCTCGCCGCCCGTTTGATCAGAGTTCAATGCGGGATGTGGTTTGCGATGCATACGGTGGGTTCTCTGATATTAGGAACTTGGTCTGCTGGACGAGCCTTATCACCGGGTATTGTAGCAGCAGCCTCATGTAGGAAGCTCGAGGGCTGTTCGATTCAGTGCCAGGGAAAAATGATGTTTCCTACAGTGCCATGATCTCTGGCTCCGTTAGGAGCGAGCGGTTTGATGAAGCAATTGAGTTGTTTTCTGGGGTTAAATTGGATCTATTTAGACCAGCGTACTTAGCACCGTGCTATTGCGGAAGCCTCTAAAGAAGGAAAATGGGTTCATAAGTACATAAATTAGAGTGGCAATGTTTACGAACTTAGGTCAGGATCTTCTTGTCAATGGTGAGAATGAAACTTGTGCTGCAGTTTTTCTACGAGATGATAAATAGGGGCCCTAAACCAAATGTCGTGCTGTTTATTGGAGCTCCAGTGACCTGCGATCGGAAGTATCTGATCAATGGAGCATAGCGTCTGTTCGGACGTATGAGTTAAGGTTATGGCATCGCTCCAACTATTGAGCACTGTGGATGCATGGTTGACCTCTTGGCTTGGGCCGTACAAAGAATGATCCGTAAGAAAAGTTCCCTGCATAAAGTGGCTACCGTTGTGCTTCAAATTTGGTAGGCTTAACTATGTCTTTTCCCCTTTCTCTGCTAGTTAGACGCCAAAAAAATGATCCATAAGAATGACTTGTTATTAAGTGGATACTTATGGGGTAAAGTGTGCACATGAAATGTTCAGAACTTGGGCACGGTTGGGTTTGAATGACCGATGGAATGTAGCCTGGCGATACACCTTGTGTCATTGTTGTATCGTTCCCATACATTTTGATTGTCTTTTGTCATTAATTTTGCATGTTATCATTCTTATTTCGTAATCTTGCTACACTCTGGAAATTCTCTGAGTTTCTACATTGGGAATCTTTTTTGTTTTCTTTTCTGTAGTTTGTTGAGTCTACAACTGTTTTTCATGCAGTGGTTATGCAACGCAGATAAGTTCTCTCATGAGCCACGGTTAAGATTGAAGCATCTTCCTTAGTATTGGATGATATCTGGATGATTGTCTGAAATGATTTTAAAATTTCTTCTTTTCTGTTTTTCTATCTTGCAGAAACCTCTAGTCCCTATTTGGCTGGCTTAGAATTGACATTTGTCTCGAGTGTTTTTAGGGCATTTTTTGGCTCGTCATAAAGATGCATGGCAAGGGGCAAAACAAACAGTTTTTCAAGTTTATCCAGGAAGTATAGTCCAGCAGAGTTGATTTTGAGTTCTGCCATGCGTGCTGGATTCACTGGTGGTGTAGTGGTTAGACTTCCCAAACAGGTACCAAATGAACTCATGTTAGTATTCAGCATTGATGGAACAACAGATGTGCATGTCTTTGTATATTTTCTGTCGGTTGGAAGTAGTCCGTTAGAGTTAATTCCGAGAGCCAAATATGAGAGCTTTCATTGGAGAGGAAACGCCCTTCTCTGTAATTAGTGAAAGTTGGTTAAAATCTTATGCTTTTGGTATACTGGAAAGTCATGTGCAGATGGAAATGCTTTAACATTGTACATAATTTGGAGAGTAACTGAGCTCTTTTTGCATATGGGTTTCCACTCGCTTGGTGCGCTTCGGTAATATTGTCTTGTACCTACCAAAAAATAAATAAATTTCTGAGAAATTACTGCAACAATCTTATTAGTCTATTTCTTATATATGCGACAGCTTATATATGAGATTATCAAATGTGCACATAATACACTGCTAGCTGTCTTTGCCCATTTTCTTACTAATGGGTCATTGTTGCCTAGGATAACTGGCAAAACCGAGCTAACAAAGTTGGTCTGTGATTCTGTAGATGTTCTTATCAATATCATGTCCAGAGTCGCTTGCAATTGTCATGACAAGTTTTCCTTTCTTCTGTTTTCTTTTAAGGAATGTCTCATAGCAAGTCCGAGCAAGAGAGGTGCCATTTAACAATAGATTATTCATAGGCTTTAGTTGGAGATCAAGTGCTCTGGACTGTGATAAGAATCTGAATGTTCTGGATAAAGGCTGAGCATTGCCACAGTAATTTGGATGAATGCTTTTATGAGAATCTTAACGCGGAGAAAAATGAACTAAGCACTAAGAGCAGGAAATAATACCTCGTACTTACTAGAGAGCCGCCACCATATGTCGCCGCTGCCATACCAAAGGGAAAAGGTGAAGATGGGGAGAGTTCCTCCGATGAGAGTAGTGGTGATCAAGACAGTCGAACGGTGAGTTTGCATCATTATTTATAGTTGAATGTTATGTTAGACCTGTTATGAACATGGATTTGCATATCGAATTTGGTTTCTTTCTTTTCCTTTTCTCTTTGTTCATTTTTTATGCTCATTCTGTATGTGGGTTTGCGTAAGACTCTCTCTCTCTCTCTCTCTCTCTCTCTCTCTCTCTCTCTAACCCACCCCCCCCCCTCCTCCTCCTTTGGTATTCTTATGTGAACATTCTTTTGTGAGTGTTTCATGTAAGTATTGACTAGGACAATTTTCTTTTTGTTTGCCTCTCTTTCCAAATGCAGGTTACTAAAGGCGCATTTAGTAACATTTCTATTTAAAAATTATTTCAAGAAACAGAAATAGAAAAAAAATGTTTCGTTCAGAAACAATTTTTGAATAAAAAAACGCGTTTGGTAAACTTGCTCCGGAAATAAAAAATGAACAGAAACACGTTTAGTAAATTTGTGTTCTTTTTTTGTTTCTTTTAATTTTTTAATATTTTTATTTTATTTTTCTTTATTTTTTATTTTTTTATTTTTTTCTTCTTTTGGCCGATCGCAGACCTCAGCCATGGCCAACGACCAGCCGACGAGGGCCGGCGACCTTGCCTAGCCATGGTGAGGCTTGACCTCGCCGGGCCACCGCCAGGCCGGCGATCCTCGCCGGGGGCCGGCGATGCTCCGGCGAGGTCACCGGCCCTCGACGGCCGATCGCCGGCATTGGCCGAGGCCCACGACCGGTCAAAGAAAAAAGAAAAAGAAAAGAAGAAAAAAAAAAAGAGAAGAAAAAGAGAGGAGAGAGAAAATTTATTCTTAAAATTGTTCCAAAGACAAAAAAACACGTTTTTCTTGTTTCTTTGTTTCTATTCCAACTGTGTTCTTGGAAACAAAAAAAAAAAAAAATTGGAACGAAAACGCCAACAAACGCGTTTCTGTTCTTTTTTTATTCCCTGGAACAAAAAAACATAAATTTTGTTTATAAACAGAAATAAAGAACATTAACAAACATGCCCTAACTTTGCCAGGCTCTAGCCATCAAAGAAACAGAAGCTATATATGGTCTCTACAAGAACATCACAGATGATCTTGGTTTTTAAACAAGGGTTATATCCGGTGCTGTAGTGGCAAGCACTGTATTGAGTATGCAGCAAATTAGGGCCTACATGGTAACATTTCTATTTCTCTCAATTTCTGTTCTTTTGTTCTCCGGAACAAAAAAAGAACAGAAATCCGTTTGGTAAAACTTTTGTTCCCAGAAACAAAAAATTATTTTTTTGTTCCCGGGAATAGATTAAGGCTGCGCATGACAAAATTTCTGAAACAGAAATTGATTTCTGACCATAAATCAATTTCTTAATTTCTATTTCTCGGACAAGTTTCTGAGCAAAGAAACCCATTTGATAACGACTCAAAATTTCTATTTCTGAAACATAAATCAGTTTGATAACATAACACAATTTCTATTTATAGGAATAAAAGTTGATTAGATAACAATATAGGAAATCCTCAAATACAAAATAATAGTCAAAATAATACTAAAATAACATAGGAAATCCTCAAATACAAAATAATAGTCGAAATAATACTAGTACATTACAAAAGTTGAAAATACAATTTCATGGAATTTCCGGCATATTTTTTCCCTTGCTATTTTTATTAGCAATTTTTTTCCTAAGCGTATTTATTTGGTTTCCTTCCTCGGTCAATGTATCGTTTGCAAGCTCATCCTGCGTAGGTTCATATAAGTACCGCGGAAGCTTGAATATGGGTGCCTATACGACATTGTCATTTTATCAAAAACTAGTATTATATAAGATTATAAACAAAATAAAATTAATGGTGTAAAGGAATATATGAGAATTCTACCTTAAAGTAACGTTTATGGTTAGGAACCAATCGAGGAAAGGTCGGTTTATTTTGATTCTCGAATTGAATCAGTCTAGTTGTTCATCCCTAATTTCTTTATCTCTTGAATCTCTTGCCTTCGAATTAAAATTCAAGATTGTGTAACAATCTAATTATTTTGATTTTGCAAGAATTTTGAATTCGTAAAAAAATAAGGTTAAATTTCTAGGCACTTTTTTTATTCATCTATTACGTAAGAAATTTTTATTCAACTGGCCATAAGCATGCCTTTTCTAGGAGGAAAGAGCCCCATTGTTTTTAAGTAAGCATTTAAGAACTTTAATCGTTTTTGAAAATTGGGGACCCATTCGATAGCCCTTCATCCTAAAGAGGAAATTATAAAAAAAAAAATGCAAAAAAAAAAAAACACGAGCAAAATAAGAAAAAGAAAATTAGCAATAATTTGTGAAGTTGTGGTTATGAGTAAATTAAGTTAGCAAAAAAGTGCAATGTTCTTTTATATGGTTTGATTTCAGTTTCTGATTTCTTCAATTTCTCTATTTCTGAAACAGATTTCTGTTTCAGAAATAGAAAAATCAAATTGCATTACCAAACGGATTTCTGTTCTAAACCTGTTCCGGGGAACAGAGAAACAGAGAAATCAAGAAACGAAAATTTTGTCATACGCGCCCCTAAACAAAAAAAAAAAATTAGCTTCTTATTCTCAATAACAATTTCTAAAAATAAGCCAATTTTTTCTTTTCTTTTTTTCTTGTTTTTCTTGCTTGCTACGGCCTATGTAGCACGGACACTCTCCGGAAGTCTTCGTGTCGTGTCCGACACTCCGACACGTGTCCGACACGCTCCGACACGTCCCGACACGCGGTCAACGAGTGTCGAAAAATCCGACACGTGGTCAACTCTTTCCGACACGCTCCGACACGCGAGTCCAGAATTCCGACACGCAATTCCGACACGCATGAGGTCAATTTTAAAAATTTCTAATACTTGAGGGGTCAAAATATAAATATACACAAAAGAAGTAATAAAAGAAGTAACAAAATTGCTATAAATATACATGTACGGGGTCAAATTTTTTTTTCAGTTTTTTTTTTATAATTGTTTTATTTTTTTTAAAAGTCTTTTACTATGAAAGAAGTAACAAAAAAATGCTATATATGATAAATAAATAAATTTAAAAATATCATTTCAGCATTTTTCTTTAAACAATATTTTTTCCTCTAAGTTTTGTGTATTATTGTAACAAATTAAAATAATGAATGATATTATTTAATATTTTTCGTGTAAATTAATTCTATGTTATTTTTATTATTATTTATCTATGTATTTATATATAAAAATATATTTAATATATAACGTGTCGGAACGTGTCGAAATTCTCTATTTTTAAGAAATGACGTGTCGGCGTGTCGTGTCGTGTCGTGTCGCGTGTCGCGTGTCCATGTCGGTGCTACATAGGCTACGGCCTTAGGTGGCCGCTTGCCAACCATCAGCCACCTCCGGCCTATGTAGCACGGACACTCTCCGGAAGCCTTCGTGTCGTGTCCGACACTCCGACACGTATCCGACACGCTCCGACACGTCCCGACATGCTCCGACACGCAGTCAACGAGTGTCGAAAAATTCGACACGTGGTCAACTCTTTCCGACACGCTCCGACACGCGAGTCCAGAATTCCGACACGCAATTCCGACACGCATGGGGTCAATTTTAAAAATTTCTAATACTTGAGGGGTCAAAATATAAATATACACAAAAGAAGTAATAAAAGAAGTAACAAAATTGCTATAAATATACATGTACGGGGTCAAATTTTTTTTTTCAGTTTTTTTTTATAATTGTTTTATTTTTTAAAAAGTCTTTTACTATGAAAGAAGTAACAAAAAAATGCTATATATGATAAATAAATAAATTTAAAAATATCATTTCAGCATTTTTCTTTAAACAATATTTTTTCCTCTAAGTTTTGTGTATTATTGTAACAAATTAAAATAATGAATGATATTATTTAATATTTTTCGTGTAAATTAATTCTATGTTATTTTTATTATTATTTATTTATGTATTTATATATAAAAATATATTTAATATATAATGTGTCGGAACGTGTCGAAATTCTCTATTTTTAAGAAATGACGTGTCGGCATGTCGTGTCGTGTCGTGTCGCGTGTCGCGTGTCCGTGTCAGTGCTACGTAACCTCCGGCTGTCGCCAACCATCCCCTCACCGACGGCAACCATCGTCGCCACCGCCATCTAATCGTTGTCGCAGCTGCCCACAGCCCACTGGCCACCCCCGACCTCCGATGACCGCCACCGATCACCGTTGCCGCCACCGGCCGCCCATCATCACTACCCCTCAACCGTCATTGGGGTTGCTGCCCACCGCCGCCCATTGCCGCCACTCGCCACCCCCACAATCGCCACCCACAACCCACCGACCTCCACCTCCGGCAGCCGGTGAGCTATAGGCGGCGATCATGCAGTGGCAGTCGACGGCAACGATCAGCGATGATGGTTAACAGCCGATGGTCCTACGACGGCGAGCAGCAATGACGAGCGACAGGCGACGGGTGGCAGTTCGTGAGCAAAAATTAAAAAAAATAAAAAATACAAAAAATAAAAAATCGTACCAAACGCAATTCTTTTCTTTTTCTATTTTAAGAATAGAAATTTTGTGTAGAAATTGTTCCCCATAGAATAAATAGAAAAGAATTATTTCTAAAAAAAAAAACTATGCTCCAACCAAAAAGCATTATCATATGCACCCTTAGTTAATGTATTGGCATTGTTCCCCATAATAGAAATAGAAAAGAACTAATTCTAAAAAAAAAAAAAAAAAAAAACTATGCTCCAACCAAAAAGCATTATTATATGCACCCTTAGTTAATGTATTGGCAGGAAAAAGAGAGAGAGAGAGAGAGTTCATTTCTTATTAGAAAATCTTACAAACTAAAGCTAACTACTACTTCTACTTCTACTTTGCCATGACATTGTGGGCACGAATTATTCCTTTCGAGCCACTTGACGATGCACTTGTTGTGAAATAGGTGTGAACATTGTATCTCCACCACTTTATCTTTCCCATCCAGTTCCTCTAAACAAATAGAACAACATCCGTCAATGTCCCCATCAGAGTAGCTCTTCTGCTCGAGCTTTTCAATGGTACTTCTGGCAACACCCCGCGTGAGTTGGTCGGGATCCAACTCATAGTGCCTTCCATTTCGACTTCATCTCTGGTGGCCAATGCCAAAATTTATGTTCATGTCGAACCCTCCATGGCCATTACCCAATGCTCGATACACCGTACGCACAATAACTCTTATGATATCAACCCAAAAGCCATGATGAATGCCCAAACTATCGAGGACTCTCTCCAGATGCGTTTCACAAAGGGATTGCCATGGTAGGATGTAGAGTGGCATCTCAAGCGACTGACTCAACTCCAACAGTGTAATGTCTTGGAAATTTATCGGCACTCCCAATTGATCGACGAAAGCTAGCAAATGGTGCCACTCGACCGAGAAGTTGAAGACAGCGGTCGGCAAGCCAGAAAAATCAGAATTTATTGGCTTCAGCCTCAAACTATATCCACAGTAGACCGTCTCCTCCATGTCGTTGCTACCAAGAATGGATTGAACAGGATTTCACATGTAATGTTGAAACCCAATCATGAGAAAGCCCAGGAAATTTTTGTGGAAAAATAGACGAGAAAAGAAGCTCAAGACCAAAAAAATTCCGAGAATTGAACGATCCAAACAATGGGGACTTCCCTCCTGCGAAAAGAGCAATCTGCTTCGTAACCAAGAATCGATGAAATCCGGGGTTTGTGTAGAATAGGAAATTCTAATTTTCTCAGGAGATGACGAACAATGGAACCATTCTAATTTTCTCAGGAAAGGTTCAAAACCCGGGGAAGGCGCTAGGTGACGAACAATGGAACACAATGTAGCCTGGGTTCGTGGTCTTATGTTATAGCCGTTGGTTCGTGGTCTGAACTTTCCCGTTTTTGTGGACATGCGGTGAAATTTGAAAGACCGTGCTATGCACTTGCCGCAATGAAGGAAATTAATCAAATTCTATTTTTTTATTTTCTAAACTAATGATTTTCTGTGAAACCATAGAAGGAAACAAAACGAGAAGATGGCCACGTTCGGAAGCCAATTCGACCGGCGGTGGTTTCGTGGCCCCTGTCAGTCTATTGCGCAGTTCACCGATCCCTCCTCCGTCTCTCTCGCCGGAGCAAGCATTACCTTACGCTCTTGTCTCTTTAGGCATTTGGGAAGATGACTGTTTTTTGTCAATCTCTCTCTGATGCAATCCCTCGAGGTTGTGCTAATCGACTTGTGTTTCAATAATTGAGACTTGTGTTTTGTTTTATATGGTGACATTTAACAGATTGTTTTGTTTTCTTATTCTATCTTATGACTTCCATTTGAGTGTTGATGTTACTTGATGCTAATCCTCTAGTTCTTGTCTTCATGTTTTTTCTTTCTTTTTTTTTGCAGGATCAATGAATCGTTAGACACCAATGAGATGGAAGGAATCCTGTAAGATTTCTTCTGACGTGTTGTACTTCTTAAATAGATAGTTCAATACATAATATTCGTTATATATATTTTCAAGTCCCATGGTTCTCTCACTTTGGCAATTGCAATAGCTATCTTATTGTAGTGGTAGTCTATCACATTAATGTAATTCTAATCACATGTATGTGTGAGTTGCATTGTATTCCTGTCATCATGGTTTAATAAAAGCAGAGTGGAATTCTGCTAGGTAGTTTTTTTGGAGGATTGTAACAAAAATTTGCATGATTCAACATTGGGAATTTAGACGAGTCAACTTGTTCCCATATAATAAAAAGTAGCATCAGTGTGAGGTTGGCAGTTCAGATTCATCGATGCATATGCAAATCACTTCAGATGGTTCAAGAAAGAAAATAGACGAGAATTGCATTGAGTACAAACTTGAGCTAGGCACTGCATTATTGACTTGTATGGCATCACCATATTCGCACAAAAAGTGTTCGACCAAATGCATCTAAAAGACGGGACAACTTGGAGTGCGTTGATATTGGGGTACGCTGTTAATGGTGAGAATGAAACAGGGCTGCGGCTTTTCTACAAGATGGAAAATAGGGGTCCTAAACCAAATGTCGTGATGTTTATTGGAGCTCTGATGGGCTGCAATCAGAGGTGTCTAATCAATGAAGCATGGCGCTTGTTTGGATGTATGAGCAAAGCTTACGGCATCGGTCCAACTATTGAGCACTGTGGATGCATGGTTGACCTCTTGGCTTGGGCTGGATAAATCAAAGAGGCCAGTGTGTTGATAAACAGTATGACAATAGAACTAGGTTGTGAATTAGGGCATCTTAGTTTAATAGGTATATGATACAGGGCTATATTGAGTTAGGAGAGAGTTGGCAGGCATTTGATCAAACTAGAACCTCAAGATAGCGGATGCTATATCCTTCAGGCCAATATGTATGCTGAGATGCACAACTGGGATGATGTTTTGCAGCTGAGGAAAACTGTGAAGGAAAACAAAGCAATTGGAGTTTCTGCTTTTAGTTTCATTCATATTGATGGGATTGTCCATAAATTAGTTGTTGATGATCTTGCTACGCGCACTCCCAGATGCAGTGGAGTTTGTTGATGGAATGATAAAGGAGGAGAGCAGATGTGAGCGGCATTAGGGCAGTGACAAAGCGGCTGCCTAGACAGTACATGAACAGGAGTGGAGGGTATAATCGGCTGTTGCCAGCGCGAAGGAACAGATAGCTTGACTTAGAAGAATTCAAGGTGCGTATTTTCTACTCTATGGTTCGGTAAGAGCATGGCATGCTTGTCATTCTGTTTTATAGTTATTTGGCTTACTGTTCAAAGGAAGCTAGTATATAGTAGATGTCCATTATGAGTTTAAAACTGCAACTGGCACTGATTAAAATAAAGCTAGTATAGAGTAGACATCTGGGAGATAAATTAAAGGAAATTGACTGACCAAGAGGACAGTTTCTTTCTTGTATTTCAAATCATGCTATCTAGGAGGGATTTAAAAGGTACACTGGAGTATGTCTGGTTGGGAATATGTGGTCTATGGCACAGGAAATCTTTCTTGTTCAACATAGTTGTGGCTGTCTTGCTGCTCTTTGGCTTCACTGCGGTTGCAGTCATTTAATTTTGCCAGGATGCGTGTGTTGTCTAGTTCAAGCCCTGAAATGCAGCCGACCAGACTGTGTTTTACAATTTATGTCCTGTGTTAGACTTTGTGTTTTCTGAAGAGACTATTTAGCCAGTACAGAAGCCTTGATTTTCTCATTAACCACTTGTTCAAATTTGAGTCCATCACTTGGCATTTGTCAAAGTGTGTTCATTCAATTTTCATATTCACACGCTAATGACCAACTTTGTGTTTTCTCCTCAGTAAATGTGCCTTTTGACTCAAACTCCTACTATATTGCATAGCTCAGTGCCAAAACCTTGTGTAAGGAATGCCCAAGGACTTAAAGTCCTGAATCTCCATTTTAGAATGTCATCCCTGCATCATTTCTTTTCTCCAGAAACCGATCAACCTGGTCAACCCTGGTTCAATTAGATTTAAACTCAAGGTTCAACAGTCTGTAACTGGACAAGACCTCGCTTAACCAGTTGAACTGCTCATTCCAGCTCCATTTTCTGAAACATTGACCAAAACCGATACAAATTTGCCTTTCTTCCATGCTGTGATCATGATTACTTGCTTATTATATTTCTGAAGGTATAACAAATGAATCTGAAGTTCGTTGAACTAGACATCTCACCAAATCAGGCCTTAGTATCTTCTAAAACATATTGTCCCTGTCAGAATGCAATTTTTTTTTCCAATGTACTCTGTCCTCCAGTGTGCTGCTGGCATAGTGCTATTGCTGCATACTCAGGATTAATGACAAGACTTGTCTCACTATGCATTGCCATGTTTAAGTTGAGGAATAACAACTAATTTTGCATAACGTGAAAACAGTAACATGAGGAACATGTTCCTTGTGTGTTTAGATGTATGGTCAGATCTGGTACTTACAATTGGTATCTCAGGAATGATTGAGAAAGTCTCGTCCTTGATCATCACTTAAAATGGTGATGGTTGTTTATGCGCATAAGCGAGGCATGGAAAGTCTAAGCATGTCCACATTGAATCTTTAGTATGCTGTCGAACATGTTTCTCAGTAAGTAATAAAAGACTTCATTAGTGGAGCAATTCTAATGTCAGAACGTGAACGAAAGGAAAAACTAACCAAAAACAAGAAAAGGTAAAGAAGCACCAGACTGGATGGAATCAGAGCACTATGCTCGTGAGCGATGAAAAATACAAGAACATTTAGAGTGCTCTTGATGCGAATTACCGTATGTCAATCTTTTGAGATTTTGAAATGCTATTTAAGTAGAGTGAACTGTGTTTTCTCAGATCAATTCCAAAGGACTTTAAATGCTTGAAATTCATCGGCAGCATGATACTTGAAAGACTTCGTGTTTGCATGCCTCAAATTCAGCCTGTAAATTGGCCCCGTGAGTTTCATTGATGTAAATTTGAAAAAATGATCGAAAAAGATGAATGTATAGATTTATTTTGGTTATGGGAGAATATAAATTGGGCTTTTATCGAGCCTAATGTACTAGAATATTTTCTATATTAAATCAAAAAATAAAGTCTGAACCCGTTTCATGATTTATGGATGGTTCAGGCCAGATTTTTATTGCCACCTTAACATCCCCACCCATTATCCGACTTCCAAGCTCCCACACTAACTTGACGAGTCAATTCATGGACTGCCCATTCTTCAAAAGAAACATTTAAGGAGAAAAAATACTTAAGAATGATTCTGGGTCAGGTATAAATGGGACTGGTATAAGTGGCTAAATTTACATTGCTTATAAATGGGTGAAAATAGATTGTATGGGTCAATTTAAGTCGAATAATTTTTTACCCGATAAATTTGACTCGACTCATGTATTTTTGATGGGCCTAACTACCATATGCTCAAATTAGCCTTATCCCAATTTGAAATGGTTTTATAAATAATAAAATATACTGAAAAAGAGAAATAAAAATAAAAATTAAAGATCCAACGTAGATCATTATTTTGTAAACCCAAACAAAGCCATAAACAATATAAAATCAATGCTCAAATATCAAAATTCCAAATAAAAGAAAAATGTACGTTGTCAAAAGTTGAAATCAAAATGTGACCTAAAGCGTGATTTTTCCATATTAATTAAGTCATATAATTGATAGATTTACTATTATTTTTTGGTTAATTTCGATAATTTTTACATGTTTGTTTTATAAATTTGTTATACATTGAGCATTGAATATACCAAGTAAAAACTTGTGTCAATTTAGAAATACAAATAATAGCTTGAAAATTCATACTTATTTAGCCAAACTAGATGTATAACAAGAAATAGAAAAGGGAGTTTGAATATTATTAGGCTACATTTGGTAATTAGCATAAAATTCGAGATAGAATAAAATTTATCACATTCTGCATTTAGTACCTGCTCAAAACAAGATAAAGTCAAATATAAGATAAATATAGACCGGATAAAAATTATCTTATGAAAGATGAGGGATAAAAGTGGATAGGATTTTTATCATCTATAATAGGAAATTTTTTTTCTCGAATAACAAACTTATTAAATTAACAAAACTGAAATTATATTTCAATATAACTAATATTTGAATTCTAATATGAGAAATTCAAAATAAAAAATTATTTTTTTTAATTTAACCTTATTTTTATTTATGTATTCAACTTTAGTTCTATCTTATAATATAAATTAGATATATAAATATAAAAATAAATATATTTTATATGACATATTTGAGGAATTTTTTGTATTATATGTATATAAATACAATTTACCATATAATAAAATTTTATTAGAGAATGATGGAAGGAAAAAAGACAAATAAAAAAGAAAATAATTAAAAAATAGAGAGGAAAAAAAAGCATATATGAATAATTTAGGCAATAGTATCATTTTGGAAGAGTTTTTTACCATTAGCGTTTGTGAACTTTTAGGTTCATTTATATTGATATATTATTTATACAAAAAAATAAATATACATAATATGATGTAAATATATCCGACTTAGTTATTACAATAGGATATAGTGAAATTCTCGGATTTCATATCATATTCTATACAATCTTATCCTGATTAAAAATTCGAACAATCAAACGTAACCCTAATGTGTTCCCGAGTAATTATTTTTATTATAATGTATGCAGATTGTCTTATTCGTTGTCATGTTTAAATGACAATTTTCAATTTTAATGGCTTAGTTAAAACCTGGCAAAAAATAAGCTAATAAATTATGACTTATGAGCTTCTCTCTTTTCTAATCTTTGTGCAAAACTAAGTCATGCCCCCTACCACGTGGCAATCGCAGAGGCAATTTTCCGCTAAATGGATTTTCTTTAAATGACGTAAGTATATTTGGAATAATTGGATTTCAAAGAAGAAAATAAAAATAGATGAAATGTAAAAATATAGATTTATTTTCTTAAGGTTTTGTAGAACTAAATAAACTATACCATTTATTTCACTCTTCATTTAGTTTATGTGCTTGAATTAAGTATCATATTTCAATAAATAAATAAAAATTGCATTATTCAATGCTATATCTCATTCCTTGTAAATTTTTTGCTAAATTAGATAAATCATATCATTTCTTTCATTCTTAGTCAAATAGATTCGATTGGGTTAAATAAACTACATTTTGCATTTAATATAATTTCATTTATCCTTCTTGAAAATATAACGCTAACAAGAGATGGAGCTTGTGGATTACAAATCAATAACAAATACTATTAACTCAGGCTTTAATGAAAACAAAAAAAACAAAAAAAAACAAAAAGAAAACTATTTTTAGGGTGGGTTATGGCTCGGGTTCACTTTTTGGTGGTCTAGTGCTCATGTCCCTAAATTATAAAAATAAAAAAGAAAGGAGGCAAAACGGAAATTCCATACAAACTGGGCAAAAATACGTAAAGTTGAACATGTTGATATTATTATTACCCTCATGTGGCATATACCTAAAAGCGGGCTGAACCCAATTACATGAAATAAGCTAATGAAGGCCTCAAATGTTGCAGAAATGGGCCTATATTTTGTGGGAACTACAAAACACCCATTTAAGTTCATGTCTTTTTCAAGGAAGGCCCATTCATAATTTGTTAATTTTACAATGGAGGACCATTTCTTCTTCTTGCTGTTGATACAACCCACCCTGATCCGAAGGAAACAGTTGCTTTGCAGGGCTCAGATAAAGAGCAGGAAATAGAGATTTTTTTTTTTTTTCTCGGTGCCCTTTTATTCCAAGAAAATGCTTGAGGTAAATAAAAAATAAATTACCAAAATTTGTGTACATCATTGGACTTTTAAACAAGTCGATCATTAGCTCGGTGCATAGACCCTATTTGTTTTGACTCCAAGATAGATTTTTCCGCATCGTTTAGTACAACCATCTTAGTAAGTTTTTTCCTTATGTATTTAGAGCAATTCTCAATGTTTTCTTCTCCAACCAATACTACATGTACTAAGAAATCTTACTGAAATTATTTTTTACTGAGTGATGTGAAGAGTTTTTATTAGATATTTAAAGGATATCATAATTTGATGCATGTATCCCAATTGGTTTAATGCTTAAAACTTGTCATGTTTTTTCTTTTAATGTACACCCAAATGAAAAGGAGAACTCCAATTTCCTTTCTCTTAATATCTATCTGGTTGCATTGCCAAGAGAGAGAAACATAACGCGATAGAGGACAAGGACATGAGCAAAGAGATGTCCTGAAGTAACATCATCGTCACGTATAAATCAACGTTTCTCTCGTCAAAATATGCGCAAATGATATATCAGGTCACGAGCACAATATTGTTCGCTTTGGTCATGGCCTACCTGCACCTGCACAGCTGTAAAACGTGCATGCTAGTTTCAGATTATAAGAGACGTATCTACCGGCGCAATAGCCCAAATGTGAGATCATCAACATATCCGAAACTCGACAGTATCTAACTATGGATCTCACGTATATGGAATCTAGGGGTCGTGTGGGAAAAGTGGATGCACATACTGCAATGATTAGCACTCAATGGACTCTCGGGCTTGAATTGAACCCAGATACTATAGTTGGCACCCCTGAGAAAATGGAATGGCACTTAGGCCCGTTTGGTTCAGTTTTTGGGAAATGACTTTGAAAAAATACAAATATATTTGAGATAAAAAGGGTTTTTCGAAATGCTAAACCATTTGGTAAATTGTAATCTCAAATAGTATTGAAAAATAGTTTTAGCATAAATACCGTTTGGCAAAACTCACATTTATAAAAGGCTTTTGCTATTGTTTATTTTATTTTTTAGTTTGAAAATCAAATCCGGCCACCGGCCAATAACCAGACAGCCAGATCTACCACCTAAGGTTGTGACGGCACCTGGGGATGCGACCTCAGGCGACACCGTTGTCTAACGTCGCAGAGGCCAAAGGCCAAATCTGGCCTCTAGATGACCATATCTAACAACCTGAGTCGCAACCTCAGGCGACGCCGCTTGGGTTGCACGAACCCAAGTGACGCCGCCTAAGGTCACAGAGGCCAAATCTGGCGGTCTGAGGTCATGACCTCAAGCAGCGACACCTGGTTTGCGTGTGCCAAGTGACACCACCTAAGTCGCAGGTCACGCCACCCCAAGCAGTGGTCACCGAGGACATGCAACCCCCAGGTGGCAATGGCGGCTGTTGAGAAGCCCGACTCGCGGCAAATCAAGGAAGACGAAGATGAACAGTGAATTTGCATTTCCAAAATGCTGAAAACTCAAAGCAAGTCAAAATCTACATTGGACTTTCAGCATTCTCAATATTAATATTTGGCCAATTAGCTTTCAAAAACATTTGCCAAACACAAAATATTTTACCAAGACCCTTAAGAAAGCTGAATCAAACAGAACCTTAGAACACTTTCTAAATATAATCATCCATCGCATGTCTAGTTATGAAAACTCAAATGCAAAGGCATGAGGTGCAACGTATATCTAAGAAATTTTATTAGTAAAAAGGATTAAGGTTAGCTATATTCTATGCCAGTCATTAGGATATGGTAAATCAGTATAAATTTTTTATGTCTATCACCTAAATTTCCGGGGTTTCTCATATAGCTTAGGTTTTGACGGGTGTGGATCACTTAGTAACAATTAAAAACTACAGATACACAACGCCATTATTGCCATTTTCAAGAGAAGTAATGTCCGCAGAACTGGTCTCCGTCAAGATCTGTACGTACCCCCTTTTTATTTATAGAAAAATGAACAAAACGACATATTCTCGAAACCCTAGTCCTTCATTTCAAAGCAAAAGCGCAAGAAAACAAAAGCGGAAAAAGCAAACAAAACTTGCAGCATTCAACCGCACGCTCCGCCGAGCATCTCAGTCAACGAGAACGTGTGGCCTCATTACCGATATGATTATTCTACGCCCCCTTGCAACTATGCACGGATCATTATAATAGATGCGGCTCCACGTCAATCAAGAATTGCGTCCCCTTGAATCACGAACCCTTGTTCACATTTCGGACGACAAACCCTAGCCCTAACCATCATTAAACTAAAGTGCATGAGCAGTGTCAGCGTGTTTTTGGTTCTCTGAGGCCGCGACTGAGATTCATGGAATTTGAGGGGGGCCTTAGTCAAAGCAAGAAAGACTTGCAAAAGAAGGGAAACAGCAAAATAAAGTTGGGGGAGAATGATATAAAAGTGGTGGGGGTGGCCGACATCTCTTGCATGAAGGCTAAATAAAAGGATGACAAGGATTGAGACCGATCAAACCCTAATTCTTTTCTTTTTTTTCTTTTCACTGAATTTTTTCTTTTCTGGAGAAACAGGAAAAGATGGTGAAATAAAGGAAAAAGAGGAGACCCCACAAGTTTTGAACGAAGGGAATATATAAAGGAAAAGAGGAAAAGGGGTGATCTTTTTGCAGCATTCCGTTTGACTAACAAGCCTTGTTGCTTTGCATGTAAAAACGTAGCCTTTTCAGGAAATGGCATGTGCTAGATTGTAGATTTAGATACCTTGTCCTCAAGCAATTCTGCAGAAAAAGATACCAACTTTTGTTTTCTTGTTTGTTTTGAGAATACTCAGCAAGCTGTGTCTTGTGAAGATTGTTTTGTTTTTCATGTCCATGGAAGGTTTCGCATCCTGTTGGTGGACGAATTTTGAGCCCGCGTGCAAAGACATTTGCGATCTACCATATTAGCTAGGGCGATCAGTGATCTGAAGATTAGATTAGATACATTAAGGAGATGATTGATCCATTAGCTTTGGAGTTCTGGCTTTGAGTCATCTGATGCAGCTATATAGAGTCAATTAGTTTGGTAACATGCGAAAGGGAGACTCCGCGGTGGCCGCATGGTCTCTAGGGATAGCGATGTGTAAAGGCGAGACCGGACTGGGCGTTGCGTTCCTCATCCTCACCTCGCGCTAATTGAGGAGTCAGCCAGAATGACTAAATCCATCCAGCCCTTGCCCCACCACATATGTAAGGCAACAGGACAATGCAGATATTTTGCTTAGGGGGGTTTGTTTAGTAGTGAAACATCTGGTACAGTTGAAATGTTATTACTTAATGGTTCGTGCGCTGATTCATGCATGGAAAATTTCTAATTTGGTGTTCGAGCATGCTTTCTGATAATTCTACTTGCACTAATCAATCATGTTAAAATCATTTTCATGGTGATGCAGTGATTTCGATGCTTAAAACAAGCTAATCACTCGATGCATGATTCTCACTTATTTCAACAATCAATTGATAATGTCTAAATCACTTATAATATGCAATTTCAGAAAGATTTCCTAGTACCTTTAGCATTTCCGTCCTGAAATGCTACCACGTCAACTAACTTTGTTTCATTCATTTCCTGTTAAAAGGCATAAATTGTGAAGCTTTCTATTTTTAAATCTTTTCCTCCTCTTCTTGTTCACAAAAAATTCTAAAATTTTCAAAACATTAGGTAGAGGAGCCTAGCTACCTTATTCTAATTCCTCCAGTGAGCAACCTCTTCGTTGTGTTGCTTAATTGTTTTTAAGGCTATGAAGTGTTATGGAGGAAGATTGTTAGATGATTTCATGTGCATGACCCCTAATAGTTCTACTGCCCATGTTGGGAATTGGAACAGTGAATTAAGCTACGTGTGGTATCATTCTTTGCACGTAAGGAAAACGAAGAGGTAACAGAGCATCTCCATTCCAAGTTTTTTACATCAAATTATGTTGTCTCCGGAAGTATAAGTCCCGATGCAACCAAAATAAAGTGTCCGGATAAAGGTTATTCATCATGAATAGGATAATCCCGCGGAGGTTTCTCCTAATTAGTCCAAAAAACCTTCATCAGCATTCATACCAAATATCATCGCCGTGTTAAAAACGTGCAATTTCCGTCTTCATACAAAAAAAAAAAAAAAAAAAAAAAAAAAAAAAAAACTAATGCAAAGACCAAATTATCGTTCACCCCATCTAAATCTGCTAATCCCATCTCACCCCTATTCTCAATCTTGCCCATTACTCTCCCTTTCCCAGCTATTTCCAGCCGACGCCGCCGCCGCACCCCTTACCGACACCACCACCACTCTCCACTGACGCCATGAATGCCCTCCAAGTCAGTGTCACGTCTCTATCTTCCCTTTCGAGTCGTTTATCTCTACGTCTCTGTCTTCTACATGTCCCTGATGCCTCACCGACGACCTCCACGATCTGGCCGACATCGAGCTCACGCAGATCTAGGGTCGACCTCGCTGCCGACCACAGGGCTCTCTAGATCTCGTCGAGATTTACACCACCACAGAGCTTGACCACAGACGTGGTCAAGCTCGCAAGATCAGGTGTTCAGCCATCGTCGTCGCTGGGGAAAGCGGTTAGAACAGAGGGGCGCCTGGAGAGAGGGGGGGTTGTGACAAAACTGAGGGTTGGAGAAAAAATAATATTGCATAAAAAACATTGCTATAGTCAAATATATTTTTCCAGCAAGAAATCATATAATTGAATTATTTTGTTGATAATGAACTTAATGTGATTATCAAAATGTATTAGTATCTCAATTCTACTTGTAGAGAAACTTTTTAATACTGTCAATGTACCAAATAAAAGTCCTAATACAAAAAGGAAAAGGAGGGGAAAAGTGAAGAATGCACCCCCAGTCATTGAATATTAGATGGATTGATGTGTCTTTATTAGGAAAAGTAATTTAAGATATGAATTTACTTTACCCTGAATATTCTTAATCACTTATTGGAATTCATGCTGACGTGGCAAAGGGCAATATGTTGAACCTTTTCTCAAGTCCAGCATAATTTCAGGCACAAAACTCGATCAACATCGTCAGAGGGGTCAACTCCACCATTGTTGGGATTCGACCTCTCCTCCGAAGAACATGTATATTTTAGTTCTTTATTTCTTTTATCTATTATATTGGATACTCGAAGTTTATAGGGAAGAATTATTTGGGTGGCTTCAAAATAAACATATGAAAACATGTTAATCAACGAAAGAATAAGTGAAGAACTTATTGATTGAACAAATTCTATTTTACCACACTAGAAAATAAAAGTGCATGTAATTTTGTCTATTATAAAACTTTACACCACCTCATTCTTGAGTTTGAGAAATAATTAGCAATGTTTGGTTTTGCTTCTTGCCATACCTTTCCACATGATGCTTCTCCTTTTTCTTTTTGCATTTTTTCTCTCATCATAACAAAAAGTGGAATTTTTTCACTTTTAATCTCCCATATGCGTGTCTAGTCTAGGCACGATTTGGCCGCACAATGCATGCTCTTTCTAATACACAAGGGTGAGGAGGGACGATCAAACAGTCCCCCTCTACATTATTACAAAAGTTGCACAAAAGCGATGGAATGTTTCATTCGAGTTATTTCTATCATTCATTTTAAACTAACTCAATTGATTATACTAACTTAACAAGTTTTAAGACTTGATCATACTTTTTGAAAATTTTAGAATTCACTTATACTTTAATGACAAGTTTTAGCATTTAATTATATTTGTGAAGGTTTTATTACTTAATAATATTTTCATGATAAGTTTAGATTATTTAGTGTGTTTTTAGTGTTAACAATTAGTGGTCAAAGGTGCGGTCAAAACATGAAGCATGCATAGTGGAGAAGGATCCAATCTGCGCCGAAAGGTACGAAGACAGACAGCCATGGGCCATCATCTTAAGAAGGAAAGGGACAGGAAAAGACAGAGATTCTAATCTATTTATCAAGAAGAAAAAAAAAACCAAAACACAAGTAAATTTTCTTTAGAGTTTGAAAGGGACACCTCCAAAAGAGACACGTTGAGGTGGCTTTTGTATCTCTTGTCCTATTGCATGATATTATCATCCTAGTGGCTGATGCTCTTGGAGGGAAAAGGGGAGCCCGCTCATCTCACTTTTGGTCATTGGATTTGTCATCATTTAGGCTGGTCAAACATAGGCATTGTCTCCTTTGTGTTCCTTAGAAGAAGGGTGATATTTTATAAAAATCAATGCTATATAAATACAAAAGTTAGTGAGAAATATTTAGGCATTTCCATAAAAACTTTATCGCATCATTTTGTGAATAAATATTATGCATTGATCATCATATCTTAGCATCACCTTTATTTAAATATGAATTTCTTCTATGACCACCATAGCTCAAACAAAGGAAAAGTTACACAATCATTTTTTAACATTTTTTACGAATGTCAATTAAATTCTAAACTTTTCAGTTATGTCAATTTAGTTTAAAATATTTGTGCGAAACTCACTTATAGTCTATTTAGTTAATTTTATCTGCAAATCATTGACGTGGTAGCATGCCACGTACAACTTTCAATGGTGATTGAACTACCGTGTTAGCGATTTTCAATCAAAATTAGCCAAAATAGTCTTATTGAAATTTCACACAGGAAAATTAGAAAATCTAAAATTGAATTGACATATGTACAATAAACTTAAGATTGATTAGACAATTTCCCACTCAAATAATCATGAGCTTCATGGATCTTATATAGTAGGTAGATACCATGTTCAACGCATGTGTTGCCATAAAGTTGGGTAACGTTGCTCTCTACAATAATGTGCACATATAATCATACAAAAATTATGTTAAGAACAGCAAATATACTGTGAATTAGATAGATGATTACACGTAATTTCTGCATGCTTCATGTGTCAAATTATTGAGACTAATCATTAAGTGATAACTTTCTCTCTGTTCTTCCTAGCATAGATTTTCCCTGTTCTCTCTCTCCTCCATGACAATTGCTTTTCTTTAGGAGGAGGGGACTCCCGTTGGAAAAGAAGTCTGCAAACTATCAAGGTGGCGATTATATTGCAGTTTTCTTTTATTGGTAAGGTGCAGATGGATTTTTAGGGTCATCCACGTCATAGAGTCCTCTTAAAATAAATTGTTTTCTTGAATAAATATTTGATTTTCGGGGATTTATCTATTAATTTTCAAATCTTTATTTGTTTGAAAAATATGTCTTATCATCTTGTTTAGATCATATTTACATTTTTAAATATAATCTATCATATCATGTGATTTATATCGATTTGTTTTTAACTAAATTTATTTATGGGAATAAGGCAAAATGTTTGTTTTTCATTGGTTATTCGAGTTATTTTGTTCTCATCGACTATGTAATTGTATGAATTATATCAAACACTTCAAAGTAATTGGAATTCCACAGTCTTGATCATAAGAGCCATTAAACTTAGTCATATTTATTTATGATGTAAATATGGGTAATATAACTCTAGCAGTTTGCTATCTTTTGTTATAGAGATGCTTTGTAATAATAAATAGGATTAATATTACCAAAAACTTCAAACTAATATATGTGTGACAAATTTAACTCGTACTAATTTTTTAACTACTAAAAATCCAAAATTGGTATACTTGTGATAAATTTACTTCAAATTATTTTTTTACCAAGAAAAACCCCAAACTGATCCTCTGTTAGTTTACGTTAAATTTGATTAATACCACAAAAAATCACAAACCGATATACTTGTGACAAACACGGCGTAAAACCCCAAATTGATATGCTCGTCAACTACTATGTGTCATTTAAAAACCCCCAAATTGATATGCTCGTCAACTACTATGTGTCATTTAACTTAATAATTTAACGAAAAAATTTAACAAAAACTGACATTTATCAATGTTGCATCAGTTTGAGATTTTTGTAGTCAAAAAATTAATTTTGGATAAATTCATCACATGTATACTAGTTTAGAGTTTTTTTTATAGTATTAACCCTAATAAGTAACCCATTTCTATTGATATGCTATTTGTGTTTTTCTTCTACTTTTTTTGGCAAAAGCTATCAAAAATCCTAAATTATGCCCCTTATAAAACATTTACCTATGTGATATATTTACTCACCATCAAAGTTTTATCAATGAGAATTGTTAAAACTTTACCTACATGGATGCTTGAAAGGAAAGAGAGTTGACATGGGGCTCACGTGGAAAAGCAATGTTGTTTGGCTAAAAAATCATTTAACAAAACGTTGCCGAAAAGAAATGTGTCAAAGAGGCGCAAGTTTGTGGTTTTTTAAGTCATAAGAGAAAGTTTAAGATAAATGTGTCATAATAAAAATAGTTTAGAATTTTCGATGTCACAAAGAAAAAAAAAAAAGGTTGAGGTTGAATATGTCACTATGAGCATAGTTTGGGGGTTTTGGTGATTTTTTTTCTCAAATTTTTATTTTGATTAATATCATGAAAAAGCTAAACTGATAAATTTGCAATAAATTTACTTTAAAATAATTTTTTTATACATAAAAAGAAACCCTAAATCAATATGCATACCCCAAATTATACATTTATGATAAATTTATCATCTGCTAGTTTATGTTAAATTAGATTAATAACATGAAAACTCACAAATTGATACACTTGTGACGTGAAATTCCAAATCAATATATTCATTAATTGCAATGTGTCATCCAACTTAGTAATTTAACAATAAAGTTCCATAAAATCTAACGAAGGGTTAGTTTATCACAAGTGAATCGATTTGAGATTTTTGTGGTGAATAAATTAATTTATGGTAAATTTGTTATGAGCATATCAGTTAAGGATTCTTTATAGTATTAACCCTTTTAATTTTCATTTGCTGATAGAACATGTAATATAATTTTGTTTTATGATCATCAATAGTTTATTTTAATCATCTAATATTATTTATTAGTCAAACATGGAATATCATGTCATAATATTTCTCGTGAACTCTTTGTAAGCATCTAATCTAGCACAAATAAATTAATATTTTATATCATTGGTTTGTTATGATGAGCTATCACGTTAGATAATTCTTTTTAGTGATTTTAGATATATTTTTTTTTGTGAAATACGACAAAATATTTTGCTATAAGGAATATCAATACGACTTTTTAATCATAAAACTCTTCATGTATGATACACTTAGTTATACCTTATATTTTAACATACATATATATATAGTCATGGAATGGACCCTCTAAAAATATAGTTTTTTAATCATATATTAACGTTTTGTAACAAATGCTATTCCTGCTTTGTTAAACTATTTTATACATTTGTTAATGCTTAATTAAATCATTAATATCGATATGCTGCAGTGACATGGATAACTGTTTTGCTAAAATGCCAAATATATTTTGTGTTCACATAATGAAAAATCACTTCAAGATTAGAAATTCGCTATAGTCAGATTAGATATTTGTTAAATTGCAAAATCGAATTGAAATATTCATAGCATAAGAATTAGAGATTTGCTAAACTAACCATCAAAAGCAAATCTGTGGGGTGCCGGGGGCATCAGTATTATTTGCAAATATCCCACACATGTTAATGATGTTCCATGACACATATATACACCCTAATAGACTGCTATTTATATTAAGAGAATTAAGACTTCATCTGTTTCAAAAAAAAAAATAAATGACTTAAAAAAATATTTTCTAAAAATTATTGATTATACCACTTACAAAATATAAATAAATAAATAATATTCTCATCATTTATAAAAATATTTAAATAAATAAATAATATTTTCATCGTCTATAAAAATATTTTGCGGAGCATGAGTGCACTAAAGTTTTCTTTGTATTGGGTCCCGTTGCTGGATAAGATCCTTATGGCAAATATTGATCTCGTCATGAAGTCTTCCCGAATTGGACATTAAGTCCTCATCTTAAAGTAGCGCACACAACATATACAAGACGTTAATGATTGGACTACATGCTGAGAACAAACATGAAGATAACAAAAAAAAAAAAAAAAGACCAAAGGAGCTTCTCTTTCATTATACCCATGTTAATCATCCAGTTACGATGAGGAGGCTGAAAATAAAACAAAATAAAACAACATTTGCCCTAAAGAAACGAACAGACTTCAAGTTAGTACCGTGTCAGCATCTGCCTCTAAATCTGAAATTGAAGGGTCAGTCCCCAACCTTCTTCAAAGCCCCCCTCCCCATGTATTTATATATTCATGTAACAAGAAAGAAAAGAAGAAAAAAAAGAGAGAAGTTTGACCCACCAACTTTCCCTTTTCTTGTGCCTTTCCCTTTCAAAGCCTTGCACAGATTCTCATTCAAATCCCTCCTTCTCTTTTAATTTCCCCCTGATGTCATTCCATCCCAAAAATTGGTGTCTGAAACACGGCCAGGTTTTGCTTTGCAGTTTGGAATGAGTGAAGGCCTGTTGAGGCTATCCAGCTGTTGTAGCCATTGCCATTCTCATGATTGCCACTGCTATACAAGGCTATCGGAGTGGCATAAGGGATCGAGTTTGAGCCTGTATTGCCATTCTCATGATTACTCTCTTGCTCTTGATGATGCTGCTGATGAATGTTACCACCATACCCACCACCATTGAAGTAGCCATTGTGGTTGCTGCCTTGGCTCCCTGAGAAATCAGCGCCAAAGGCGTTCTGGTTGTTCTCGAACGACTGGTAGAAAGCTGGTGACGGAGACGGGCCTCCACCAGCAGAGACCAGTTTCGCACTGTTTAGAGGGTTGTTAGGGTTCTGGTGATACCTGAGGATGTCCCAGCAGTCCGAGGGATCGGCCTTGACGGGGATTGCAAAGCTCAGGGTCGACATTGGAGGAGGCTGTGAGGCAAAGGCCATGGAGGATGCCGACGAGAGGTCCCGGTCATCAGACCGGCTCCCCTCAATGCTCCTGCTGTCAGACGTTGACTCAGAGGAGTTCTTGGACTTGCCGGACATCCCGCCAATCGGAAGGTTGCTGCTCATGATGCTCTTCACGTCATAGCGGCTCATGTCAAAGTTGGTCACCGCATTTAGGCCACGGAACTTTATCGCTGCAATGTCGTAGGCCTCAGCCGCTTCCTCTTGTGTGCCTGTTGTTCAACAAAAGCAGCCACATAAATTACCTTTCATTACAGCATAAGTGAATATAATAAGCAAGAGATAAGTAACTAAAAATGGGCAAACTCACTGAAAGTGCCAAGGTAGAGATCTTTGTTCCCAGCCACTCTCCCTATCCGTGCCTGCCATCGGCCATGTTGATGATGCCTGAAAGAACCACATTATGTCACATTTAGCTCAGATATTCACAGTTCATATTCCTATCGCTATAAAGAAAGATTATAGGGATCGGGCACCTAAGTATTTGTATTACTAAGATGAGTTAAACATCTATGAAATGTGTACACAAATTGTTGCAAATGAAAACCAACCTGGTGACTCCTCTATAGATCGAGGCTCCCCTAGAAAATCCACTACTTTTCCTGAAGGAACATAAGGTGGTCCAAGCACTCGGTCAAATACAATAGTTAATTCAAGCATTAAGCTTTCGAAAAAAGAAAGGTACCTTACCCACGTCTAATTTAATTAAAGCTAATGTAAGCGTTTCCCGTGAAATATTCTTTTTTACCTTCGTAGGGACGCGACAAATTCCTGCCGGGTCATGTGCTTCATTTCCTCCAACTCCTTCTCATAGCTAGCGATCTAGCAAAAGGAACAATTTCCTTTGAATGGATTGACAAGAAATAAAAGAATCACAAGCAAAAATACAATGTGAAACCAGAGTATGGAAAAAGTACAAATTTGCCAGCATATGCTCTCACCGGAAAGTTAGTGGTGGTAGTAGGACCCCAGTACTTGAGAGCTGCGAGATCGTATGCCCTAGCCGCTTTGTCTTCCTTATCATATCCACCTATGATAAGACAAAAAGCAATATGAACACACATGAGCAAAAACAAAAATAAAACAACGCATGCTATCAAAGCCGAGTCTTTTCAAACTGCTCATGCAGATGAAGAGAATCATTCGTTCTCTACAATAGTAAAGCCCAGTACACGGTCAAACTCGAGTTTCAAAGATTTTGTGAGCTTCGCCCGTGAAACAGAAGGCCGTGTGTATTACAGTGAGGACGATGATGGGAAAGCAAAGTTGCAATAATAAGGGAAAAGACCACGAGAGAGAGAGAGAGGACTCACCCAAATAAACTGGCCAAACGAAATGATGAAAGAAGAATCCGGTTGCGGGTATTCGGTACATGCCACAGAGAATGGAAAGGACGCATCAGGATCTTTCAAGCTCATAATAAATGCCAACTTTGGGCAAAAACAAGCCGATACAAAATCTATCAGAAGAAACCCACAAGATCCAGGGTCTTTCGAATCAGAGATTTAGCACCTGCAAGCATTGAAACTTTCATGTTCTTTTTCAATTTTTTAGCCAACATTTTTTCCCATTATTGGCATTAACCAAACCCTCACACTTTATCTTCTCCCTCCCTTTTTTAACCGATCAAACCTTCTTTTTTCTTTCATTCCTCGAATATTATGATGTTTGAACAAACTCAAAACCTATTCAGATTCGTTATTCTGCAAGATATGAAGTCAGAAACCCAGAAACAACATTCTGCTAAAGATTAGAAAAATAACAAAGAAAAAAAAAGAGACGTTACCTTGTCTTCCCTTCCTGCTTTGCCCTTCTCTTCTGCAACTGTTGTCCCACAAGTGAGCTTCGTACCTCCCCGTCCACCTATGCCTTTTTTTGCACCCAGAAGAACGTTTCTCTCAGTATTTTTTCTTTGCAAAAGCCATGACTTCTTGTTTTAGATGATTACCGAGGAACGAAAAGAGATACGAAAGTTTACCTAGTAACACCTCGGTAGATCGAGGTGCGTTGTCCGAAAGTATCCGCCGCCTTCTTCGCCCCAGCCTCCTCAGAAGAAGCTAGAGGCTGTTGCTGTTGCTGTTGCTGTTGCTTCCGACCGACGACGTCGGTCTGTTCGGCTGTGTAGCCGCGCAAGAAGCTCGCGGCGATGGTCTTGAGCTCGGAGTCGTACGCCTCGGCGGCGCCCACCGGAGGATGATGGCCCTCGGGCGCAGCGGCGAAGTGGGAGAGCAGCGGCTGCGCGCCGCCTGCCGTGGCGGAGCCGCCGCCGAGGAAGTCTTCGAGCTTGGGCCCACCAGAGAACATCGAGAGGTCGGTCGGGCCGTGGCCGTGGCCGTGAGGCCGCGCATCTTCGTCCCTATCGACCACGCCGCCTGCTTCAATAATCAAGAAACACAAAGAAATGAGACAAGGGTTTTTCTTTTCCTTGGTTTCTAGAGAGAGAAAGAGAGAGAGGGACCTGAAGCTGGGTTGAAAGCTTCGAAGAGGGAGAGATGGTGAGGGGTGTGGTGGTGGTTGGAGAGAGAGAAGCCGAGCCAGTTGTGATGGGGAGGAGGAGGAGAGGAAGAGTCCATCAAGGGGTCGTTGTTGGTGTTGGGGTTCATGCCCGTCGTCGGTGAGCGTGAAAGAACGAGCTTCAGGCTTCGCGCTCAGGTCTTTGGAAATATCAAAGCAGTAAGTCCGTGTCTCGGAGCGATAGAGAGAGAGAGAGAGAGAGAGAAAGAGAGAGGGTAAAACCGGGGAAGTGCAGAGTGAAAGGAGAGAGGGTGAGAAATGGACACAGATATAGAGGTGGAGGAGAAGAGAGAGAGAGAGAGAGAGAGAGAGAGGAAGAGAGAGGGACGGAGAGAGACAGAGAGAGATGAATATGAACAGGCAACTCAGGCCTTGCACGAGCAACGAGGTTCCTTCTTTTCCCCTTTCTTTTCTTTCTTTGACGCGCAGGGCAAAATGAAAATGGTGGGATGCTTTTATTTATCAGTATTTAGCACACTATACTTGGTAAAATCTCCACTCCATTAGAAGCAAACATCATATATTCATGTTACAGCGATATGAGCTTAGCTAGCGAGAAAACAAATTACGTTCATAATCGGACAGACAGAAAAATACATGGCCATGGCCGAGGACACCTTGATCAGGAACAAACATTATGGAAATACCTACCAGTAGGAAGAAAACCTAAATCAGAACATGCATGGTTATTTATGGGATCTTTAGATGGTAAGGAATTGCATCGTCTCGCTCAGGTAAGTTAAAATTTCTTCCAAGTTATTTGTGAGAAGAAGAAGATGTTTTCAAAGAAATCCGTTTTTTGCATCCTCATGTTTAGCTTAGGTGTATGGGTTTTCATGTGAAATTATCCTAGGCTTTTGGAAAATTATGTTAAATTACCATCAAATTCAAATTAAATATTACGTATTCTCATGGTTTCGACGGACCATTTTGAATAATTTGGACCCTCTTTTATAAAGACAAGAAATAAGCGTATGCTTAACAAGAAAGAGGGGATTGGTAGGGCAAAGGATCGAGCTAATATTGCATAGAGTGCAGTCAATATGTATTGTAAGGTTAGTTCATATTGATAGAATATTATGTCCCATTTCTTTATCTTCAATCAAAATAAATATCAATTATGCTTTCAAATTCAAAGTGACTAGGGAAGATGCGATGTCAATAGTTAAGTACTTTAGCAGTCACTTCAACGTCGGATGGAATTGGCCGTACAATATATTTATCAAATCTTAATCATCAAAAAAGGAGGGCAATTAGTGGTTTGAAATTTTTTTAATCTGGCATTGTTCATCTCAATTTCATTCGTATTATATCAGAACATTAGTCAACGGATCTATATTTTGAAATGGCCAGACAAACAATATAAGCATGTATTAGTATGTATTAAACAATTTGATTTATATACGTACGTATAGGCATTTCCCATGTATGGGCTATCTCATTTTTATGTGCATCCCCTTTACCAAATAAAATTCATGCAATCAAAGATAACAAAAAGAATTAGGACTCCCATTTGAGCGGCCACGCAAGCTTCTTTTCTGGGGGAATTTTTTGCTGGAAAGATGTGGAGGCGCATACGTAGAATATTAAGTTGGAAGTACATCTACGTTTCTTGGCGCAATCAAGCGAATTATATTAGTCTATGTAGAGCATTGAATCGAAAGGTGGGCAGGCATTGCAAGTGGAAGCTTTTCATGGGATGATTGGGCGGTCTCTCTCTCTCTCTCTCTCTCTCTCTCTCTCTCTCTCTCTCTCTTTCCCACTAGACTTTGACCGATGAAAGCAAGCAATTTAAGAGAGAGAGAGAGAGAGAGAGAGAGAGAGAGAGAGAGTGCTGGAGTGGATGTGTATGTACAAGGGGAAGCAAGAGGGCGCCAAAGGGGACACGGTGACCCCAATGGAGAGGGACCAACCTCTTTTAGTATCATAGCGATTGGTCCCATCGGGTGCTTCGTGTTATCTCTTCCCTTCTATCTTCTTCATGATCTTTGAAGTTTTGAGATGATATGCGCGAGTCGAATTTGCACATTCAACGATTGATAGAGCTAGTTTACTTCTATATTGGAAGATATAACACGGTTTTGACCGATCGATCACTCCCGATATATCGGGCTTTTCTTTTATGTCCCAACATGTAGTTTTGCACTCTCATATATCTCTTCCTCCGTGTCCCTCTGGATTTGAACGGACGTGTGGGATCGGTGATTCCTCAATGAGACTTACAAGCTGTTGTAGGTTTTCTTTTTGGTATTTCTTTACTGTAGTTAGGTTCTTTCGTGTTCTTATTGCATGTTGAAAGGTTACGAAGTACTTCAATTAATCTAGATTTTCATAACTCGTGCAGCTTATATACTCTTGTTCACGACAACGGGACATAAGAACTTGTTATACTAGGAATCGTGTTACCCAACATGTCTAACAATTAAATGACTTTCGTGATTGGAAGACGTGATACAATTTCAATCGTGGGATTAGGGCTAAGATTAACCTATAAGCCCCTTCACCAATCTCCATCCTTTTTTAGTCGCAGCACGACTCTAAGGTAAGAAACGTAGTTCTTCCGCGTCTACCTTCGTGCAATAAATGAAGGATGATAAAGGATACGTTGAATGAATTTTGGGACAACACACGACTTTTTAGCACGGTTTTTTTTTTTCTTAAATTCCTCATCAACTCATCAACTCCCGCCTATCAGAAAGAGAGGAAGTTCAGATCACAGCGGCATTTGATGCGACGATAATCAAAGCAATGGTAGCAAATTAGTTGGGGAATGAAATAAAGATTATCGTGTTAGAAACAAAGCACATGGACTTTGCATAAAACGTTTAAACTTTTGATTGTAAATAAGTTGAATTAAACATGTCAACAGCCCAGTTTTGTGCTCATTCGATGAGCTCTCTCTTGATAATTTGATTCGGCTTTTACATCACGGGACGATGGAAACATGTGATCATGCGAATTGCAATTCGTAATATGTGCGAACCACAACCGCATGAAGCACAAAAGAGAAAAACACTCATTTTTTTCAATAATTCAAGAGATAGGTTGTTTTGTAAATAAGAACAAAACAAATAAATACAAAAGAAAGACCTAATTCATCGAATCAAAACTTTCCTAATTAGATAACTCGTAAAAGAGAAAATAAAATCTGCTAAATCATAATATAAATTCGAAACAGAATCGGATAATCATTAAAGGCGAATCAAATCACCTCAGATATTACCTAAAATTCTAAAAAAAATCATAAAGTTTAAGTCAAATAAAGAAAGAAAACTTCAAATAATATAATCATAAACATACAATAACAAATTAAATTCAAATCTTGAAGTGCCTCGCATCATATCACTCCCCAATAGTACATTGCATGAAATATAAAATGTCCTGCTCTGGGTCGAATTCCTCTGCAGCCTCGTCCTTCCTTGCATCCTCATTATTTACTTTCTTTCTTATGAGATAAAAAGTCTGACTATAAATAAAAAATTTTAAAAAATATATTGGGTTCATACGATCCAAAGATAATCCTTGTCTTATGAAATACATTACTAACATCTTCAATTAAGATGCGAGCCAAAACCTGATCAAGTGGCCACAACTTAGAATTATTCAAAATCGAAGGTGTTAGGAATTGAATATGTATCATGCATCTAATACCACAAATACCTTTCCATTCTTAATCGGTAAACCAACCGAAATTCGCTAGATATTTTGGCTTTGAGGAATGATTAGGCGATGGTTTTTAATTTATTGTGAGAATAATAATCTATTTTAAACTACGAAAAAATCAAATAACAAATAATTATAAATTATTATGGAGTCCACTTTTTCAAGAATTTGTAATTGATGACAAATTATTATCATCAAAGTAGCCTAAGGCTAGGGATCAGTTCCCAGATCCCAAAATTGGGAACCGAGGACCCATTAGTCCGATCCAGTTTTTGGATCAACCTAATGGAATCAATTACTTTTTTTGTCCACTACTTAATGCCTTCTATTATGAAGAAATAAAACAAAAACAAAAAAGTTGGTCACTTTTATTTCTTAAAAAGAAAATTTTTAAATATATATATAGTTAATCCGATTCAATATTGTGCAGACACCGATTTCACTTTTAAGAATCGAAAATCAAACCAATACTCTTGGGAACCGGACTAACCAGTTTAATCCGGTCATGATGGTTTCTAGTTTAAGCAATCCATTTTGTATATTCCTATTATAGACTGTTACGTTAGCAATATCCCTTTACTTTTCCAAAAGAAAAACAACTGCATTTTTTAGTATAAAATATTTGCAACGCATTCCGGACAAAATCAAGATTTATCTTGGGGTTCTTTGAGAGAGAGAGAGAATGTGTACGTGGAGGTCTGCTAAACTACTAAATTCTTGCAAAACTTATTGCTACTATCCTTATCATCCGTGGGCGAGGATGGATAAAGAATGAGATCTTGGGGGCTAATCGGCATACACATGCACATGCATGTCGGCATGCGGACACGTGTGCTGCAACGGTGAATTGATAGAGGTGATTGTAGACATGCTCGCCACTTGTCATCTCGTTGCCGATGATTCCCTTGGTCTTCTCAGAGAAGAGAGAGAGAGAGAGAGAGAGAGAGAGAGAGAGTATGAATATATCCTTTCTCTGTTAGGTAGCATGTGGTATCCTGGTACCTAGATTGTGCCTCGAGGTGGTTTTAGGTCTCTAGACAGTGGTTTTTCTCATTACACGTGAGTGGATCCCCACACGCATACGGTGCATATACGTATCGGAATAATTTTTTTCTTTTTCATCCTCGTAATTTTTGGCTTTTTCTACTTTAGTTGCGATAATGTTGATTTATATTATCTAAGCCCTTCCCAACTAAATCCAGTAAAATCTGAAGTTTGACATAGATAAGATTTTTCCTACATCAGGGTCCATGAGAGCGGCTACATCGCCTAAATTTTGTCCCCGTCATACTTTGACATTCACATCAATAAATTTTTTCTGTGGTGACATTCACGTAGGTAGTCGTATTAACTAAATTTGTATCCACATTTTACTCTAGCATTGTGGATTTGGTGTCGAAGGAACCTGATTAGGATTTTTATTTTTTTTAAAAGAAATGGGCTTAGTAGATAGATAAAATGTGCATGGACTCGATTAGAAAAAGGTTTGAAAATATAAGGGACTAAAAATAGAATGTTCTAATTTTAGAAAGAATCTAATGATCTATGAACTCAACACAAAAGTCGATGGATTTAATCATGTGAACGCTCAATGAGTGACCTTTGTGCGAATATATAAATATATAGAACTCCTCTCAATTTGCAGATTAACAATTTTAATCATCAAGCATGTGAAATTAACTTTCATGAACTTTTTAACTGCGTAAAAAAAAAAAAAAACCGAGATCATTGTTAAAATTGATATAATGTTACGCACTCCAATATCGCACTAGACAACAATTATTTTTGTGGCTTTTTTTTTTTTTTTTGGAATTTCGAGAATTGAATCTGTATGTGTTATATGGAATATGTTTTCGAAAAATTCCTAAGCAAATGATTAAATTTACAAAAAAAAATATGTCTCGAATTAGTTAATCATGGTCGGCATAAAGTTGGATCAGTTCAGGAGTACACATGTTGGATGGTGAGGAGATGAGTCAGACTAGGATTTTCCCGTGAGTCAAATTTAATTTAAAAACGAGAAAAATGCTTTAATCTATAGCCGACGTTAAATTATGCACGATTTCTGTGGTCACACGTTGCAAAGTTGAATCATTGAAAGACGGATGCTTACCAATAATGGAAGACACCAAACATAAAATATTCATCTCTCGAAATAAAGTGATTGCTTGCGTACTACCCTAACTTCCTACTCAAGATCCTCTAGGACGATACCAATTATCGTAAGTTTGATAAAAGAATTTGGGGGAAAAATACGTCAAAGATTCCCTTCATTTTATAATCCAACATGGTCATACCATTTTGTAGCATAGTGATTGACAGGGGAAATTATTTAATCGGCTGTAAATTATTATACGAATAATAATTTAGTCGTAAACTTTTCAATTTTGCAAACTGAATCATAATCTTTCATGCAAAATTTCAATATAATCCTTCTAGTCAATTATGAATAATAGTCAATGATGAATGGACTACTATGTCAACAGATTCTAGGGAAATTTATCGGATTGACTACATTTGAATTTTATGCAAAGGTTTAAAACTAAATTGATAAAATTACAAAGGTTATGATCGAATTGACATTCATATAATAAATTTATGACTGATTAGATATTTTTTCCAATGGTCTCTAAAGATGAGGTTGGGAAATAATTTATCTCTATTCAAAGGTCATCTCTTACTTTTTTGGTACTTTTTTTTTCATTTTTCTTTTGGCTTTTCCCCCGTGCTTTCTAGATTGTACTACAGACATAAAAAGAAGTTTTAGATGTGTTATTGATCATATCTTATCAGTTAAGAAATCGATTGTGCAGGCCAATTTAATTGGCGCCATGGGTCGTATTTAAGTAAGCTAATAAATTTAGTTTAGTAGCCAAGAATAATCTTTCAAGAGTTTCTTAAATGTCCACATGGATGATTCAAGGGCAAACCAGGTGTATGTGTGGCCACATGTGCATGCACAATGTCATCCACTGCCCGTGTAATGTTTCCAAATTGTCAAATCAAAATAACAAAAAATGCCCTATCAAATGAATTATTTTTCCGACGAAAAAAAAAAAGAATCATTTCCATTTTCCGATGTAGGATTCTTGCGCCACTGCGGAGTTTCCCGTCCCTTAGCATAGCTGCGATCTTAGAATTTTTTTCGGGTCGAAGACATCATATATCAAAATAATACTCAAACTTTCGAACTTAGCAAATCCCAAATAATTGCAGAACAAATCAAAAGTCAGAAAGCAAATAGTAAAACACAGTTTGCGGTTAGAAATACACTTTCATCCTTTAAGAACAAATCTAACACTTTAAACGATTGGCCACCGACTACCGGAATCAATGATGAACACATGTCGAGATTTCTCACTCTATTTGCTATGACTTATAGTGTGCATCTAGGTTCAACGTCCTCACACCATCGCCATGCAGAGAAACCAACATCAAAATATTAAAAGAACACAAAACAAATACATGTAAGGAGCTCCTAAATCTATATTTAGATTTAGTTCAAGAGAGCAAAACTCTTAAAACTTAACCTAAATTTAAATCAGGAGAGAAGAGTGGCATAATCTTAGAGAGGTTGTGGAGCCATGTTACGAACATTCTTCTTGGTGGCTATCAATTGGATGAATGGTTGAACCAATCTCCACCGTGTTCACACAAAATTAGTTGTAGAAATTTATTTACACACAAACTCCCAAAATAAATCGAGAGAGAAAAAAATAGAAGAAGAAGGAAAGAAGAGAGAGAGAGAGAGAGAGAGAGAGAGAGAGAGAGAGAGAGAGAGAGAGAGAGAGAGAGAGAGAGAGAGAGAGAGAGAGAGAGAGACGCAACGGCTTCAATGGAAAAGAGAGGAAACCCTAGCCTAAGGGTTTTTTCAAGATTGCGTGCAGTCTCAGAATTAGACAATGCTAGTCTTAGGTATTTTGAACCGTCATATATGTTAGCGGTTCATGTAGTAAAAAATGAATTATTCTCATTATCAAGCTATGGGGTGTTCTTTTTACGAAGCAAAACCATATAGATTTCTAGGCACTACTTAATAATGACGCCATCTCCGTAATGGGGTGGATTTCATCTTGTTTAACTAGTATATGCAACATACATATTTTGCAGCCAATTCCTCACCATCACCACTTTCTACTTCACTTGGATCTCCTCACCCAGCACCAAAATTATGTAATATTGAACAAGGAGAGTTTTTGTACGCTAATACAATCAACATCATGTATACAAATGGACCGGTGCAATTACTTGGCGTATACTCCTAGATGACTAAGCTCCATTGCATCACTAAAAACCTACAAGAAATCCTTAAAGACTTCAGTGACCCTCCAATCTTCTTGTGTCAAGCGTAGGAGAGCAGCACTCCTCCTACGTATGGTTCAATACAATATTTGCACACTCACATCCTTGCATCCCTCACTATCTTGTATGTCAAATTCCACCTCCTTCTCACATCCACAAGGAAATCCTCATACTTTTCCTTCCTTGTGTAATGTGGAGGACCTCCAACTCTTGATGCTTGAGTGGGGGATCAAATATGTTCAATTTACCCAATTATGGTGACCACAGAGTTATAGAATTGGCAGACACCATCTTGTAGTGGCACACAACGATGCATAAATTTTTCAAAAAATTCAATCAAATCTTAAAACTTGTTAACATTTTCTGTTTATCAAGTGAACGGAATTAATGGAAGAACTCGATTGTACTAACTTGATAAGTTTTAGGATTTAATTGTTCTTATTAAAAATTTTAGAAGTCAATTAATTTTCATAATAAGTTTTAGGATTTCCAATACACTCATGTCAAATTTCAATGATTGGGACTATGGGGTACAACCACATGCACCAAATCGTTGTATATCACCTCACAAGCCAATAAAAACATAGAGGGCTTGGGACTATGGGACTAGTCGACCTTCTCCCTAGAGCCAGCAAGAGTCCAAGCATGTCGGCCATGCCATGCATGTCAGCCGTGCCATGCTCGCTAGCACAACCCAATGGCCAACCCCACTCACGTGCAAGCTTAACTAAAATAAATGGGATTGATGCTCAAGTTGGTCATCAATTAGAAAACTGATTGGAGGAATTCAAACACTTTTTTGAATTACACTATAAGTAATCGAGGGTTGCTGCAATGCTAGCCGCTAAACCCTTCTATTTTGACGGACTGATCTACCCTTCGGTCGTTAAACCTTCTTGAGTAGGGGGTGTCTTCCAACCCTCTCCTGTTCAGAGGTTCTCATGGTTTCCTCACATTTGAAGACAGGAGCCCTTGACAAGGCTACTTTGGGATTTTCGGAAGCCTCTCCAATGGTGGTGTCGTCCTTACCTACCAATCTTGCTTTGTGTTGTTGGTGGGGTTGCTTGTGTACTGTTTGTGCTCCCTATTTTCGATTTTTATTTGCTTTGGCCACTGTTTTGGCTTTCCTCTACTCCTGTGCAGGTTGCTCTCTCTTTCACCTCGGCACCCTTCCACTCACTCTCACTCTGACCGTTGTCTTCGTGAGTGCAAGTTTTTGGTGCCGAGTTTTTGCTATATAGTTTCTTACATCTTTTTGGTTTAAAATCAATATATTTTTTACCTTTTACCCAAAAAAAATAGATGATGGAAGCTAGTAGTAACATCGAAAAACATTTACAGGGAAACATGTAGAGCTTTCTTTATAATTAAAAGTCGATGTCAGTGTGTACACGCAAAGTGCCAAATTTTAGCATGCAAACATAGCTTTATTAAATACTCTGTTTTGAAAGGGAGTGAGAGGAAGAGATGAAAACGGTAAAACCTATACAAGTGAATCTATCGCAATTCTAAAATGGATTAAAATGGTGGAGAGCAATCTCTTTGGAAAATCTTTAATTCTCTTTCCAGTGGAGTCTCCATTGAGAAAATTCATGCGAAGAAAGAGATAGTCGTGAGAATTAGCATAACATAGGACATTTCTTATATCAAGTCTACGTTGTCGTTTCGGACAACATTTGCTTCCTCCTATCAGACATAAGTTGTTTCTAAGGGTTGAGATGTAGAAAAATTCTTTTGCATCATATGTTGATGTCATGGTTGTCATAGTACTTCACCAATAACAAAATCTTTGTATACACTTCCTCACATGTAACAAGGTGTCCGCGTCTGAACTTTGAGTTTCTATGCATATGTACAAATAACTTTCACTTCAACTTAAGTTTGGTGACTCTCTTAATACCTAGGACTATGTTCCAAATCAGTTTGGTTTTTGCCATTTTTTTTTACACTATTCTTCCTTTCATTTTATCTATTTTCCTCAACAAACATTAATTTCATTTCATCACGAGTATCTAAATAACTGTTGGAATATATAATTATTAAACATTTAGAATAGTTGATGGTAATTCCACAAAATCTCACATGATATAACAAAAAGTCTCAATAGCTTAAATTTTTAAAACAGTCAACAGTGGTCTCATAAAATCTTACATCTAGAATTACCATGTATAACTATTCTTTTAATTGTCCAGGTTAATGTCTGATGCTTTGTCTCATTAATTTGTCAATATATTTGAACAATATATTATAATAAGCCAACCCCTAAAGCTAAGTTACAAAAAGTAAAGTACCGATCTTACATTGAATTTCACAACAACAGATTAGTTTCAATGTTGTTATAATATTTTGTAAATTGGTATAGTAATTTTATTTTTGTTTCAATCAATGACACAATGTAATGAGAGAGCCCTTGCGTCGCATGACCCTTAACATGTTTATTAAAAAAATCAAGATTTATTTTTTATTCTATGTAACTTTAATAAGAATAAAATAAGTCTAATACAAAGTATCTGGTTGTTTATTTTCACATTTGTGTGCCATTCAAGGCCTCCAAAGCTGTCTTAGCTATTGCGGTGATTCAAAGTTGACAAGACCAAACGCCCTCGAATTTCCGTCAATGTCCCTCTTTATTGCAACATGTTAACCCTCTTTATTGCAACATGTTATCTCCGATTGGGATTGAAAGAAAATATACTCATTTTAATTGTAAAGTAAACCTCCTTTAAGGAATAATAGTTTGATTACCTCTGCTTTAAACTTTGTTTATATTTACTTTTGTCTCAAAATCACTACTTCATTTTTGTGCATGATTAGTGGTACAACTAAAGATTGGGAGGCAGATTGGAAGGCACTATAAACAAACGGACTTTTGTTAAAAAGCACTCCAAAGGCACTTGTTAAGTAATCAAATAGATGTTGCAATTTCTAATATACTTATTGTCTTTAAGATATGCACAATCAATACTTTAAAAATTGAATTTTCTTGTTTAAGTATAATTGATAATGTCTCGGGACACTCATTAACAATACCCTAAATGAAAACTTTGTATTTATTATGCTTTTGGATGGAACAACATTGATGTGTGTCTTAAGTCCCAATGGCCAAATTTATTTATTTAAAAAAAAAAAAAGAAAAAAACAGAGAGAAAGAAGGAAGAAGAGAATGCTTTTGAATTTGCGCGCTCACTATCATTTCCATTAATTGTGCATACACCAAATTGATTATAATTGGTATTACGTTTATCTTATTATCTTATATAGTCATATAGCGAAGCCTATAAATAGGTCCATGTACTATTCATTATGAAAATATGAAAATATATAGAAATTTCATAATACCTAAGTTCTACTCCTTTCAAACCCATAATTGCCCCTTTAATTACATATTGACACACTTTAGGCTGAGGTTAAATCCAAATCCAACCCACATATGAGGAGAAGTGTTGAAATATTTATATATTAAACCACGCATTCACTTAATAGCTTAAGCTTTTAGAATAATTTATAATGGATATACAAATTCAATATGATATCATAGCCAAGTTTTGCTCGTTTCATATGTGTGTCCACCCCCCATAGTCAAATTTCCACATATCATTCCTAACCTGAATTGCACATCAGAGGGCATATTAGAATATCTCTCATCAATTTACCATGGTGTTTATATGCACTATATGTACATATGATCTCTCTCTACCTATTAGTTTAAATTTTTGGATTGGACTTTTGAACACATATATTGCAATATATCCTAACTTCATAATTGTACTAGGAGTGACACGTAGAGTTTATGAAAAATGATGAAAATAGTTACTGAGTGATGCAGTCTGTGCAGTTGGTGTCAAAAGAAAGCCAACTCTATGGCAAAGGCTCGACTAGTGACATGACTAGTGCAATTGGCATTGAAACACAACTATTGAGGAAGGGACTTGACTAAGCACTTCCTTAGATGAAACTTGTGCCCATAGGGTGAACATCTTGTGTGGTGGGGATGCATTTATATGGGTGCGCACCAAAGTGCACCCGATGAGATATACACCCCTTTCACTTAGAGTTTCCTCGAGAACGGCAACTCTAATATCAAGTGAGATTGCATGGAATCATAATCAACTTATCTAAAAGTTTAAACTATTAAATGAACGCGTAGTTTAATATTTAAATATTCTAACAAAAATGAACGAGTATGAACACACATGGTGAAATGCTAAATAACACATGAATAATTTAAACTTGACTATCATATTGTCTGATATAGTGTAAATATTTGTCCGATATATAATTATAAAGTTTGTATCATAACTAAAGGTCCTCTTTACAGGCGATACCCTTTCTACCACTAGATTAATCTTAACATATATAATAGGAAAAACAATGGATAATTTTATGGAACTAGATCATTTTCTTCAAATTGGGTGAGATTAGGTGACTGCTCAAATCGTTCCCGAACATTTCATTCCAAGGAAAACGAAAGGGTGACTATATGCATATTTAGATATACGGGATTGTTCCAGGTTTGTTAATTATTTGGGGCCGCTTCTGTACTTTTGTAATGTTAAATTCGAAAGACTTTGCGGGGAAGATGAATCCTCCCCTTGTGTAAACCAGAAGCAAGCCCCACCTAATACTGCTTCACATGTAAGGAAAACAAGACAAAAAGAAGGGGAAAAAACAAGAAGTAAAATGGTCAATTTTTGACATCCGCCAACAAGTGCCACCACCACTCCGGACGCTACGGCCTGATGTCCCCAGTGCATGCACACTGCAACCAGGCAGCAGGACCACTAAGCAATGCTTCACATGGCCACACCACCAGCCCCCTCAAAACCCGGAACCACCATCTCATAAAATAAACCTTATTATTTTACCGGATCATGTTAGTCAGCTTGTCGAAATATTTTTACCTCATTATTGTTTCTATTTATTTTTGACGATTGGGATTTGAATTTCTATTACATGTGAACACTTGAAATATTCAAGGATTATAGCTAAGCATCAAGCAATCAAAAAGGAAGTGGTTGAGAAAGAGAGAAAGGGATTGGCAGAGAGTTCGGCGGGAGTGTGTTTGCACTCAGCAGATGGTCTGGTCTTCACCTCCAGAGACTTTCTTCTGATTGATTCCCTCTTTTGTTACAGTAAAAAAGAAAAAGAGAGAGAGAGAGAGAGAGAGAGAGAGAGAGAGAGAGAGAGAGAACCCTAAACAAATAATTAAGATTAAGCGATGATTTGGCTGTCTTTGGCCACCCGAGAAGGCTGCAAGCTTTCTTTCCGAATGGTCAAACCGCCAACTGGGGTCAGCAAGACCAGAATCATTCCTCACGTTCGCCTCTTGTACTCATTCTCATATTTATACCTTTATTATGATCACCTGTCACATGACCTCCTCCCTTTACTTTATACAATTATTTCGACGTGTTAGCTTTCGAGGGTAGATACTATTATTGTCTCTGCTTGCCTATACTATTCTTTAGGATTGATTTTTCTACATTCTCTTTAATGAAGGAGGGAGTTCTTTGAGTGTGATCATATCTATCGTTTCTCACGTGGCGTGGCAACTTGGACTTTCTAGGTTTTTGGGAGGTTCTTGTAGTGTTATGAACCATCCGATCCTTGGACGAAAGTAGAGCCCTCATCTTAGGGAATGTAGGGGATTTGATCTTCTCCGTCCTTATCACATAACTTCAAAAGACAAAAGGAATTGTCCCCTCGAGTAAAATATTGATTTGTTAGCAAGGACACTTTTCATTATGACCTAGTATTTGTTAATGTCAGCTTGCTTGAGTAGAGAAACTCTCTTCCCATGTGAAAATGCTATGTACCATCACACATTTGAAAAAAAAAAAAGTACTATTTTCTTTAACCATTTAATGATCCTACCGATCCATGCATGTCAAGAAAGTTTAGTTATATCTTTTGCTAATTATAATACAAGCATTTGCATCAGTTTGACACGTGGTGTAGTATCATATAGTACCGGTTGTTGTTGATCACATTAAAGGTTGTGCTTTTTTTTTTTTTTTTGCTCGTTAAACTCGTTTTATCTAACTATAGTAGAAAATTTTGAAATTAATTCTTAGTGCACCAAAATGGACTGGAGGGCTTTCCGAGCATTCGTATACTCTGTTCTCCTTTGATTTTTTTGCACACTTAGAGCGTGTTGAGGACTTCCAATCATGTGGCTATGGTCGCAGCAAATGATTAATGCGTGCGCTTTGCTGCCTAACTTGCTATTTTGTGACATTAGTTATATAGGTAGGGCACTTTTGCCATCCCTTTACGACGAAGAGTTAGAAAAGGACAGGACAAAAAGAGTCGGATTAGGTACTAAAAATTGTTAAATTAGAGCTTGGTTTTTTCCAAGCCATTGCATTGAGAAAAAGATTACTGAGAGGGAAAATAATAACTATTTTTTTTCTTGACCTAGCAGCTTTATTTGAAACTTGAAGGAGAGAGAGACGGATGATGTTTCAAACTGGCTCTTACTGTATGTGGAGCTTGACATTATTTTATATTTTAACATGAACTTTGTTATCGTGTACGAAAAGTAACGTTGAAGGCTCTGTTGTTACATAAAACGTCTTCGCTAAAGTGAAGGTTATTGAACATAATGATTTTTTTTTTATTGAAAATTCAATAAACAGATAAAAGTCAAATAATCATGCCCATGCTAATGAAGAAACGATTAAAATCTGTTTAAGGCAATATGGTTTCTATGATGACTGCTCCTTACACCGACATGAGCTGGCTTAGTGTCGGTAAGATTACAAAAATCATTAGTCTATATTGAGGCTCCATATAAAAAAAAATGTTTTCCTACAAATGGTCACTTATATCTTTTAAAATAATTTATCAATGAAAAATATTTTCATAAGTTATTCATTTTCTACAAAACAAATGGGCTTAATAATGTGGAGTTCTAGCTAAACAAAACAAACTTTAGTTTATAATAACTAAAACAAACAATATGGTGTGATTCGTTTAAATAAATATTTTGTATGATCTTAAATTGTTTGATGTATTAAATGGAAAACTTGTGTTAAACTCTAAAAAGTTGGTAAAGTGAAAAATCACACCAAACATCAACTTAACTTTCAAGAAAACGACTTCTACCCCGATGTCCCACCACAAGTCTAAGGATAAAATCATGTCGCTCTTTTGTTTCGTTGTATTTTTACCTTTGTCCGGACAGGTAATCTAATTCTAACTCCAGTTACCTATGTAATGTCATTACGCTCTCATCCAACATGGAACACAACTTACAAGCGAGGGTGTTCACTAAATAAATATGGTTGATATAAATTGTGGGGTAAAAGAATTAGCTTGATATATGTCGTGAGCTCGTCGAATGACATCTTCAGGGAAAATGAACAAATACCATAACGTAAACTATTCAGATTGTGAAATATATGTGCAAAAAAAAAAACCCCCATACGATGGTTACAAATTTTATCTATTTATTCAAATCAAAGCTAATTGTAGTATATCGATCTGTTTCGAGAAAATGATATTTTCAATGACTTAATTTCTGTCTAACGCTTACTTTTGTGCCATAATTTTTTTAATTGATCACTTGAGTATCGTCTCTCTTAAAAATACCTCCAGTTGAGTGTTGGCTACAATTTTCATTGCTTGAATATCCCACACAGCATCAAAAAATTTGACACCTGTGCAAGGGTGATCTTTAGGACCTCTAAACCTAAAGATCTATATGAATTTTCAGTCAAATCTGCATATTCTCCTGGGCAATGGCGTCATGGCGTGAGCGATCAGTCCTTGGGCTTTTCCCCAGCGATTGCTTCATAAATAAATAAATATATAAAGAAATTGAAAGTGCTTGCTGTAAATAAGCTGGTAAACACTAATAAAAACTGCACGTTGGGCTGTTAAGAAAAAAAAAACAAAAAAACAAAAATAGAGACAAGATCGATTTTAGGTGAGTCAAATATCGTCGGCAATCCAAGTGCCCCTGCACGTGCTCTCTTCAAGTTGCGCCTCTCACGAGGTCCAATTGCAGAGGGCGGTGGGGGTACTATTTAATTAAAAAATACGAGAAGAACAATAAAAAATTAAAATTAAAATAGAAATACCAAAGATTCCAATCCAGACCCAGTATTATCAGCTCACACGAGGGGTCTCGAGAATAGTAAAGTATTGCTGTATTTATGTACTGGAGGACTATAATTCTTTTCTTTTCCTTTTCAATTTTTGAAGTTATTGATTCTTCGATTTTAACTGGGAAAGAAAATTGGAAAAAAAAAAAAACCCCAACTGCTGGTTTATAGTTTACAAGCCCATCCAACTTGCTGCTTTTGTTGAGTTTGATTTGGGCTCGGTTCGGTTGTAATTTATAGAAGGGAGATTAAAATAAATAATGGTTTATTTGAGGTTTCTAAAGGGCCAATCTTCTAAGATAATCCTTGAAATTGCGAAATCGAGCACGAGCCACAATGGAATCCGTTCATATGTGTACTCGACGCGCGACTTAATTCGACATCAACGAGGATTTAGGCAGGTGATTGCATAAGCCCAACCCGGTCCCTGTTCTCGCCGATTGAATAGATTCCCCGGGTGAAAAGCCCAAACATCAAAAGAGTTCGGCTCCGGGAAGCCGCTCACTGAATTTTGATTGTGTGTAGATATGCATCGCTTCCAATAGCACGTTATCACTAAGTACTCGATGCTCTCCCTGCTTGACTCTTGGGTTTCTGGCCAAAATGGCGACAAGTTACGGACGAGGTCATGAGGACTGGTAATGGTAAACAATTGAGTAAATGGACATGTTATTCTGATTGGAACGGAGCAAAAGGCAAGTGATGGGGACAAGTTCTTGAGTAAAATCTAAAGTCTTAACGCCAACCTCAGTTCAGGAATCATCCATCGATCCTGTCCATGTTGGAGGACTGAGAAAGACACCGGCAGACTTGGGAACCTGTGACAGAGGCCACAGGCATGCAGTTCTTTGACACCATATCAAGCGTGAACCCTTGGTTTTGCTCCATTTACTCGAGGCACTGCTCTTGTATCCTTTTCCCTCTTCTACAGGAGAGTATAAATTCATTTCTAAGAACTTGATATTTGTCAAGCTTTCACTGTAATTCGCAAAATGTGAACATCAGTTCAAGCTCTTCTATCACATTAGTATCCTGCGGGTGCAAAATTACTATGATTGGGCAAATAGCATTTGGCCTAATCATGGGACAATACAATCTGTACTACACTGCTAGAAGGTAGATATGCAATTCCAGATGTCCCGCTATGTACATGACAAAGATAAGCTGAACAACATAAGGCTTTATAACAAGCGAAAGACGTAGGCCTTCATTTACCCACTCTGCCAGGCATGCTAAAGAGCAAAGCTGGAGGGGACTGTATTGGAATGTCTCTCCTGAAAGCTGTTTAGAGGAAAACGCGGACATCACGCATTGATAGTTGATTTGTAGTGAAAGTCGTTAACCGTCGAGTAAATCAAACCTTCCTCTTCCAAATAAGGGATTGCTTCCCTGTCACAGCCCAACCAAAAGACTCAGCTCAAGACAGACTAGGGGTGAGGCTATAGGTTTGTACAGGTGTTGGGTCTATGCACACACTTGCTGGTGGGTGGATGCACTTGCTGGTGGGTGGATGCGTGCATGTGTGCGTGTGTGTGTGTGTGTGTGTGAGAGAGAGAGAGAGAGAGAGAGAGAGAGAGACCTGATCTTATCCACGGGAAGACTCAATTGCTGCGCAATATCATTGATGTGAACACCCCTCTCCGGTCTCCTGTGTGGTGAAGAAACCATGTCATTGAGAGCACCATGCATAATGGAATAAAACCTAGAAGTGCTGAGAGACGCATCCACCTTAATAGGCAAATTAATAACTGACACAAACATTGCATAGAAGAGAAGAGGCACCACAAGATAAGTCCAGAAGAGAAATTGACAGTTCTCCGTAAGTTAATTGCAAAATTTGATTCATTTTATCTTCATCTTCATCATCTTCCCAATGTCGTCTAGAAATGTGACACAACTTCCACAGGCTTCTGCAGTGAGCATATAAGGGAATAAGACCACCCACAAAACCAAGGCAAGCTGTTTTAGGTGGAAACTAATTTGAGTGCCCGTGCAATGCACTAGCACTCTCGTTTTATCCGTAAGCCCTTTTCCCCGTTCTAGCCAAGTCTTGACCTCGTGTTAGATTTCAAGGATATGGAGAGAAGTTATCACTTTTACCATCTCTTAAGACCATTGATCTTTCTCATTTGGCAAAAAGAAAGAGAATTGATCTTACATTTAATTAATTATTAACTGTAGTGTTATCCGCTACAAGCTGTTTTGTTTTCATTTTCATTGGCATTGTAAAATATTGAAGATCACTTGGATCCCACAGAATTTTGGCATAATATATTCCATTATAGGTACTGCATATTTTATGGCTGAACCTAATATTTTCAAAACAGAGAAAAGTATATGATGGACATTTCTGATTACAATCCATTGTTGTGGAACTATGAGTCCAAATTGGTCAGCCCTATGAGGATTGGAATTCACACAGGAGTTGCAGCAAATCACAACTCAAGGAGAATGCATTCCTCGAAGCATCACATCTCCTAACCATCAAGCTGAAGAGAAGAATTGTGTGACACAATTCAATTAAAAGACTTGCTAAAATTCAAAAAACTTCATTCGCACAGCATTTGTCGCATTCTTCACAAGATCTCATTCAGAGACTCTACTAAGACCAACACAAAGTTAAAATAGGAGCATGAATTCAACAAAAAAAACAAATTGTGAAAATGGAAGCTCGGTAAAAACCTAATGGTTCTGAAATCTTAGCAGATAGAACAATCCTAATCCTTTAAGAAGTTGGTGGATTGCTACAATGGTCCATCTTCACCAAAATTAGGCAATAGCAGTAGTTTTTGGCCACAACCAAATGTTTAATTATGTAGGAAGTCTCCAAACATGTTAATGCTTAATGAATCTTAAGATCTTGCAGAAGCAACAGAAGATTCTTACCCTTATCGGGTTTGTGCTTGGAAATCTATAAGAAAGAGGTGAAGCTCTTTCTTTCGTTGTATTTGAGTTGAAATTGGAATACGGGATCTTTCTGGCATGACATGTGAAGTGCCTCCTAGATTTTGATCCCCTGCTTCATTCTCTTTAAAGCAGCAAACTAGCATGCGATGGCTTCTGACTGTGTCTTTGAGGGTGGTTCCATTCATTAAATCCAACTTTAATAAGGAATTTTCATTTGAAGCTTTCCTCAATTACTCCCTTTTAGATTTTCTTTTTTCATTCAAAATTCATGGTTTCATGTATGACAAGATGGTGTAATACCCAGCAAATAGCAAGACATTAAGTGTTAAACACATGTAATTCTTTCTAGGGGAATTCTCCCTATTTCACTCCCCTCTAGAGAAATCTGGCTGCCCTATCTCCCTTAAAGGATCTCTCTGTTTTGTTGGAGGTTAGCTTGGAACAAGTTCTTCCTATTGAGAATGTCAGGAACGGAATTTTATTCACACAAATTGGTGTTGAATGTGTAAGTACGTAGCTAAATCTGTCAATCATCTCTTTTGTCATTATGACTTTGTTCTTAAGCTTGGGAATATCCTTAGCTCATCTCAGGTGGCATGGGTCATGCCAGCCATGGCATTGAGCTCACTTGCCATCGCAATGCTTAAAGGGGAGGGTCAAATTTTAAGAAGTCTCAGGCTGCTACTGTCTCATGAGGTGCATTTTGCAAGGAACACAACAAAAATTAATTGGGGGTATAGAATCTTCAGTAGCTTCTGAGTCACAAAAAGTTAATGTTATACCTAAAACCACAAATTGGATAATATAATTCCTCATACATGATTTCTTAATGAAAACATCTATGATCCCCCTTATCCTCCAAGTCTAACTGTTGGCCTCCAACAGTGCAGCATTTCCATCATTCTTCTTCAGGTCAACCAAATTTTTACCATCTCTCCCATCTTCTTCATCTTCTTCTTCTTCTTCTTTTTAATTAAAATAATTTCAATTCTTCTTTGCTCTCCTTATTTAAGTAGCATTTTCATAAATTAACTCATTTAGCCCAGAACTGGCCAAGTAAGAGGCAAATATGGTGTCCACCTCGGTAAAACATAAGGAACTAGGGGAGCAAATGATTAATTCATGGGACTTTACTACTCAAGCTAGACTATACACATCAATCTATCACAATCAACAATGCAGTACTATTTGTAGTAGAATCTTTGACTAAGCTAGTCGATAAAGTTTGAATTTCCAAAAAATGTTGAAAACTAAATGATAAGTAACTTTTGAGCATGCTATTCAGCTCTGCTTCTGTGATGTTTTCAATGCTCTTTCAAGGTAGAAGTATATATACAGCAACAAAGACCCAACCCCTTTCTTGCCATGAGTCCTTCCTTCAAAAATTGACTTTTGGCACTAGTCCCACACTTTGTCATTCTACATTCATTTACTGCAAATATTCCCCATTCAATGTTGGAATATAGAATAAGCCTTTTGAAGCATTATGATCACACTTTGTGATGCACTGTATCTCCCAATCTAGCAGTCTAGGTTAAAGGTTCAATTTTGGAGGGGAAGGTCGTACAACAACAATGTTGACAGCGGATGCACTTCAACAAAGATCAGACAGCGTTATGAGGAAAAAAACCTCATTCCTAAAGACCACATTGTGGAATGTATGAATTCTCTAACCAAATCAAAACCCCTAGTATGACTGCTTTTTCACAGAATCATCAACTAAAGACTTGTATTAAAAATTGAGTAGAATAGAAAGAAATTAGAAAGAAAGATTAGTGAAAGGAGATGAGAAAGAAAGGGGGTCAGGGGACAAGTAAACCAAGGAAACAACCAGTGACTCACAGGTTTTCAGGCCGCAGAAAGCAATCCGAAACCAATTGGACATTCTGACTGAATCCATCAAGGCTACGCTGGACAGGTAACTGGACAAGAAAATCCAGTTAAAACATGATTACTATGTAAAACCAAAAGTGCAGTTCAATCTGACAGGCTCATGCCTGATTTGGTGGAGGCACTGGATGTGGCTTCATGGAGTTGCTCATAATTGGATTTGTCACCTGAGGCTGCACACTGGCACCAACCTGAGATTTCTGCAAGCGGAATTTGCAAAGTGACAATAAGAGAGAAAATTAATAACACGTGAGAACCATCCCCGTACTCATATTCCATCATTATACACAATCATTGCATGCTCTTTTTATTTGAAGAAATACCTGTAGCCTGGTGTTGTATACATGCACATAGACACACTCAATAAAGTGACTTGCAATCTCATTATAATCAGTCACAGGCCTGAAGAAAAAAAAAAAAAATCAGAACTCTACCATTTATCTAAGGCAGACAACACACAGTAATGCAACATGCCAACATATGGATCATATCGAGTTTCAAAGTTTTGACCATATTCCCATCTACTAGCATATCTGGTCATGTCCACACCTAATACCTAGCTCAGAATTTTATGTACAAAATAAGAGGTCATACAGACAACTTTACATAGACAGCGCAAGTGGTCTTTCATATAAATCTCTAGACGCCATGGTGACCTTCCATTATAAAGTCAATTCCAAGCTTTAGACTAATGCCATATGTCAGCTGAGAAAAATTAGCAGAGCTAGTTAATTACATGTGCATGTACTAATAGACAAATTGGCAGCTTTGTATGCCAAGATATAATTATCAGGTATCTTACAAGAGATAAAGACAAATGTAAAGGCCATAAAAATTTGAATGTCATATAAAAAATGGCCTTTGATGTCCTAATGAAACAAGAAGCACGAAGAAAGAACAAATCCCAATACCTTAGTGAAGTAAGAACAGATGTACTAATGAAAGGAAAATTAACAGACCATATCATTTGCTACAAATAGATGGAGTTTATTCGAGTTATAGTTGCAATGCATGATTATGCAACCTGCGCACATGCGAGAGAATGCAAGAGAGATCATCAATACCTAATAGAGAAAACATTGAGCTGTCTCTTGCCTTGAAAGCTCTTCAAGTGCCCATGAACCCGGACATACATCCCATCCCTAAGTTATAAGCCGACAAGAAAGAAAGGTCAAACAAATGGTATAATTGTGTCAAAGGCTTATTTGTAAATCAAAGGAAATTTGCCGACATCTTAAAGTTCAGTATGTTGCAATTTATGGAAAAATTCGCAGCAGAATCAGCCATGACCATTTCTACAAGAACCAATAATGCATGCTAGATGAAAACGGCTTCCAAAGAGAAAGTGGAGAAGTTAGCAGGCATTCTTATAGACTTTCGCTCTGTAAAACACTCCAATATCACTACAAATGAGAATCATCCAATGAAAATCTAAGATATAGGGAAGACAATATTTCCTGGGTACAAGTTAAAAGAAAGCCGCCTCCTTAATAAATAAGCAGTGGCATGCTTGACTTTGCACACAAGTTAAATTTAAGAACTCCCAAAATTCAAGAACTCAAAACAGCAAAAAATTATCGGCAATTTATGATTTTGAAAAGCCTTACACATTATCCGTTTCTATTTAAGCAAACATTACGATGCACGGATGCACGGATGCATGTATGCATGTATAGTGGGCTTTATCAGAGGATTTGAAACCATGTAATGTAATTTGTAAATGGCATCAACGAATCTAAACTGCCAATCTAGCAATGATGCTAAGTTTAATGTCATATGGGAAAAAAATTACTAAGCTAAAGTGCCAATATTCCATCCATGCTAATTGTTTTAACATCCTCCACGAATACTACCTAGCAGAAATCCACCCTGCTTTTATTAACTCTTGACGACATGTACAAGTGATTAGAATTACATTGATCTGATAAACTACCACCTACAATGAGATAGTTAGCTACTGCAATTGCCAAAGTGAGAAAATCATTGGACGGGGAAAAGAATATGAGAAATATGACATATTTAACATCTATTTAAGAATAGCAATACATCACAAGAGATCTTACAGGATTCCTTCCATCTCATTGGTGTCTAAAGGTTCGTTGATCCTGCAAAAAGAAAACGTGAAGATATGAATTAGAGATGAGCATCGAGTACCCATCAATGCTCAGATGGAAGTCATAATATAGTTGGGGGGGGGGGGGGGGGGGGGGTGTGTTGGGGGTTGGTGGGGGATGGGGGGTTTGTGAATTGCATATTATCACCATCTATTACAGTCGATCCGCCCTGTCCCGTCGTCAAGGGAAAAGGTAACATCAGTAACTCTCTCAGCTTTATTGCAAACCATACCCAACAGGGTCACCTAGTCAAGGTTCACAAATCAAGAAATTGTCTCAACACTTTTCTTTGGAAAAGAGAATAGAGAGGGAAAAAAGCAGAACACTCAAGGAGCGCCGCCTACATTAGTCACGTCGACACCATCAATAAGGACATTGATTTTTTCGTCATGCGATACCAAGGCATTATTTATCTGCTTCACCGTCACAGGAAGCAAAGACTGGGTGTCACGGCTCTGCAGAACAAAACACAAGGTGTCAAACCTCCCGCTTGAATATTTCGTACATGCAAATACAGTTCAATCTCAAAACAATCATGTTATATATAATCAGAACATCTTCAAAACTCAGCATCCAAACACTTCAGTAATCAAAATACGAAATTGCCCCAGAAATAAACCAGATTCCACCTAAAACCGGAGGCACGCAGAGATGAGTCTCTCGTAAGAATAGCGAAGCACAGATTCCTCTCTGCGCTGTTCCAGAGGGGTAAATTCTTAGTTCCGAACACAAAATCGTGAACTTTTGCGGTCGGCATTAGAATCGCACTCGCGATTAACCGCTCGACGGAACCATAGCACCGGATTTCGGCTCTTTTCGAAACCCTAACTCGCGACTCGTGAGGAAGCAATTCGCGAGCACGGCAAGCGCGACATCGAGGAATCGAATCGGAGAGAGCTCGGGAGACGGTCATTCCCGCGAATGCCGAAGAAAGCGAAGAGAGCGCGGTGCTGCTTACCTTGGCCGGAGAGGCGGAGGAGGGATCGGCGAACTGCGCGGTGGACTGAGAGGGCATGAAGCCGCCGCCGGAGAAGGCAGCGGCGCCGTCGAACTGGCTGCCGAACATGGCCGTCTTTGCCGGATGCCGCGCGAATTCCGAAGCCCTAGGGGGATCGAATGCGAGAGCGGGCTTTAGCGACTGAGGTCGATTTGACGGTCTGTTCTCTTCTTTTCTATTCGAAAGGGTCGTGATTTTCCCGCCCCCTTATTCATTTTCCCTCGTTTTCTCTCTTGGTTCCTAGGAAAAGAAATGCTGAAAAAAGAATCACCATTTTTGGTATATATGAATCATTGAATCTTAAAACTTATCATGAAAATACAATTAAATCCTACAACTTTTAAAAGGTCTAATCAAATCTTCAATTTTATCAAATTAATATAATCGAATCCTTATGTTAATACCGTCAATTTATCTAAACAAAAAATGCTAACGCATCATTTAAAATTAATTTCTCTTTCTTACTTGGCATTTTTATTTAATTTTTCCTTTAAAATTTATTCAAATAATATTAAAAACTAAAAAATAAAATAATTAAAGAAAAACAAAATCAGAAAAGAAGAATAGGCAAGGACTTGTCGTTGATGTATGCTACACCGTCGCCCATCACTAGAGGGGCTAGGGACCTTCTATGGCTTTGGGCAAGGTTGGCTGATCCTCAATGGCCTAAACTAAGGCCTCGTCGGGCCTAGGCAACAGCTAGCGAGACTCGCCAAACTAGGTTGAGGACACCCAAATTGAGCGACGCTAACCCTCCCTTAGGGCCAATGACCATCGCCTACCTCAAGCAAGGCCGTCGACCCTAAGGGGGATGGCCGGCCATCATCGCTAGCCCCCACGCGAGGGTTGGTGAGACCTTACCTAGGGGCCAGCGAAGCTTGCCAAATCTGGGTGATGCCTCGCTAGCCCTCACTTAGGGCCAACGCAGTACGCCTAGATTTGGACAACATGAGCCCTCAACTATGTCAACAAGTCTCATCGACCCCAGGTGAGGGTTGACGACCCTCACTAGGCCCGAGCAAGGGTTGGCATCGTCCAAATCTAGGCGAGCTTGCCCGAGCCTATCAAGCCTTGCCATCCCCTCGAACAATGGGTAGCAGTGGCAATGCCCACCGCACTAGTGACTCCCCGCCCTTTTTGTTCTTCTTTTTCTAGTTTGTTTTTTTTTTTTTTTTATATAACTATTTTAGCTTTTTTTTAAAATTTTTTAATATTATTTGAAGATTATCTAAAGAAAAAATAAATAAAAATGGCACATAAGAGATAGAAATGAATTTTAAAATGCAACATAGGTATTTTTCATTGAACAAGTTGATAATGTTAATGACAGGACTCGATTACACCAATTTAACAAGTTTTATGACTTGATTAGATTTTTTGAAAGTTTTATGACCTAATTATACTTTTATGACAAGTTTGGGACTTGTATTGCACATATCCCTTATCTTTTTGGCCTAATTCCCTGATGAACCCCTAACTTATGCATCCTCTTCAATCAAGTCCTTATATGTGTAAATTTTTTCAATTAAGTCCCCTTCGACTCCAAATCTATTGATTGGACTTGTTATCGGAGTCGGCAAGAGTCTGACGCGAAAAACAAAACAAAAAAAAAAACCATTTTGCCAATGTCAATCATGGCCAAGGGCATAAGATTAAAATCTCAAGGATGATGGACACAATTGAACCTTGGGCGGTGAGAATTTTTCAACAAGAACATTGCACTTGAGTTTTCCATGTCAAAACTCTTGCCGGCTACGACGAATACATCATCCGGGTTTGGACACAGGGGAGACTTGATCGGAAAATCTACGCAAGGTCGAGGAACTGAGTAGACAAGTTAAAAGTCTAAGAACTTCAACTGAAAAATGCGCAAATTCAAGGACCCAGAAGTGAAATTTTGCCAAAAAGCAATAGGCAAAATTTAGAAGTCACTGCTTGAGTATCGAGTTATGTATTTTTATTGTATAATTATCAATAGGCAATTGAAAGGTCGTTGCTTATATATCATGTCTAACAGCAAAAGCATTATAATATATATATCCCGTGTGATAACGTAGAAGCCATTTGCCTCTCGCTAGTGCAGATGAAATTGAAAATACTCCTTCTGTAGTTAGTTTGATCCATCCATCCCTAGTCTTGTCTATCTGATTTCTTTCTTCCTTCTCTTCTTCGGGGGATGGGCATATTATTCTCTTGCCTCAGGCAAACATGAAGTGAAAAGTAAACAAAAGGAGGTGTTAAAAGTTAAAGATTTCTTAACGCTGAGAAGTTTTCTCCCATGTCGCCCACGCCTCGAGGAAGGGTTAGCCTCGCCCGCGATGATAACACCGAAAGCAGGATGAAGTAGAGATGGCGCGACTGGATCGGCCATCTCTAATATGCCGGGAGGCAGGTGAGGAATGACAAGTCCTTTATTGAAGAGTTTTCGTCGGTGATTGGGAGAAGGGCATAAGAAGTGATAAAAATTATGTTAAAGGTAGTATGGCGCTCGCTTTAATGTCATTTTTTTTTTTTGAATCACTTAATTATCACTTTTAAAAAAAAAAGATCATTTAGTGCCAACTCTGATTTGAGTCACTCGAAATCTGACTTAGACTTATTTTATTAATTTCTCAATCATATGTGGCTCGTCGGCATGTCCACCACCCTAAATGATGTTGTAAATTGTAAATAACGATTGTTTAAGTGTTAAATTTTATTTAAAGTGATTATTTCAGTGTTAGTCGTTGTTAAAAAAACGTTCACTTTAGTGCCAAGCACACAACATGAAAATACCATAGAGAATGGCTTTTTTTTTTTTTTTTATAAATAATATCGCAAGTCATATAAATAAAAGACATGTATTATTTTTGCTCGAAATTTCTCGCTATTGGCACTTAAGTAATCGTTTTTTTTTTCTCTAATTCGACACTAAAGTAATTCGACAAAATTTTTTTATACCAAAGTAAATGTCGTACGTAACTTTTGGTACTTCTAGTATCTTTTTATCCTCAGTCTAGGATTTTTGAATTCAAGATGTTTGAAAGTAAAAGTAAAATAATCTTTTTCATGAATGAACTGAGGGTATTTTTATTGAATGATATAAATGATCATTTTGTTAATAAAAGGTATGATGCAGGCCTGATCATGCTCTTCTTAAAATATAAACTCATTCATGAGATTCTAACACATGGTGCAATTATTACAAACGAAGTTTTTTGTAGTAATTCTAGGTCTATCATTCGTGATATGACCATTGTCACCCCCATCACTTGACAACTTGTGTTACAAGACAAGGATATCTTCAGGCAAAAAGAGCATTATTCCATTAATAGAGTGAGGACGGGTGGATTTCTCGATGTTGACAAAAACAGAATCGCTTTTTCACTGTCACATTTCCAAAAACCTTGAATCACTGCAAAAATTGTTTACAAGCTTCTTTAAAATGAGAGCATTTACATCACAAACAGCACTTTGTTTTCTTATTAAGCTCAGAACAATTGAAGCTTTGAAGTTTGGTCGTTGGAATGGCTATGGCTGTTTCGTGGAGAAGATGAAGATGAAGTTGATGGGTGTTTGTGGAAGAAGAGCAAGTGATTGAGAAAAAGATTCTTAAAAATCTCAAATGCGGCCTCCACCTAGACAAGTGACGATCGATGAGTAGAGAGGTGCGTGATTGTTGTGGTGAGGCGAGACCGTCCCATATTTTACTTTTACAAGGCAAGTGAACTATAACTAATGTCATTGCAAGATGAGGCAAAGTATCACAGAATGGCATATCAGATTCTAAAAGTTCATTACTTTTGCTGAGCAGGATAAGGGAAAAAGAAAATCGAGACCTAAGTGCTCTCTCAAATCCTCAGGTGCATCTTCAAGCTGACCTAGGCGCTGAAGTGCACCGATATTAGTAACTTTAGGCTGAGCCAACTGCTCAGGTGCTTCGTTATCAGCTTCAGGCTGACCCTGATAGACTAGTTGGTGTCAAATATGATTCTCGTCTCCTCTCGTGCTCATAGCTGCTCTGGTTCTTGGTTGTGCAGATTGCACTCAGAAAGCAATTGGTCCACCCTTACAGTTCATGAATCCCCTAATGTCGAAAGCTTTTCACACTTGAAGCATTATACGATTGTGTCCTATCCATACCTGGATCAATCAAAACCATGAGAATATGTCCAGCATTCGCTCTAGGGAGAAAGGGAGAGAGAGGTCGGTTAATATGACTTGGGTTATTGCCATGAAAAACCCAAAAAAAATACACGTGACGTAATTATCCCAAACAAATTTTTTTACCATAAAAAATCCAAAATTGATATACTTGTGATGAATTTACTCTCAATCAATTTTCATTAAATTTTACCGTCAAATTACTAAATTTGATGACACGTCACAGTTGATAGTGCATGTATACTAGTCGTTGATTTTTCATGGTATTAATTTAATTTAACATAAACTAACGGAGAATAAATTTGTCACAAATATACCAATTCAAGAAAATTAGTTTCAAGCAAGTTTGTCACATTTGCACTAATTTGAGGTTTTTTGTGAAAAAATTAATTTATGAGTAAATTTGCCACAAGTATACCAACTTTGGATTTTTCATGGTATTAATCCATATGACTTCAATAAGGTAACACCTATTACAAAACTCCATCCTTTATTATGAGGGGTTATTTCTTTACTTTCGATTTGCATTGGTTGTTAGCAAACCTATCTGCTGCAGCATTAATGGTAAAAAAATATGACCAACCACTAGTATTTGGTGTAATTTATGGGTATTTTTGGAATTGGATGCATCAAAGATTATTTTAAATAAACATCTCATTTCCAAGTAAACCTATTAATTTGATTTTAGAATATGTCAATGATATCCTGTGTGGCCGATCAGTAGAAAATAAATTGTCTACCAAAAGGGAGAAAAAAGATAAATTTGTGGGTTGGACCCCCCCCCCTCCTTTTGCTTCGGTCAAACTCAATTCTAACGAAACCTATCATAGCCTAAGTTGCTACTCCCAAGCTCTTTGGGTTTCTCTCTACCATGTGGTAGTTTCTCTTGGTCCTGGAGCACCACAAGTCTCCTTGAAGAAGTTTCCTTGAAGATCTTTACCCTTCGATTTTCACTGTAATAATCCCCTTTTCTCCTTCTCTTGTCCTGTCTCTGATCGTGTTCGCCTGCGTCTTCTCCGTCGAATGCTTCACCCACAACTATAACAGCTAAAACTTCCTCTTTTTACCACTCGCTGTTAATCCCATAACTATTGCCTATTTTTGCCCTAATCATGTCTCTGAAAGATGTTTGGTTCCCCCTCGATCACTATTTCTTTTTTTGTCTTGTTGACCCCAAAACCCTAAGCATCGCCACTCCAAGTAGTCAACCGCCCCATGTGGTCGCAACGGCTTTTCACCTGCAGTAGATCCACCTTGCCCAAGTACTCTGTTTTCCCCTACCCCATCATTAATCTCCCCGCTTAGCTCCTGTCTGGTCTAACTAGTTGTCAAACAGTAACCTTGATCGGGGGGGGGAGGGGGAACTCTAGGCCTTTGTCTCTGTGAAAGGTCCCCAACCATATTTCAGCTACCCACCAACTCGCGCAAAATATATGCTGTGTTCTTGGGAGAAATCAGCGCCTCTCTGTTTTTCCAATGCCAAGGTAGCTCTCTTACAACTTCTTTGAGTTTGTAAGTAAGATAGAAATGATGAATGATCAGATATATAATGAGAATTGAGTAGAGGCATTATGCAGAAGCTTGGGTAGATTATGGTCCAAGGATGATGTGATAGATGTTACACAAGGAGTATCTAAAGAAAAAATGACAGAATGCCAGTTAACATTATTTGGAAAATCTATTCTCGACCTAACGTGAACTTTTAGGCCTTTCTCATTACTATGAAATGGGCGTGGAAGACGGAAAATGTGTCTTGTACGATGCTTGAACCAGGTTTTTTTTTTTCATTTTCCTTCAAGTCTGAAGAAGAAAAACATAAAGTAATAGACTCCGAGCCGTGGTCCTTTGCAAGCAACCTCCTAGTTCTTCAGCAATGTGATGTTGACATTCCAGAAATGTGTTACGATTTTGACCATTGTCCTTTTTGGGTTAACCTATATGGACTTCCATTTGGTGGAGTAACGAAGGAAATTGTCAAAGATATAACTTCCAAGATCGGCGAGGTAATAGATGTGAAGTTGGAAGCCAAAGGGACTAGTACATATAGCGTTGGAAAAGCTTGAGTTAATCTTCACTTGGGTTCCCCGCTTAAAACAGGTGCGCTTCTCAATTTGGGCAGCAAGAAATTATGGATATAATTCAAATATGAGCAGCTCCTGCATTATTGTTATTCTTGTGGAAGAATTGGGCATTATGCCACACCATGCAAAGAAATTCCATTTGAAACTACAAGGCTGGAAGAGGATTTACCAGGTAATTTCGGCAACTGGCTATGTGCTGAAGTCAGGGATCTCAGCCCTTATGGAAAAATATTCTATGGTAAACATGTCAAACTCCTTCAAGGTCCTAAAGTGGTGCTAAAATCCCCAATTGCTGTAGAAATTCAAGATAATCAGCAAGCAATTAGAACATCAAAGAAGCCTACCCTACCTATTAGAAGTCAACATTTTTTGGAGGAGGATATGAAACAACAGGTGAATCCTTTCCATCATTCTCTCGCCATTACCATAAGGGAGGAAAAAGGCCCACAGAAAAGAGGAAGCAACTATCTAGATGACGAATCAATGATGTTTCTTTATACTAAACAGCTGAAAGAAAAGGAGTTTGAGAGAGAATACCAACCAACAAATGAAAGAGGTCAAAACAAGGACAAAACTAAAAGCACCAAACTTCCTACTTCGAAAAAAGGGAAGAAATTTTGTCCATACGGTGCTCAATCTTCAAAGGCACCATCCACCGATAAATTGCATCTTGTGGAAATTCCTATCACAGAAGAGGAGAAATCAACACATTGGGCTTTAGTGGCTAGCCCTAATAAGCCACCGGGTCAGCTATGAAACTAATCAATTGGAATTGTCAGGGGTTGGGCTCACCCCTAACAATTCGAGCTTTAAGAGCCCTAGTGTCTCAGGAACGGCCCAATATTATTTTTTTTCTTAATGGAGACCAAAAATAAAGAGTAGCTGGTGCAAAAATGGCGTCGTAAACTAAAGTTTCAAAATAGTTTTTTGGTGAATCCATATGGTATATCAAAGGGTTTGGCAATCTTTTGGGACGAAATGGTTACCATAGCTGTGGATTCGTCTTCCGAAAACTTTATTAATGTGCAATGTCGGCTTCATGAAAACAGGCAGCTCATGAGAATCACTTTCATGCACACTCCAACTTGTTTTAATGCTATAATACTCTTATGGGAAGAAATACAATGAGAAAGCACCTTCAACCATCTACCTTGGCTGTGTATCGGGGACTTTAATGGAATTCTGTATCATTGGAAAAAAGTGGGAAAGAGGTTGGCAGAAAACTTTTGTCTTACAGGTTTAAGAGACTTCCTACATGCATGTTCTTTGATGGATCTAAAAAGTAAAGGATGCACATTCACATGGACAAATCGAAGGGATGGTGAGGAAAATGTCAAGAAAATGTTGGATAAAGCCTTATGTACCTTGGAGTAGAGAATAGCTTATCCAGCTGCAGAGGTCATATCCCTACTAGTAGTAGGTTCTGATCATAGTTCTCTTCTACTGTCCCTGTATCCTACAACATATTGCAAAAGATGAGATTTCAGGTTTGAAGTGTACTAGGCTAAGGATGAGGATTGTAGCAGACTTGTGAAACAAACTTGGGAAGAATCCCAAGGCAAAAATATGGTTGAGAAAGTAAAGTTAGTAGCTGCAAAACTTGCTGCATGGAGTAAAAGAAGATATCCCAATGCATATAAACAGATAGAAGGGTTGAAAAAGGAACTTCAAGCCTTGATGAATAGCCAAGATAGTGACTATGATCAGCAAATAATTCAACAAATTAACCAAGAAATCGACTCCCTATGGCGACAAGAGGAGATGTTCTGGGGCATGAGATCACAAATTAAGTGTCTGCAATGGGGAGATAGAAATACAAAATTTTTCCATGTAATAACTATTCAACGCAGAAACCGGAACCAAATATCCATGTTATTGAACGAGCAAGGGGAGTGGGTTCGCAATTAGGAAGCACTTCAGGACATGACGGTTAACTTTTTCAGAAACCTATATACGTCAGGGGGACAGCAGAACTTTCAACCCATCCTTGATTATATTCCAAACTTGGTGGATGCAGCTATGAATCAATATCTTATTGCTCCTATCACCGTGGAAGAAATTAAAGATGCTACCTACTAGTTAAGACCTAATAAAGCTCTTGGGCCGGATGGGTAAAATGGTATATTTTTTCAGCACCATTGGCGAGACATTGGTGAAGATATCTGTCGGGAGGTTCAACACTTCTTCGAGACTGGATCCCTAAACCGAGCCATTAACCAAACACAAATCACTCTCATCCCCAAAATCCAAAACCCAGAAAAAATAGAACAATTTAGACTTATAAGCCTGTGCAATTTTGCTTACAAAATAATTTCCAAAACCCTCACAAACAAACTAAAACCTCTATTACTAGCCCTAATTGAGCCAGAACAGAGCGCCTTTGTAAGAGGTCGGCAAATATAGGATAACATTCTAATTTTCTAGGAAGTCCTTCACAAACTAAGAACTCGTGACCACCAGCAACATTTCCAAGCTGTCCTTAAATGTGATATGCAAAAGGTGTATGATTGGTTAGAGTGGGATTTCCTTCAAGAATGCCTAAGGAAGATGGGGTTTTGTAAAGAATGGGTTAATAGGGTCATGCAGTGTGTTACAACCGTCTCCTACAGCATCAAAGCTTAATGGTGTGTCCTTCCCTTATTTCTAGCCAACTCGGGGTATTCGCCAGGGTGATACATTATCCCCTTATTTATTCATCATTGTGGCTAATGTCCTATCCCATATGTTAAAGCAAGTCATACAAGCAGGTATAATTCGTGGCATCAAGTTTAACATAAACCGTCCCACTCTTTCACACCTATTATTTGCAGATAACTCTATCTTTTTCCTAGATGGTACAATCTTGGAATGTCAAAACTTGGCGTCTATCCTTCATCAGTATTGTTATGCATTAGGTCAAGCTGTCAACCTCAACAAATCAGGGATATTCTTCAGCAAAGGTTGTCCAGAACAACTACAGAGAAATATGGCATCTGAGCTGAGAGTTCCAGTTATTATGAAAACAGGAAAATACCTAAAAATCCCTTTGGATTAGGGTGCCTCTAAAAAAGAAGTGTTCGTGTGGATTCTCGCTAGAATAAATATGAAGTCGGAAAGTTGTAAGGAAAACTTACTATCAAGAGCGGGTAAGGAGACACTTCTCAAATCAATGGTGCAAGTTATAGCCCAGTATGTTATGTCCATTTTTAAAATCCCAATATCTATTATTAGAGCTATAGAAAAGAAGATCGCTAACTTCTGGTGGAGAAACAACAACAAAGCGAAGGTTCTTCATTGGAGAAAATGGGAACTTCTCAAGCTCACAAAAATTGAAGGGGGTCTCGGCTTTAAGGACCTTTTCACCTTCAATGTTGCTATGTTAGGAAAACAAGCCTAGCGCCTCTCTCAACACCCAGACAATCTATGGAGCCAACTCATGAAAGGTCTATACTTTCCAAACTATACCTTCTAGCAAGCAGAAAAAGGATCGTGCCCATCCTAAGGTTGGCAAAGTCTATTAGATGGGAGAGAAGTGATTGCCCCTCAAGTAATGTGGGCCGTTGGAAATGGTCAGAAAATCTCAATCATAGCAGATAAGTGGTTGAAAATGGGTATAATCGGAGGACCCGCATTAAGAAATGAACCTTCCAAGGTGGTAGAGTTGATAGACTTTGAAAATGCTGAATGGAAAGAAGACCTATTGCGATCTATGTTTGATCATAACATAGTGACGGAGATTCTAGCCACCCCTTTCGGCTTACCAACTACGGAAGATAAACTAGTTTGGAGGAGTAATAAATGAGGAAGTTATATGGTGAAGAGTGGATATTTGGTGCATAGAAAGAACAAAATGACTCCTCGAGATCAATAGCCAACAACATCCTACCAGGTTAACCCCGACTTATGGAAACAAATATGGAATGCAGCTATATAACCAAAGATAAAGTTCTTCCTATGGAGTGCCCGTCAGAATGCCTTGCCTACGATGGAGAACCTGTATAGAAGAAAAATAGTACCTACACCTATATGTCCCTTATGTGGCTTGGAATTGGAGACAATAGAACATACATTCTTTCTCTGCTCATGGATAACACGGCTATGGACTAAGCCATCCCTACAAGTTGAAGTGAATAAAGTAGGCTTAACCCACTTTGATGAATGGTTATGTAAAGTGCAAATAAGATCAAGAATCTCACATAAATTTGAATTGCTTGCGAGTGTATTATGGTGCATATAGAAGGATCAAAATCATCATATATTTAGAAAGAGTCCCCTCAATTTCCATCACACCCTTTTTAGAGCCATCAACTCACAAGACAGCTTTACCACATGAAATCCCAAATCTATGAAACGGAAGAAATAAGCTGACTTACACAACAAATGGCAACCCCCGAAGCTCGGTGTTCTCAAAATCAACATTGATGCATCTTTTGAGCCTACCTGCACAGACAAATCACAGTTAAACTCAAATCAAGAGGTTTCATTGCTCAGAATTGAAAGTCTTTCAGTATCACCCTTGGAGCCACAATCAACAAGCGAAGAGCTTCAAGACTTGAATAACAATTCCTATACCTCCATTTCCCCAAGACTTGATGTAACATGGAGGGAAGTTGAAGAAGACCATGAATCAAGTATGAATAGTAATCCCCTTTTTTTAAGAAGTAGCAGGGTAATGACGCCACTTGAAGCGAATGAGGGAAATTGGGACCAGCTTCACCTGCACGAAAATAGACAATTAGCTAGTTCCACCCACAACCCAGAGGGCTCGGCCCTATCTCCATCAACCACCAGCTCGGATGTTAGTAACAGGGTGATGACAAAACTAGCACACGAAGTGGCATCTGAAGTCTTCCAAATACCCGCAAGCCTAGCTCTCACAAAGAAGAAGAAAGGTGAAAATAGCAACAAATCTACCTCAACTCTACTCCACAGGTTGCCCAGACGAGCTGATCAAACAAGACATAGCAAACAAGACCCAAACAATGTCCCCTTTGACATAGACCCAAGTCCACACAGTAGCTACAACACAGAGCAAAGGGGGAGGCCAGATCTACAATTTAAAGAAGGTGAAGGTGTGAGCAAACAATAAAATAGCCTAGATCTGATTAGAGAAGAGGCTACTAGGATCTCAGGCACCTTGCAGCGACACCCCCTTCCAAGCAGAGTTGTGCCACACCTCAGCAAGGATGCCAGGACAAATGCTTCCTTTAAATACAAAGAAAAAGACACACATTTGCTAGATCTGGTCAGCATTCTTGAAAAAGGAGTGAATGCTGTTGATTGTGAACAAACTAAAATTGCCTATGAGTCTACTCAACAACCTCATCTGCCTTGCACGCCTAACGATGGTAACAAGGGGAAGATAGATCATCTAAGAGGAAATTTTGCAGGCGACCAAGAACAATGCTCGAGCTCAAAGCAGAGAGGAGCACAACTACTTCACCAACAGTGACCCCCCTTCAAAGGAGCTGCAGCATGCATTTGCAGGGACAATTTGGGAAGAATTATTGATGGCCTTACTAAATCTGTGGAGGTGAGATCGACTGAGCAAGCGGAGGTAATAGCTTTGGTTGAAACCCTAGATTTTATTTCCTCGAAGCTGGCCCTAAGTAGAACTGAAAAAGAGATACTCATACACTCTGATTGTAGTAAGATGGTGAATGGGGTCCTCTCTTCGAAGACCTTTAGTTGGGAGATACAACCACTAGTGGACCGGGCAAAGTGAAAAATGGAACAAGTGTCGGGTATTACATTAGCCCATTGTAGTCGAACCACGAACAAGGTGGCTGACTGGTTAGCTAAAGCCCATCGAATGGGCTGTCTTACTAGGAATTGGGTTAATAACCCCCCGTCAGCTCTTTTGGATCTATTATGTGTTGATGCTAGTGTTGTATTTGCTAAAAACATTTCCTAGTAATGCAATTAAGTTTGTTTGATCCAAAAAACAAAACTCAATTCTGATAGGCCCTCTTAAGGCAACCCAGCTCTAGCTTCGGTAGATGGACTTATTTGTGATGACTCAAATAATTAACTTGGTGGATTCGTGCAAACAGTAGTAGTGTGTTTGTCACTCAAGTAGAACTATGAGGCATTTTCTAGGGCCTCAAATTGGCAATTTCTTTGGGCATTACAAGATTTATTGTGGAGGTAGACTCACAAACATCCATTTTTCTACTTCAAAGATCAACTTTGTTGCATCATCTTGGTGAAACACTCATTTCTCAGACTAGAAGTATACTCACATATTTCCAACATGTCAAGATTCTCCATAATTTTGAGGAATGAAATGTATATGCAGATTGGTTAGCAAATTGGGTTATCCAATCAACCCAACAATGCATGTTGCTAATTATGTATTAGATAGGCCACTAATATGTTTTCTTCCTTTGTTGTTTGGGGATCAGATTGTCTCCTGTTTTATTAGGAGAGTAATAATGTGACCTCGGGCCTTGCGCCTTTTATTTGTCAAAAAAAAAAAAATCGAGTACCTCGAGAATTCGATAGAAATGCAAGACTATCCAAAGTATTTTCTGATGCGCTTGCCTCGAGTAGCCATTCAATGACATGCCGAGTATGTTCTCTCCTAAGCTTAAGTCCAAAAAACAACAATCTTGTCAAAAGTTGTCAAGCAAAGAGATAACACGACCTTAGAGCTAAACTAGGTTGCACCATTGTATTTAATTCCCAAAATAGTGGTGTCTCTCCCGTCTTTGGTGAGATTTTCCGAGGACTAAACTCAGGTTCGGGTGAGAAGAGTTGCTGATGATGGAAGGCCAACCTCCCTCTGGTTGGCCAAGCATATCTGCTCAGCTGCGAAGGTGAGCAAATCTGCTCCATGCATCAAACGAATCCGCATCGAAACTCAACCACTGCTACGCCATGCACGACGACTGCCGATCCATCATCCGTCAAACAAACTCTGGCAAAACGTCTTGGAAGCCCCGGCATTGCTCCATGCCGAGGATTTACCGTGATCAACTCGAAAATTCAACTATACAGTCGGAAAAAAATCGCGAGGAGTTCACCTTTGATTGACCTGTCTTAATCAGCCAAGTTGTCACCATGTGTACATGAATGTAATCGCGGGTCTTGTCTTTCTTGAGGGAGGTAAATACCAGTTCAGGAACGAATGCAAAATGACGAAGTTTTCAACATTACCCTTTCCACACTTCACCTTTGATCTCCAAGTTTGAGAGTGTTCGACTTCTTTAGTCAGCTTGGCTATGAACCTTCTCTATGATTTGCTTAACGACTTTTCTTTTTTGTTTTTCATTCTATACCATTATCAGCAGAAATTTCTCGTGTTAATTTATCATATGACTAATCTTACGGATAAATACCACAACGGTACGAGAATTGTTATATGGAATACTTGGCAATTGCTTTGAATTCGAAATTAGAAGGTGAGATATTCATTTGCCGATCATCTTGATCATCGTAAATTGCGATTTTGTCCATCAATAGTCATGTGTGGCTATATGATATCTTAAATCAATGCCTGGGGTTTTTTCATGAAATTTTTTCTCTAAATGTTTAAGTGAATCATTTACATATGTCGTCTTGGAAAGAAAAGATTCATTTATTAGATGTAATGAAATGTCGAAACGTACCAAAAATGGGAAACGTGCACGTGTCATTGTCTAAATCGCACTTATAGGTGGAAATATAAAAATTCCACCCCCCTACATGGAAGTTTGGTTTTGTAAGGAGCCCAAATTTGGTGAAAGATATTGAATCCTCAAAAAATCTGGGGGGAAAAAGAATTCTCTTTCGTCCCTCTATTTTCACACTTTTTTCTAATCTAATCCTTGTTCATTTAGTTTGTCTAATCAAGTCTTAATACCATCAGAAATTTTCTAATCAAATCCCTTCAAACACTAAATCGAATCAAATTCAACTTACGTGACTATCTGACGAGGCCAAAATATGATGCGATTAAAATATGTTGGTGTGAGTTCAAAAAATTTACTTAGTATAGACAAATTTGGAGTACAATGTGGATCAAATCTCATTGACAACAAGGACATCCTTGTTGGAAAAATTTTATCAATGCCACACTATGATATCGTCCAACGGCCCACGTCAACTAGGTTTGATCAAATTTGGTGCTGGAAAAACTGAATCTAGAAAATTTTTACAAAAGTAGGATGTCTTGACAAGACAAACTAAAAGTACAAGGACTTGATTAAGAAGAGTGAAAATACACAAGCGAAAAGTAGTTTTTTTTTTTCTTTTTTCTTTTTTTTTCCCATTTAATGGCGTTCAAAAGACCCTAAGAAAGAAAAGCTTGAGTGGCACTCTATCGTTAAGGGAGGAGGGGGGCGGGCTCCTTTCACTTTGGAAATTTGTATGGCAACAATACATACGAATATTGCTGGATTACTAGAGATCACGTATCCAAAAAAAACCTAAACCCTAGAAAACAGGAATAGAAAAAAAGGAAGTAAAACCATGTATCTTAAAGGTTTGGTAATTTGCACATGCCCCATCGAGGCCGCCCAACACATCGTAGACTAGACTTCTAACGTAACCTTCAGAACCAAGATACGTCGTCTTCCTTCGTTTGCTTCTTTCTAACAAAAGAACTTCAATCACTCCAAAGTCAAGTAAACGAAAGTTCGTTTGTTTCGCGAGAAGTCAATATTTAAGAGAGGAAAAAAGAATTATTCGAGGTCGGTCCGTTTATCTTACTTAGAAATATAAGTCAACAAACCAGCGCTCTCTATCGTTAAAGTATCTTCTTCTTCTTCTCTTTCATTTGTAATCTACATTTCCTTTTCGATAGCGATTATAAATGATTTGTTCCTTTAGTCAAACCATTAGGATCTGATCATACGCCCTCATAGATTGCACCGCTTTCTCTTATATAACCAAGGAAGCGAATGCGCTCTTTATTCTTCCTCACATCGCCTAGTTTGATAACACAAAACCGCCATAAGCGTTCAAGAATGGAGTCCGAGAAGATTAGGGTTAGAGATCAACCGGCTGGTTCAGTGCTACGGGGAGACAAGGTCTTCTCCCAGAGGGTCCTCTCGAGGAACTCCTCCGTCGACCACTCCTTTCGGGTTTGCTACGACCGGAGGCCGGAAGGCGTCCCCTTCCAATGGGAAATGCAGCCCGGGACGCCCAAGAACCCGCCCAAGGAGCACGATCTCCCGCCGCTCAGCCCGCCCCCTGCGGTGGTGAGCTCAGGCCTACCGAGGCCGTGCATCGGCTGTGAAGATCTGACCAAAGAGCCATCGAGCTGGTCGAAGCTGAAGTTTTGGAAGAAGAGCAAGATCTACAGGCGGAGTCACAACAAGGGCAAGGCCCCGAAGGGACCATGCGACGGGAAAGCTAGTGCGGACGTCCCTGGCGGTGGCCATGACAAGGTCGAGAGCTTTGAGTTTTGGAGCGATGGCGACTTGGTGTCGCCATGCGACTTGAGCGCTTCGACTTTGTCGACGACGCTGTCTTTCCGCGACGGTGCGAATTCGGTGGTGTCGGTGGATCACCAGCCGAGGAGCTGCGGTCTTTGGAATTTCAATGCGCTCGTGGTTCGCTTTGCCAAGCGAATTTGATATTTGGTCAACTTCTTCTTCTCTCTCTCGTTTCTGATAATTATTTGTCAATTTGGGATTTTGAGATTTACGTGTATAGACATGTTTCTGTTCATCTCTTTCTATTTTTCCTAGGGCGAACGTTTGGTTTATGTTGATTTAGATCGTGGAAATTGTATGATAGATTTCTCATTTCGTAGGAACATTTTCGTTGTATTTTTCATTCTAGATTTGAAATACGACGTTAGAGATTTGACTAATTCCAAGAGATTAGTTTTGCTCATGAACTTGTTTTTTTTTTTTTTTTAATCTACGAAATAAGCATGGGGCATGGAATTTTTCTCTTACACGAGCTCTTCACGTTGAGACAGATACCCAACCTCAATGGTAGGATGAATACCATTTGATGAGGCGTAGACATGGATCATCTGCAATTGGCGAATAAATGGATCGTATACAGTTGCCGGATCTATAAGTTATTTTCACAATCGTGTAGTAGAAGGCCTTAGAATATCTAATTAAAAAAGAAAGCCCCCACTGTTTTGCGGAGAAGGAGTGATTTGGGAATGGTATGGGACATATTTTCCTAAGGATAATAGATGGTAAGACTTGAAATAATTAGTCAATGAACATTATTTTCATTATCAACCACAATTTACATCAAATTATTTTTGTGGATAAGGAAATTCATTCATTTTAACAAAAAAAATTTCAAATTATTCATTTTCTGTGAAACATATTTATCCTAAGTTCAATTTTATTATGTTGTAGTCCATGGAATAGATTATTTTGTCAAAGTTCTCTTTTTCCCATGTCTCCACTATCCTAAGTGGCATGATTCGCCATATATATTACCCATAAAAGTGACTTTTATACATTATGCATCCAATGGGGATGCTCATTAACGAAATGTAGATAAGTCCAAGAAAAATCTTTTGAAATGTCAATTTTAAAATGGATATCAATCTATCTATGTAGCCTAAAATTGAATTGAATTAATAAAGAATAAAAACATTTTTTAAAGACTTTCATCCATCTTTTTAATATAATTTCAATTGTCATAAAATAAAAGATGAGAGATCTACAGAATATTTGACAATTATTTTTGAATTGAAATTTAGAACGTGAGATATTGATTGATTACTTACCAATCATCTTTATTATAGTAATTTTCAACACGGTCAATCTATAATATGTGTGGTTATAGTATATGTATAAAATAACTTCTCATGGAATTTCTTTGTAAAAACTTGAGGTTGTATCGGCCTTTGGATTTTTTTAATTAATAGTATAGATACACACCGTAAAAATTCACTTTGTTTCATCCAATAGTCAATGTTCAATGCAATAGTATTCGTAGCAGCTTAGATTATTTTTATCCAGGACAATACAATATGCAATAAGGAGAAAGCATACCATTATAGACATAAAACCTATTACCATATATAGAGTAAAAGTTACTTTCATTCCCTGCGATACCACATGCAAGAGAATTCAAGATCTGTGCTGTTTATATAACTTAAAGGATAGTTGAGCCAAATTAAAAGTAGAAATACTCCTTAATAAATTCAAAGTAGCATTTCTATGTAGCAAAATATTATATAAGATGTTTGATAATTCCAAAGTGAATATTAGGTTGTGTTTGTTTTGTGGAAAACGAGTGACTCACATTTTTTCTAAAATTGATAGCTTGTATCATTTATAAAAATAAATAAACAAAATATATTTTTATCTTTCACAAAAATGTGTAAATATAAATTATCAGTGATGAAAAAAATATATTTTTCATTAATTAATTATTTCAAGTGATACAAGTTATCATTTAAAAAAAATATTTTTCAAATCATATATTTTTTGCAAAACAAATGAGCATTAGTGCACCACAATTCATGCCACAACATCAATCATCTACCCAAGCAATTTATAGGGTTTTCAAATTTGCCAAGCATTATTCTTTATCTTACTATAATTTCATAAAAAATTGTCACTGCTGTCCTACAAGTCGTACGAGTAAGAGTAAGATGGCATAAAATATCTATATATGATTGGATCCATGTCGATACTTTAGATACTTAAAGTATATTGCCAAAAAAAAAATCTTCTGCTACATAATTACCTAATAATGTTTGTTTACCAAATTGGATATGCAAGTATGGGGTAAATAGTTTTCCTAATTACACAAATATTTATACAAAGTATAAGAAGCATAAGTGGGAGTATTAGTATCTATATCATCATATCAAATAAAGAGGACCCTCTACTTTTTTAAAGGATTATAATCCTTTTTTTTCAATGAAATATTCATTTTAATTACTTTATAAGTATTGGACCGATGGACCAATGTGTAGATTAATAATTCTACTTTATCTCTCGTGTATTTTAATATTGAAATCCGATTTTTTTCTATCTTAGAAACACCTTTTCTAATCTAATCTTGAAATATTTTCCTCTTTCGGTGTATATTGTGGACGATTTCTTCAATTGTGTCAATCATTTTCTTCCATTCCTTTATTATTCAAATGTTTCCAGAAGGTGATCTTGTAAATTCTTTAAAAATGTCAATTTTTTCACCAATACGCAACACTTTTGCTAACTTTTGTAAAAGTGCACACTAATTTGTGAGTATTTCAAAATTGAGATTTGAAAGATTATGCAAAACCACGTTTGTTCGATATTATAAAAAGAAAAACGTAATACCAAGAAATTGCATAAACTTATGTTGATAAAAGAAAATTATATCAAGGGACAGTTGTCGTAGGAGAGAAAAGATTTAAATTTTAAAATAGATTCACAATATAAGATTATATTGTGAGAGAGGAAATATGATTATTTCCTTACACATTTCCATGTGGATAGAATATTTGTAATATAAGTATTGACGATATTTGAGGAAGAATATAAAAGCTGAAATCTTTCAAAAATAGAAGGTCCTCTTTGCTCTCGTATGGATGGTATTGGAGGGGCTTCTTCCAAAGAAAATCTTGAAGAAAATTGGTGGAAATCTCAAGCTAAAATCCATTTGTCCCATGCCCGATCAAGGTTTCACAAAAGTATTTACTCGTCTATGCATCTTCAATCCAATTTGTTAGATCTTGCTAGAAGAACCCAACCTTCAAAGGACTAAGGTCAAAAGACCACTAGTTTAACCATAAGCTGATAATCCACTTCTAACAGTCCGATCCAATCCCACGAAAGGGTAAATTAGCTCAACTAATGCTAAAAAGAATTGTCAAATGAGGTGAAGACCGAGTTGTTAAACCAGCGGCGGAGGGGGATTTACGAGATAGTTAGAATGAGCTAGCTAGCTGAGAACGGAAGATCGAGAGAAGCCCCTTCCATCTCTTGAAACTATGTAAGAAAAATAGGTTTTTTCTTTTCCCCCTAAAGTGAGTGTTGTAAAAATTGACCCCATCTTGCAAAAAACCACTTACCGTATGTTTTAACATGAGTACAAACTTGAGCAGGTCTTTAAACTACTCACTTGGTAAATGACGGGGTAGCCGTGGGGAGTCTTCCCCTGGTGGGGTACTAGCTGAACCAAGTAGGGTCACCCTTGCATAAGGGTCCTCCCAACCGTAAAAAACTGTAGGGGGTATAGGCAGCTCCCAAGCCTAGAAAAATATAGTGGCTGGGATAACCTCCCGTAAGAGGACTCGGACAAGTCCTTAAACTGTCCCGTTTATCAGAGTAAACCCCAAACGTAAAATGGGGTAATGATAAATCTCTAGAGGGAAATTGACCCCATCTTGCATAAAATCACTTACCGTATTTTTAACATGAGTTAGAATAAGAAAAATTGCATGTCCACAAGGTACCAAATTTGAAATGAAAAAAAGCCCATTTTGGGGGGAAGGGATGGAGCCCATATGCAGTGTGGGCATGGCCATGCATGGGCCAGTAGCATTAGGGGAAGCGAAACTGAACTTCTTCGAAATATGTATATGGATGATCAAATTCAAGGCCCTTCCTTTTTGGTGAATTACAACTTTCAATCCTCTTCGTTCGATTTGGTCCTCTAGTTACTTCTTTTTTTTTTTTTTTCTTTTTGCGCAACGCCATCCTCTATCTTTCTTGGTTTGTGCAATAAAACCCTTTGTTCGAAAACTCATCGTATATTTAACAGATCAGAAATTCTTGGATTTGTGTGGAATTTCAGGTTAATGTCGTGGAAATCCTAATCAAATGATAAGTGAATAGTGTACGACCGTACATTTACTATAGGCATTAAGAATTATGGGTCCATTAAAAAGATTTTATCAATTATAAAGACAGCAAGGTTTTATTACTTTTTTCAAAAAATAACGTCAAGACGGATCTTTAGTCACGTGATCCGTGCAATGAGAAAGCATCTATGTTGAATAGATCCGTGATCCCTTTTTTCAAATGAATGAATGAGCAAATAAAGAAGGCCTCATAAATAAAATAGATCCACGGTCCTTTTTTTCAAATGAATGAACGAGCAAATAAAGAAGGCCTCATAAATAAATAAAAATAAAAAATAAAGTTATGGACTTGGGGAGTTAATTTGGGTGAGATTTTAAAAGGAACTCCTTTCATAATAATGGGAATGACGGTTGAGCAAGGACAAGACAGAGGATCCAAGGAATCATTCAGCTCCAAGCAGACGGAATCGTTGCTTAAAAGCACATATGGATCATCAAATCCGAAGTTTTTTTTTTCTATGAGTTAAAAATACAATGTTTAAAAATTTAAAAAGTACTAACGTCTATTGGATTTGATCCTCTAATTATTATTTTTTTGTGCAATATAAAAGTCTATTTTTCAGGATATGTATAGCCCAACCTTTTATCATCATCCATTATTTGACACCATCAAATCGCCCCAACAATCGAAAAAACAAAAAGCAAGGCTTGGGAGGAAGGGAAATTGGATTGGTCGCCCTACCACCGATGAGAGTCGCGGCACAGTTATCGTTGGTAGGTAATGATGCTTTATCAAAAGGTCCCAAGGCAGTAGCAAATACAAATGACAAGGATCTTGTGGCTCTAGCTAGGGATGTTGCCCGCCCCTTATCAAGGCCAGGACTGACCTCGCCTGGCATCAGGCGAGGGGAGAATTACCAAAAAAAGTCCTAAACCTATTGTAATTGTGCCAATTCAGTCATAAACTTTTTTTTGTCCAATTTAGTCATAAACCTTTTATAATTGTGCCAATTCAGTCCATTCGGCCGGCATTGACGTGGACGTCGGCGAGGGACAGTCGACCGGTGAGGTAATTTTTTTTAAAATATATTTTGAATTTTTTTTCGAATTTTTAAATATTTTTTAAATATATATTTTTGTTTTTGCTTCTTCTCCTTCCTCTAGCCGGACGCCGGCCAGAGGTGAGGGCCGGCGAGGTCAGCCTCGCTAACCACTGGCGGAGGTGAGCCTCGCCCAGCGACGGCCGCCTCCCCCGTCCCCCTGATTGTCGGCACGATCTCCTCCTCCGAGCTCAAGCGGCCCTCCCCGGCCATGACCGTTGCCAAAACCCTATTCCAGCGCCTCTGGACCGACGAGGATGAGATCGAGCTCCTCTGCGGGTTCCTCGACTACACCACGTAGCGCGGCGGGGCCTTGCCCTCGCCAGTGGCCGGCGAAGGCTGAGCTCGCTGGATCTGGCGAGGCTCGGCCTCACGCAGTGACGGTGAGGCCGCTATTGCCAGATCTGGTGAGGCTTGGTCTCGCCCAGCCATGGCGAGGTCGAGCCTCGCCAGATCTAGCGACGGCCGCCTCGCCGTTGCTGGGCGAGGGTCGCTTTTGCCAGTGGCTAGCGGGGCGAGCCCCGCCGGCCCTCACCTCTAGCCGGCGTCCGACCAGAGGAAGGAGAAGATTCAAGAAGGCCAAAAAAAAAAAAAATTCAAAAAAAAAAATTCAAAAAAATTTAAAAAAAAGATATTAAAAAATTACCTCGCCGGCGTCCACGTCAGCGCCGGCCAGCCAATTTTGCCTGGATGGACCGAATTGATACAATTATAAAAGGTTTAGAACTGAATTGGTATAATTGCAATAAGTTTAAGACTTTTTTGGTAATTCTCCCATCAAGTGAGGGTCAAGTCGCCCTCATGGGTGGGTCAAAGGGGGCTAAGATGACTTCTAGGCTCCATTGCGAACCCCTCTCCACTCACAATCTTCATTGCCAACACACTCTCTCTCAATGCCTTGAGCTCACATTCGGCGTCTAGAGCTCATCACCGGCGACGAGATCTCGAAGGCCCCTCCTCTAGATGTGGCCATTAATACCTATCTCGCCGATCTCAGCCCTAGCTTTCAAAGGGTCAAGGACCATGTGACATTGTAGTTACAAATAAGGAAGAAGGAAACCAAAGTTCCTCTCGACGTCCCCATCATCGAGGATCTGCCGCCATCCAGTTTTGACAAAGGAGTGAGGGAGCGACGCCGTCGGGCACTCTCCGTTCCTCTCGGCGTCTCGCGGAGAAAACTGAAGACCCTAAAGCACGTCCGTTGACGGCGGGAGTCGTCCATGGATGGCGTCAACGAATGACTTCTACGAAATTATCTTTTTTTGGCCGAATTTTTCTAGGCACTTGACTGCAGAAAGAGCACGTAAATCAGTGGAGTATAATATCGTGGACTTCGCAACCCTAATTGAAAATTCGAAATTAATTTCTCATTCAGAGAATAATATTAAAAGCATGACTTTGGTCTTTCGGCTTAGAGATGCCCCCGCCAAAATAAAAGAAAAAATCATTCGGCTCGAACAAATTAGGGGCAGATCCTGCCGTGCTTGAACGTCTTAGAAAAGTTCATAAAATCAATATGTCTATAATATGCATATGAGGGTACTACTTAAGATAATCGGTGCTAACTAAACTATTATGTCAATAATTTCTTACTAAAATTGGTTGGATGAATTATATTGGTAAATTGTCAAAAGGTTTTAAAATTCAATTGATACAATTAAAAAGTTTATAACTGAATCAATATAAATATAATAAATTTACAACTTTTTTGGCACTTTTCCGTGAAATTATACCATAAACATTGTAGGTGGATATTAAGGTATGATAGTATACTTATGACCTAAAATTGGCTCACGACTTATGAGTTTGATGTGGCGTTTATGTCAAATAGTGATGTCTAACAACAAGATGTGCTTTTGCCTATTCACTTGTACCAATAGTTCATGAAAAAAAATCAGGTACTCGATTAGGTAACACGATTTCTAAATTGTTTGGTTAGAGCGGTTGATCGAAGAACTCAATTACACAAATTGAGAAAGTTAAAGGGCTTGATTGCATAGCATAAAACTTAGAGAATCAATTCGTATAAATCTGAAAAGTTAGAAGGCTCGATTTAATAAATTAAAAATTAATAGTATTTGCATATACTGTTTGCATGATCGCATCTATTTTTTTTAAAATGAAAATCGGTCCACTCGAGGACACAAATTTCCAATTTACTTTGTCATCATACTAATGAGTGAGATGGAAAGTCGGACAATCAAATTTGACCAGAGGCAGAGGACTTGATCGGGAACCACTTCCCCCCTTACCTTTTCTATATTATAATTATTTTTCCTGGAAAAAAGAGGGAATGGCTTTTCAATTTTTTATAAAACGCGTGTGGAAATTACGTGCACGCGACATGCCGTTCGGTCAATCGTGCATTGGATTGGCTCTCGCAATTTCCACGTTCTCTTCAAAAAGGTAGTAAGTTCATGTCGGATCTTAAAATTTTATCTAAATTTTGAAATAAATTATGGAGAAATTATAAATCAATTTATTTGTCTATATAAGCTCATTTGTAAGGTCTCGGGTATTTTGCAGCGAGAAAATGAAAGACGGGCACGTGAATAAAGTCACTCCACATATACCTTCTACGAAAATTTATATACTAAAAAAAGCAGCAAATTTTAATTAAATATTAACTATGATTACGGCTCGGTTATTTACATGTTCACTTATAATTGGTTATTTCATTTCATATGCCAGATGCATGAACGATTCGTGGTATATAGGACGACACCCTTTTATTAATTAGTTTTCTTTGTGCTCCTTTTGGTTTTGGTTGGTTATCTCCTTGTTGCTATCATTAGGCTCCACAAATTGACTTTATAATATCTTTTTTCCCACCAAAGACTAAGCTTTTGCTTGGACGTTTCAGGTGCTACGCATACTTTTCCGGCATATAGGGGAATTCTCCAATAAATTAAAAAAGGGGAAGGTGACTTCAACGGTGTCGCGAAGGCTGACTTTTAAAATTAACGCATGCTCGTAAGAATACGATACACACACGCACGCACACACATATATATATAGATGGATTGAGTTCCCTTTGTTATTATTATTATGTGATTAACGCTAAATCACATATACTTATTTCTTAATCTTAATCGGTCCCAATTAACGTGTAAATAGACTCACATTCTTTGGGGAAAAGTGCCAAAAAAGTCATAAACCTTTTATCTTTGTGCCATTTTAGTCATAAACCTTTTTTTGGTGCCGATTTAGTTCTAAACATTTTTACGTTATGCCAATTCAATCATTTCCGGCCAAAATTGGTCTGAATTTGCTGACTAGCGCCGGCTGGCTGACGTGGATTACTTTTAATAATATTTTAATATTTTAGAATTTTTTTCTTTTTTTTTGTCTTCTCATCTTCTTCCTCTAGCTAGTCGCCGGACCTCAGCGACGGGCCACCTCGCCAGTGGCCGTGAGGGTGGCCTCGCGCTGGGCGGCGAGGCTCACCATCGTCGGATCTGGCGAGGGTTGAGCCTCGTCCATGGCCAGTGAGGCTCGACCTCACCAAATCCGGTGAGGGCAAGCCTCGCCCGCCCGGCGTGAGGCCACCCTGGAAGCCGACGGTGGCGAAGATCGGCGAAGGAGACGACGTGGAGCACGAGCCGAAGTCCGCCGTGCCGCTCGGCGGCAGCGACGACGACAACGAGGAAGCGAACGAAGACCTGAGCCTGAAAATCGTCAAGAAGGCACTCTCGGCATGCACCACGAAGCTCCCCTCCACGCCGCCGGGCGTCGACGTGTCGGAGGAGGACGACAATAGGCCTCGGTTTCGTAAGACCTCGAGGACCGAATCCGGCTGCCTCCTCGCACTGAGCTAGAGAGGTTCACCCTCGCCAGCCATGGGCGAGGCTCGACCCTCGCCAGATCCGGCGAGGGCGAGGCTCGCCAACCAGGCCTCGAGGGCGGCCTCGCGCCGAGCGGGCGAGGCTCGCCCTCGCCAGATTTGGCGAGGTCGAGCCTCACCGGCCATGGGCGAGGCTCGACCCTCGCCAAATCCGATGAGGGCGAGCCTCGCTACCCGGCGCAAGGCCGCCCTCGCGGCCACTGGCGAGGTGGCCGGTCGCCGAGGTCCGGCGACCGGCTGGAGGAAGAAAATGAGAAGACAAAAAGAAAAAAAAAATTAAATTTAAAAATAGAAAAAAAAAAAGAATAAATTTTAAAATATTATTAAAAGTAGTCCATGTCAGCGCCGATCGGGCCACATTAGTTGGCTGGCATCCAGTCAGCAAATTCCGGCCAATTTTGGCCGGAAATGACTGAATTGGCACAACGTAAAAAGGTTTAGGACTAAATTGGCACCAAAAAAAGGTTTAGGACTAAATCGGCACAAAGACAAAAGGTTTATGACTTTTTTGGCACTTTTCCCCATTCTTTGAGATAATTCAATAATTTTTTGTTATATATATGATTTATCAAAATGTCTATGTAATTATTGATTTGATATTTCAACCTAATATCCAAACTTGAGTCTGATCTTTAGATCAATTTTAAAAAAATAAAGTCACTTTTCAGATAGAAACGAAAACAAAAACAAAAAAATTATTGAATTATCTCGAAGATTGTGAGTCAATTTACTTGTGTAAATTGGAAAAGATTATGTTAAGAAATAAGTATATGTTATTTAGCATTAATCATAATATATATATATATATATATATATATATATATAGGGAACTCGATTGATATGTGTATAAAAATAATTGAATAAATAATAAAAATAGGTAAAAAGAAAAATATAAGAAGAATGACTCCATCATAACGTGAGATATAATGCTTGCTATCGCAATCTCTCAACGTAGGTTTGCATGACTTCTTGTGAGACCAATTCACCATCTTAAAAATATCGTGTCCCTTATCGTACCTCCTATACAAAATGCCTTCTCTCATGAACGCTCCCAAATTTATAATTCATAATGGATATTTCTCTTCTTCTTCTTTTTTTCAATGTTCCCTAGTCCGAGGATCCGGTGTTGAGATTTGTCTGGTGTATTCATGCAAGGGAAACTTCCATGTCGAGTAACCGGAGTTTTAAAAGAGGAGCAACTGGTATATAAATATTTATAATATTTTATGAAAAGGGTTAAAGTTGAATATTAAAATTTAACGTCGCAACCGAGATATTTTAAATAATCCATAATTCAACAACCTTTCACTTTTAAAGACCCAGTTTTTTTAGTGGATCTGTAGTAAGGCTCCTTTAATGATCAAACTTTTGCTGCTCGCAAAAGTTTTCTACCTTTACTTTTGCGTCGGTTAATGGAGTTCTTTACTCAACCTTACCAGCAGGAGTCGAATAACTTGACTTTGCACCATCATATTCCAACTTGGTGCTAGTGAAACCAACAATGATTTCGACCATTTTTTCTACTCCCACTACATTTGGGCCATTGCACATCCTTCGGATGTATAAAAAATTAGACCGAATTTAAGAAAAAAAAAACTGAAAAATAATGGTGCATTTATTTCATAGAAAATCAATGATTGAGAAAATATTTTACTAAAAATAATGATCCATATTGCTTAAAAAATGAATTAATGAAAAAAAATTCATCATTCATGAAAATATTTAAATATGAATTGTTGTCTTATGACGAGATAAAACAAAAAAAGAAAGAAAATAGGAGAAAGACTTGTTGTGGGCAATTGAACCCCTATTTTTCTTAGAAATCTTTAGTTTTGCCTATTCATTTACCAAATTTATATATCAGTTTGACCCCATCAATCTATCATTATCGACCCCACTTAGATCTATCAACATCAAATTTGATTTAAGAAAGTTTAAAAGTTATATCAGAAACCCCTTCTAATATGCTAAGATAAGAATAACAGGACTCTAGCTCTTATTTGCATTGAATTTGGACGTTTTCATGTTATTTTGGACTATGTCTACTATGTAATTATGTTGTGATTCAATTTTGCACGCGTAAGAATTGTGACTTGAATATTTTTCAATTACTCTTGCCCTGACACTCATCTGCTTCCAACTTATGTTACAATCTTGAAGGCCTCTCTTCCGGTTTTGATAATTACTATGCGATCTTGCAAGATCTTAGCAAGAGCCCATAGAGAGTCCAAGTCGGACAATATTATATTGTGAATAAGGAAGAATTTGTTTTGCGAAAAATGGATAATTTTGGATAACATTTATGGGTGAGTATGGTCTTGGTGAGTGGTTCCCAATTTGAAATCGAGAACTACCCATTAAGGATCAATTGTGAAAAATTGGAATCGAGAATTGCCCGGGTGGATCCATGGAACCAGTCCCCAAATCCCTACAAAATTGTATTCGTCAATAAATATCAAGTTGAACCTAGTTTCTATTTTAAGCATAAAACTTGTTCATTTTATATTTGGATTGAATTGTGAGCCATTAATTTTGATTAAAGATTGAAAACTATAGGCGAAATAAATAGACAGTATTCATTAGCTAGAAACTTTATTTCTTTGAAGGTCATGGTATAGTCTTCTTAGGGTTTTTCAACACCGGGAACATTTGGAGAATTAGACTTTACATTAAAAGTCCTAATCTCCACATAAGTTAAAACATTGATCGCTTTATCCATTTTTTGTTTACATCAACCTAATTTAATTATGGGGATGATTAAGAAGAGATCTAATTATGTTTTCAAAACAAGCACTAAAACATTTATGGACATCTCCAATCAATCCTCTCCTCCCTCTTCATTCGTTTATTTTGTTTTGGTTGAGAAAGCAAGTAAATAGATTATTAGAATAAAAAAGTAAGTAAGGGGTTAATCCTATTACACACCCAAGAGACAAAATTAGTCAATAACATATAATAACTACAAATATACATATATGTACATATATATTTAATCGAAATACTACAAAATAATTAAGTAATTATCATGGAATTTCCTTTTTAAAATATAGATATACCGATCTGGTCCAGTGGATGAGTGGACAATTCCATGCCTATAACCAAGAATTGGAACAGTACTCATTGGTTCCACTAATTGGAACCAGGTACCGGACCGGCCCCCATGGGAACAGCTAGTTCCGGTCCAATCCGGTTCGATTTTGGGCGGTTTGGATGATTTCGATTCTTTTGCACATCCTAATAACATTTTCTTGAAAATGATCATTTGTATCATTTACAGAAATGAATGGAGGAAATATATTTTTTTCATTCATGAAAATGTTTAAACATGAATTGTTGTCGATAATAAAATATTTTTCATCGACTAATCATTTCGAATGATAAAATCAATCATTTTTAAGAAATTATTTTTTAAATTATTTATATTTCATGAAACAAAACTGCCACAAGGGGTGTTAATTGGTCAAGTTCAAGCAAGATTAAAGCATGGGCATCGACCGCGGAAGTCATCCATCGATGGCATCAATGTATGATTTCTATGCGTATGTAGTTTTTGGCCGAAGTCTTCCAGGCATTTGACTACAACAAAAGTAACTTAATCAACAAGGAGCATACTAATGCTGCATTATTGTGGACTCCACAACCATGGTCCATAACAAAATATTTTAACAAAAATTATAGTCGATAATAAAAGCATGACTTTCATAATTCGGCCCAAATAAATTAGGGCAAATCCAGCCGCACTTGAACATAGTAGAAAAGTTAGTAAAATTGACTAAGTTTACAACATGTGCATGAGGGCTCGAGCAAAAACTACAGCGAAATGCATTTGAGGCACTAACTTATAACCAAAAATCGCCTCGCCCTACACGTACATAGCTGATATTAGTGAATGTGCGTGGATATGTAAGGAATCATTCGCTTCTAACTATCCAAATAGCACTTTATATAATCGAATTTATCATTTGCAAGATTGCATCTATCATTTCAATGCACGTAAGGATCTGCATGGCAACATTTTTGTTTCTTCCAATTTATGTTCTTTTGTTCCCTGGAACAAAAAAAGAACAGAAATCCGTTTAGTAAAATTTTTGTTTCCGGGAACAATTTCTCTATTTTTTTGTTCCTGTGAACAGTTTTGGAACAGAAACAAGAAACAAAAAAAAAAAAAAAAAATAGCTTCTTGTTTCTAGGAACAATTTCTAGAAATAAGTCAATTATTTTTTTCTTTTGTTTCTCTCTCTTATTGCGGCCACCTCCAACCGCCCGGAGCCACCACTGTCCACCGACCGTTGCCGGCGGCCGACGGTCGTGCAGTGGCGGTGACGGGCGGTGACGGGCGGCGGTCAACGGTCAGTGATCCATGAGCAAAAATAAAAAAAGAATAAATACAAAAAAGAAACTGTTTTTATTTTTTTTTCTATTTCAAGAGTATAAATTTTATGTAGTTACTAAACACCTTATTTTACTCAGAAATTGTTCTTCGGAGTAAAAATAGAAAAGAATTATTTCTGAAAAGAAATGTTCTCTAGCCAAGAAGCGTTACCATGCGCACCCTACGGAGCCCCTTTTTTCCCTTTTCCGCCTTGGCGAAATTGATCATTTATAGAATATTAGAAGTCTGACCATCAAATTTGACTGGAGGCGGTGGATTGGGATAGAAAGATAGCGACGATTTTGTATATGAGGTTTTTGAATCTACATTTATTTTCATCATAATGATACTTATTTTCCGCCATTGTGACCTTAACGTAGAGGTTTTTGGATCTACACTTATTTTCATCATATGATACATATTTTCTACTATTATCGTGACTTTAATGTATAGTTTTTTGGATCTACACTTATTTTCTATCATATGATACCTATTTTCTGCTATTAGTGTAATACGACAATGATGCGGTCAACAGTACATTGGATTTGTCCTCACAAACTCCCCGTTTTATGCTGAAAAAATAATAATAATCAAGAAGTAAGAAGAATGACTACATCTCGACATGAGATATAAGAAATTGGCCAGAAGTTTGGAAGAGGAGGGCTGGGCCACAGTGTTAAGCTAGAGAAGTTAGAACAAATTAGTCTTTTCGGACCTATAGTAATGAGTTGCCGGAGCTTAAGCAGGCGCGGGCGCGGGCCTTCGCTATACAATCCGCGGATCGGTTCATGCTCCTATTGCAATGGGCCAGGGATGCCCTTCTGCTTGGCTGTTGCACCCATCAATAGAGGTATTGACCACCCACGTCTGCCTTAGCCACAACTAAGGCCTTGCAATTGTGTGATGGAAACTATGATTAAGGTAGGTGCTTTCATTACACGGCTATTATCTCAATCACAACCAAAATCGCTTGTTAGCTGCATAGAGACCTCGATTGTGCCTGAAGTCCCCCGACCATAACCTCAATGGCAACCAAGATCCCTAAACCTCAACCTCTAAGGTTGATGGATCTCAATACATTTGAGATTGTAGGTATCGGTTACTATCGAGATTTCAGGCACAACCTATATCGTGGCCAAGATAAGTCCTAACAATGATGGCAACCATCGTGGCCATATGTAGTGTCGTCAAGTAACTCCTTAGCCACTCTCTCTCTCTCTCCATCCTTTCGTTTTTTTTTTTTTTGGTACTTTCTTTTTCATCTCTCTCTCTCTCTCTCTCTCTCTCTCTCTCTCTCTCTCTCTCTCTCCATTTTTTTTTTTTATTTTTAATTTGAAAATATTGTTTTTATTTTATTTTTCGTTTTCTAATATAAAAATTGCCATGTGGATGCCGCTCAAGCGGTTAACGAAAATTTTTGATGTTATATTGATAGTCAGATATAACTACAAAAAAAGAAAAAGAAAATGGCTGGGTGTTTTATATGACGAGATTAGAACGTGAAATTATCTATAAAAATCCCCTTATAGGTCGGGCTCGTATTATTTTTTTTTTTTTGGGTCGGTGGTTGGGCTCGTATTAAATTCAACAATAAGTGCAATTTTTCTTTGTGTACAGACACTTACAGCTAAAAAGACAATAACATTTGCCAGGCAAGCATTGACATTGGGCTGAACGGTACAGAGGCGTGGACTTCCTAACTGAAAAAAATTAAGGAAATTTTTTATAAAAAAAAAAGGAAAAATAGGGAGAAAATTGGTTGGGTGCAATTATTTGGAAAAACTTTAGTGATGCCAATTAATGCACTAAATATATATCGGTTTGACCTCATCGTGCTATGGTTATGGACCCTCACTTAATTCTCCACGTGATCAAATTCCATTTCGATAAGATTCAATCTACGCAAGTTGCACATATAAAAGTTATGTCAAAAGCCCAATTGAATACATGCTTATATAAGAACAAGAAGAATTGAAGATTGAGGTTTCAGTGCATAAATTTTTTAATTTTGTATAGTTATAGATTCCAACTCTAGTATAATTATAAAAAAGTTCTAAATTACGTCGATTAATCTAGTCATAAATCTTTCAATTATGTAAATTTAGTTCTAAATTTGCACAATAATTGAAATATTTAGGAATGAATTAGTCACTATTCAATAGATTTAGAACTAAATTGACATGATTAAAAGTTTATGATTGAATTGGCCATTGTACAAAAGGTTTAAGACTTTTTGAGAAATTTATTCCCATTGACTCTTATGTGCACTGAATTTGGACTTGCATCCATACATATGACTTTGTTTTTTATGGATATTTTTATGTTAAATTGGGATTATCAACATTGACTATGTAAATATGCCATGATTAAATTTGGTACGTGCAAGAGTTGAGACTTTAATTTTTCTATTGTTTTTTCCTAACCCCCATTTGCGGTTCTAACTTTTGTCACAATACCTACTACATATACTTTGCACTGTAAGCATGTCTGAATTGATTTTTAATTTCATTTTTAACTTAATTCAAGTCTCTCAATTCATGTATTTTGACAATCAAATTCCCAAACTCTTAAAACTTTCGCAATACTCAAATGTTGACATGGGAATTTACAAATTTATTTCATGATTTTCTGAAATTTGAACAATATTATGAATTTTGGAGATAAAGTTAAAAAAAAAAACACTTTTTACTTTTATTTAAGTCCAAACAAACAATCCTCAAGGATAGTCCTGGAAAGGCCGTGTACTTTATCATTATCTATTGCGAAACACTACGATGGGACTTGACTTGGTTAATGCAATTCCCGACAAGCCGTGTTATGTTGAGTTCATGTTTCTTTTGGTAAATTCATATTGTGTTCCACTCGTGTTTTCGTAATACGTATTTAATTACCACCCTGGCTAGGTTACGGGCCCCAAATGGTCTCATCAACCTTGTGTGGGGTAGGAGACAATCTAGCTTCAAGCATGTAGGAAAGGCACGGTGCCCTAATTGCAAACCTCTAACTTCCCGATACCGGCAAAATGATAAATTACGGCTCAAATAGAATATTTCATTTTTTAATTTTTTCCCGTTTTCATTTTTTCGATAAAAATTTCATGATACATGTAGAGTCCATTTTAGTAGTGCTCTTCCGGTACTTGTGGGAAGTTTTCAAATTACTTGGTTTCCTATTGCGTGCGAAATCAATGTTTTGAAAATCGAGAACACACATGTGGACTTGTGTTCAGAAACAGGCTCATTTAATGGAAAGGAAAAAACAGATGTGCGACCAAAGTGATCTAATTATTTCTAATCGGAGAGAGACCTGATGAAATAGGACACGTCCTGTGACTAGACATGTCTATGAAGATCCGAATTACTTGCACCTAGACACGAAGGCCCTCCGCATCGACCGACTTCTGCGACAGCATTCAATTCCATCGGCCTCCAGTCCGGTTTCGGAAATCCCAAGAGTGAACATCATTTGTGCCTGAAAGCTCCAGCAGCTGCATTAGCATATTTGGTATTTATTTTTTTCTTTTTATTGGTGGCCGTCGATTTCGCAGATCCAGATCTAGAGCCCCGATGGGGCTTTGAGAGAGAGACCTGCATTCACGTGCTCTTTAATTCTCGAAGAATGGAGGGGAGATCGAAGTTTTGCCACGTCATATTGGCATATGGGCCACAAGATTTTCCGGATCCGGTACCCCCATCAAAGCTTGTCTCTTATTATTATTATTATTATTATTATTATTATTATTATTATTATTATGAAAATTCCACATCAGCAATTTCGAAAAATATTTCAAACGTTTTGCGTCATTTGGAAAATAAGAAAATGAAAGATGTCTTTATTATAAAAAGGAGGCCTTGGCAAGTATATAGGCATTGTTCAATTGACTCATTTTATTTCAGGCAAATCCTAAGTTGTCAGAAAGATTTGTCCTTGATATAGGCATTGTTCAAATGACTCATTTTTTTTCAGACATCCTAAGTTGTCTGAAATTAGACGAATGATACTTTCTAAAACTGATGATTTTAACTAAAATGGATGGGGTCGAGATGAGATATTTGTTTCCTCTAGTCTTTCAATCATTACAAGGTACACTTAAATTTTGGACTTATAAACCTATTGGATGGATCTTACTTTAGTCTTAAACTTTTCAATTTAGCTAATTTAGTCATGACATTTTTGACGATTTATTAATGTAGTTATTCTATCCAAATTTACTTGAAAATCACTAATGCGGATGCTAGTTGTGCATGAAGTTTAATTAAGAAAATACATAAGATTATTAACATTAGCATTTATCATGCCATGTGGGATGGCTGGCAGACGGCTGCCATCTACATTAACAATTTTCGACGAAACTTGGCTTAAAATATCTATGTTACCAAATCGTCATAATGTTGAGGACGGAATTATCCAAGTTGAAAAGTCTATAATTCAGTTATTATTCAAACAATAAATTTATGACTTTTTTGATAATTTTTCTTTTGAATTGTCATTGGTTATTATAATTTTGTTTTTGTCGGCACGCGTGATGCAATGTGACTTTTCAAAATTAGAAAAATAGATAGAAAGGGTCCCGAACATCGTAATTGCATTATGTGGGAGGTCTTGTTCTTCCTTCCACACTAAGAATGCGTATTTTGGTGGTTGAAAGTGAAGGTCCCATTTAATCATCTAAAGATCAATACAAAACTAACGAACCCAATCGAAAGTATAAATTTCCAAACTCAAAGTGCTGTTGGAGGCAAAATTTGAAAAAGCTTATGAATTTTCCCGAGTCATAATGATATTTACAATGATAGGTAAGTACCTTTAGAGCATTTGCTAGCACGATCTAGATACAAGACCAACCTTAAAGTTATCTAATGCTACAATTCAACCACATATGGTATTTATATTTAGTATGTTAAAACACATACAAGATGTGCGAAAACTTGCCCTAACTAGGTGCTTAAAAAGCAATGCTAATTACTTTTCTGATTTACTATTTAGATTAGTCGAACCATGTGAATTAAGTCTCGAGAGTCATGAGAAAAGATTAGAAACATGATTTTAACTGCAGGGAATCTCACTTATTTTTAGCCAAAGCCATTAGGAGTATCACTAACTGGGCCATAGTTCTATGTAATATAAATTCAAACAAAGCCACAACCTGTTTATCTCATACTTTAGGGACAAATTTAATGATAGTCTAGCTACTCTTTATATATAGGGAAAATGACATAAATAATTCATAAACTTTTAATTTATTCGTTTGGGTCTTTACATTTTTTTACATGTTCAACTTAGTTCTTGAATCGTATAAAAATGTTTAATGTATTCAAATTTAGGGACAAGATTGAATATATTCGTATAGTTCTTTTTTTTTATTGGTAAATATATTCATATAGTTTAAGAAGTTAAATTGAATATTTATTAAAAGTTTAGGGATTACATTACACATTGAATTATCGCTAAAGAAATATACTGCACATTTGACCAGAACTCAAGAACCATATGCACATTGGTATTCTCCCTTCTCATTTTCCATTATCTCCTTAGGTCACACATTCTAACATGGTAGCGTAATTAGGTTCGGTCTTGATTTATTTCGCAAATGTAACTCTCGGTACAATTATTCAATCGATCATAAACTTATCATGCAGATGCGGATTTAGTCATAATTAATAATTTTCGACGAATATTAATTGGTTTAAATTGAATTGGCATCTTACAGTACGTTTTGGGATCGGATGGACAATTACACCCGTGGCTACCCGACCGCCAACTTCCGTGCGGCAGTAGAACTTTGTCGTTTGTCGTGTAAATTTTTCTTTTTAATAATGTTTTTTTGGTTGGGGTAGTAATTAACAGACGCCGAAACAACAGTACCATTAAGATTCTCCGATGTCGGCTTAAAGGGAAAACGACAGAATTCTTGGAGAATGCATCATAGCCTCAGAGGCCCACCGATGGGGACTCTCGGCCGTCCGAGCGATCCCATCATCCGGCACCGCACGAGCGCCAGCGGGGCGAACACAACCCACGTGTTCCAAGTTCCAACTCCCACCCACCCACCTCGTGTTTCCGTTGACCAGGCCAAACATCCCAAGCCAAGGCACATACGATCTTGGTTGAAATTATTTTTAGTTAGGAGACCATTTACGTCCAAAAGGAAATATTCATGTTTAAAATTAAGAATACGAGATATTTTAGGTATCTTCTCATGACAAAAAATTTTCTTTGAAACGAACACAATCCTAGGAGTGCGAATGATAATTATTCTGACTAGAAATTGATTTTTGGAAGATAAATAAATTTTTCTATTTCTATTTTGCAAAAATACCCGTTTGATAATGATATAAAATTTATAGAAATTTGTTTGATAACAATACAAAATTTCTTCATTTCAGATGGTGGTGGTGAAGGCGGTCGGCGATCAGCGGCAACAGCGGGCAGCGGTTAGTGACCAGTGGTGGGCGATGACCAGCGGACAATGGTCAGCGGCGACAGATAGATGACTGGTTGACAAACGATGAGAAGAACTTTTATTTCTCATTTCTATTCTAGAAATAAAGAAGTAGAAAATTTTTACTTATGATTTCTACTCCAAACCTATTTTTGTTCCAAAAATCTATTTCAGAAATAGAAAAATGGAATACTTTTATCAAACGGATTTCTATTCTTCCAAACCTATTTCTAGAATAAAAATTTATTTCAGAAATATAAAAATGGAATAATTTCATCAAACGGATTTCTATTCCAGAAACAAATCTGGAATAGAAAAATTATTTCTGGAACAGAAATAGGGAGTTGTCATGCACCCCCCAAATAACTAAAATTAAATTGTCGGCCTATGTAGAAGCTATGTTAAATCGATAAGTTACGGCCCATGAAATTTCCTATCTATCGTTTGGTATAATAAAGGCGAGATTCAAAACTCTAGTAGGAGGCCCGAACATGAATTGTTTGCTTTTAGGGGTGTTGGAACCGAACGTTTGTCGCATGTCTAACGCGATGCGCCGAAACAAGTTTGTTCCTTAATTATTGAACCAAACTCCAATGGTTAATGTCATCAAAGTAGATGGAAAAAACAACCAAAAACACACCCGACACCGTTTCGAAAAATTTCAATTTGCTAGCTCCATATGAAACCCTTCATTGAAAAGACCAAATTGATAAACTTTAGGAAACACACCGCCATCCTTTGCCATCGGCCACCACCACCCCATCGTGACCATCACTCCTACTGACCCCACCCCCCATCCCCACCCTCCTCTATCTCTCCCGTGTCTTAGCTGTACAGATTTCAATGGTGCAACTCGTGATTACCAGGCATTAGATCCCCACCTACCATTGTAGCTACTCCCATTTTGTGACTTTGTGAACCTGGTTTTTTTTTTTGCCGCTGAAAAAGAAAACTTTAAAATCGAAGATCAAAATTGAAAGACGAAAATAATAGGGTAGTTATGAAAATCTCACTCCTAGGCTAGGGCCTACAGCCTTCCCATCATCGTAGACCTTTCGACATGTGGTGTTTGCCTCTTATCAATTCATCACGTAATCATTTATTTAATTTTTTTTATGATCTAAATAGCATTATATCTTTTAACGACACCGGAGAACCCACCATCCCGACGTCGCACTTAAAATCCCGTGTGATTAGTGGGATTCGAACTTCTCTCCTCTCGCAAAAGATCATGGGAGCACTTATCCAATTGAGCCACCGCATGCGGTAATATTATGTAATCAATTATTTGTAGATCAATAGCACTATATTCTTACCATTGACGGTGGTGGCTCCACTGGGTAGACTTCAATCCTTTGGAAGAAGGTTAGGAGTTCGAAGCCCTTATAACGCAAGTTGTAAGGAGGCTGGCGTTTAGGTGATTGATGCGTGGCGCCGGGGTGATGTTTCCCCGCTAGCGACACCTGGGAGTTTACGTGGCGGCTGTCGGCCAAAACGGTTCCTCTAGCACAAAAAAAAAAAAAATAATAACACTATATCCTTTAAGTTAAAAATCAAACAAGGATCAAGGGTACTGAATGGATCCATCACTTTAGTTCTTATAGGTTTATTTACCGTGGATGGAAAGCTTTGAGTGAACACAAAGCTTGATCCGCCTTAAAATTAAGTGACACATTCTTAAATCAACACTAGTTAAGCAAATCGAATGCCTAATCTAACAACATTGAGGTGATCGAAGCTTTAAGGGAGAATGTCTTGCCGCGAAGATTGCTTGATTACCAATGACGGAAACTCTTAGCTAGTTTCCAAATGAAAACGTTCAGAATTTGAACTCTTTGGATACATGAAATTTGAGTGTGGAATTGGGGTGGAAAAATCAGAGATGATGGTTGGATAGAGGATTAAGGTGAAACTCATGGCCACAACATGGGAACGAGCATGGGCTAATCTTATTCGAGGGTGGGTAGGTTTTAGAGTTGGAACCTAAAACCTATCATGTTATAATTGATTCTCAATTTTTGAACCTTGGAACTTACTCTATTTGCTTGGAACCGATTTTAGAACCTATCATGTTTTTCCATTCTGGTTTCGGGATCTACCCAAGAACCTATTTTATTTTTTTCTATTCCTTTTTTATTCATTTTTTAATAGTAAAATCATATAAGGCTATGATTAACAAAATGATTTAAAGTAAAAATGAATGAAATAAATTCTTATCTATCAAAAACAATAATCTATAAGATGAATACATAGTCACGTACAATTATAAACGATAAAAAGTTCAAACACGCAACATAAAACATAAATTAAAACTCAATTCGTCATTCATCCATAAAAATTTAGGAGGAGTGCTGAGGTTAGAATTTAGGGGAAAAAGAAATTGAGTTTTGGCTTTTTAGCTTATAAAACCAGTTTTGAAACCGGTATCAAAATAGGGTGGTCCGGTCTAGTTCTCAAGTGGTTATTCAATCATAATCTTTTCCCGAACCGGTTTCAATAGATTCCAATGTAAACTAATTCCTAGATCTATTTTCGGGCGATTTAATCTGGTCCAGTTCCTAAGTAGAATTAATTTGGTCGTACATCCCTAGGAATGAGGGTGATAAACCTCAAATTTCAAACAGTTTAGCATTAACTAATCAATGTTAGAGTTGTGTCCTCGATGATGTCATCTCATGGTTAAAAATTGAGGTTGAAAAAAGAAAGGAAGTCTGGCCGGATAAATTAATGATGAGTGGCCCACTTTGGTTGGCAAAACTTGTGGTGCGATAGCGCTGATTGCAGCTGATAAGTTGCGGTTGAGAGAGGAAGCGAAAGAAGGTGATTGGAAGATATGACAACGTGACCATGTGGAAAAACATGAGCCTCATGTGTAGAATGGTTAAAGTTTGTGCGTCCTATAGACAATTTAGGCATTTTCCATGCATAAAAATCTTGCCACCCGTGGTTCTATCATAATATGCCATGAATCTCTGATTATGAACGATCATGAAATTAATGCATCCTATGCACGCTAGGTCTAGTAAAAAATCACGACGAGCTATGCACGCCTCATTTTTACATTACATATATTATACAATATCCATCTTCAACACGTGCCGACAAGATTTCCCTAAAATTTGTCATGGAACCTTATTCTCATGCAACATGTTAATTGCTATTCTCATGCAACATGTTAATTGCTAACCTGATAAGTAGGAGGAAAAATTTAGGACAAGAGAAGAAAAAGTCATCTAGTAGGAGCCCCATATAAAAGGAAAGTTGTAGGCGTACGATAAGTGAAGGACTCTTAGATGCAATAATTACCATTCGAAAACTTTTGAAATTGATACACCAACGGATAAATGTGAAGTCAATACATGGCCGGGGCTCATGACCAGGTTGCCGATCTTTTAAAATAGTCTTGAGTGGACCTTTTCACACATCCATATTGGGTTTAAAGATTCCCTTTTTTACTATCTAATCAGGGTGTACCATTGGATTCTTGGTGTTCAATGGAGCCTGCGCTCCTACGAGAGCCTTCGCAGCCTATTCGTCTTACAAGAATGATGGGCTTCACTGATGTATCTTTAATTTTAATATATCAATATTTGCACATCTCGCAATTCTAATTTCCCTTATATCTTTATCTTATTCTAGAAAAAGGAATATCCTCTACCAATGATCTCAAGATTTGGACAAAATCGAGAGGAAACCTTTTAGGGACTTGTCTAGAGTCGGCCTCAAAGTAGTCTTGAGTGGACCTTTTCACACATATAGCCAGGTCCGTCCTTTACCTGACGAAAGGCAGAATCGCCAATCGTCTGTATTTGGTCCCCGGTCTCGTCGCCCACAGATTCCCAACCTCTCAACGAGGAAAAGCCCGGACAAACCCAAGCACCTCCTTCACGTTGGTTCATTCAAGTCTTAATTGCATCGCCAAAGGTCAACATTTTCCAGCTTCCTTGGCTTACTCATTCCAGGACAAGAACATTAATCATGTCCATGGCTCTTCTGTCCGCCAAAGTATTGGTAAGGTCTTGTTGGGGAGGGTCTTGGACTTTTTCTCATTTTAAAAATTAATTCTAAGAACGGAATTTTTCCTAACGCTTATGAATCGACTACTACTGAAATGAGATACCCCCAATAATCTTTCCACCGCATATCAACCCTAAGTCGAAGCTGCAACAACCCCCTTAAATGACTGTTGGATCTATACCTATGAGTAATTCGCCCGTGGTACTAATTTTGGGTTGTATTGTACCTCTTTTAGCCATAAATTAGCTCGAAAGCTTTACTCCTTTGTAGGGGCGGCAAGCGATGGTTGGGTCGACGGTTGGCATAGACCGGACCACCTCCTTGCGCACGGCCATAAGAGTCCAACGCCCACCGTCGAAACTGGTTCCACGGCGGCGTGCGCGGCGGCCTAGAGCTACCACCGATTCACCTACGTCAATCGTACGCGCAAAGGTGAGACAGAGCACGGGGGCAGTTAACCATGGTTAAATCCAGTTAGGTGGGTTTGACTAGTCGGGTTTGGTAGGCGTTGGCTCCCTCCTAACTCTCTCTCTACACTTTCTCTCTCTTCGCCGTATAAAAATCGACATCTTCGTCCATCGTCGCTCAGTCTTTTTCTCTCCAATCCTCACCTACCCCCCCACCTCTCCTCGCCGGAATCGCCGCCGCTGCTGCCGCCGCCGCTCCGATTCGCTGCCGATTCCGGCGACAGCAGGGAGGCCACTGCCGGTCATGGACTCTTCGTCATCCTCGAGCTCCATCAAGGCGTCACCTCTCGATCTCATGGCGGCGATCATCACCGGCAAGGTGGACCCGTCCAACAGCTCCGCCGAGCCGGGCAACGAGCTCGCCTCCATCATCCTCGAGAACCGCCAGCTCGTCATGATCCTGACGACCTCGATCGCGGTCCTGGTCGGGTGCGTAGTCGTGCTCGTCTGGCGCCGATCGAGCGCGAAGAAGCCGAGGCCGGGATTCGAGCCTCCCAAGCCGCCGGCTGTGAGGGAGGAGCCCGAGCCGGAGGTCGACGACGGCAAGAAGAAGGTCGCCATCTTCTTCGGCACCCAGACCGGCACCGCCGAAGGCTTTGCTAAGGTACGCGTGTCGGTTTTTTGCGGGCGCTTAATCTGGCCGTTCTGCGAGCGCGCGCGTCGTTGACAATCTGCGTTGCTTTCGTCTTTGTCAAGGCTATGGCTGAGGAGGCGAAGGCGAGGTACGAGAAGGCGGCGTTCAAAGTCTTTGACTTGGTATGCTTATGACTTCCTTCTCCTTTGGGTCTGAATTCTGGTCAATCTCGTGTGATTGCTGCTTGAACGTGGAGAATTGAATATGCTTGAGTGGGGTGCGCTTTGCAGGATGATTACGCCGCCGATGACGAGGAATACGAGGAGAAATTGAAGAAAGAGGACCTGGCGTTTTTCTTTTTGGCAACGTGAGTTCTGTTCTGCATTATGTGGCGTGTTCGTGTCTGAGTTCTGCATTTGGCTTCCGTGGTTTTATTATGTGGTGTTTTGATGCTCTTTATGCAGATATGGAGATGGCGAGCCAACAGATAACGCGGCGAGATTCTACAAATGGTTCTGTGAGGTAAACTTTGCTAGCCTTTGTCGAAAGGGATTGAACTTGACTTCTCTTTTCTGGAGCTGAAATTTTAGGATTGTTTGTCTAAACAGGGTAAAGAGAGAGGTGAGTGGCTACAAAACTTGCAGTATGGAGTTTTTGGCCTTGGCAACAGACAGTATGAACATTTTAACAAGGTTTGAAACTAAACTTGATTGGTTCTTCTGCACTCTTTTGTGAAATCTGCTAACTGGAATTTTCATGACCTCTCGATATCCTGTATAGATGTCTTGCTGATTGCTTTGATTACTATTTTCAATTATAGGTTGCAAAGGTGGTGGATGAGGTCCTTGCTGAGCAGGGTGAGTTCCTATTCTACCGGGTGCCTTCCCCAGCTGCGTTGCATTTTTTTATGTCGAGTCTAGTTTACTGGGCTACAATATTCGGGCATGACTTTCTTTTAGGTTTCTCATATGATTATTTCTTGGGAATCCTGTGGTTGGATGAGTTTCTAGTTATAGTTAATCGAGTCCTGCCATGTGGAGGTTCTTTTTTCCTGTTGGGCAGCTTAATTTGCACTAAACCTAGCTTAATTGAATGCATAATTTGGATAAAGATTGGCAGTATTTATTCTTCTTCCTTGCATTTAGGTTCCTACAATGTGAGCAATTCTGCATATGTTAATATCTAGAGCCTGAAACAGTAAACATGGCTTGTGTAACATAGTGCGAGTTACTGATAGGACTCCATGCAAGGCAAAGGCCACAAGCAGCAACTTAGCCAATCTTTAAATCAAAAAACGTCCACATGATTTGCTGCATAAGTGGACAACTTGTGTGTATATCTGTACAATATTAAGTTTAAGGAGGATTTGTCAATTAAATTCAACTTCACATTGGCATATATTGCTGTACAGTTGACAGCATGGCATATGCATGCTAGATTAAGGGAATTTACCTACCTTAAAGTTGAGCCAGTAAAAATGCGTTTCTCTATCATCTTTTCTTCATTTCAGTCCTGTGGAACTCAAATTTCATGGAATAAAAAGGTTATAGTTATGCACTTCGGATTGTTTTTTCCCCATGATTTGTATCTCATTGGCTTCGATAGAGGATCATTTTCCAAGTTGCTTGCACTTCTCTCAGTTAGCTTGAAAATCTGCAGGTGGTAAGCGTATAGTGCCAGTTGGTCTTGGAGATGATGACCAGTGCATTGAAGATGATTTTACTGCATGGTAACAGAAATACTTAAATCAGCTTCCTGCCATTCAGCTTTGTAATCTTCTTTCAATCGTGAATCTAGTAAAATTAATCCAATATTTTGATTTTGATTCTATAGGCGTGAGTTGTTGTGGCCGGAGTTGGATCAGTTGCTGCGGGATGAGGATGATGCCACAACTGTGTCCACTCCCTATACTGCTGCTGTGCCAGAATATCGGGTTGTTTTCCACGAACCTGCAAATGCTGAAGTAGATAGAAGCTTGAGTAATGCAAATGGCCATGCGATAGTTGATGCGCAACACCCATGCAGGTACTAAAGTGCTAATTACTTTTAGTTTACTGTCAAACTACATTGATCTTCTTCCGTTAAGACATTTGCTTTTCTTCATGAAGGGCTAATGTGGCTTTAAAGAAGGAGCTTCACACTCCTGAATCAGATCGCTCTTGCACTCATCTTGAGTTTGACATTGCTGGCACGGGACTCACGTAATTTTTCTTCCTTAGTCACTTGCTTTATGTTGGTGTTGTCATACTGCTTTCATCCTTCTCTAATTTTCTCTTTGGATATTTTATGTGCAAGTATGCTGTTTAGAAACACGTGGGCACTTGCTCACCTTCTACTTCTCTTGACAGATATGAGACTGGAGATCATGTCGGTGTATACTGTGAGAACCTGATTGAAACTGTGGAGGAAGCATTAAACCTTTTGGGTTTGTCGCCAGATACATATTTCTCCATCCACACTGATAATGAGGATGGAACACCACTTGGTGGAAGCTCGCTACCACCACCATTCTCACCCTGTACTTTAAGATCAGCACTCACACGATATGCAGATGTCTTGAGTTCTCCCAAAAAGGTTTATTTTCTCTCTCTATTTTTTAACTATGTGGTTATGTGATTAACTACAGTTTACTATGAGTTAATGAAGTTTGTATGCCTCTGTTCTGCTGCTATTCTGATTCATTGCATTGTCTTCTCTGCAGTCTGCTTTGCTAGCTTTGGCGGCTCATGCTTCTGATCCTGCTGATGCTGATAGATTGAGACATCTTGCTTCACCTGCTGGAAAGGTTGTGAACAAGCCTATGAACTGAATCCTGATAACTGTTTATGTATCCTCTTTCATGATTGTGGAAGTAACTTGTATGCTGATTGTACAGGATGAATATGCCCAATATATAATAGCAAGTCAGAGAAGTCTTCTTGAAGTCATGGCTGAATTCCCCTCTGCTAAGCCCCCACTTGGTGTCTTCTTTGCAGCAGTTGCCCCTAGGTTGCAACCCCGATACTATTCAATCTCATCATCCCCAAGGTGATTTTAAGATTGCATTGTTCTTGCATTTGCCAAACCTTTTATCCAGGTTGCATTCATTATTTTGATGGCAACCAGCTGTTTGTTTTTTTAGTTTCATGCAAATATACCTGTATATACTGAGTTACTTATTACCTGCCGTTTTATTATTCAGGATGGCTCCCTCTAGGATTCACGTTACTTGTGCACTAGTTCTGGATAAGACAGCTACTGGAAGGATTCACAAAGGAGTGTGTTCCACTTGGATGAAGGTACACATGCATTGAAATGGTCCCATCTATTACAATCTCGTTCCAGTCTTCTTCCCTCCCTAAACATAGCGTATGACTGAGTGTCCTTGAAAGAAATCTTCTGAAGCTAGATGATTGATTAAGCATGAAGCTCTTTGGCTATATCTCCTACTCAGAGATTCTCTGCATGAACAAAGTGGAAGGCTAATTGTTATGGCTGTCTTTAACCTATGGTGGTTTATTTTGTTCCTTTATTCCTTTCCAGAATGCTGTGCCTTTGAGCAAAAGCAATGAATGCAGCTGGGCACCCGTTTATGTAAGGCAATCAAACTTCAAGCTTCCAACAGATGCTAAAGTGCCGATCATCATGATTGGCCCTGGCACTGGATTGGCACCTTTCAGGGGCTTTCTGCAGGTTTGTCTCATCACAAACCCATGTCTGTTATGGGTGCATTTGATAGTTTACTTGATGAACCTATCTAAGCTAACAAATTGTCATGTGTTTTATCATTCCAGGAAAGATTTGCTCTGAAAGAAGATGGAACTGAATTGGGAACTTCAGTATTGTTCTTTGGATGCAGAAATCGCAGAATGGTATTTGCTGCCCTCTTTTTTAACTTAATGGGATTGAATGGACAGCTGCTATGGAAAATGTAACACGGAGTCGTCCGCAACTGATTTTCTCTTTTCTTGTCGACTCTTTTTTGCAGGATTACATTTATGAAGAGGAACTGAACAACTTTGTTGAATCTGGTGCACTTTCTGAGCTAGTTGTGGCCTTCTCACGTGAGGGACCTACGAAAGAATACGTTCAACATAAGATGATGGAGAAGGTATTGCTCTACTTTACCAACTACCACTATTAGCATCAACGTGCGTTGGTTTTTTTCAAGTGGGTAATCATTGGTCCCTAGTTACTAATGGCTCTTTTCCCTCTCTTTAGGCATCGGATATCTGGAACATGCTTTCTCAGGGAGCTTATATTTATGTTTGCGGTGATGCCAAAGGCATGGCCCGGGACGTCCACAGGGCACTGCACACTATCGTGCAAGAACAGGTAAATGATATTTTCTCATATTCCCTCCTGACCCACAATAAGAGAAAAAGCAATTAAGTTCCCAGCATCATAAATCGCCACTTATTGGTGGCACTTGCCGTCTGCACAACCATCTCGATTTTGGTTGAAAATGTCAACTTCCATCAGCCACATCTGTGGGTTTGTGGAAGAGACGGGTGATTTTTATTTCCCATCAGTGTGGCCTGTCTCTTTGGGTGTGTCGTCTCTTTGCCTGTCTACAACTTTCTAGTGGTTGAGCTTTTCCAATAGCGACCCACAACTACCTCAGCTGACGCTTTCCTAAATAAAAACAATTTCTGTCTGTCGAAAGCAACACTTTCGTCGTGTTAAATTTATTTTGCGTTGCTCTCTTGTGGACCATGAAGGGCCATTTATCTTTTCAGCCCGCAACCACATGTTTCTTTTGCCTCCGTGCCCCTGTTTCTTTTCAGATTCCTATTCCTATTTTTATTCACCCACTAAGTGAATTGCAACTGGTGGCGTTACAGGGATCCCTCGGTAGCTCGAAAGCAGAGAGCATGGTGAAGAATCTGCAAATGAGCGGGAGGTATCTCCGCGACGTGTGGTGACGGATCTTTCCTGGGATCAGAAGCTAATATGAGATATAGCCAGGCTTTCACGACCGTGAAAGCCTTCCCTTGCCCAAACCTGCGAGGGCAACGACACGTTTTATTGTTCCATGGGAGGATTATATGATTCTTTTTTCTTCTTCTTCTTCTTATTCTGTGGGGGTAATTTTTTGGTTCTTGTAAGTTATACATAATACATTGTAAAATAAGTCATCTTTTAGGTACTATGAACTCTAAAATTTTTCTCTGCGTTGAACCTGAATTGGGGTTCGGAAGTTAGATGACGGAGACAGTTTCTGCTCTTGGAATGTACCTACCGTATCTGCTTTTGGACTATTCCAAGTCACAACGTTGGAATCAAATGTCATCTTGGTAGCTTTGCCTTTGTGACAAGATGCCCTTTTCCTTGGCAGGTGGAGTTTCTGTTGCACTCCTGTAGAATGTGGTTCAGCATTTAAATAGAGAGATCCTTCTATTTTCCTAAATTAGGCCCAAAAAAAAAGAAGAAAAAGGCCCTCTTTAAATTTGAAATTCAAGAAATTAGGCAAAAGTTTGGGGGGTTGGGCAGTATACCTGGTCCTACATAAGTTTAAATAATTAGCAATTAGGGCATATTGTCGGATCAATGTATTAAATCAAATGTTCAAGCCCTATAATGTGTCCTTTTGGATTATTTTAATGTTAATAGAGTTGAGGATATCATATATAAAGGTTCGAATCTTCTTGATCCCTTGTTTAGTAGGAAAAAGTAATAAAAGATTTATCATCATCATCAGGCGTAAAGAATGGGTCAAGGTAGTATATTTCACGTGATCGCAAATCTATCAGTGATTTTTTTCCATGTTTTTTATCCTACTATTATCATGCGTTGACATTTCATTTTTTTTTTCAGTTTTTTAGTATTAATTATGCAGGCTGCCGTCCGTGTCCAAATCATGCTATTATTATTGCGTGCACAACTCATGAATTTAATCTTCACCACCAGAGGACGAAAGAAATGGTGACACGAAACCTATTTAAAATGTAATTATGATTCCTAAATTGTCGCTTGTTACACATTTTCTTCAAAGAAAATATCTTATTCATTCTTTCGAATATTCAATGTATAATATTATGATCACTTCTCGACTTTGTGATTTTTTTTTCATTGTCTATCTCCTATTTATTATAATCATTTCTAGAGTTGTGTGGATATACTTGGTTGTGTCGATGATGACAATTTATATGTGAAGTTGGCTAACAATATCAACTAGAGGGGATGAATATGTGATTTCAAGAATTCTGGCAAATATAATGCGGAGTAGATAACTCCAAAGTGACCAGGTGAAATAAAAAGTGAACATAAGCAGAATTTGATTATATTCAAGCAATGACAAGCAGTGTTTCTATCAAGTAATAAATAAGTATGAGTAGCGAGAGATTAAAAACAATACACACATAACTTTTAGTGGTTCGGTTTAGTATAGGCCTATGTTTACTTTCCCACATCAATAGTCTACTGGCTGAATTTTATTAGTCAAATAATAAGAGGTTACATAAGTAGGTGCTGCTTATATCTAAGCATTTCTCCATGTAGCTAGTGCTAGATAGGACTCACTATCTCACATCTAAGCACAAACCATCACTTTGTCAACTCTTATCAAATGATTACAATTGTAAGCTTTTCAAAAGACAAATGAATATGTGAAGCTCTCTCGTAATTTGGAATTGTGAACTCTTGATCTCATATGCTCTTCAACTTCTTGGTCTTCTTTTATATTCCACAACACCTAAACTACTCGTTGGATAATCTTCATAAGGATAAGTTTCTAATCTACTTGTTGGACAATTGTTGAGAAGATTAGTTAGCCGTTGAGGTCGATCAATCAAGATTCCCACAGATTTGGTCGCCTATATAATTAAATATAGGTTACCAAAAATGGAGTGCTTCTGCTATGGAAAGAATCTAGACTTCGAGATGATTATCAATCAATCAAGATATTTCCCATGATTGAATATTCTGTTAAGACAGTCTTAGAAATTGATAGTCAATTAATATTTTTCTGAAGTGGGAATCCATACCAGATTACAAGCTGTAAAATATATCTTGAAGCATGTGACAAGAAATTGGCTGTAGGTAGTATAAGTGTTCTGCTTATATTAAGCTTTCGGAGTATTCTACTAACATCCGGTGTATATCCTGTTGATATCTGGCCGATTTTCCTTGTTATATCCACGTAGTTCACTTATTTTGGTTTCTTAGATATGATCAATCGTTCTTTCCAATAATAGTGAAGTAGACTCTATTGACGTAGTCTTGATGTCTCCAACTAGATATGAACTCCCCATTCAACTAAACTTGATCAAGAAGGTTCATTAGTTATAAAGAATTCTCTTAACATGAATATTACTTGGAACATAAATACTTTTTGCAATTATCAAGATCGATAACAAACATGAATAGTTTTGTCAATTTCAAAATGTATAAGGGGGTTTCCTCAATGGTATGGGTCAGAAGTACAATATAAAACTATTTAAGCCTTCATAAAACTAGTTAAGCCTTTTGAAAGCTTGGTTTGTCTTTATCGCATTTTTCCATATGAATTCCCCAAACTCTATGACTTTGAATGCACCAGATCCATGGTCCCTACGAGACTTTTTCCTCCATGTGAAGACATCTACGGCCAAGAAATATGGGTATCTTCCTAGTTTTTGCTTTCTTGCCATCGTGGAAGTCTGATGACCAGTAGAGGAAGAAGAAAAAGAAAAGAAAAATAATTTGAACAATTGCAAAAAAAGTTGTCTATGCTAGTGTCGACAAAATACAATGTAGAATGACTAGTAGTCACATTAGCAATTTTTGAACAAAATTGATCAAAATGACTAAAGTGGCAAATTGTCAAAATTATTTAGAACTAGGGAAAGTTTATGATTGAATTGTCATAAGTACAATAAGTTTATTAGGTTTTTGGTAATTTTTCCCTCTTTTCTTCCTTTTGATAAAGTCCTCAGGCCGGCAGAGTTTGGACCATTTTCCTTACATCCCCCATCTTTAGCCCACATCGGCATAAAATTGAAATATATTTACAAGTGCTCTTGCGACATTAATCAAGTAACTCTAAACAAGAATATATGGCGCTTTTTAAACATTAAAATTTAAATTTCAAAATGGAATTGACATGAAAATAACCCAAAATGAACTATACCAATATGCATTTGATTGTAAGAAACTACAATGCATTCATAATGTTATTCTTATTCTAACTTTTACATACGTTGTCTTGAGTTACTTTTCTTATTTGGAGAGGCATGGATTAGTAGTTAATTATTTCGATAAGAAAAGATCTAGCGACAACCCTTAAAATATGTAATTACTAAATTGCTGAATTTTTGTTGCTGCCAAGTTAAGTGTTGATATCTAAGTAAATTACAAATTTGCAAGTGAAGTTCATTTCCAAGGTACTTTTTTTTTGGTTTAATTGTCAAATTAAAAAAAATTGTGTTTAGTGAAATAATGAAAGACTAACTAAAAGAGTTTCTTGTAATATTCCATATCTTCAATTGAGAGAGAGAGAGAGAGAGAGAGAGAGAGAGAGAGAGAGAGAGAGAGAGAGAGAGAGAGAGAGAGAGAGAGAGAGTTATGAATCATGACGCATTCATCTTTTCCATCACATATTTGTTATTCCTAGTTTATGTTCATACAATAAGACGTTTGGAACTAGATTGAGACTTTGAAAATACTACTTAATCTTTTTACTTTCATTTACCGAAATTTAACCTTTTATAGACTCCTCCTACTGAAGTTGAACGTATTGACCGTGCTGACGTTTTTTCCTTTTTAACTTACAAGACTTGAAAACTTTTATTTGGAAAAGGACAACTCATTGAATTAAATGTTTAAACGTCAGAAAGCATATTTTTGTTATAATTGATAAAACATTTCTTGAAGTTAATCCCGCTTAATTTGGAATCTGAGCCATAACTGAACTTGAAGGAATCTCGGGCCCTATAAGAAAAGTTCAAATTGGATTCTTGCCAGCAAGATCGTGTGTGATCGAAAAAGGAAAGTTAATTTCCCACGAGACTTCTTTTCTTTGTTGAATACCACTCCATGTAGATGTGGTTGAAGGGCTCATAGTCTTTTGCATATAAATAAACTGTTGTCGAGTTTAATCTGGTGTGCATACGATGAGTGAACTTAATATGTGTGAAAACTCACAAGATACACAAAGAGCGAACTCATCTTTAATTATTATAGTGGAACCATCTTGTCGATCTTTCTTGGTGAACTAGGCACATCATTGACCACACAAATCTTCTCCGTTCAGATTTTAGTTCTGCAGTTTATTATTCGCTTGAATCGTTCGTTCGTTCGTTCCCACTTTCATGTTAGTCTAACAATAATAAATTAGATTAAGTTAGATTAGAAGGGTTGAGAGAAATAGGCTCATAAAATCTCAACTACTTCAGTTGTCAAATGGTCCATTGAAAACAATTCAATAGTGCCCATGGTTTCGGACAAGAAAAAGATGCGCCATAATACCACCACCCCATGTGGTGCGGTGGTTGTTCAAGGTTGCTCGAAGTAGATCTCGTTTTCCATGAGAAATCACTTAACGTTCAAAGCGTCCACTATCCACCGCCCACACAAAGCCTACCCTGAATTTTGCCGGTCGCTGTATAGAATCGACATTAAAAATGGTTCGTGGACATTTGAGAAATTCTCAATATTCAGTCCTTGATTTTACTGAAGAAAAATATGGGATCTGATTCGATGTGGTTTGGCATTGATGTTTAGTTTCTACTTGAAGATGGGTTGGATGGTACAGGCCAGACATGATGTAAAAGAATGCTGCCCGAAGTGATTTTACATTGGCCAGCAAGATGCTATGGCCCCAGCTATTTTGGTTGTGGCAATAGCATTATCCTCAATGATATCAACTTTTTGAGAAACTTATAATGAAGAAAAGAAAATTATACGAAACTAAAGGCCAAAAAATGGCAAATCTTGTGATATCTCCATCAAATTCTATTGGTCTGTCTTTGCTAATAACTTTAACTACGTGAAATACTATGAAATCGGTTAACCACTATTTAGTGATGTGTTTGGGAACATATTACCAAAGTACTTTGAGCCTCCGAAGGTTCTTGTGTAAATGTTAAGGTGTTTAGTGAAGGAATTTGAAACCCTTTTGGAAAATGAGTGCATTTCTAAAGCCCACTAGAGACCAGCAATTGCCAGAATTAATGAAATTTTTTATTTCAATTTTTCCCTTACCAATTTTTCCTATCCCTCTTTTACCCCTTAATTTTTCCTTGTTCATTGTCTCTTCCATGCAGACCTGGGATTCACGGAGGTGGCTCGAAGAAGATTTATGGACTCTAGCGTGGGGCTGCTGGTCTAAAGCTCAGCCGAGGGTCGTGGGTTTCATAGGCAAGATCTGGGGGGTGGCAGCTCAAGTGAAATCCAGTGAGTCAAGGGTTGGTGAGGCTTGTCGAGGGTCGTTGAGGGTTGCTGGGTCATGTGACTTGGGCATTGCCTTGCCTAGGGTCTTGTGACCTTGGCAATGAGCTGTTGCTGGAGCTTTCAGCCTTCCCATGCTGCTGAGCATCCCTCATGCTCACCCATTCTTCCTTTTCTCATTTTTAAATTTCTAACGGAAGTCCTTTATAAAGTTTGAGTGCTTATCTATCATTATGTAAATGCTCTCTCAAACACGCTCTTAGTACTATAAGTGAACTTTTTATTTCCTCAAAATGCAATCGAACTTATGCAAATCTCATTAGCGGCCTTCGACATGCTTTCCTTTTTCATTTTCTGTAGCGATCATGTGGTACTTTAACCTGGTATTTGCTCACGAGACCAAGTCCTTTCCCTCATTCCGCTCTAATAATGCCCATATTTGGAAGGGATTACTTCTTCTTAGCATGGCCCCAAATAGTTGCATCAAGTCGGAATTGAACTTGTGAGCTCATAGCCTTTGAAGTGACTCCAATCGACAAGAAAGATTTTTTAACATACATGTGCTGCGGGTCCAGGACACATGATGCATCAAATTCGATAGGTCTCGCGTAGAGCTAATATGATGCTCTGACTCACGTGTTAAACTAACATATTTATGCAAATGGCAGGCGTTCGGTGTATGCATGCCAATGTCTACCTGATTGCATTCTCGTTCCACTCTTTTGGGCAATGGGGTTAGGTCAAGTTCTCGTTCTATCTGGTTCCTCAAATCTCAGCCTCGTGTGACATAACACAAGGCGATATGAAAGAGATGTGGACGTTCGGTTTCGGCAAATGCTCAAATTTCCTGGTGGGACATCATTTCAGCACCACCACTACGAAAGTTTTAAACGATTTTGGGGCAAAGGCACAGAAATCTTAGGCATGGAACCGTGGTCGGACCTACTCGCGGTGGAGTAGTTTGAGGCCCCATATGCCACACGTAAAAGGATGGCCAGATTGACACCAGAAAAGTGATGGTACCTCTCGTAGCATAGCACGGTAGAAGATACGAGTTTTGGCACCTCATGACTATCGATATAAGTTGAGGCAGTACAAACTACTAGCAAAGCAGAGACTCTCTGAGCCCTCCCAGGTATACAAAAAGCTGGACTGATCACACAAGAGGAGACAATGTTTGGTTGCAGGGTAACCTCACCAAACAGCAGGAGTCTTTGACTCCAAGTTAGAGCTGTCCCGCCTGCCTAGTAACTTAAGTGGGCTGACACAATTGTGTTCCTTATTTTTACGTACTAGTATCTGCACGACCAGTCCCTCTAGTTCCTCTCCATATATATTTTTTCCCCAGGATGAGGGAATACCCTCATAATGTTTTATGTCAAAGGTTGCCAAGGTACAATGACTCCGGACAAATCAATACGAGGACTTACCGAGGTCCAGTCTTATGGGAAGGTTTCCTACCACTATATTTACCGAGGCATAAGAGCTACCTCTTTCCCTTGAGTTAAATGCTGAGGGACACATCAAATAGAGGCAGCAGCTATCAGCTGACTTACCCTTGCAAAAGGCAAGTCCCATTATTTAGCAAAAAGGGCATGGGGACTCCCACCCTGGAGGGGTAACGTTGACATTGATGATGACATTGCCATAGTTGGGAGAAGCTGACGAGAAGAAAAAATGACTCAAATTGACCTTAAATTAAACATCTACCACGCAAAGAGCATCAAGTGATATAATGGCTAGCATAATGAGATTAGCCTGGTACTAAACATGAGGACTCCCACCCTGGAGGGGTAACGTTGACATTGATGATGACATTGCCATAGTTGGGAGAAGCTGACGAGAAGAAGAAATGACTCAAATTGACCTTAAATTAAACATCTACCATGCAAAGAGCATCAAGTGATAATGGCTAGCATAACGAGATTAGCCTGGTAATAAACACGGCATATATTTTCACGAGGTCACGAGTTTGATTTACATGGTAAAAGAATCTCCAAACGGCTTGTGCAGTTGTGGGGAAAGATTTCCCGGCTACTAATATTTTGTTAAGGTTGCACCAATGGGCTTGCCAACTTCAAACTTTCGGATTGCAGGTGATGCGAATTAGATTTGGCTCAAATTTAATATTCAATAGCGAGTATCAGAACCTCGTAATAAGGGCCACAGGGGACTATGAGCCCTGATTAATCCTTCTCGCTATCTTATTTGTGAGGAAAACATCTGATGCTAAACTAGTAAGAAGCTGCTTGTACTAATAGGAATAAAAATGTAATGGGCCACCATTAGTTTGGCCCATTTGTACAAGACGTAGGGCTCTCGCTTTAAAAGCTGAACAATACTTTCCTCCATCTTTAATCAGAGGAACTTCTTTCCAATCGTACCTCTAGTCGGTAAGTTACAAATAATGAACATCAATAACATGAAAACATAACTAAAAATAATATTGATAGGTGCATGCAAGTAACCACTATCAGAAAAAAGTGCCTAGAAAATGGTCTCCTTCAGCTAGGGAACGGAGGAAAACACGTCCATAAATATCAAGCCCTCGTCACTTCCTTACAGCACCTTACGGCCTAAAAGGTGCCTTAAGGAACCCGTTATATTCACCTTCACCGGAAGCTCATTAAGATGTGCGTGGTCGCCAGGAGAATGATTTGGACCAATTCCTTGGTCACGGAGATCCCCTAAATGCTGTTCACACTTAAATTTTACTCAGAAATTCTTCTTTTTGTATTCTCAAAAATTGGAATGTTGGTACCTAACGAAATATCTCTGCACTGCTGATCCAATTCTGGCATTTCGTGCTTTTGGTGCTAGTAAGTGTCACCACGCATTTGTGTTGTGCTTCGCGCAATCAGTCATTTCCTTTAACGCGTTATGCATTATGCACTGTGCACCGCATCTGCACTAAATCTTAATTACTGCACTCTGGGGTTTTGGGAGTGATTGGACCGGCTTCCGGGCATAAGTGTTTTGTCAGTCAGTGCCTCCTGGTCATACATACTTATTTTTCTATTTTGGGAAGTTTATTCTTTAAATAAAAAGATCGTGAATTAGGGTCTTGAGACATATTCTGACAAAAATTAGCTCTCATAAAAATCTAAAGAAATTAGAAAATGGTCATTTCTGAATTTTGGTTATTTGATCGGGGAACTAGTTGGACGTGATGTGTGACCTGGCTGGTCCATTGGATTAGCTCGTATATCGCTATGGTCTCGGTCCACTTTGCTCGATCAGTCCATTTTGTTAAGAGTCCGTTCAGTACTTATTTCCCCCGTCCACGTCCCCCGCATTTTCCTTGTGGGCCAACCTCCTTTCCATACATTCGTCAATGCACTGATTACTTGTTGGTCGATGTATTCAACCCCTTGGATTACATGGATCTCACATGAGTAGCGCCTTGATGAGCCACCGCTTCACTGCTGGTCTGAGCCTCGATCGAAGTCGTTGGCCATCGCCACTCGGTGCCTTCATCATCTAGCACGTGAGCTACCCATTCCAGTTTGAATTGTGTGCTTCCATATAGATGCCGATTGTCAGTGAGGTCGACCCTGAACCATCACTTATCTGACCTTAGCCATCTCTGAGTTGATGCTGCCATAATTCACTAGTGCCACCAGTGATCTCATCCACGACCACTGACCCCACTTTGGTGAGCACTAACTTATTGCTTTGCTAATTCCATTATCATGGTAGAATTACCAAAAAAGTAATAAATTTATTACAATTGCGTTAATTCAATTATAAACATTTTTTTTGGCTAATTAAGTCTTAAGTTTTTTTTGACCAAAAAAAAAAGTCTTAAGTTTTTTGCATTTGTACCAAATCCGTCCATTTGATCAAATTTGATTGGCTAGCATTGATGTGGTACAACCAATATTAACGTGACATTGCTAATGCTTATGTATACAATTTTAATAATTTTTTTGGTATTTTTTCTGTTTTTATTTTCACTTCTCTTTTTTTTCCCCCTCTTCCTTCTTCCTCTAGCTAGTGAGGCTCACCTTACCATCGTTGGGTGAGGCCGACGAGGCTCGACCTCCCCATTGCTGGGCAAGGTCAGCCTTGTTGAATTTGGCAAGGTTTGCCTTGCTAGTGGCTAAGCGAGCTTACCCTTGCCCAGCAATGGCGAGGTTGAGCCTCACTTGGGGTGTGCGAGGTTGACCTAGTGAGGCTCAACTTCGCCAACCCTCACCTCTAGCCAATTGCCTTGGTTCAACGACTAGCCAGAGGAAGAAGGAAGAGGAAAGAAAAAATAAAGATAAATAAAGGAAAAGAAAAAATAGTTTTAAAATTCGAAAAAAAATTTAAAATATTACTTAAAATCGTCCATGTTTGCTCTGGTCGGTCAAATTTGGTTAGATGGATTGAATAGGCACAAATGTAAAAGGTTTAAGACTCCATTAGTAAACAAAAATAAAAATAAAAATTTAGGATTGAATTAACACAATTACAATAGATTTATGATTTTTTTGGTAAATTTTCCCCATTACTAGTAGAGGTATTAGTAAATATTCATTGTATAGGATCCATGCTAGACTTGAGTACCAGGTTTTGACTAAACTTTAACTAGTTGGTTTGTGTGCTACATGCAATTGCTATTGCTTGATTTCAATGAACTTAACATTGAATTGCTAAGTCACATGATGCAATTTCGATTTTAAGGGAGGAATATGTGTAGATTTGGTGGTAGTTATCTAGTCAATGCTAGAAATTGATAGCATGCTTGATTACACTTTAAAGCTGCAAATTCTGCTGAGAGTTTGTGCAAAGTTGGTGTAAAACATTTATTGTCCAAATTTAAGTTGTGGTTTAATTGCCTTACTCCAGGTTAATTTTTAGCTTAATCAAGTTTAGTCTTGTTACTAGGCATTCCATGTGGACTTGTGCCTAATTAACCCTTAGCTTGAACCATATAAATCAAAGGAAAAATTAACTCATGAGTCTAGTGAAATATAAAGTAGAAAAGAGAATTGGGGAATTTTCCATATAATTCGATATGTATAAAAGAGTGCATAAAGAGCTTATTTATTGGCTTTATGATATGTTATTTTATATAATAACATATATAAATCAAGATATTCACAATCATTTGGAGATATTTGTGTGATTTTGAGAGAGACAGAAAATCAATAGAAATATTCTAATTATTACTAATATAAGAAAATATCCTAATTATCTCTAACATACTCCCTTAAACTCAAGATGACATCGAAGAAGTCAACTAGAGTTTGAATTAATGTTGCTCAATGCCATGAAAACTTGTTTCTCTTACGATACAATGGGGCATTGGGCTTGTTGATCCATGGTAGGGTAGTGTGTGAGATAGTCTTCTAGATCTAGCTTGTTTGAGGGTGCTGGGTTTGGTGGTAGTGTCGGCTTCTCAAGATGAAAAGTGAAAAGTCGAGAATAAGAGGAATTAGAGTCGAGCAACATGTGTCCTTTGCGATTGACTTTGTTGTTGGGACAATAACTTAAATGCGATCGATATGGTTGGCATGGTTATAATAAGCAAAATAAGTTAGGCTTTGCCGAGGGAAAAGTTACTATGAAAAACAAGCCCTTGCGGCATAAAAAAATACGTTCGTGGAAAAGAAAAGCTCGACTTGGTGACGTGTAGAGAAGTCATAACACACACAACTACCATGAAACTTACTTAAACATGAATTGGGGCATTTGGGTGAACACTGTCAAGGGCAAGATGAATTTATTTTGTTAGGGATGCATCGAGTATAAACCGGAAAGAAATTTCTAAGGAGCATGAAATTAGAACCTTGTGCTCATCTATGTTGTTTCATTGTGATTGGGATTGAGTACAAAGGGTATTGATATTAGGATCCTATCTCTAATCGTCTATGTCTATCTCGTCATGTTACCTTTTGGGAACACAAGATGTTCTCTTCACTCAATCCCTTTGACTCCTCTCTTGCTTTTTCCTTTTTAAACAATCCTTCAATGGATTTGTTTCCTGAAGATACATCAATTGAATCTTCCTCTTCAAAGTTGTCTTCTTCTAGTCTTGATGTTGTTACCTATGGCAATCCCACTTCAGCAGCTCTTAACTTGTCTACACCATCTGCGGATTCTTCACTCTTGGTCATTCTGCCTTCTCATGTTCGTCGCTCCACCCAAGTAAATCAACCTTCTTTTCAACTTCAACCTTTTGTTCGAATTCGTGATTTTCATCGTCACTTTGCTATTGCTTCCCTTCATAAACCATGCACATTCAAAGAAGCTCGAATTAACCTTCTTTGGTAGTAAGCAATGACAGATAAGTTGCATGTGTTCGACAAATCTCATAATTGGGAATTTGTTGATTTACCTCCTAGAAAGTCAACTATAGGTTGTAGATAGGTATATGGATTAAGATTAAGGCCGATGATATGGTGGAATGTTACAAAACTAGACTAGAAGGAAAATGTTTTAGTTAGAAGTACGGAATTGACTATGACGACACATTTGCTCCAATTGTACGTCTGTCTTCAATTCAAAGTCTTCTTCTTATTGTAGTTATTAAACAATGGCCTCTATTGGAGATGGATGTTAAAAATGTCTTTCTTAATGGCCATCTTATGAGGAAGTATATGTGGAGCCACCTCTTGGGTACATAGTTTGCTTCTAATAAAGTATGTTGCTTACGCAAAGCATTATATGGATTGAAATAGGCTCCTCGTGCATGGTATTTTAAGCTCAGTTCCACCATGAAATGTCTTGGCTTTAGATCCAGTCCCCATATCAATGCTCTATTCATTTAGAGAACTTCTCGTGGGTATATTCTATTACTATTATATGTGGATGACATGGTTATTATCGGTGATGATCATATTTGTATTACAAAGCTCCAACAGTATCTCAGTTAACAATCTAAATTGAAAGATCTTGGGCAACTCAGCTACTTTCTAGGCTTGGAGGTTGCCTTAGACTCCTCAAGCTATTATCTTTCTTAAGCAAAATATGCCACCAATCTTTTTTCTCGCATGAGACTCACTAATACTAAGACTGCTGCAACTCCAATTGAGGCAAATGCCAAATTTGATGCAAATGTTGGAATTGCTCTTTTGAATCCCACTCTTTATTGATAGTTGGTTGGCAAACTTGTGTATCTTACTGTTACTTATCCTGACGTTGACTATGCCATTCACTTAGTCGGTCAGTTCATGACCACACTGCGTACAACTCACTTTACTATTGTCCTTTGTACGTTTTGCTATGTCAAGGGTACCTTATCTCTACTATGGAGTTGAGCGCTTATTCTAATGTTGATTAGGCTAGCAACCCTCTTGATCGTCGCTCCACTATAGGCTATTGCTTCTTTCTTGGTACCTCACTCATATCATGGCGTAGCAAAAAACCGATTGTTATCAATTGATCTAGAACCAAGGTGGAATGTTGTGCTCCTGATACAATATCAAAATTACTTTGGTTATGGTGGTTATTAAAAGACATGGGAATCCATCATAATGGTGGAATAGTTATTTACTATGACAATTGAAGAGCTATTCAAATAGCTCATAATGATGTTTTCCATAAGTGCACAAAGCACATTGAAATGACTGTCATTTTGTGCACTATCACGTGCTTTGTGACATTGTTCGACTTGTTTCCACCTCATCTACTGATTAGACTACCGATATCGTCACTAAGGCATATCCACCTAGGCATTTTCAAGGTCTTTTCTTCAAACTCCAATTGACTTCTTCGATGTCGCATTGAGTTTGTGGGGGAGATGTTATATATATTTAGATTATGTATGATATTCTGGATATCTTTAATATTCTAGATATCTTTATGATTGATTGTAATTGAATTCACCGAGTGCACTCCTTTCCTAAGGTAATCTTAGTGCACCATTTCTGCTTTATACTTGAAGCACCCCTAGTAAAATAAATCCATCCTACCCCTAATAGTGTTTGCCCAAATGCCACAAATCATGTTTGAGTAAGTGCCATGGTGGTTGTAATATGACGTCTCCAGGGGCTACCAAGTTGAGCTTTTCAATGCCACAAAGATACATTTTCACGTAATAACTTTTCCCTTAGCAAAGCCTAGCTTATTCCATTTGCTGTTATCACGCCAACCGTATCGGCCACATTCAAGTTATTGTTGCAATTGCAAAGTTGACCATAAAGGACGCATGCTGCTCGACTCCAATTCCTCTAATTCTTGACTTTTCACTTCTCATTTCGAGAAGCCGGTACCACCATTAAACTCAACACCCTCAGATGAGCCAGATCTAAAAGATTGTCTCACACATTGCCTCACCATAAATCAACAAGCCCAATGCTCCACAGTGTCGTTAAAAAAACAACTTTTTGTGGCATTGAGCGACATTAATTCAAACTTCAGTTGACTTCTTCAATGTCACTTTGAGTTTGAGGGAGAATGTTAGAGATAATTAAGATATTTACTGTGACATCCTAGATTTTTTTGACTCTACTTTCAATTTAATAAATCGGACATTTCATCGACGCCCCTATAATGTTGTTCTTATAGCTGATCACTCGTGAGATAACTAGACTATCTAGAGAAGCCATTACGGATTTTAAGGCAAATAAACTTGAGGATTCAACTGGAAATCGGCTGCTTGATCGTGTTCATCTACTGAGATCATTACGGCATAGACGTAAATCAATTAGAGATTAGAGATAGGTCGGTTCGATTGAGATGCGTGATTAAATGTGGGTGATCCCACTAAATTGCAAAACGTGGGTGATCCCACTAGTTTGATTTTTCTATCGTTTTGGTATCTTGTATCCGTATTTGAAATCTTGAGATTTTCCCGACAATCGAGAGTTGCCGATATATCAAAGGAGTTCATTGTAGCTCAAAGAAAATCGACCACGGGTCATTTGCACTAAAAAGTTTTAAAAGTTACCCGATAACTTAGGTCACGCTAAAAACGCGCTGGATTGAAATTAACCGCGAATTTGAATCCGATTTTAGAAATTGAAAGTTTTTTCATGTCACAATTAATTTTAGGAGCGTTGACTCAGTCTTAGAATGCAAACCGATAATTTTTGAGAAAATGTTGGCGTATAGCTGTTTTTGTTCAAAAATTGTCGGGGATCATTTTTTATCGCAAATTTGGGAAGCAAGTGAGTTGTATGGGTGAGGAAAAACGCCAAGATGATCGATGGTGGGTTGATTGATTTTATAGAGGCTAAATTGGATTGAATTAAGAAGGATTTAATGTCCAATTGAAGCAAGATCAAGGCAAATTCATATGTCCCCCACCCCCACAACTTTTGGACCATTTCAAGCTTTTAGATGGGGAGCATAGGTGGCTGGATTGTGGCCAAGGAAGCCAGACATGGCTGAGGATGATCAAGGGAACAAAGAAGAGGAAAATGTGAACCAAGTAGCCCCCCTCTTGCAGCAGCCTTGTTCTTCCTCAATCCACTTGCTTTTTCCATTGTTGAGGGTGCTTAGAAGCTTGAGAAAATCAGAGAAGCAAGCTCCCTTGCTGTTCGACTAGCCGCATGCCCACCGGACTGTTTTCCTCCTCTGTTTTCCTTTATTCCAGTTTTTGCTCCAACTAACCTTTCGCTAAAGATCTGAGTTGAAAGTGGCATTCCCAAACGAATTAGCCAACGATCCACCCATCATCATGACCAGCACATCTAGACCGTTCCAAAGAGCCCGATGTTGTCTCGAACGGAACCGTCGGCTGTTTTATATGGCCGCCGCAAGCTACTGGTCGCCGGTCTGTCGGTTTGCTCGCTAGTCCGCTTGTTTCGTGTTTTTCTTCATTTTTCTTCCATTCAAGCCATTCCTTTGCCCATTCCAACCTCCAACAAGACCCTCGGGAGCCACAGTTGTCAATCACTCGTTCGCCGGAGCTCCAATCAACCTATTTCTTCACCGTTTAGCCTTAGTTCTCCTCTATCCAACAAGAGTAGAAGCAGAAAAGGAACCAGCAAGGAGTCTAAGATTTTGTGGCCTACCTCCAACCATCGTAAGTCCTCACCGTTGGCCATTGGGACTCTCTCAGCCCATCTCGGTCCTCATGTGCGTCAACCAACCTTGTTTCCTCTCTTTTGTAGTAGAAAACAAAGAACTTGTTGGTGGGTTTTCCAGCAACCTTTGGGCCCATTTTGAGATGGTTTCAGACCTCAGTTACTAGGCTCGCTTTGAAGGAAGTTGTTCCCCGTCGCGTCCCCGTCGATTTGCATCGACCGGTTCGTCAAACAAGTGAGTTCAACTCACTAATCCTCGCTTAATAGGTTAATTGTGCTTAGGATTTTGGTTAGTTTAGGCTAAGATGGATTATGTGGTTAGAAAAGAATAGATTAGTGAATTTAATTAATTTTCATTGCATGTTAAGTAGTTAACTAGTGTAATTAGCGAGTAAATAGACTCTAGTACTTATTTAACGAGTCTCGAAAATTTTCTGGGCCTGTTTTGACATATAATTAGGCATTACGGGCCTAGGCATTTATTTAATATTTTATGTAATTATTTAATTGTTTAATTATTTTTCGGAAATTAACCCGATCTAGTTGTTGACCGGAATTTCGTGCTGAGTGCAGTGATGCTCTTTATTTATTTAATTGAGTACCTAATTGTGCAAATTGATTTTGATTGACGTTTGTAGGTTATAATTTCCAAAAATGGATAATTTTGGTAATTAAGTGGAAAATTACTAGGCATCGGTCTACAGTGCCAAAAATCAATTTTGGGATTGCTGAAAATTGTGAGAGGTTCAAAAGTGAAAATCTTAGAATTTCAATTTCGTAGAAAGTAAAGCTTTAATTCCTGTTTTACTTGGAGTACTCCTAACCATGCTAGTAATAACTTAGTAGCAACTCTAATGTAATAATGAATTAATGAGAGGAATCAAGTTATGATCGGTAAAAATTGAAAGGGTTCCCATGAAGCTTAAGCACCACCTTATAGGAAGATTAGTGCATTGCCCTGATAATTTGTTAGCTCTCATGTGGTTTACTCGGGATGTTGCAACAATGAGAAAAGATTTGGAGAGGGGATGAGCTTGTGATGGTCGCCATCTCCTTGGAATGCGACCACAGTTGGGTAATCGTCTAAGCAAGGTGACCCCAACGGTGGTCTGCAGTGGTCAAACCGCTCGTTGGAATTTTCTTTTGTGAGGAATTCGCTGGATTTGAATTCTTTGTATGAGTGTTCTTTTTATTGGAAGGCTCATCTTATGATCTTAGTTTTGTAGGGCGAGCTAGTGAGCCATCAACCATGGAGTTTGGGTTGCTAGTACATAGCGGCCCAACCCCGATAATTGTTTTATTCCCTAACTAGTCGTTCTTCTACTCCAGTTCAATCAAAATATCAACTTCTAAAATTACAAAGTATATCATGATCCTTGATGTTTGTTCCTTTTTTTTTCGTTTTTGGTTTTGTCAATCTAGACTAAAATGAGGTTTAGTCCTTAAAAATTAATTATATGACTAATTGTTGATAAGGTTTGCTCCCAATGTTTGAGTCTTGCGGAATGGTTAGTGTGGCGCAATATTAACACTATAAGTAGTATGAAACAAAAGGGGTGTGAGAGGGCAATCCTAGTGTAGCCGGATGCTAGGTGGCAAGTGAGGAATGTTGAGTCACTAATTGTGAAGAATTTCTCATTGGTTCTTCACCCAAATCCCACCCCCACCCCCCTAAGCTCGGAGATACCCAAATCAATAGAGACAATGAAATCTAGAGCTTCAAAAATCCAAAATGTTCCCCTAAATTAGTGTAGAGATGGGTTACTTACAATAAGAGGACCAAGAAAATTGCTTTGTAGACTTATGCGAGGTGACAATCCTAGCATAGAGAATTGTCGGTAGATAAATTGCCATGTGTTAGGAGAGACACGGGCCAATCATGGGCTAGCGCATGTTAAGATGAAATAAGCCTACACCAAACCCGCTAGAAATCGTTTGGGAATAAGTTGGATTATCTCTAAAGAACCTTGCTCCAAGCCCACCAAAACAAAATTCTCCAAAACATCCCCAACAAATAAGAATTACATAAGATGTGGCCACCTATTGGGAAAAGTGTTAAAAAAAGTCCTAAATATTTTGTATTTGTGCCAATTTAGTCCTAAACCTTTTTTACATTGTGTCAATTCAATCATTTCTGGCCAATTTCGGCCGGATTTTGCTGACTGGACGCTGACTGGTGTGGCCTGATAAGTATTAACGTGGATAATTTTTAATAATACTTTAACTTTATTGATTTTTTTTGTTTTATTTTATTTTTCCTTATCCTTTTTCTTCCTCCAGTCGATCGCTGGCGAGTGGCCAGAGGTGACCGCTGGCGAGGTCAACCTCACCGGCCACCTTGCCAGTGGCCACAAGAGTGACCTCGTGCCTGGCCAACGAGATTCAACCCGCGCCGCCCAGGCCTTAAGGGCGGCCTCGTGCCTGGATCTGGCAAGGTTGAGCCTCACCGGCCATGGGCGAGGTCGCCCTCAAGGCTTGGATGGCAAGGGTCGAGCCTCGTCGGCTCGGCGCGAGGCCGCCCTAGAGGCCTGGGAGAGGGCGAGGCTCGACCTTGCTAGACCTAGTGAGGACCGGCCTCGTTGGCCCAGCATGAGGTTGATCTCGAGGCTTGAGTGATAAGGATTGAGCCTCGCTCATGGCCGACGAGGCTTGACCTTGCCAGATTTAGGCGCAAGGCCACCCTCGAGGCCTGGGTAGCGAGGGTCGAGCCTCACCCATGGCCAACGAGATGCCGCCCTCGTGGCTTGGGCGGCCTTGAGCTGGCTTCTCATCGCCCAGTGTGAGGTCGCCCTTGCGATCATTGGTGAGGTGGCCAGTGAGGTCGACCTCGCCGGCAGTTGCCTTTAGCTGGTCGTCGGCGACCAGCTAGAGAAAGGCAACCAGCTGGAGAAAGGAGGAGGAGAAGGAAAAAAGAAAAAGAAAAAAGGAAAAAGAAAAAGAATAAAAAAACAAAAAATTAAATATTATTAAAAATTGTCCACATTAGTGCTGATTAGGCCATGTAGCCTACCGGCGTCCAGTCAACAAAATTTGTCGAAAATGATTGAATTAACACAATGTAAAAATGTTTAGGATTAAATTGGTATAAAAAAAGTTTATGACTAAATTGACACAAATGCAAAAGGTTTAAGATTTTTTTGACACTTCTCCCGCCATCTATCCCTTGTCATTCTTGCATTAAGTAATACCCATGGGAAGTAAACTAACAACAAATATAAGATCACAGTTTGCTAGTAAATTTGAAAATTGTATAAAAGGAATATATAAATAAATAAATAAATAAATAAATAAATATATATATATATAAATATATATATATAATATGAAAGGGCAAAATTATGTTGGATGCAAATTGCGCAATCATAAGATCTCCAAAACCAGAACAAGAGCATAGATGATCGAGTAGAAAGATTATCGCATCTGTTTTGGAATTCATCGTTCTTGATGTGGAAGCGGAAAATCGATGATCCATGCCTAAGTCATTATCCTTTATTGCTCTTCGTATCACCGGCTCAATGAGATGGCCCTCTCACCTTTTAGCGTTAGGTAAACACTCCTTATGTGAGAATACTTGTGAAAATTTGGATTAGAGGAGAGATTTGAGCACTATTTATAGAGTTTCCAATCAGGTCCTCTCATTATGGGCCAAGCTCAACTTGGTCCATACTAGCCAGCCTCATATTAGACTAATTAAGAAACTTCTATCTCACTTTAGACCAACCCCGTAAAACGGTAAATTATAATATCAATTAATGTTGCTCACATTAGAAAAGCTCTTACAAATTATTCACCAACATTTTGCCTCTTATGTGAGAATTCTTTGAGAAATGCGGACAAGAGCATCATGGATAGCCTCGGTTGATCCACATAAATAAGCGACATAAGACAACTTTAAGTTTTAACGTCACTTTTCATATACAAATAGGATTGAGATGAATCCGGGGTAAATTCTAACTCCGATGACATGTGAGAGAAAGCTCAACATAAAGAAAATGAGTGCCAAACTCTTATATGGGGAGGAGATTCCATGTGTCGATCATGGATTCGGGAACCACAAATGTGGTTTCTTTTTCGCATCATGAGGCTATGAATGGAAACACTTGTCCTCTCCTCTCCTCTCCTCTCCTCTCGAGATCGTCGTCGCCATGCCCCTCCTTGGGGCCTTCCCTCTTCTTCTTCCGACCGTCTGCGAGTCAAAGCACGAGCCGTTCGCCGACCGCAGCGCGGTCGTCTCCACAGCCTACGGCGTTTCAATTTACAAGGCTGCTTCTATTCCATATGCCCCTCCTCCTCGGCTCGTATCTCCCCTTATTTTAATGGCTCCAAGCCCGTCATTTATTCAGCTTCCTTCTGCCACACGCGATATTCTCACCATTCCCACCGAAAATTACTAATTAAATTAAGTTCTTTTTCCCCATGGCAATAGTACGTCCACTAGGTAGGCACCCCAAGAAATAACTTTCAAAGAAATGAAATAAAATAAGAGGCTCCTCCCTCTTTTGCACCCACAAGCAAACATCCCATGCACAGAGTACCCAGTTGGAATTTAGATTTGAATTTTTATTTTTTTGGGTAGATTTATTGTCTTTGTTGAGGTGATGACAAATCCATTCATCTAATCTGGGTTTTCCCCTCTAGTGAAAATCAGTGCATGTGACCAATGAATTATGGGTCTGTACTATGTACTCATTTACCAGTTGAAAAGAGAGAGAGGGAGAGAGAGAGCGCTGCGTGTGCCAAAAACACTTCTGTTTACCTTTTTTCCATGGCCACTGATGCATCATCCTCAGTTAAGTGTGTGTACTTGAGGAATTTTTTTTTGGGTAGATTTATTGTCTTTGTTGAGGTGATGACAAATCCATTCATCTAATCTGGGTTTTTCCCCTCTAGTGAAAATCAGTGCATGTGACCAATGAATTATAGGTCTGTATTGTGTACTTGAGGATTTTGTAACTTCATTTTTTGCCTTTTCTTTTATTGTGCAAGGAATCTGAATTTTTTTGACTTGATTAATCCTCACGATTGTGTGAAAAAAAGGTAGCGTTCACGAGCATCGGATAGAACTCTGCTCATAGGATGATGACATTTCTACAATTCTTTCTACCATAGATAAAATAAGAACTTCAGCTTTTACATTATCCTTCCAAGTTGATCAGTATTTGGGTCTTTTTAAACATCTGACCAATCGTGTCAAACATCGGATAATTACAAAAGGCACATTACTTTGCGCTCTAAAGTGTAGCCCTCAAGAGAATGCCCTAGTACGAAATATGAATCTATATTTTGAGCTGAGAGGATAGATATGCTTGCTACTTCTGAAACCTTATACTAATATTAGCTAGCAATCTCTTTACTAATAGATAATGTAGGTGAACGAACGGATCTCGGAGTCAACGATGGAGTTGATGTAAGTTTACATTCTTGTACTGATCTTTGAAATTGGTTCCCAAATTCAGTGATGCATCTCCATGGCTCCAAGCTTATTCGACTATTGTTGGAAGTTTTTAAAATGAGGAGACATAATCTTCCTCTTGTCGAAATATGTATGATTCACTCTAATGGGTCACTGGGTCACATGATAAAAATTATCCTTGGACATAGACAAATATCATTCTTTGCATGTATTCATGTTGATCTCCAAACAATTTGTGACATACTGGACAATATCTATTGACCTCCACTATCATCAATTCTTAGCAAAAATCCTAAGAATTAGGAATCCGCGCGATTTTATGATTATCCAATATGGTCAAAACGTGAAACCACCGTTGAGAATCCATTGGTTGCTGGCTGGCCCCAAATACCCTAAATATTAGAAAAACAATAGAAAACATGAACTTCCGACTCTCATTTTTTTTGTTTTTTTTGTTTCTTTCCCATGGAAGAATAGTACTAAATTGCCACACAAGAACTAAACAGAGAAAATCAGCAATTGAGGGACACGAGACTGGACTGGCAACCCCTTTCTCGGCGGACAACTGTTTGTAGCTGTCCCTCTCATCGATGCTCTCCTTCCCGTCTTGGCTAAGAAATTCAGATTAAAGAGTTCGGCAAACCCCAGAAGCAGACGACCTTGCACAGGTGCTTAATGAATGGTCCGAGGCTCATCTTCATCTCTCTCACCGACGCAAGTGAGAGAGAGAGAGAGAGAGAGAGAGGACAACTTATAAAATTGGTTCACACGTGTCAACCGTGAATGTCGATTTATAAAGAATAATAATTAGACGACGTTACGGCATTCGATGCAAAAGACTACTTTACAAAAGTAAGAAGAACGTTTTGTGTTGCATCGGTTTAGAGTTTTACTGTGTGAAACAATCTTGGATTTTTTTTTTCTTTTAAACTTTATTGCGATCAAGATGGAAGAAGAATATAAAAAGATGCAAAACAATTACTTTATAAGGGAACATCACTTTCAGTTCATCACTCCATGTTTTTGGCCTCATTACCTACTCAGCTTTTGTTACTTTATTTACCAAAGTAACCATGTACATCAAATATTTGGAATACTGGCATTATTATTGAACAAGTGGAAAGTAAAAAGAACAGGGAAAACAAGAGGTTAAGTGGTTGTTCCGCATACACCAAAGAGACCTTTCCCGACATTTGTGCTCTCTCTCTCTCTCTCTCTCTCGCTCTCTCTCTCTCCCTCTCCCTCCCCACACACCCCACCCCCCCCCCCCCCCCCCCCCCCCCCCCCCCCCCCCCCGGCCATATATCTTCACCTCTGACCCTTATCAAATTTTAACACCATCTCAGCAAATTCTCTCTCGCCTTCGGTTTTCACTCATCTCTCTCCTTCTACTCCAAAAACCAAGTCTCACCGCATCTCTGCTCTATCTGTTCTAGTGTTTGATCTGCCCTAGACCAACAGCACTTGAGTTTCTTGAGCCGTGTATCTCCTTCGAGATCACACCCATCTATTGTAACATAGCAATATGGATGGGTTTAGCTCTCAAAGGCAAGACTCCATGAAAAGGAGGTTCCAAGATAGGAGCTTGCCCATCTCGTCCATGGACAACTACTTCGCAAAAGTCATGGCTGCCGCCGCCACTCCGCCTTCCTCCTCGCCGGCCTTCTTGAAGAACCCTAACAGCAACAGCAACAGCAACAGCAAGATCCCAGGTTCTATCGGGTTTGATGACGATCTCGTGGCCGCGGTCGTGCCGCCGGTGACCGTGGCCATCGAGGGCCGCTCGATCTGCCACCGCATCAGCCTCCACAAGCACGAGAGCTACCAAAGCCTCGCCAAGGCGCTGAGGCAGATGTTCGTGGACGATGCTGATGTCCCGGACAAGGATCTCAACCTATCCAATGCTGTTCCCGGACACCTTATTGCCTACGAAGACATTGAGAATGATCTTCTTCTTGCTGGTGACCTCAATTGGAAGTAAGTTCTTTCTTTTACGAATATGTAACATGAACCTTTGGCTTGTCTCTCAAAATTTGTCATGTTCGCCTATGACTGTGAAATAGGAGCTTTTGTTACATACTCCGCTGATGAAAACCTAACCTTTTCGGTTTTATCTTCGAGTAGGGACTTTGTACGTGTGGCGAAGAGAATCCGGATTCTGCCGGTGAAGACGAATTCGAGGAAAGGAAGAGGAGAAGCATGAGAGCTGCTGTGTTAGCCTGGACTTTTGTTGAGGGTTCGGTGTGATGAAGGCAACCGGAACTTGTATGAGGTTGAGAGAACCACAAAGGGGGAAAAAAAAGAAAAAGAGAAAAAAAAAAGAAAAAGAAAAAGAAAAAAGAGGAAGATATGTTTTGTCTCTTAGGGATCCAGATCCAATGTCCTTTCTAATTCTTGGGTATGAACTTTCTTGGCTATCGTATTTATACAGTTCTACTTCGATTTCTTACTTCTTGCGTTTTTCTCTCATGACTCAGTTCTAAGTTGAGCCAGTGAAATTTGTTCTCTCTTTAGATTTTCTAATTACTTAGGTTTTCTTCTTGTGTCCAAAGATGGCGAGAGGACTGAAAGCATGCAAAATATCAAATTTGTTGATCACCACTCTTCGGAGCTATACGACTTTGTTAATCGATGTTTCACTCCACATTTCCCCCCTCAATTTATGTATCCTGCGTGAGGAATCAAGATATAGTAGGTATGAACTATGATTAATTCGTAAAATCGACATATTCAATCATGTACACAACATCATCTTATAGAGAACTTAGCCGTTTGTTTAAAATTCACTTACTGTCGGATGTCATATCATTTACGTATGAACTTTGAAATCCGGTCTTAGTGTATTATCATTACAAATAAATGGTCTGTCTTTCCTTGATTTGCCTTGCCTGTACACGTAATGGTTGATATTTGTGAAGCCGTACACGTAATTTACTTGAACGACTCAGGACGCTAATGCTTGAAAATGCAGTGTCCTCCATCATGTAATGGAGGACATGACTGAACCAAATTTCACGGTCCCAATAAATTCTTGTATAACTTACAGCTTTTGGAGTGAAGTGATGTATGAAGATGTAATGTTTGGTGGTGGGTCCTGCAGTCGTTTCCTCAAGGTTTGCCCGTCAGCTGTCGACTTTCCCTCAGGGTTTGCCCGTCAGTTGGCTTAGGAGTTCCCTGGGTTAAAAAAAATAAATGTAATGTTTGGCCAATAAAAAGATTCAAATACAACTCTAAGATATCCTGTTTTCCTAAGCCACGATTTCCTCTCCTGCTGCCTTCTTTAATCACCCCCACGTACCATGTTGCATATTCAAGTCTTTCTGCTTTTCACCTCAACATTTCCATGAGGAAGTGGTGAGATACACAGTCAAACCTATTGCAAAAAGTGGCTTGTAGTTAATAAACGTAGCTAGAGCTACTGTGCTTCCCACGGGAGTAAATGCTTAGGCGAGAGAAAAGGTAAAAAGGTCGTACGAAAATTGGAAGAGCGCTTCCATTTGCATTAACATTTCTGTGTCTTGTCTGTAGTTTTTTTTTTTTTTTCTCTTTTTGGCATCAAGACCAGAGTTTCCTTCCTGCTCCAAAGAATGTCGTCTAATGATATTCGAAGGTACGACGATTGTTCTGGGTAATATATATTTTTTTTTGTGTATAAGCTTAAAGAATTCATGTCTTGTTCTGCTTATTGTGATGTTTGATTGCTCTGACAAGACCCCATGGATGGAGACTGACAAACAAATTCATCCTATCCATATTTTTATAGTCTTTAACTTATATTTATATATAAAAAAAACTGATATTTCATGAAGTTGGGCATCCACACGCATGTTACTGGCTTTTAGCTTACGCACAACTTCTAGAAATACTCAAGAAAGTCACAGATCTTCATGTATTCTCATGGAGGAAATATGGTGATGCTGCAATGGAGGAAGTGAACCCACTGAACTTAAAGGATGGGGCTGGCTACAGTGTAGTTGACTGAAGCTAAAGCAGCCCCTTCTTAAAAACATCAACCTTATTTTTCCAGCCATTAATTAGTTAATTTCAGATCAGATGGGTCCACTCCTAGAATGTAGGCACCGCTTAAAGGCTTGCACTTTCATTTCAGTGGGATTGTTGTTGCCTGCATTGAGACAAGCGAAATATCAGGTTATCCTCGAGAGCACGATGTTTCCTAATATCTACGATGATTATCACATCCGCCATATGTTATCATTTCCGAAAGAATATAAAAGACTTGCAATAATTGACGAGGACGAAGGTTCAGGACATCTTACTTTATAAAACGTAAAAGTTATCTCATATGAAATATATGCTAGGTGCATTTTTCTGGTATAATCATAAGAGTGAATTTTAATTAAAATATTCTCGAATATTTTGGCTTGGTTAAAATTCAATATATGATATATCGCCTTTTCGGAAAAGGAATAAGTGGTCTTCGTTTATTCTCATATATGTATCATGGTTTTTGAGAATGACAATTAATTGAGTTAATAATTGAACTTAAACAAAAGAATGAGGATCCCAACTCAATAATGTAAAGGGAAATTGATTATTTGTAATTACTCTCTCTCTCTCTCTCTCTCTCTCTCTCTCTCTCTCTCTCAGAGTCCAACTGGCTGTCGCTCGGTAGGCAGTACACATCATTTTTCCTTATTTTTGTCATTTTATTACTAAACACCTAAAAATTAATTGATTTCTCAACCTTTAATTCTCTGTGGCCAGCTTTTTGTAAACTGCAAATTGGTGAAATGGGTCAGCTTTTCTATTTTTATGTTTCACTTTTTGCGTTGCTTTACGTCTAAATCAACGCAATTAATTGAATTCTGATAAAAAAGAAGAAGCCCAAGATGCAATTTAATTGGCTTGACTTTTCCCATTGGAGCATCAGCGGGACTATTAACTTCGTGACTGCGTCTTTAAGTAGAAATGCGGAAATGTTGGTAGTATTTCATTGTTGTTAGCCTCAATGCTTGTTGCACGCAATAAATTTTGATATTTTTAGGAGATATTCTCTATCCTTTTTATATTCTTTTTTGAGCCTTTTTTAAAAGGCGTTCATAAGATTAGGAATTGTTTCCATCATCGGCGAAATAAAAAGCTTTATTAACATTTTTTTATGGTAATCGAGGAATCTGCCTCAGCCCCCTTGCGGGGCATGGAACGCTTAGTACCGACGACTATACCTCGAGAGTGACTAGCACAGGATCCCAATATCATGGTCCCTTTATTAACACTTTTTTTTTTTTGGTAAAGAGCCCTTTATTAACACTTATTCATGCACATATTTTTGAAAATTTTGTTTGAATCATTTTTTTCATTTTCATCTATGATAGAAATAAAATTGAGTGAATATGAGATCGAGTGCATTGATCAGATGAGTGAAATTAGAGAGGCTCACGTGAATATCACTAATCCATATCATCGCTGACGATAGTCCATAGAGAGACATGTGATTTTTCTCTCGAGAGTATAGTCTTCTTTCTATTTCACCTTTTAGTCTTTATTCTTCCCAAGATAGACGAGCAAAGTGACTATCCACATCTCTTCTTCACCTCCATAAAAGATTCCCAAACAGACGTTAGGTTCAAAAGAGTTATAACATGGGGTTTTTACAATAATTTCAATTTTTAATATACTAGATTTTCTGGTGTTACATTGCTTTGAAGTTGAATCATTTTAAAGAGTCTTATTAAAAATTGCCGTAAATTGCCATACAATGAAATATTATTCTCATAGTTGGGACGTATGTAATTAAAATTTAGAAAATTGATTAATTTCTCGCTAAACATATTCAACAAGTGCTCAAGAGACACTTGTTCACATTACCACATTTGAAATTAGGCATGCTTAACATATACGTTACCGAGCTGAGACCTCATTTATGTAAAATACAAATGAAATTCAAAGTATGACCAAGAAATCTAAATCGATAGTTGAAATTATGCAGCCTGCCCCTCTGGCGAGATATAAATGAGGTATTGTGGAAGGACAAGATATAAATGAGGGGAAAGACTTTCGCTCTAAGTATGGACCAATTTCAATTAAGTAGCGTTGGTTAGGGATATGGTATGGACCTCTTTTCTTTTCAATTTACGTGCTGTTGTTGCTTTATGACATTGCATTTTCCTGTCCCTTAAGGACCAAGGAAGTAACGGTTCGAATTCATAGCATAGAAAAGACTGACAAATTTATGTCCACGAAAATATGTCCCAGAAACCAATGGGTCTTTTTTTTCCTTCGTCTCGGCAATTCAAAATCAATTATTGTGCTATGAAAATAACATCAAATGACCTATACTTGTGTCATATGATCTTGGCTGAGATTCAAAGTCGGTTTGCTTGGGGGAGTTAATGGAATTTGGCAAGTGAAAACAACCGGTTTAATCAATCAAGTCAACTAACTAAGAACAATAATGCTGTGCATGCCAGCTTTAATAACATCAAAATATGTAGGTTGCCCTCTCTCTAGTTTCTGTTTCATTCTGTTTTATTGTAATAAATGTCATCTTTTTTAGACTGTTTATCATTGAGTCAACATGCAACATCAGCGTTTCTATCCATATTTTTAACGAAAGGACTAACGGGAAAAACCGCATAATTCAGGGACTTAATCAAAAAAAGAAAAAACTGTCCAAAAAGTCCTAAATCTATGCATTTTTGCCAAATTAGTTATAAACATTTTAATTTTACCAATTTGCCAATTGAGTCCATTGAGTCACTTTTGGTTAGAAATTGCTAATATAGACACCAGTTAGCAGTGATCGGTTTAATGTTCCGTATAGGCTTCACCTAGAATCTGGGACTTATCCATTGGAATGGGTTTTTCATTTTTTAGAACTTGAAACCTACCGTGCATATCCTAGAATCTGGAATTTACCCAGTCACAAGTTTCAATGTCAATTACAGGGTCTATTCAGGTTCCACTTATATTATTATTTGAATGATTATAATTCACTAATCATAACTTATATTTATACACGTGAAAAATATAGACATGAAAAAAAAAATCTTAGTTATAAAATGAAAACTTGGACTAGTGCTTCTAAATTATATACTCATCATCAAATGGCATGAAATATTAGAAGATCTTACAGAGACATAGACTAAGAAAAACATTAAAACTTATTCAAGATTCCAGGTTATAGGTTCTAGGGTCAAAATTTCTCCAATTAAGAATTTAGAATCTACCCATTTTTTGGAATCTAAAACCTATCCTATATACCTTGGAACCTAAAACCTACAGATTTCCATCGGTCCGGTTCTCAAGTTTCAGGTTTTACATTGGAATCATGTTCACCTCTAATGCTAGACATCCCACGTGACATGGTCTAAACTGACGTGAACACTTTTTAATTATATTTTATTATTTCTTTATTATTTCTTTTCTCTTTTTTTTTGGATTGAAGGTCGGCAATGGTGTCACGGTACTTGCGGCTTCTAGCGTGGGCTTGATGGCACTCGCTGGTAAAATGAAGGGCATGCAAGCCCTTCCCTAGAATCGAGATAGGCAAAGAGGGTGCCATAGCCCTTGTCGAGTCTAAGCAAGGGCTTGCACGCCCTCGTTGGCCTCAATCCAAAATCGAGAAAAAAAAAAGTAAAGAAAAGGAAAGAAGAAAGAAAAAAATAAAGAATATATAAAATAATTCAAAATTTATTAAATATTATTAAATATGTTCATGTCAGTGTTGGCTATATCATGTAAAATGGTTGGTATCAATGTCAGTATTTTTTGGCTAAAATTGACTAGATGGCTCAATTGGCAAAACGTAAAGATGTCTAGGATTCAATTTACAAAATTGAAATATTTATAATTGAATTGGTAAAAATGTAATATATTTAAGATTGTTTGGATAATTTTTCATAAAAAAAGAAAAAGAAAAAGTCTGCTTTGTATCATATATCGTTGAAGTTTATTAAAGTACAATTCAATGTTTCTCAATCATTTAATTTTTAGGATAATATATTACTTTGACACGAATTCTACGCACACATATACACTAGTGCAACTTTTGCTAGTGGTTATAAACGAGTAGATTAAAAATGCCCGAGAAATCTTATTTGGCAATTGGGAATTTGCTTTTCTTTTTATTAATATAATCACCCACTAAGATTCATAGCATTGTGATCTTAAGGTCCTAAACTCAAGAAGGCTATGCATTATACAGGAGATTTCGTCCGTTGCAACAACTCAAACGCAACTCCTTGAGATTGAGTCGCGTTAGTAGCAAGTAGAATGACTTGATGAGAAAAATTAAAAGCATAGGACCAGGAAAAATTACATAATAAGTCCTAAACCTTATGTATAGAATGCAATTAATTCAAAAACCATTCAAATGGTTTGATTAAATCCTACACCTTCTTCACGAAGTACAATGAATGAATAGTATCTAAAATTGACTTCGTGTCGTTAAAAAAGGGTTATTGGGATATCCTTCAATTGCACTTTTCAACATAATTCTAAAACTTAATAACATTTTTCAATAAATCTTGAGAACTTAATTAAACCAACTAAAAGTTTGAGATTCTATTGGACTTTCAATTTAGCTAGGATTGTGAATTTGATTAAACCAATCGAAAGGCTGGATACTAAATTGTATTTAATACATAAAGTATAGCACTTCGGATGCAATTTTCTAATCAAGGACTCCATTAGACAAACACGAAAGTACGATAAACGAAAAGTATATTCTTTTTTCTTTTGAAAAAAAAAGAAATCGTACTTCATTTTTTTTCGGGCACAGGGAATCATGCAATAGAGAAATTATCAACTTATGGATTATTTTATTATATTTTCTAAATTAATTAATTAATTTTTTTTTTTGGTGTCGCGTTCAACATTTGGATTTGAGTCAGCAGTATTTGCAGACTTTGGGATGTAACCGATGGGCTTCCGTGCATGCTCCGCTAAGTATCTTTCGCATTGGCTTTGTCTAATATAGTCAAAAATGGAATTTAGTGATCCAAGATGTTTTATATTGTTTTCAAGTACATCAATAATTGTAGCTGGCTCACCTTGAATTTAAATTTCTATTGTTTGAATAAGAATCGACACGCATGGACAAGAAAATCTTAATCAAACCCCCTAAAAAGTTAATATGTACGCAAATCCATCGTGTCAAACATAGTACATAAGGAATCAATTTTATTCTATATATTTGAAATAATTATCTTGGATTTTAGTCTTGTTGTTGGTGGAAATAAAAACAAAGAAAAAGGGTTAGGTCTAGTCTTGCAATTGAATTTAATGCTGATTTTAAGGAATTGTTCGATTGATGATTGATCCCATTATCTAATTCACATCATGTTCTGATTAGAGATTTTGGTCTTTACTATAAAAAAAAATGATGGTTGACCAGAAGTTAAAGCAACGTAATTAACATATCTTAAAGATAAGTATTATTTCAATATCACTACCAAATATATCGTATCTTTTCAAGAAAGTGACCCGGAAACCGGGCTATGCAATTAATGATATGATTTTATTCTTCAACAGTTTTTACATTTTTTTAACATCTTAAGTAGTAGTTATGAAATACCTTTTTTAGTGTAGCATATTGACGTTAAAATTAAAATTAACATTTCGAAACTTTAACCATACAATTTTTGATATCATGGTTGATTTGTCAAGATAATTTTTGTTTTTGAACTCATTGTCAAGATAATGACTTGATAAGAATGTATTTCAATCTTTGAAAGTACCCAAAAGATGTTGGCCTACATAGTATGGAATTTTACCCCTCTCTTTGTGATTTTAGGGTTAAGAATTGTTGTGAATACTTCAAGAGTAAAATTATGATAATACCAAATCGTGGGGAGTGCAATTTTAAGATCACTGGGAGAGCTGGACCAATTGAGGCAATTGTGATAAATTTTATGACTTAATTGCAACTTTTGAAAATTTTAGGATTCAATTGTATGTTCGTAACAAGTTTTAGGACTTCTAGTAAACTTATCCCAAAATAAATATATTCAGTTAGTGACGATTCGGGTTTGGAGTATGTGTAGGACATCAACAAAGCACCAATAAAAGATTTCACATATAAAATTACAATCGAATCCTAAAAAATTACAATAAGTGTTACCAACTGAAGCACTTGATTTGATCAATTTAACAAGTTTTAGAATTTCATTACACTTTTCAAAAGTTTTAGAATTTAATTGTACTTTCATAATAAGTTTTAGGATTTCATTATACATTTTGAAAGTTTTTGGACTAAATTGCATTTTGTTAACAATATTTAGGATTTCAAATGCACTTATTTCATTTATTTTTTTTAATTTTAGTGATGTTGTTGCCTTTTCAGTTAAGAGACCGTCATTGTAAAATCTAGTTGGAATTTTGTTGACTGACTAAATTGCAATCTAGCCACACTTCAAATGCAAACTATATGTTTTTCACGAAATAAGTTTAAGTAGTGAATGTAATTACGATGATTATCATACTGTAAATAATAAATTACTTAAATGCGTAAATTTAGCTACGATTGATTATCGTAGCTAAAGCACACAAAATTGTGCCAATGAATATTGATTTTTTAAGTAAAAAAATAAAGAGTTATTACAATTATTTTCAAAAGAAAAGAAGAATTCAGTCACTTTATCAGGAAAAGTTCCTCCTTTAATATCTTTTGTATATCAATTTGAGTGTTTGAAACTTTTTAAGCATCCAATTAATTCCTATTGAGTGTGACAACCTCTCGATCTAACGCTAGACAATTATCGGAGTATAGTAGGTTTGACCCTCCTTGAAACGTGTAAACGCGACAAGCGGCAACAATCCTAAAGTCAATTTTGGACAGCTAACTTGGACAGGGGATGAAAATTCAAATAACGAAAGAAAATCTAAAAACTGCTTTCGCACGTATTGTTCGACTAGGTCATGGCCCTCGCCTAACATTTCAAAATCCATATCATTTTCTTTTGAAAATAACCTTTACGCATACAACCAAGAAATCTTAAAAATTGAGAATTTTGTTACCCCATTTCCTAATCAACGAACGTTTTACAGCGGTCACGGATGGTAATCGGTGTAAAAGGAGGCTCTGACCGAGAATGGCCACGCACAAACTTCTGAAGAACAAGAATTACTTCTACAGATGTTCTTCATTTCTTTGCAATCTATTTCCGATCGTTCCGATTGTAAATTTCCTTTTTTCGATCAAACGCACTTGCTCTTGTTCTTCTAGAAGGATTTGTGTTGTCATTAGCGGGTTCATTTGATCATTTCAGAACCCGTGGTCGTTCTTCTTCCTTTTCTTGGTGCAAATATTGTCTGTCAATTTCAAGCCCAAGAACTCCGACGTTTGGTCAGAATCGTTTCCTTAGTCGAAGCGCGATTCCACTATCGAGTTAATGATCATGAATTTTGAACAAAATCATCTTTAGGCACTTTCAGTGAGACGAGGGGGAGAAAGGTATTTTCTTGAATTCGTTGCTTTCGAAATGAGTCTGTGAAGTCGAAATTTGTCGGGATTCGTGAAGCCGATGATCGATGATTATGTTGAAATCGTCGTGGGTAAGGTGATGGATGGTTGGACAGGATCTTGAATGCTGTCGGATAAAAATATTTGCAGGACTAACCGTAACAGTAAAAAGTTTAATCAAATTTCTCCAAACCTGTCAATGGTTAAACCCGATGCTCTCTGTACAGTCAAGTTTAAATTATCAAGAGGGGTACATCTGTCTTACGAAAAATAAATAATTCAAAAAATATTTTAGAGAAAATGATTATTAATATAATTGACAAAAATAAATAAACGAAAAATATTTTCATCATCTATCAAAATATTTAGATATAAATTGTTGTCAATAATGAAAATATTTTTCATGAACAATTATTTCAATTGATACAAATAATTATTTTTAAGAAAATATTTTTTTTTACATCATTCATTTTTTGTCAACCAAATGGAGCTTGAGAGTCAACTTGCTGCGAAATTTAGTAGCAGTTGACCAAGTGCTCGGGGCAAGGATTAGAAAGGTCGAGGCCGATTTAGAATGCAAAATCGATTCCTCAAGCTAGAATCGTCTAATTTGTGAAAATAAGTTAGCACTTTTTTGGTAATTAGCCTCCAAGGATTTAGTTCAATTCATGAAAAATGAATAACGTTGAATTATCTGCCTAACAAATATCATCGACAAGAGTAGATCTTGATTGAAAATTTTCAAAAGTTTAAACTCAATTGGCAAAAAATTAATATTTAGACTCTTTTAACAAAGAAATTATGGTAGGGCTTCACTGGATAGACCTGCCAATCGAGCGAGTTAGGTTGAAAATAGTTCAACTCTAATTAACCCAACAAGATTCACTTTCCTTCGCCTCACTGCTACCTACATACCCCATTTAGCAAATTTAAGATGATACAATAATAGAAATTTCGTACCTGCTAACCGCTCATCGAGATATGGGACAAGATGGAAAGTTCTTGTAATAATCTATTTTTAATATTCATAACACCATATGCAAAAGTGTTTTCCTACATTCGATCATGTAGAGTTCACTCAACCAAAAAATGAGCTTCACACTACTTGACTAGCAAATCATCGTAGCAACTGCAGTACTACTCTACTCTTCAAAAACTTCTACCGTTTGACACAAATTGAAAAGCAAAGTGCGGCTGAAATTCATTAGTAAAATACAATTAAACCATAAAAAAATCAAAATACTTAATATAAACCATGAGTATATAACTTCACATTTTGTTAATTCACTTGAACTTCTAAACACTTGAAAACAAAACAAACGACACATAATTAATACTCAACAAAAGTTTTAAATTGAAATTACTATTAGTGCTATTGGTAGAATATCTCAATATAATATAATATAACAGACATTTTACTTAGATTTGAATATATAAAAGAATTATAAATAATATAATATAATATAATATACATGGTTGGTCCAGGGTTAGACCAACCCAAAACTCTTAGGATCGAGGACCAACTCGTACAGTGTTGGTCCTGGAATTTTAGGACCAAGGATCGATCCAGTCCCCTTGGGAACTGGACCAAGACCAGCAGGGTTGGGCCGGTCCAGGGTCGGTCCAGGGTCGACCCCAGACCGTTGCTCACCCCTACATACCCCCCTGTCTCTTGAATCTGTTTGCTTCCAAGCATCAATCGACGGCAGTGGCCAGAGTCCAACTATTAGCTTTCTGTTTCATAGATTTTACAATATGATACCTCTTCAATTTTGTATTTAGTTACATTTTGTCCCTTAGAGATTGTGATTTGCATCAACTTGCCCCTCACTTTTTTTCTTATTCTAGTTTCAATTTGCATGAGGCTTTGGGGAGATTGAGAAAAGTATGCCATAAATCAAACTAGAGAGGCACAATTAAGCTAGGTGAACAGTTGAAGACACAAAATGTGTCTTTGGACTTCCCATTTCAATTCACTATTCATACTTCACGAAAGCATTCAACTTTCTCCTCCAACTTGCGCAATGACGACTCAAATAAATGGAAGGTTCGAGTGGTTCAAATTCACCCAGTTGAAATTCATGGGCAGTTCGTTAATTTCAATAGTCTTCGATATGAGAAAATATTGCGTGCAACTATTTTGCCACATTATATATAAGACGGACCATTCAAAATGAGACATGCGTAATTTTGGGTCCACCTATTAGAATTTTTGCAATTACCTCTCCCCTCTCTCTGTTACTTTCTCTCTACCAACTTTTGAACTCCATACTTGGGTGTTTTGGTATAGGCAAGAAGAAGGAAATGTCGTAACTTCCTTCAAGAAGGAGATTGAGAGCGAAGATGAATGGGACTTCTAAGTACTTGTAGTAGTGAAGGACCAAGAAGAGTTGACAACTACTTGTATAGTTGATTCAGATAATTCAGCAGATTTTGTCTTGTCCTCGAAGAAGAGTAAGCCAAGGTGAACTTGAAGAAGCGACTAACAATGCCAACAGTTAGTCATGAGAAAGAATTGAAAAAGATGAAAGAGAACTCATCTAAGAGATGAGAAGGTGAAGATGGAGAAGATGTTGAAAATGAGAGACAAACAGCTGAGATGGAAGGACAAGGAGTTCAAGATAAGAGAAAGAGAGCTCGAGAATTTCCCATGTGAGTTCAAAAAAATGGAGAAGGTTAAGGAACTCGAGCCTATTATGAAGTTCCCAATTGGTCATACAGGAACAGATAAGGAACACCTGAAGGAGAAAAAGAAACGTCGACCATCTCCACTTTACATCCTGAGGTGCAAGAATCAATGAACAGGTGCTGGGAAAAAGCCCAACGAGAAAAAGGACCAAGTTGTTGACATCAAAGTGCTACATATGGAGTTAAATCACTTGAAGCAAGAAATGAAAACCGTAAATAAAAGGCTTGGCTGCATAAGTGGCAATTTGAAAACTTCAATGAAATATTTATGGAATTTGGAGGTCAAATTGAGTGAGATGAAGGAAAAAAGGATTGAAGCGTAGGTCAAGCTAGCATTGCTAAAATATGAGCTTCACAGAACTCGGTTGAAAGTCACAGCTAAAGGGTCATCTAAAGTTGTAGCAGATAATCAAGTTCTCATCATGCGGTACAACAGTTGGCACTAGCAATGGGCAAAGCCAAGGAAGAGTGCCAGAGTTTGAAGGGAGAAGATGATATATTAGCTAACGAAAGGCAACTCGGTATGATCACAAAGTCAACATTAAGGGAGAGTAGTTGGTGAGGGGGAGTATTGAAGATTTCCGCGTCTCTCTCTCTCTGCTGCTTTCTTTGACCAATGTTTTATGCAAGTTGGCAAGTTGCCATAAAATAATAATAGAAGGAGATATTTTGGTGTGAAACTCGATTCACTGACCAACTTGACACCCTATAAATAGGGGCTCTTGCCCTTAGAATATGGTGTGTATAGTGGTAGTGCTGTGTAGTGTGTGTGCGGTGAGTGACGTGAGTGTGTGATGCGTGTGTGCGCTCTTGATGAAGTGAGTGGGACCTTCGCTAGAGTGTTCTAGTATGTGACTTGAGTGTTGTAAGTGTAGTGACTGTTAGTGTGTGAGTGGTGTTGAGTAGGTATTCTAATAATATTAGGAGTGCTTATTGTAGTCACACTTCCGCATCTAAACTAGTGGCACCAAAGCTATGCCTCTCAAGTTTCACATTTTGGTTGCGAAATATTTTATGAAATGCTTTTCTGATGTTGATTGTTGGTTCTTGAAGAAAGATGTTGATTGATATCGCTTGTATCGCTATGAGGAGAACCCATTAAGGGGGAGTATGCATATTATTTCAAGATGTCTTTTTGGGCCAAATTACCAGCTGATACAGGTGGCCAAGAGGGGCAAACTTGGTTGTCTTGGCCAAGAGGGGCAAACTTGGTTGTCTTTCTCATGGGTGTTGAATGTGATCAGAGTTAGATGTAGAGCATTAGATAGTTGATCAAATGGACCATCGACGTCGGATTCAAGAGATTACTCAATGGAATAGACCATTAATGGTTGTTTGTTATTCCTCAATAGGTTTTGTTTATTAATATTGTACATATTAATTTTTATTAGAAAGTTATCAAACATTTTTGATATTTTTTTATCATATATTGAAAATGAGATAATGAGCCCTAATATCGTTTTATAATGATGCATAGTGAATGCACTGAGCTGTGATAGCTCATATTTTTCATCTTACTTGCTTTTCAAGTTCTTCAGCAAGCCACAAGTAGGGCATGGGCATTTCATTATCGGGAGGATTTTTTTATAGTGGAGATTTTTGGTATGAGTTGTCTATGGTTGTTGAGCTTTTGAGTTAGCTTTTTGGTGGATATGTATATATAGCCCCTCGATAGTTTATAAAAAACTCCAATAGTGTATCCAAATGACTTTTTGTCAAATATATATATATATATATATATATATATGTTTGTATGTATGTATGTATTTTGATATCGGGTTGAATTATGATTACATTGAGACTACGTCATTTGGTTGAAAGGACGATTGTGTCATTACCTTTGTTCTTGTATGAGTTGGCGGTGTGACATTTTGCTACTCTTCACAGTCATGGGTCACTTGATTTGGGATCCAAAAGGGTGGGTGCAATCTATTTTCACTTGAAACGAGACATGGGTACAAACGGTAAGGTCTTTGCTTAGGTCTCTGCATAATGGTTCACATCATGGTCGAACTAGTATCTTGCTAGTTTTGTTAGCTCTAAGTGGCTTGGTGTAACAATTTGCTTATAAAACTTCCCAGCACAGTGCTATAGAACACTTAGTTCTGCATCATCTGGAAGAATATATAAAAAAAAAAGGTGGGTGCTTCAACTACATTGCCTTTTTCATGGACGAATAGTAGAGTTCCAATGCAACATTGTTTAGTCATTAGGATGGGAAAGAGACTATGAGTAAAGATTCACTCCTTACCTCGGTAAAGTAATGTCATGGTGCAATGTAACGCTAGGTACAGCACATTGCGCTTAAGTTGTGGTTTATTTGCTTCAACCTTTTCCCTCTTAAGGTTTTCCATGATGTATTATTTTGTATTGGCTCTTAGGAATTAAGAGAAAAATTACCAAAACATTAATAAACCTATTGTAATTATACTAATTCAATTTTAAATCTTTTGCATTTGTGTCAATTTAGTCCATCCGGCCAATATTGGCTGGCCGATGCTGATGTGACAATATTTTTAATATATCTTTAATTTTTTTTATTTTAAGGAAAGAAAAAAGAAAAATATAAGGGAAAAACGGAAAATAAAAAAGCCAAAAAAAAAAAATTTACAAAATTAACACGTTAGCCTTTGTTGACATCCGCTGGCATTCACGTTAGCACGGTCGGCCAAAATTGATTGGATAGACTAAATTGGCATAAAAGAAAAAAGATTTAGGATTAAATTGGCACAATTATAATAGATTTATGATATTTTTTTTTGGAAATTTTCCCTGAATTAGGATGAGCAGTGCTTTATAGAAATTTGTTTTCTTTTGCAGGTATCGATATATTCATTTGATGATGTTTAACTTATGGACTTGTGTTTGCTCAATTAGCATATGCCTAGTTATTTTTACTGGATTGAGGTTTTTGTTTGCTGGTGGTGTATCCCTTACTCTTTCATGAGTGGGAAATTGGATTTCCGTTTCCACACTTTTTGAGTTGCTAAATTCAAGGGAATGAGAGTGGCAGCTTAAGGGCGTATTTAGTAACGTTACTGTTCCGGGGAATGAATAGAAATAGTTTTTTTTTTTTAATTTTTTTGTTTATGTTCCAGAAAATAATTTTTGAGTATAAGAACGCGCTTGGTAACTGCAAAAAATTTCTACTCTAGAAATAGAAGTGCGTTTGATAAACTTGTATAAGTTTTTTGTTTCTTTTAATTTTTCAATATTTTTATTATATTTTTCTTTTTTCTTTTTTTTTCTTCTTTCTTCCTTTTGGCCGATCGCCAGCCTCGACCATGACCGGCGACCTCGCTAGGCCACCGCCAATTCGGCGTCGCCTAGCGGTGGCCTAGCGAGACCGAGCCTTGTGCCCCTTGGGTGAGGTTGAGCCTCGCCGATGACCTTGCCTAGCCACTGAGGCTATCGGCAAGGCTTGGCCTTGCCCAGGCAGCGTGAGGTCGGCCTCGCCCAGCCACCAGTGAGGCCGAGCCTTGCCAAGCCATTGCTGGGCAATGCCGACTTGGTGATGGCCCAGCGAGGCTGAGCCTCGTCAATGGCTAGGTGAGCTCGACCTCGCCCAGCCAAGGTGAGGGCAAGGTTGAGCCTCGCTAGGGGCCAACGACGCTTCGGCAAGGTTGCCGGCCGTTGACGGCCAGTCACCGGCCATGGCCGAGGCCGGTGACCGGCCAAAAGGAAGAAGATGAAAAGCAAAAAGAAGAAAAAGGAGAAGAAAAAAGAAGGGTTTATTGGAATTGTTCTCGGAAACAAGAAACAACTTTTTTTTACTTCTCATTTATGTTCCAAATCTATTCCTGGGAACAAAAATATAGATTTTTTATTCCCGAGAACAAAAGTTTTACCAAACCAGTTTTGTTCGTTTTTTGTTCCCCAGAACAAAAAAACAGAAATTTTTGTTCCAGGAAACAGAAACAAAAATAAACAAACAGGCCCTAAATTTCTTCAAGAAACCTTAGGATCCCCTTTGTTTATTTTGATGATTATTGACTTTGATAGCTAATGAGGGACAATTGACGGGCAAATTCACACTGGGAAAATGGGAGGAAGATAGGGACAGTGGGGGGCGACCGGTGATAAAGCTTCTTCATCTTCAATTCATATAATGGTAATAATGGTACTCACACCTATTCGATTCCATTCCTAGTTTTGTTAACAAGGAACCCTTTAAGTCCCACTTTGTAACTGAAGCTAGCCATTAATTAAAAAGTGACGCCATCGACGTAATTCAGGCAGTTGCTGAATGCTAAGAGTGAATGCTTTTTCCTACAAACAATTGAGACAAATGTCGATTTAGGACGCGTTTGGTAACGTTTCTGTTCAAAAATTGTTTCGGGGAACAGAAATAGAAAAAACTATTTCTGCTCCGGGGAACAATTTTTGAACAGAAGAAGGCGTTTGGTAAACTTGTTCCAAGAATTAAAAATGAATAGAAACACGTTTGGTAAATTTGTGTTCTTTTTTGTTTCTTTTAATTTTTAAATATTTTTATTTTATTTTATTATTTTTTCTTTTTTTTCTTTTTTATTTTTTTCTTCTTTTGCGACGACGAGGCTCGTCGGCCCCCGGCGAGGCTTGGCCTCGCCTTGGCTGGGCAAGCTCAGGCTCGCCCAGATCCGGTGAGCCCGAGCTCACCTAGCCTTGCCCCACGTCGGCGAGGCTCGGCCTCGCGTTGGCTGAGGGCTCGCCTAGATCCAGCGAACCCGAGCTCACCCAGCCACTAGCGAGACTCGGCCTCGCCGGCCACCGCCAAGCCGGCGAGCCTTGACGGCCAGTTGCCAGCCATGGCCGAGGCTGGCGACCGGCCAAAGAAAAACGAAAAAGAAAAGAAGAAAAACAAAAGAGAAGAAAAAGAGAGGAGAGAGAAAATTTATTCTTAAAAATTGCTCTAGAAACACGTTTTTCTTGTTTCTTATTTCTGTTGCAAATGTGTTCTTAGGAACAAAAAAATAGATTTGGAATAAAAATGCAAACAAACGCGTTTTTGTTCTTTTGGAACAAAAAAATAGAAATTTTGTTCATAAACAGAAATAAAGAACTTTAACAAACAGGGCCTTACTAGCCAACCAAATACGGAGTAGAAGTTTTGATAGAAGAAAAGCATAAAAGAATTAATTTTTTTTTTTTTTTTTTTGAACAATCATCCAGTTATCATCCAATACTAAGGAACTACTTCAATATTTACCGTGGCTCTTGAAAAACAGATTTAGAATCAACAAATTACATAAAAGAAGGGGGTGCAATCATGGACATAGCATTTTCTCTTGTTTGCGGGTCGCCTACAACTGATTAGGTCAATGCTCCATTCCGTTCAAACCTATTGGGCGAATGTCTTCATTCTTCCTAGATCAGTTCTGGATGATATTAAGCGGATTTTGAGGCAATTCTTATGGAATGGCCCGGACCTTGGCAGGGGTGGTGCTAAGGTCGCTTGGACTGATGTTTGCCTCCCGAAATCTGAAGGGGGCTTAGGGATCCGAAGACTCAGGGAAAGCAACACCGTTGCCATGCTAAAACATCTGGTTGTTATTTATAGATAGAGAATCCCTTTGGTGCAAATGGATACACTTTGTCTTCTTGAAAAATGTTAATTTTTGGCTGGCATCTAAACCTACCTCTTGCTCTTGGTCTTGGAAAAAAATCCTGGACCTTCGTGTGGAGTTTCGCAAGTGCTTTTGCTGGCGAGTTGGAAATGGCTGCTCGACTTCCTTCTGGTATGACAATTGGCACCCCAAAGGGCCGCTGAATTTATTATTTTCCAATGCAGACATTTACCGTTCTTGGTTACCCAAAGAAGCTACGGTCGCTGACTTTTTCTCCTGCCCTAACCTATCTTCGGGTGTTCTGGATGTAGTTGCCTCCTGGGATGATCCCCTACTTGAACTCAATGATGAAGATGATCGTTTTCTTTGGTTGGGCAACTCGGATGGCACTTTTTCTACTGCGTCTACTTGGGACACTCTTCGGCCGACTAGCCATCCGGTACAGTGGGCACCCTTCATTTGGAACAATTCATTGGTTCCCCGCTACCAATTCCTACTGTGGTTGATTACAAAAAATAGACTCGCGACTCATGTACTACTCCTTACCTATGGTAGAATACTGGATGTGAACTGTGGCTTCTGCTTTTGTCGGCCAGATTCAATTGATCACTTGTTTTTTGGATGCCCCATTCCTGCTGCCTTAGCCACTTTTTTGGCCGCAAGATTTAATTATGCTTAGCGGAATAAATCTTGGAAGGAAAACTTGCTTTGGGCAATCAAATCTCTCTTAGGACCCTCATTTCGCTCTTCTCTTGCTCACTTTGCATTTGCTGCTTTATGCAACATTACTTGGAAGGAACGTAACAATATACTGCTTCAGGGTAGACCTCCTTCCCTTTTGGCCATGAAAAGGCTCCTTGAACAGGTTATAAAGGGCAAAGCCTTGTCCTTTCATCAAGTCCCTCCCACTGTGGCTAATAGGAGATTGTTGCAAAGCTGGTTGCTCAACCCTTTCATTTTGGCAAGCTAATCACCTTGTTAGTCGACTGGTTTTTTTTAGTAGGATTTCTTCCTATCTCTCGTCTACTTGGAGGTTCTTCTGGATTGCCCTCCTCCTGGCTTCCGAGTTGGCCTCATTACCAATCTTAGAGCCATGCTTGGTTTCTTTTGTTGGTAGTGCTTTTTCATTGCTGTTTGTGTTGGTTTAGATTTGCTGATTTTGTGCCGTTGTTTGGCTTTTTCTTTCCCTTACCCTTGGCTTGGTTACCTTTTACCTTGGCCCCCTTTCACTCGCTCTGACTTGTTGTCTTCGTGAGTGCAAGTTTCTGGGACCGAGTTATTGCTGTATAGCTCTACATTTCTTACCTTTCACCGAAAAAAAAAAAAAACTACAGAAAAGAAAGCAAAAAAGTTACCTATTATAGAAACTCAGAATTTCCAGAGAGTATAGCAAGATTACGAAATAAGGATGCTTGACATGCAATATTAATGACGGAATACAAACAAAATGTGTGGATATGATTCGACAATGTCACAATGTCACAAGGTGTATCGCCAGGCCATATTCCTTCGATCCTTCAAACCCAACTATGCGCGAGTTCAAAACATTTCATGTGCACACCTTACCCCATGAGTATCCACTTAATAAAAGTTCATTCTAACACGTCATTCTTTTGGTGTCTAGCTAGCAGGTAAAGGGGGAAAGACAGAGAGAAGAATCAAAGTTAAAGCACAATAGCAGCTACTTTCTTTATATCTCTGCAGGGAACTTTTCAGAGTTGATTGCAATTTTAGCTGCTTCATTCCATCCATGTGGCCACACGATAGATGCAAATCAACTATGTAAACAAACACTGGTTCAAACATACATTGATTTCTAGGGAAAGCAAGAACTTAGGATTATAAGGATTTACCAAATGCAGCTGCAAATCATTTAGGGAGTAGAATGCCAGCAAATCTTAAATTCCATGTGAGTTCATCAAACACTATACAAAAAATAAAGGCTACTCCGATGAGTATTCACCCAGAAACTACATATTTGCGGAATAAACAAATGGTTGTTCAAAGTATCGCCACTCTTTCAAACCCATATAATTTAGCCTGCTATCACAATAGACATTAAATACTTTTAGATCTTCCACTTTTAGATGTAAAAGACCATGCAAGACATGTCTGCGTCCACATGTTGCAACTATATAAATTAACTTGAACGCCAGCAGAGCCCATCATCTATCATATTGACACCAGTTCTGGATCGATACACCAAAACTTGAGAATTATAAGAAAAATTTATTTGCTGACACATGCTTACAGATTTCAAGTAATCACACAACGAATCATAACTTGATGTAACGAATATTCTAGCTTCCTTTACTATGCAAAACAGTCTTGCCTAAGATCTCACCTAGGATATTAACATAATCGGCCCTCTTTCAAAAACAATAGTCCTGAGAGAAACTTTAAATTAGATCCACTGCACAGGTACCTTAAGATATCCTCTGAATCATATTAGCTGGATTAAGCCACGTTTACATGAGCCTGACAAGAAAAAGTCTAAAACAAGCGCGCTCTTTTTGTTACTTACACTAAGGAACCCAATAATACAGAAGCTCAACTGCTACTTTCTACTTTTAGCATTATGAAGTGTGAGGGTACAGCAATTCTGTAACTCCACATGAAGATTAGTTCCATATAACATTCGAGAAGAGAACTCCTACGGAGTAATATCATTAATATGATGATCATGATAACGAACACAATAAAGGGAACCTGAACAGCTGAGATATTGATGGCTCCATCAATAACACCAGGTCTAATTCCCAAAGCCTACAGCACAAAATTCACCAATAAACACAATGGCAAAGAGATGAAACGAATTATATAAGACGCGGAATGATCGATACCATCAAATTTTTGACAATTGACAAGGCGGAGTGCAATGTGACACTACAAAGTTCTTCAAAAACAGAGAAAGAAATTAAGCACGCATGCACATATCAACTCCATCACATTAGTGTTTTGTGTGTTAAAATTCTGGCCAGCCGGTTGATCATCTTATTATTTACTGTCAGGTGTCTTTTGCTGTTCGGACTAGGGTTCAACAAAGATGGTTTCGCCTGGGGTCACGCTGAACAACGGGACAGAGATGATTCTTTATGGAAATGGTTTAGAGGAATCAAGAACACCAAGAAAACTTCGAAATCCTTCCGTTATCTAAGGGCACATTTGTTTTTTATTTAATAACTCAAAATTTAGAAAATATTTTCAGAAAAATATTTGTCATTTTGCCTAGAAAAAATTAGTCATTGTCAATAATAATTTATGCCAAACTATTTCGGAGATGACAAAAATATTTTTCATTCATTCATTTTTGTGAGCAATATAACTATATATATATAATGTTTTTCCAAATCTTGAAATCTCCATGAAATAAACACACCTTGGCATGCTAAACTTTAAGGCTAGGAAGGAACTTAAGGAATCAGCAAAAGTTGAACAGCCTTGTTCTAAATTCTTCCACTGAAAAGGGAACTGCTGTTTTTTTCTTTTTTCTTTTTTTTTGGGGGGGTCTGTTTTCCTTCTCTCTCTTTTTTATTTTACTTTTAAATGTATATAGTTTATGCGTACTCAATCTAAAACTTTCTTTTATTTCAATGAAGTTCTTACCCATTGTAATAAGTAAAGAGACAAAAAACAATGCCACTATGTTAGAAGTACGAAGGGTAAATGGGTCTTTACCACTTTTAAGATTTATTTTGATGTATATATATTAAACTTTATTGAATAATACAAAATAAGTTTTCCCTCATGGTATGAGAGCCAAGGGCTTAACCTTAGACGACAGAGCAGCTACTTGCTGTCGACTCCCCGGAATAGTTGGTTGTCGCAGCCACGGCTTGTCACCGTTGAGTGTTTCCCTTCTCTTTCTCTCACTTTTGTTGTGCTGCTCCCTCGTGTGGCTCGCTTGCATTGCTCGCACGGCTCACGCGTCTCCTCCGCGCTGCTCATGTGGCTCGTGCGACTTGCATGGCTCCTCTGTGCTGCTTGCGGCTTGTGCGACTCCTCTACGCTGCTCGCGTGGCTCGCGCAGCTCGCACGGCTCGTGCGACTTGATGGGTCACTGTTTCTGGTCACTGACTCACTGAATTCGTAGATGATCGACAACACCATCAGGGACAATGTGAAGAGCAAGGACTAAGACCACACCAAGCTTGGGTTTTGAGGTGTTTTCATGGGAGAAGATGCTTTTGCGGGTTAGAATTTTAACTTGCCGAGAAAGAGATCTCAATGTTTTGGCTGATTATTTGATTCGAGAAGATACTTGTGATGAAGCAAAATAGCTGCTACTTGGGTACAGTGCAGTTATTTGTTACTCTCCACCATTTTTTTTTTTAATATTTGATGATCTGCAAGTTGTGGTAGCTTCTGTTATTTCATATGGGTGGTGTAGATTTTTCGTGCGGGGTAATATTGGGTTATTAAATTATTGAGGTTGAGTTGTTTGATGGAAGCTAAGGTCAAAATTTTCTTATTATTATTTGGAAAATTGGTGATCCCTCGAAGAGTCCAATTGAAGTAGATCCTGAGAAGAATAATGCTGTGATGACTGAGGTGATTTCCTCTTCGTCTAATCAAATTATTGATAAGAAGCTCGAAGGTAGTGCTAACTTCCACCAATGGAAGAAAATCGTGAAGCTTACTTTGATAAGGTAAGAATCAACATAGACATTTAACTGAGTTTAAGCCCAGAGATGATGTAACTTGGGATGCTGTTGATGCACGTATTCTTGGTCAAATGCTAAATTCTATGGAGAGTAACATAGTTGACTTGGTAACTCATATTGATACAATCAGAGAACTGTGGGAGTATTTGAATGTGTTATATTTTGGCCAAAATAACTTGTCACAGATTTATGAGTTATAGCAGGAGTTTTATTGGTCTGAAAGGAAGGGGTGTTCCATTACTTAGTACTTTGCGGATTTTAAGAGAATGTATGAGGAGTTGAATGTTGTTCTCCCTATTTGAGCTGATGTTCAACAAATGCAACGTCAGAGAGAACAATTGGCTATAATGGGAATCTTAGGAAGCCTTGGTTCTAAATATGAAACTGTTAGGTCTTAGATTCTTGGAGGAGAGAATATTCCTCACTCACAGATATGTTTGCTCAAGTTCTTTGAGTATCTCGTGAGTCTTCTCAGGATACTATATCTATGGTGGGAAGTTCAGCTCTTGTATCCCAGACTCGAACTAGTAGTGGTAATAGGACTGATAAAGGAAATTATGGCGAATATAGTGGGCGTGGTGGTCGAGGAGGAGGCCGAGGCATATGAACATGGAGAGGTCAAGGTCATTAGCATTTGTATGAACAATCCCACATAACTACTGATAATTCAGGGATTACACGAATTTGTCATTACTGTGGCAAACCTAGTCATATTAAGAAATTTTGTTACAAGCTATATGGGAGACCAAGGCAGCAGCTCCAGTTTGCGAATACGGCTTCTAATATTGACTCTACTTTACAGTCATCTGAAGGCAAGGTAGTGGTTATGTCTGATGAGGAATATGCTCGGTACAACCAGTCTCAAATCTCACAGCCTGTTTCTTCCACTGCTACTTTGGTACAGACAGGTAATGCTACTGCATGCCTTTCGACTACTTCTCATCCTTGGATCATTGAGTCAAGAGCTTACGATCACATGTCAGGTCTTTCAAGGTCATTAGCAGTTGTATGGACAATCCCACATATCTTCTGATAATTCAGGGATTACACAAATTTGTTATTACTATGGCAAACTTGGTCATATTAAGAAATTTTGTTACAAGCTACATGGGAGACCAAGGCAGCAGCTCCAATTCGCAAATACGGCTTCTACTATTGACTCTACTTTATAGTCATCTGAAGGCAAGGTAGTGGTTATGTCTGATGAGGAATATGCTTGGTACAACCAGTCTCAAATCTCACAGCCTGTTTCTTCCATTGCTACTTTGGTACAGACAGGTAATGCTACTGCATGCCTTTCGACTACTTCTCATCCTTGGATCATTGAGTCAAGAGCTTACGATCACATGTCAGGTCTTTCAGGTATATTTTCCTCTCTTTCTCCATCTTCATCCATAGTTACTCTAGCCAATGGATCATCTACACATGTTAAGGGAATTGGCATAGTTAATCCAACTCCTTCATCGCCGTTGTCTTCAATGCTTTATCTTCCACAATTTCCATTTAACCTTATGTTTGTTAGTAAATTAACCAAAAACTTTTAATGTTTAGTAACATTTTATCTTGATTCTTGTATTTTCCAGGATCTGGCTACGAAGAAGACGATTGGTAGAGGATGTGAGGTAGGGGGTTGTATGTACTTGAAGATGCTCCTTCAATTGCTTGCTCAAGTGTTGCGTCCCCACATCAAATCCATTGTTGTCTTAGTCATCCTTCTCTATGTAGTCTTCAAAAGTTGGATGCTAGTTTTCAATCTCTTTCTAGTCTAGAGTGCGCGTCATGCCAACTTGGCATATTACATCGTGTTAGTTACACACCTCGAGTCATTAAACGAGTAGCATCTCCCTTTTTATTAGTTCATTCAGATATTTGGGGTCCATGTCATGTAGTTTCTAATTTGGGTTTCAGATATTTTGTTACTTTTGTCAATGACTATTCCAGAGTTACTTGGTTATACTTAATGAAAGATCGTTCATAATTATTTTATATTTTTCGTGCATTTATATTTGAAATTTATACTCAATTTGGTGTGCATGCTAAAGTTCTGCGTTCTAATAATGCTAAGGAGTACTTTTCCACATCTTTTTCTGATGTTATGGCTCAACATGGTACGATTCATGAATCTTCCTGTCCTAATACTCCACAACAAAATGGTGTTGCTGAAAGGAATAATATGCATTTATTGGAAATTACTAGATCCATGTTATTTGAGATGAAGGTCCCCAAAACCTTTTGGTCCGATGCTATTCTAATTGCATATTATCTTATTAATCGCATGCATTCTTTTGTTTTGCAATGTGGTATTCCTTTTTCTACTTTGTTTCCTTATGAGACACTGTTTGTCCTACCACCCCATATTTTTGGCTGTGTCTGTTTTATTCGTGATTGTCGACATAGAGTATCAAAACTTGATCCCAAGGCAATCAAGTGTATGTTTATGGGTTATTCCCGCACTCAAAATGGATATTGCTGTTATTCTCCATTACTGAGAAAATATTTTATAACAGCCGATGTTTCATTTTTTGAATCCACTCCTTATCGTGATGTTCCAATTACTGTGTTTGAATTGGATGAAGACTTGTATGTGACCACCATTTAGTCAACTATTTCAACTGTTTCACCAGTATTTATAGAGGAATCACCTCTTCTCCAGGTTTATACTCGACGTCCTCGTGTCGCTGTTGCTCCCCCCGCTCCTCCTGTCACTACTACATCATCTTCTGCTCTAGATCCACCATTAGTTAACAGGGCTTGTATCTGATCTTGATCTTCCTATTGCTCATCGCAAAGGTACACGTACTTGTACCTAACATTCTATTGCAAATTTTATTTCACACTCTTTTGTGTCTCCTATTTTTCGGGCTTTTTTAACTACTGTTGAACAATATCCTGTCCCCAAATCTATCACTAAGGCATTACAAAGTTTTGATTGGAGGACAACAATGGAAGAAGAATTAAAGACTCTCGAGATTAATCAAGCTTATGACTTAGTACCTCTTCCTCTAGGCAAGACTGCTATTGGTTGTCGATGGGTATATGCTGTAAAAGTCAATCCCAATGGTTCTCTTTCTCATTTAAAAGTAAGACTTATTGCCAAAGTGTATGTTCAGGTGTATGGGATTGACTATCTAGACACATTTTCTCTTGTTGCCAAACTTACTTCTGTTTATATTTTGATCTCTCTTGCTGCAACATATAACTGGCATTTGTTTCAGCTTGATGTTAAGAATGCTTTCTTACATGGCATTCTTCATGAAGAAGTTTATATGGAGCAACCTCCGGGGTTTGTTGCTCAGGGGGACTATGGACTAGTTTGCAAATTAAAAAAAAAAAAGTATTTATATGGTTTGAAACAATCCCCACAGCCATGGTTTGGAAGATTTTCTAAGGTTGTATTGTCTTTTGGGCTATCAAGATGTGGAAATGATCATTTTTTCTTTTATAAACAATCAGGAGGAGACAAACTATTATTAATTGTGTATGTTGATGATATTATCATCATGGGAGATGACTTGGTTGATATAGCTGAGTTAAAAACTTATCTTCAGCAACAATTTCAAACTAAGGACTAAGGAAAATTGAAATATTTTCTAGGAATCGAAGTGATGCAATCACAGAAAGGTATTGTTCTGTCACAACGAAAATATGTCTTGGATTTGCTCACCGAGACAGATATGTTGGGATCAAAGCCTCTCGATTCACCCATGGAACAAGGGGTTAAACTAGTTGCTAGTGGAGGAGAAATTCTTAATAATCCCTAGAGATATAGAAGACTAGTAGGTAAGTTGAATTATCTCACAGTTACTCGACTAGACATTATTTTTCCCATTGGTGTGGTAAGCCAGTTTTTGTCTTCCCCTCGTACATCTCACTGGGATGCAATTATTTGGATATTGAGGTATTTGAAAAATTCTCTAAGGAAAGGAATTGTCTACCAAAACCATGGTCATCTCAGAGTTGAAGGATTTTTTTATGCTAATTGGGCTGGATCTCCAAATGATAGAAGATCAACTACTGGGTATTGTACCTTGGTCGGAGAAAATCTAGTATTATGAAAAAGTAAGAAATAGAGTGTTGTTGCCCGCTCCAGTGCTAAATCAGAATATAGAGCCATGGCACAAGTGATATTTGAATTAGTGTGGATTCAACAATTATTGACTGAGTTAGGCTTTAAAGATTTAGTACCCATGACTCTATGGTGCGATAATAAAGCTGCAGTGCATATAGCTTCCAACCCTATGTTTCATGAGAGAATAAAACACATTGAGGTTGACTGTCATTTTATTCAAGAGAAGTTGCAGAGTGGAGTAATTCTTCCCAATCATATTTGAACGAGCGAACAACTTGCAGACATCTTCACTAAATCTTTCGGTAATGGGAGCATAGAACATATGTGAAACAAGCTAGGCATGATTAATATTTACGTTCCAGCTTGAGGGGGAGTGCCAGAAGTACAAAGTAATGGGTCTTTATCGCTTTTAGGGTTTATTTTGATGTATATATATTAAAATTTATTGAATAATACAAAATTAGTTTTGTTCCACACGCTAAAAGCATTAAAGGTGAAGTAGGAGAAAGGGAAAATGTGCCTAATTTCCTTGGATTTAAAAAAATACAATTTTGAAGGCAAATAACACAAAAAAAAAACCCCAAAAATACTTACTGGGACACAAATATCATAAATTTTCTTTTGCGTCACCAAAAATCCTAAATTTACCTACTTTGACACATATATCCTTAACTTTTTTCGTGTCAACTTTGTGTCACAATGGGCATGTCTAGAGCTTCTAGTGATACAAGAAAAAAATTCGAAATATTTATATCATAATAAGCAAAATTTGAAGTTTTTTTGTGATATGAACCCCAATTTGCAAAACCTTAAGTTGCTTGAAGCCCGACCGTCTTGCCGTCTCAAGCAGCTCTCGAGTTGCTATCGGGACCATTACTGAGCATTCATGGAAGACCTCATAGTCTAGTATAGGGTTCCCTATTGGGAGTACAGGGTGAGTACCCTTTCAAGGAAGAGAACCAGCAAATGGAGATGCTCGGGTAGGAGCAAGATGCACTGAATGGCGAAGGCATCGGAGAGAACGTCAAGAGTCAAGACAATGCCTCGAATAAGAGTGAGTTCCGCCAAGGGCTGAAAATGGATTTCTTAGAGACCATTAAACCCATATGTTTTGGGCTTCTTATTTCAAAACTGATCATGACCCATGTTTAAGTTTAAGTTGGCTCATATGTAATCTATTACAATAAATTGGATAGTGACCCATATTGATAGATTTACCTCCTATTAAAACTTATTCCAAGTAATTTGACCGGATCCTATTTGATGTTTACATTCAAATAAGGTATCAACCATCAAAAGCATGAACACCCCACTAGTTTCTAAAAGAAATTAAGATTTATCACAGAAAAATTGTAAAGAAAATTTGATAACAAGTTTTGGTGCCTCTAGCACTGCTCCTAGTACGCTAGGCATACGATGTAGTAAAACAGTCGCACAATAGATTATCCATCTATCAAATTACCTCAGGAAAGACCAGCTAAGTAAAATAAGACACTCCAACTTCCATGACAAATCACTAGATCTAACTATATGCAAGTGTTTTCCCTTGCTGCCCTGCAGCTTTGTTCAGATAATTTCTGGGAGTACCTCCTGTGGAATTAATCAGATGGTGTCAACGGCGTTTCATTCTCTGTTCAAGACAAACTACCATCCGTAATTTCTTAGCAAAGCAAGAGAATTAGCCAACAGCTGAGGTCAACACAACTATAACGACGTTTTACAAAATGCCAAAAAATGAAACTTCTTCCTCCCCTGCTGAATTTGAAGCGTGTAAACTTGAAGGCTTTCAAGTTTAATGCTAGCGACGAATTCTAAGCATGTAAAGTACTTCAGAATTGACCTTAAAAACACTGTTCACTCCCTAAGAATACTGCAATAGCACTTCGAAATCTTAAAAGATTGACAAACAGTAATTTGCTTTAAGAGCAAAGAAATGTTCTTGTATTTTTCAGTGCTAAAAAGCATAGTGCTCTGATTCCACCTAGTCTGGTGCTTCTTATTTTCTTTTTATTAGTTTTTCCTTTCGTTCTTGTTCGACATTAGAATTGCTCTACTAATAAAGTCCTTTCTTACTTATTGAATAAAAAAAGCTTCAACATCATATTGAAGATGCAACATGGACAAGCCAAGACTTTCCATGCCACTCTCACGCACATATTGAAGATGCAAAATGGAACTGAAACGAACAGTTCAACTGGTTAAGCGAGGTCTCGTCCAGTTTCAGACCGTTGAACCTTGAGTCAAAATCTAGTTGAACCAGGGTTGACCAGGTCGATCAGTTTCGGAAAAAAGAAATGATGTGACAGAAGACATTTTGAAAAAGAGATTCAGGACTTTAAACCCTCGGGCATTCCTTGCATAGGTTTGGGCGCTGAGCTAAGCATTATAGGAGTTCAAGTCAAAAGGCACACTGGTAATTCTTTTGGCTTTATTGTAAGCAATACCCAACATAGTCACCTAGCCGAGGTTCACAAATCAAGAAAATGTAAGTATTTTTCTTGGAAAAAGGAAATAGAGAGGGAAAAAGCAGAAAACTCAAGGAGTGCTGCCGACATTATTCATCTGCTTTACTGTCAGAGGAAGCAAAGTAAAGAAGAAATTTCAGAACTATTCATTTGCTTTACAAGAGTACCTAAATGGCTACCACATTACTCAACCAGTGAGTTAAGTCTACAGTTGCACAGCATCAATTCAAAGTACAAACAAGTCCGTGCATGTCTGTATATGCCGGTGTCAATTACTGAAAGCTTTCAGTTATCAACCAAAGATCGAGTTTACGTCACTTGTGAATCAGAAACTTCTGTGCATACATTAGAAGGCCAATAATTCATCCAATCGAGTTCACATACATGAACTGTAGCCTTATAGTTCAGAACTCCATCATTGAGCTCAGTGTTCTTCGTACAATTGTTAAGGATTTCTTCTCAATGATCTAGCAACCCTCAATTAGACTATTATTAAAGTAGCAAGAGAGAATGAGTTGCGAAAACGCTAGATTGCCTAATGATATTAATGTACGACATGGGGAATCAAAGGTAAGCTTAAGAAATAACACATTCTATGAATTGTTCTAATTGCTAGGATTAGTTTTTCCTTCTATGTTTTCCAGCCAAAAAAAAAATTGGGGGGTTTGGGGGTATGTAGGTCATCACCTTATTCAAATCGCAAAATGGACTTTGTTAATATATCAAGACTGCCCTCGATAAATAAATCGGCCAGGGAACTGTACCGCATGACCCTATATATATTTCAAAGAGGAAAACTGCCAGCAACAGATGGTTGTATGTCCCGAAGGGAAATAATATGGTTAGATTCGAGTCCAATATTCCAACCTGTGAGGAATACTGTCTTAGCTACATGGGGGAGCAGTATGCCAACCGACCCTAGCATAAAAATTGAAATGAAGACTGTCATAATAGTAATACCTGTCGCGACCTCTTTTTTTTCGGCGCCCGCAATCGGGTACGGGTGCCTAAGGAGGCTAATGGCTCGGCTAAAATTGATAAAGCCCGGACTCTCCCAAGTCCACCAATTCACGACTTTAATAGTCTGAGTTTTTAACCTGTAAGTTGATTTTTAAAATGGAGTCGCCACTAATCGATTTGGGGTGGGTTGATTAGAAACCCAAGTGAAGTATCGGGAGAAATACTCACTCCTGCGCAACCAGAGAAATTAGGATCGGGGACTTGATTACACTAGTTAATCACTAATGCCCTTTCGGTACCTAATCTTGTTTAAACCCTGAGGTTTTTTGGATGTTCGAGGGATTTTCCATGCATTTTTGGGAGGAAAAACATTTTCTAGGTCTTTTTCTAATTTTTTTGGACACAAAATGGATTTTTTGGTATTTTTGGGAAAATACAAGTCTTTTTGGCTTTTTCTGATTTTTTGGGCTTTTTCATGAATTTTTGGCTTTTTTTGGATTTTTGGCATTTTTTGGAAAATATGAAATATTTTTGATTTTTGATTTTTTTTTTTTCGGAAAATAAAATATTTTTTAATATTTTTGGAAAATAAATTATTTTTCATTTTTTTAAAAATATTATATTATATTATAATGTAAAAAAAACGAACCGGGTCGGATCCCTGGGTTGGGTCCGACCCGTGTCATCCACGCGGGCCCGACTCGGATTTTTCATTTTTTTTTTAAATATTATTTTATATAATTATATATTATAAAAATCAAATCGGGTCGGGTTCCCGGGTGGGACCGACCTGGGCCGGCGACCCGCTCGCGGACGGGCCCGCAACGCGGGCCCGACTCGGATTTTTTTTGCCTGTTTTTCTTTTTAAATGTAAAAGCCCAAGCCCACAATTTCTTTTAAGAAAATAACTCCAGGCCCAAAACCAAAATAGGCCCACTTTTATAAAAACTTCAGCCTAAAGACTACCCGGCCCATACGAAAAAACCAAACCGAAAGGAAACCCTACCCGGTTCAAACCCATGCCCCACCCGCTCTCGACCCGGTTCACGACCGCGACCCGCTTGTGGAGCCCTACCCGGCCACGACCCGATTCCTAAAAAAACCCTACCCGGATTCGTGACCCGAATCCGCTCGACCTCGATCCATCTTCCTCTTCGCCGACCCGGTTTGCTGGAGTTCGCGAGATCTGGCGATCCGCGGCGCTGATGAGGGATGGAGGCGGCGTCCGAAGGCGGCGGGCGTCGCGGCGGCGCCGGCTCCTTAAAAACAACGGCGGATTGACGACGGGGCTCGTGGCGCGGCGGTAGGAGACGCGTCGAAAGCCCCGATTCACCGAGACCGAGATCGGTGATAGATGGGGTTCGAGAGAGGGGGGCGACGATGGTGACGCGGTAAGCGACAATGGCGTCGCGGCGGGCGGCGGATACCGGTGGTGGTTGACGGTGATGGTGACGACGGTGGAGCGGCGACGGTCGCGATGGCGAGGCCTCGGCTTCCCGGATCCGGAGTGGCGTTGGCGGTGATGGTCTCGGCACGGCGTCGGGCGGCGTCTGGCGGCTCTTTTCTCCCTTAATCCGACCTTCCCTCCTCCGAATCCTCTCACTCGGGCCGCATCCGAGCCTCCACCGGCCGGATCCGACCCTCTCGAAGTTGTTCGCCGCCGGCCTTCCCCGAAGTCTCTCGGTGGAGGGTGGGCTTGAGCTCACAACTCGAGCTCTCTCTCACTCGCTCGTCGATTCCTCCCCCGAAGTCTCTCGGTGGGAAGATCTCCAAGCTCGCGATGATCCCTCGTCGACGGAGATGCTCCTCTATTTATAGGCGAGGAGGAGGCCGGTCGACGGAGGTTCGGCCGTTGGCTCCGACCGGCCCTGGGTGCGGCTGAACCGGCGTCAAATCCTCCCCCTTCCACGGAGGCATGCCCGCCTTCAATGTTGCGTCCTCTCAGCCACCGGCCTACGCTCCCCTCTCGGTTGTAGGTTGTGCTTGAGCGCGTCTTCGTCGCCGCGCGTGACTGCGCAGAGGCGGAAGAAAGACGAAGGAAGAAGAAGATGGGAGGAAGAAGAAGAAAAGGGGGGGGGGGGGCCGTGCGAAGAAAGAAACAGGGTGGGCGCCACTTTTTGCTTTTTGCTTTTCTTTATTTGTTTTTCTTTTCTTGCTTTCTTTTTGTTTTTTTCTTTGTTTTGTTGTTTTTATTTGCTATTTGTTTATTTATTATCCGAAATGACAAAATAAAATAAAAACTTAAGAAAATTAACCTAATTGAAATTGAGGTGTCAACAGCTGCCCCTCTTTGAAGGTGAGCTTGCAGAGGTTGCATTCAAAGACATAAACCGATGCCTCAATTTTACCTATGCATGCGTAGTAGATTATATTTTATTTGGGACCTATTATTCTATGCGGATAAAGAGCAATATACTAAGACAGATAAGAAGATACCTGGAGTTACTTACCGGGAATGAGTGAGATAGGGTATGAACCCTAAGTTTTGGCAAGTATCAAGGGGTCATCTTACCTGGTGATATGAGGAGATTACTTTTCCAGGGCTCGAACCATTATTCGGTCGCCTGTTGGAGTAATCAGTGGCTTGTCTCGGACCCGAACCTTTCTTCGGTCGCCTTGACGAGGAATTGCTTTTCCAGGACCCGAACTTTTCTTCGGTCGCCTGTTAAAACAATCAATAGTTTGTCTAGGACCCGAACCTTTCTTCGGTCGCCTTGACGAGAGAATTGCTTTTCCAGGACCCGAACCTTTCTTCGGTCGCCTGTTAGAGCAATAAGTTGATTTGTCTAGGACCCGAACCTTTCTTCGGTCGCCTTGACGGAGAATTGCTTTTCTAGGACCCGAACCTTTCTTCGGTCGCCTGTTAGAGCAATAAGTTGATTTGTCTAGGACCCGAACCTTTCTTCGGTCGCCTTGACGGGAGATGCGCCGACCTTTCTCAGGGCATCTGTTTGTGGGTGCCTGATCTGTATCGAGGACACCAGTTGGTACCCGACCTTTCTCGGGAGATGCGCCGACCTTTCTCAGGGCATCATATTTGTTGGGGTGTCTGACTTCTGTCAAAGACACTGGTAGGAACCCGACCTTTCTCGGGAGGATGCGCCGACCTTTCTCAGGGCATCGATTTTGTTGGGGTGTCTGACTTCTGTCGAAGACACCAGTTGGAACCCGACCTTTCTCGGGAGGATGCGCCGACCTTTCTCAGGGCATCTGTTTTGTTGGTGTGTCTGACATCTGTCTAATACACCACTTGGAAACCGACCTTTGTCGGGGGGATGCGCCGACCTTTCTCAGGGCATCTGTTTTGTTGGGGTGTCTGACTTCTGTCGAAGACACCAGTTGGAACCCGACCTTTCTCGGGAGGATGCGCCGACCTTTCTCAGGGCATCTGTTTTGTTGGGGTGTCTGACTTCTGTCGAAGACACCAGTTGGAACCCGACCTTTCTCGGGAGGATGCGCCGACCTTTCTCAGGGCATCTGTTTTGGAAGATACCTGGACATTCACAAGCATATCAAAGAGTACCTGGATATTCACAAGTACTAACATGAAGGATATTTGGGCCTTTGCAAGCGTCGAAATGTGTATTTGGCTGACCATAGGCACTGAAAGGGTACTTGGATGATCGCAAGTATGAATTCTTGGGGGATACCTGGATGATTACAGGCATTGAAAGGGTACTTGGATGATCAAAGGTACAAACTCTTTGGGAATGGAATATCGAGGGCGTACCTGAGATATTCGTGAAGGTCTCTCGCTTCTTGGTAAAGGGGAATATCGAGGACGTACCTGGGATATTCGTGAAAGTCTCTCACCTCCTGGTAATTGGGAATATCGAGGGCGTGCCCCGCATATTCATGAAGGTCTCTCACCTCTTGGTAATTGGGAATATCGAGGGCGTACCTCGCATATTCATGAAGGTCTCTCACCTCCTGGTAGTGGGAATATTGAGGATGGATCTCGCATATTCATGAAGGTTTCTCACCTCCTGGTAAATGGGAATATCGAGGGTGTACCTGAGATATTCGTGAAGGTCTCTCACCTCCTGGTAATTGGGAATATCGAGGGCGTACCTGGGATATTCGTGAAGGTCTCTCACCTCCTGGTAATTGGGAATATCGAGGGCGTACCTGGGATATTCATGAAGGTCTCTCACCTCCTGGTAGTTGGGAATATCGAGGGCGTACCTGGGATATTCGTGAAGGTCTCTCACCTCCTGGTAGATGGGAATATTGAGGACGTGCCTCGCATATTCATGAAGGTCTCTCACCTCCTGGTAAATGGGAATATCGAGGGCGTACCTGGGATATTCGTGAAGGTCTCTCACCTCCTGGTAGATGGGAATATTGAGGACGTGCCTCGCATATTCATGAAGGTCTCTCACCTCCTGGTAAATGGGAATATCGAGGGCGTACCTGGGATATTCATGAAGGTTTCTCACCTCCTGGTATTATAAACTTGACTGTGGTATGAGGCTTACTTGGATTGTTGCAGGCACTTAAAGAGGTGGGACACCTGGATAGCCACAGGTGTACAAAGCACTGGGATACTTGGATGAACACAAGTACTTAAAGATATGATCTGGGACCACTCAGGCGGGTCCAAGTGCTAGGAAACATACCTAGACGGCGGTGCCAAGCAAAGCAATGGAATGCTTGAACAAATGCTATATTATTTGGGGACAACTCGGGCAGGTTGAGTGTTAGGAAAAGGGAGTATCCGAACGGTGGCCGGTACTCAAAGACAATAGGAATACCTAGACAGCAGCAGGTATTCAACGATAAAGGGATACTTGGTCAGTCACAAGTATCAATACTCTGGGGACAACTCAAACAGGTCGAGTGTCAAGAAAATGGAGTATCCGAACGGTGGCCGGTACTCAAAGACAAGAGGATACTTGGTCAGTCACGAGCATCCAAACTTTAAAGACAACTCGAACAGGTTGAGTGTCAACAGAGGGAGCACCTGAGTAACGGTAGGCACTTAAAAACAGGGGGTACCCGGCAAGTGGTGGGTAGTCAAAGACAAGGGGATACTTAGACAGTTGCAAGCACCCAAACTCAAGGGACGACTTGAACAAGTCGAGTGTCAAGAAGAGAGTACCTGGACAGTGGTAAGTACCTTAAGACAAATGGGGATATGGATATGCTTACCTGGCAATATCTCTGATCTCTGAGAGTATGTCTGCTATTTGCACAATATGCACACATGATTGTATATACTGTAAATTCATAAATTCAAATGTGATTTATGCATGATAATCTTGTCAATTTTGCATCATCTGATTTCCACTGGGGAAGATTTTGAAAGACAACATTTATTCGGAATATAGATGCTTTGAGCATGCTAATTGAGGGACTTTCAGTCTGAAAGGACTTTTCGCTCACTCTCATGGAAAAGGCTATCCTGACCATTGATGCAGGATTCATAAGGACCACACTATCTCACTGTCATCATGTCAGCAGGGGTCTGAGTATTCTCGCAAATGGTACGATTTTACCAATGTGAGAGGTTTTTGTTGAAATTGTGATGAAGTCTTGGTTAGCGGCTCATCAGAGGGGACCATCAAGGTCGAAGCCGATGGACGAAAATGTTGCACGATCATCTCCGGGTTTACAAGTCAAGAACCCTGCGAAAAGAGATAGAGTAATCTTGCTCGTACTTCTTCGAGCGATGCTTATGCACATATGAAATCCTACGTTAATTGAAGTGCCCCTAGTCTGAAGAGACTTTTTACAATGGGGATGTAATGTAGACTTGGCTCACATGTAAGGGGGTGAGAGTTGGTGACTGTCTTGGCATTTGTCACTAGTCTTTCTTGTCAGATGGAGGTTCTATGGACCACAACAACAACTTTTCTTGGCTGTATTTTTGACTGGAGGGCATTGGCCTTGCTTTTACCAGGCACACTGCTTTTTCATGCTCCTATTTTTTTTATTCCAGTTCTTCATTTATGGGCATTTGACCTTACTTTTACCAGGTACACTGCTTTTTTATGCCCCTAGTTTTTTGTTTTGTTGCTTGAGGAACTGATCTAGGCAAGTTCAATCGAAGCACCATTATTTAGACTCTTGAATCTTCTTCTTCAGCCGGCGCTTTAGGCTATGGCAATAACTTCTGCTTTGTCTCAATGTGAGGGTAAAATTACAGACTTGCTTGGGTTGTACAATGGATACGAGTGCGTAAAGAAAGAATTGCTCTTCATGACTCTAGGGCACTTAAATTAACGCGAGTGTTCATATGCAATAAAGACACTCGAAGATTGATGCAAGTGCGAGCAAGAAAATTTCTATCTCTCTTCTCACCTTGTGATGCTTACTTGCTTTCGACTTGCCCCAGTGTGGGGTGGTTCTTTGACGGGAGCATAGCAGAAATTTGTCAGTGTATGGGGCTCAATGGGGTGAGCGATGGAATGCCTCTCACCATTTTGGTTATCGTACCATTCGCGAGAGAACTCTTTACCCTGCAGCCATGGAATCTTCTGCACTCATCTCACAAGTGTATAGATGGGGGACTGTGTGTAGGATATGGCTTGCCTTTCATCATTCTGACGCACCTCATCCAGCATGCTCAATTTAATCTTGTATTCTTCACTTAGCTGTCTATTTTAATAATCCTCAGTGGAATCAGTGACTTAGACAGGCAAAATCATCATGCAGAATTCATCTGGAAACGACATGCAACATTTCGAATATGATGGAGATTGAATTCTTCAAAACAAGTGAATGGTTTTGACTCAAAAAAGTCCATATTGACAACTTTAGGGGCTAACATAATGGTGTTTCCAAATATGTTAAATTTTGAACATCAAAAGGGTTATTTGCAAATGGGTGTCGATGGTTGTCCTTATTAAGTAGGGACATGACATAAGAAGGATCAGCCAGGGTTGGGGATCTGATCATGGATTTGATGGGCCTTTCTGCTTTTGCCCCTACAGAAGAGAAGATGTACAAGTAGATCAATTAGTCGACCAAAATCTAATGTGAGTTGAGGCACTGAAGGATCTCTGTCATTTGCTTTGGCAATTACTCAGGACGTCATTTTGCTTAGGAGAGTTTGTCATGCCTCTCATTGATTTATTATCTTTGTTTTTTACAATCAGGTAATCCTGCAACAAACAAGACATGCTTCTCATTGATTCGTTATCCTTGCTTTTGACAAATCGTGTGATCCTACAACAAACAAGAGGGAATGTGTTAGTCATGAACTCTTTTAAGAGTTGAATAATTGGAAGCGATACAACTTTACCCTTCACTGGTTTGCAGACGATTAGGTGATCTTGAAGTGAGAGGGGGACACGAAGTCCTATGTCCCTTGCTTCGTTGGGTCGATTATTCTCTGAATTGGCTCCTGGATGACGCGTCCTTTTACACGAAGCCAGGTGAATTTGATGCGGGTCATTTCCACGAACCTCACTTGGCCAATATTGACCATCAAGTTTGGTTTTAGATTCCCAATGTTTTCTGTCAATAGGGAAAATACGTCAAAAGCGAGTTCAGATAGTGGGAGTAAATGGAAACGATACCGAATTACCCTTCTCCAAAGTTTGTATTTGCTGACTCCTAGGGATATTTGAATGTCGATGACGGCCTTTTCGTCTTGGCACAGTTTGACATTTCTTTCGATTGGCCTTCCTCACTCATGGCCATGTATGTATGATTGATGGTTGTCGATTTATCTTAAACGCCTTCCTTCTGTGGAATTTTTCTTTTATCTTTGACTATATGACCATTAGCAGCATTGAGCAAAGTCATGTACTTCAAGCTTCTATGGAATCTAAGATGGACAATCAAAACCTCCAATTCTCTTATGGCAATTACTTCTTGCGAGAATATGCGTCTGGAGTGAAGCTTCTAAATTCCAAAGTCATTGTCCAGGATGTGAGGCTATAGATCACCTTGACTGTCTAGATTTTCTTCCTGTTGACAGTAATTACTTAAAAGGAAGAGGAGGAACTCCTTCCTTATGTTGAAGTTGATACTGTAACATCTAGCCGTTTGGGCGCGTCGTGCGACAAGATAGTTCTTTGGCTCAGGATGAAGCTAGGCAGGATTGAGGCATGTCATGGATGCTTCGATCTCAACTCTATGCCTGTACCTATTACATCTCATCTTTTGTATCCTGTAAATAGAAGAGAGAAGACATCATTTCCAAATTATATTCAGAGGATAAGACTTACCCTCTTTTGGTGTAGGATGATTCTTTCTATTTGCCCCCGTTTTCTTGGCAGTGTCTTTGAATTTGGTGGAGTTCGCCCGATGCGCTTGCTTCAAATGCCCCATGTCACACTAAGTCAAAGGGGATGGGAATGATCTTCTAAGACATGAAGTGAATGGGTCAGAAAGACAAACATGGTTAAATTTATCATCTTGTTTTAACAAAAACTTTCGAGTGATGAAATATTTTTTATTTTCAAAATACGTCTTTAGGGGAGAAAAAGCATGAGGAAGCCCAGCCCTCGCATTCTCCTTGGATGATATTTTCTTTTCATGGTTGGATAACATCACTGGGCTGGTTTGGAGTACCGCCTCATGCTCTTAAAACAAAACATTAGAACTATACAATAGAGTACTTGGAATGGAAAATACAACAGTAGCACACCGTACAAGATAAGAAATATGAAATTACAAAAACGAGTAAAACCCCGAAAACTCTGTGTAAAGGAGTGCTTTTGATAGTGCTGGTCTTGAAGCTAAGCGTGCTTGAATTCCTCGCCTTCAGTAGACTCGAAGTATTCGCATGCAATGACTACCTCGTTGAAGCTATGGAAGTGTAACCCATGCAGCCAACAGCGATGCTTGCAGGACAAAGCTTCTATGAACTGCTTCATTAACTCATCTTCGGCCGCTGAGGACGGGTTTGCATCATGAAAGCTCTCCACCTCCCTGCGTATGCTTGGAAATCCTCCATTGGTCTTCTTGTGAAGTGAGCCAAACTCTCACAAGGCAATTCAGTTCCGATCTGGTTTTGATACTGATGCAAGAATGCGGAAGTCAGCTCATTCCAATCCTTTAGGAGATAAATATTTGCTGTGATGAACCATTGCAATGCAGACCCCGTAAGAGTTTCTTGGAATGCCCGAGTTGTGAACGACATTGGGCCATAGTACCGACTCATTTTCACATGGAGATATTGCAAGTGGGCCACAGGACAAGTTGTGCCGTTATACTTGCAGAGATCGGGTATCCACATTTCTATGGGGGTCATGATCCTACGAGGACAAGACGAGCCGGGCATGTCTTGGCTAGGCCGCTGGTTTTCCCACTGCATATTTTCTGTTTCAGGGAAGTTGGATTCTGCCGAGATTACTCCATTGCTTTCTTCTTGGTCAAAATTCCCGAATGAGGATGAAGCATTGAAGCTATCCTCATGGTCAAAGGATGAGCTTAGTACTTCATTAGGATCATAGCGGACAAAGACATATGCTTCTTCTTCTGACGGGCCTTCATCTCCGGATGAGAGTAGGAAACAGTTATACGATGAATCGTCAGTTTCATTGTTGAAATAACGCTGGAAGTCTTTGGGATTGTATTCTAGGGCCGGGAAGTCTTCAGGATTGTACTCTAAAGGATGGTGGCCCTCAAAGTTGTATTCTTGGGAATGTTCAAAGCTTTGGTGCGATGGCTCGTCGGTAGATGCTGAATCTATTTGCTTGGGCTTTCTTTTCTTGGCTTCTGGTCCAGACCTTTTGAGTAAGGCCCTTCGTTTTGCTAACTTGATTCTGTCAAGGGAAGTGAGAGACATTAGAGTTTCATTGTCTGATTCACTTTCCAGGTTGATAGGGGTTGGTATTCTTTGGACCCTAGCTCTTGGAGTAAGCTTGGGAAGTTGTCCAGTCGTGCCCCACTCTTGAACAGACTTTGTGTCTTTGACCTTGTACAAAGGCTCCTTGCCTTTCCTAGTGGGAAATTTTCCAGTAACAAGATGTTGCTCAACTGCCCATTTATCATGCAAGGCTTCATTGACATGCTCCTCTCCTACCTCAATGGCTAACAGCTCCTCGTGCTCCGCGATCATTGGCTCTTCGTAGGGCAAGGTGATGTCAGAGGTGATGTCAATATCGTATTCTTGATGGAAAACATGAATTAATTCCTTCCAAGTTTTAAGGGGACTAATCTTCTTGACAATGTACCATCGCAAGGCAGGGCCAGTCAAGTTCGATTGGTACGATTGAATCATCCTTCGGACCAAGTAGGCCTGCAAGTAGGTCTCGGGGGGAGGGAGGTATCAGCATACTTTTCGCATTCATGTGCTTTGAGCTTTTCAGGGATTTCAATGCCAGCATAATTGGAAAGGTCCATGGGATTCTGCCCCTGCAGCTGGTTTAACTTTTTCATGATCCTTTCAAACTGTCCATGGTACTGGCTATTTTCTGGCAAATTTGCGGGCGTTATGACGGTGTTTGAGGCAACTATAGAGTTGGGCTCAGCCTGAGTGGATTTCATTTGTCTCGAGAGTTGTTGAAGGACAATGGACATCTGTCCTACGCCGTCTTCAATGTTAATGAGACGATTTTGTACATCATTCTGATCGGGTCCTATTGCATGAGGCCAATCACGGGCGATTGGTGGCCGGCGATTCATAATTACCTGTTTGTAGTGAAAACAATGAATGAGCACGAAAGTAAACAAAGATTGACCCATGGCAATGGTCTAACTGCTTTTTATTTATCAAAAGAGGGTTTATAGACTGCCAACTCCTAACATCTAGAACTTGAAATTGAAAAGACAGGATGAAATACTAGATATTAAACAAGAGTCCCTAAACAATGGGACAAAACTTTCACACTATTAAGGGGCACATGATTGCTAATTTATATGTGACGGGGAGCCTTGTTCTTGCAAGGATGCCTGCTTCCTTGGGCTGGCTCTAAGGTGTGCATCCAGTCCATCCCCAAATCCTTCTCCATGAGCTCTGCTTGCTCGTGCGGGCTGCTTTCGCTGATTGAGTGAGGGACTAATGGCTTCCATCTTGTCGGGATACGATGGTTGTGGATGTAGGACATGGAGGCGTGGTGGGCTTTTTCTTCTCCCTCAAGCCCTTCAGGTACCACGATCCTTTTGCGATGGCACTTGTCCCAAGTTTCCTGAGCGGTAGAAACTTCGAATTCGTAGTCACGGCTTGTATTGAAAAGAACTGAAGAGACCTTCCTGATGGAAGACGATGGGATCTCCTGAAGGGCTCCATATTGTCGTGCCACCCGATAAGGGTGATAGAGAATGGCGCCGGTGCGGCCAAGCAATGGAATTGGGAGATCACGCTTATAAGCGAAGCGAGCTCTTTTTTCATGGAACTAACCAGCACACCATTGGAATGCCTCAGGAGCTGGGTCTCTTAGGAAGTTTACCCAATTTAAACAGCTTTGATTGGGAATATACGGTCCTAAAACCATAAACTTTTGTAATGGGTTTTCAAAAGCATTCGTTTCGATGATCGCATGAAGTCTCGAAATTCGCTTAGGTGAGAAAAGAACCAGACTTGTAAAATTTCAGGAGAGGCTCGCATGATTTTCTCGAGTTGTCTTTAAAACGATTAAAGGACAAGAATGTTTCAGTTAAAATCATGTTGACATAATTCCCCCTCTTAAAATCTGATCAACTATCCATGCCATCTTGGGAGTTATGGCATTTCTTTGATGGGGGAAGATGATGAGCCCGAAAAAGGCCAAGAGGAAAATTTCACTTTTCTGGGTCATAGGCTGATTTTGGAAACATGCATTCATAAATTCCAGTGGGCAGGTTTTATGGTTATCTTCAAGAATTTGTATCATAGTATGGACTTCGCTCTTAAAAGCCGTGCTAACCCACGTATCGGGATGAGGCCCGTTGATGGTTTGACGAGCTTTTTCTCAAGAGGCATTCCAGTGATGATGCTGTATTCTTCCAGGGTTGGGGTTAGCTCAAACCTACCGAATATAAAAGTAATTGTCTTCGGGCACCAAAAATGTGCCATGGCTTGTATGACTTCAGGACGAACAGTGATTTGGATCAACGATAGGAGATGACCAATTTTGGCCTTCACGCGCTCCTGGGCAAACTGATCTAATTGACCCCACCATCTGAAGAGCTCCGCCTTGGGAGCAGGAATGAACTGGATATCGTCTTTCCCCATCACATATAAACTGGGACTTGAAAAGTTTATCCTACATTGCCATGGGCCAATTAAAAAGACTGAGTAAAAGTAAAGAAATCACTTTGCTTTTAAAGAAAAATGGCAAGCACATGCGCATGGGATGTGTGGCTCGATTTCTAACTCAGAAGGCTTGATGAAATTAAAAAGGTATCCGCCCATCGCAGTCTCGCGTTAGCAGCATACCCCCTTAACCTCGGCTAAGAAATTCGGGGAAAAGAAAGGCAACCTCTACATCGCAGTCTCGCGTTCGAGGTCGTATCTTTCTTAACACCATCCTAGAAATCCTATGGCGGCCCAGGTCCGGCGGCCGGGTTGTGTGTGCCATGTGTAGTGTTTAAAACAGTAAAGCATGCACAGTAGTTTATAGTCACAAAACATTTTATTTTGACAGAATAAAAAAAACTTTAAGCTATTACCCTGCACAAAAGAAAAAAAACCCAAGTCAGCAAAGAATTTATACAAGACAAAAATGGCCTAAGTCTTCAAACTCCCCAGCGGAGTCGCCAAGCTGTCACGACCTCTTTTTTTTCGGCGCCCGCAATCGGGTACGGGTGCCTAAGGAGGCTAATGGCTCGGCTAAAATTGATAAAGCCCGGACTCTCCCAAGTCCACCAATTCACGACTTTAATAGTCTGAGTTTTTAACCTGTAAGTTGATTTTTAAAATGGAGTCGCCACTAATCGATTTGGGGTGGGTTGATTAGAAACCCAAGTGAAGTATCGGGAGAAATACTCACTCCTGCGCGCAACTGCAGAAAATTAGGATCTGGGACTTGATTACACTAGTTAATCACTAATGCCCTTTCGATACCTAATCTTGTTTAAACCCTGAGGTTTTTTGGATGTTCGAGGGATTTTCCATGCATTTTTGGGAGGAAAAACATTTTTTAGGTCTTTTTCTAATTTTTTTGGACACAAAATGGATTTTTTGGTATTTTTGGGAAAATACAAGTATTTTTGGTTTTTTCTTATTTTTTTTTGTTTTTTTCATGAATTTTTGGATGTTTTTGTATTTTTGGCATTTTTTGGAAAATATGAAATTTTTTTTATTTTTTTTATTTTTTTTTTCGGAAAATAAAATATTTTTTAATATTTTTGGAAAATAAATTATTTTTCATTTTTTTAAAAATATTATATTATATTATAATGTAAAAAAAACGAACCGGGTCGGATCCCTGGGTTGGGTCCGACCCGTGTCATCCATTCGGGCCCGCGTTGCTGGCCCGACTCGGATTGTTCATTTTTTTTTTTAAATTATTTTTTTAAATATTATTTTATATAATTATATATTATAAAAATCGAATCGGGTCGGGTTCCGGGTGGGACCGACACAGGCCGGCGACCCGCTCGCGGACGGGCCCGCGTTGCGGGCCCGACTCGGATTTTTTTGCCTGCTTTTCTTTTTAAATGTAAAAGCCCAAGCCCACAATTTTTTTAAGAAAATAACTCCATAAAACCAAAATAGGCCCACTTTTATAAAAACTTCAGCCTAAAGACTACCCGCCCATACGAACAAACCAAACCGGGCGGAAACCCTACCCGGTTCAAACCCATGCCCCACCCGCTCTCGACCCGGTTCACGCCGCGACCCGGCTTGTGGAGCCCTACCGCCGCGACCCGATTCCTAAAAAAAACCTACCCGGATTCGTGACCCGAATCCGCTCGACCTCAATCCATCTTCCTCTTCGCCGACCCGGTTTTGGAGTTCGCGAGATCCGGCGATCCGCGGCGTTGATGAGGGATGGAGGCGGCGTCCGAAGGCGGCGGCGGTCGACTCGGCCGGCGGGGCCGCTCAACTAGATTGACGACGGGGCTCGTGGCGCGGCGGTAGGAGACGCGTCGAAAGCCCCGATTCACCGAGACCGAGATCCGGTGATAGATGGGGTTCGAGAGAGGGGGGCGACGATGGTGACGCGGTAGACGCGACAATGGCGTCGCGGCGGCGGCGGATACCGGTGGTGGTTGACGGTGATGGTGACGACGGTGGAGCAGCGACGGTCGCGATGGCGAGGCCTCGGCTTCCCGGATCCGGGAGTGGCGTTGGCGGTGATGGTCTCGGCACGGCGTCGGGCGCGTCTACGGCAGCTCTTTTCTCCCTTAATCCGACCTTCCCTCCTCCGAATCCTCTCACTCGGGCCGCATCCGAGCCTCCACCGGCCGGATCTGACCCTCTCGAAGTTGTTCGCCGCCGGCCTTCCCCGAAGTCTCTCGGTGGAGGGTGGGCTGAGCTCACAACGCGAGCTCTCTCTCACTCGCTCGTCGATGCCTCCCCCGAAGTCTCTCGGTGGGAAGATCTCCAAGCTCGCGATGATCCCTCGTCGACGGAGATGCTCCTCTATTTATAGGCGAGGAGGAGGCCGGTCGACGGAGGTTCGGCCGTTGGCTCCGACCGGCCCCGGGTGCGGCGAACCGGCGTCAAATCCTCCCCCTTCCACGGAGGCATGCCCGCCTTCAATGTTGCGTCCTCTCAGCCACCGGCCTACGCTCCCCTCTCGGTTGTAGGTTGTGCTTGAGCGCGTCTTCGTCGCCGCGCGTGACCTGCAGAGGCGGAAGAAAGACGAAGGAAGAAGAAGATGGGAGGAAGAAGAAGAAAAGGGGGGGGGGGGCAGGTCGTGCGAAGAAAGAAAAAGGGTGGGGGCTGCTTTTTGCTTTTTGCTTTTCTTTATTTGTTTTTCTTTTCTTGCTTTCTTTTTGTTTTTTTCTTTGTTTTGTTGTTTTTATTTGCTATTTGTTTATTTATTATCCGAAATGACAAAATAAAATAAAAACTTAAGAAAATTAACCTAATTGAAATTGAGGTGTCAACAGCCAAAAGAATTTAGCGGATAAAATGAAGTCAATGAAGAAACAAAGCAGTCTTAGCCTATATACTCAGTGAAAATGGATAAGATTCTCTGTAAGACAAGTTCCATCAGTACCCTTACACCTCTAGACTATTCACCTGGTAATTTAACTAGAAGCACTTTCAAAGGACTGTTGCCAAAGTTTCGAAAAGACAGGAATGCTAGATTGAATTGATTATGCACTCCTCTTTGTTTAAATAGGGGATGTATGTACATGTAATGATAATGATCAGTAAAAGGTTATCCTGACCTTTCAGAATTTGGCAATTCATATTACACCTAAAATAAGCTCACAAGAAGAAGACACCCATAACAGTCATTTTTTTCATCCTCCATTCACCAATTTGATTCTCTAAATAACTTGGACACTTCCTCATGGTACTTCACCGCTTAAGAAAACTAAGCAATCTGTGAAGTAAGTTTAGTTTTTTGGAACAGTAACACCTGACATATTTAAGAAAGCAGCAGAACCTAACATACCTGTTCCGGCACCAAGCTCCGACGCAACGACCCTATCAAACTCAGAAGAAGTAGGGATGGTGTGCAACACAAAATCAGATAATGCTAATTCAGCTTTCCATCCCTGAACAAATGGACAAAAGTGTTTAGACGTTAAGCAGCTCGCAGGATACCAAAAGAGAAGATTATGAATACAACTAATACCTGCAACCTGACATTCGGGATAGAAGACATGATATTATGCTGTATGATCACACTAAAACAATGTGAAGATGGTTCTGCATGTTGGGTAATGTCCAGTTATAATCATTTCGTAGGAAAAGAGGATTCAAAAGCAAAACATGTAGACATTGTACGACAACCGCGAGTTTTTTTGAGCTACAAGTATCAAACTTCCTGTTTGCAAATACAATTTAATTATTGAAACAGTCGTGTTAAGTATAATCAGAACTTCTTCAAAACTCAGCATCCAAACACTACAGTAAGAATTCCGAAGTACAGAATAAAATGAGCCCCGGCCATATCCATCGTTGCACCAACCCTCTTATTAAGACAGATTCCTCTCTGTGCAGTTCCACAAGGGCCAACTCGTAGTTCCAAACACCAAACGATGAGCTCGTGATCAACCGTTTGATCAGAGAATAGCATCGGATTCTGGTTTGGCACTCCAAAATCCTAACTCTCCGTAAGGTAATGCTTGCTCCGGGGAGAGAGACGGACGAGGGATCGGCGAACTGCGCAGTAGACTGAGAAGGGGCATGAAACCACCGCCAGAGAAAGCGCCGGCGCTGGAGAATTGGCTTCCGAACGTGGCCATCTTCTCTGTTTCCTTTTTTGGTTTCGCAGAAAATCTGTAGTTTAGAGAAAGAGAAATAGAATTTGATTAATTTCCTTTATCGCGGCACGTGCACAGCACGCCCTTTCAAATTTCACCGCCAGTCCGCAAAACAGGAAAGTCCAGAAAACGAACCAACACCTGTTTAATAAGACCCACGAACCAAGGCCGCATTGTGTTCCGTTGTTTGTCATCTCCTGAGAGAATTACAATTTCCCGTTCTGGGCAAACCCCAGATTTCATCGATTCTTGGTTTCGAAGCAGATTGCTCTGTTCGCATGAGGGAATCGTTTCCATTGTTCGGTTAGTTCGATTCTCGGATTTTTCTTTTCGTTGTAGAGCTTCTTTTTCTGTCTGTTTCTCGATATATTTCCAAAATACTTCCTGGGCTTTTTCGTGATTGGATTTCAACGTTACACGTGAAAATCCTATTCAGTCCACGCTCGGTAGCAACGGCATGGAGGAGACAGTGTATTGTGGATATAGTTTGAAGCTGAAGACAAGAAATCCTGATTTTTCTAGCTTGCCGACCGCTGTCTTCAACTTCTCGATCAAGTGGCACCATTTGCTATTGTTTGTCGATCGACTAGGACTGCCGATAAGTTTCCAAGACACTACACTGTCGGAGTTGAGTCAGTCATTTGAGATGCCGCTCTGCATCCTATCATGGCAATCTCTTTGCGAAACGCATATGGAGAGAGTCCTCGATGCTTTGGGCGTTCATCACGGCTTTTGGGCTGCTATTATAAGAGCTATTCTGCGTACAGTGTTTCGGGCATTGGGTAATGGCCATGGGGGGTTCGACATGAACATAAATTTGGAATTGGCCACCAAAGATGAAGTCCAAATAGAAGAATCTGAGGAAGCCTTGATTGGAGGATATGAGCCAAATCCCAATCAAGTCACACGGGGCGTCTCCAGAAGCACCATTGAAAAACTCGAGCAAAAGAGCTACTTTGTCGGGAACGGTGACGGATGCCATTCTATTTGTTTAGAGGAACTAGATGGGGAAAATAAAGTGATAAAGATACCGTGCTCACACTTATTTCACTACAGGTGCATCGTCAAGTGGCTCAAGAGTAATAATTCGTGTCCGTTATGTCGTAGCAAAGTAGAAGTAGAAGATCCAGAATAGTTAGTTTTTACTTTGTAAGATTTTCTAATAAAAAATGACTTCTCTTTTTTTCCGATAGATTCATTAATTAGCTACAATTACTCTTGGGTACTCAATGTAGTGCCCGCTGCTAGAGCACCGAATGTCACCCGTCTAAACCAAGATTACTGTGATATCCCAACAGAGGCCAGAGTAGGCTTTTTGATGAAACCAAGTTAACCAACCATCGACAAAACTCAACCTAAAAACCAAGATTTACCTGCATGTTTAGCTCACTAATCTCCCAGAAACACAAGGTTGAATCTGGTCACAAGAGAAAAGAGTGAAAAAAATGGATGGCGAGACAAGACAGGACACCTGTAATTATTATAACATAACGAGTCACTCAAAATTTTCGCAGGACCATCCTGTCTCTCTCCAAAGTATATCAACACAACCACTGGGATTCGCCCCAGTGGCCACCCTTCCAATATGAAAGGGGGAGGTGAGGGATTCAAATCCCCACCTTCTCAGGGGGGGATGGGGTGAGGATGCGTCAGTTTCAGGAGTGGGTTTCGACTCCCACGCCCTGCAAAAGGTAGAGCAAAAGTCTGAGAGTGAATGTAGAGTAGGAATAGAGTAGGATTGACCAAAAAAAAAAGTATATCAACACTAATACGCATTAATTACTCGATAGAGAAAATTACATATGACTGCTGGAAATGGAAAAACATAAATAGCAAGACATTATTTATGAATTGTGAGGATAGAGTCATGCTTGACAATTCTGTCTCCAATTTTCCGTCACAAAGACTATTGATAACTTGACCATCTATTATTATTGATGCTAAACACGAACTGAAAACTGAATCCAATTATCTGGATAAGAATAATAAATGTTGTCCATGAGATTCTAGACCTACCTTTAAACAGACCATAAATCAACAGATGGCCCTTTTTGGAATACTATTATGTTGAATTACGTATACAGTGAGAATATGAAGCGAGCCAAAATGTGTTGACAGTAGAGAGAGCGAGAGAGATCTGGGGGAGAAAAATAAAGCCGGTGGTGTTCAATAGATGGATTAACAAATGATTGTACCCTAATAAACGTTTTCAACCAATCGATTGTATCTTAAGATATACCACTTGATTAATTGAATCTGCAAGTAAACTAACTTCAGATGCAGTCATGATATGCATTCATCACTAATTCAAAACGGGAAAGAAGACGAAAGGCAACATGCACTTGTATAATTGGATTTCATTGTTAGTCTTCACTAACTGAAACAATAAACATTTTCTTCTGCAGTCAAGACCGGAGGACGTGTTCCCATATGCCTCTCCGGTTTATATGTCGACCAACATTTTCTTTCCCCTCACGAAAATAATTAGTTCCAGATGAGGAACATGGCGACAGATGAAAGGAAAAGACAAACATGAGATGACAAGACCATCATAACTGAAAATTTCTGTGTCCATAGTTAAGGACCTTTGCCCCTCCATTACCACGTGGTCTTCCAATAATTGCAGATGATGGAATCAGAAGAACTGTGCAAATCAAGATCATGCATAAGTCGGTACCTGTCACCCATCAAGAGAGTTGACACCTGAAAGGTTTACCTTTATGAAGAGGCTTTGAGACAATTGTCACAAGGATTAGAACCGTATTTACAGTCTTTCCGATTCAAAGACTCGCCAAAGTGCGCAAGTAAGGTTTGCCGCCGACACTCATCCTGAAAATTTTACAAATTAGAGAGGAAACACATGTTTATCAATAGCCTTTGCTCCATTTAGGGGTGTGGAATATGACTTTATCCCAAAGGTTCTGTTATTATTTGAATATGTTGCTAACAGACCCACCTAATGATCCAGCACCCAGATGGGTTAATGCCAGACCAACACTAACAACGATCAATAGAACGAAGTGGAAAATGCAAACACAAAATAGAAGCATCACTTAGTTGAGATCATCAGAGATAAATTGAGAAATTGATTACCTTGAGTTCACAATATTGCTGCATTTTCCTAGCTTGAGCCATTGCACTTTTAAAGATTTCGGTTTTACATCCTTGACCACTCCTTAACATGCACACAACCCGGCTGAAATCCTTTTTGGCATATAGAGCAATGCACACTGCTGGTAGATTATCTCTTCCTGCCCTCCCTGATTCTTGGTAATAGCTTTCGATTGACTTGGACATTGTATTGTGGATGACAAAACGCTGACCACATGCCACAAAAAAATATTTACTGAACCTCCAAAGTTGAAAAATGATAAAAACATTATAAAAGGAGGACAAATTAGATCAGATTCATTTGCCACTTTTACAGTAAAGAAAAGAACTTTATCCTAGTTTAATTAATTTCAGCACAACAAAGTGCCATGCATGGAAGAAAGAATTTGACTTGAAAAAAACATATAATTCACTAGTTGCAATCAATAGCCAAGAATGACAATTTAGCAGGCCACTGGACCATGGAACCAGCAAAGTTTACTTCCAAGCACGCTAACAAACCAATCAGTGAAACTAAAACATTAGAAAAAAAGTGAATTAGTTGAGCATTTGGCAGCTTGTCAGCTTGACTCTACAACTAAAAATAGGCAAAGGCTTAGAGTCCATTTCAACTTACAACATCAGGTTTGTCTATTCCCATTCCAAAAGCAATGGTTGCACATACAACCTGGACCTCTCCAGTATGCCATTTCTTTTGAACAGCTACTCTTTGACGGGCTGCTAATCCAGCATGATAGTACACTGTCTTTATACCGCACTTATCATTCAAGTATTTTGCAACATCAACGCATTCACTCTTTGAGAGGCAATACACTATGCCACACAAATTAGCAAAACGATTCTTTAGCAGCTCTCCAAGCTGCTTCAGTGGTTCCTTGGTCTTAGATATGACCTCACATTTTAGGTTTGGTCTGTCAAAGCTTGTCTCAAGAACAAGAGCATGGGGGATCCTGAGAGCTTTTAGGATATCCTACAATGGATGAACATTTTGATCAGACCCAAATGATTTTTTCAACATAATTTGGAGGATAATGTGCAAGTTTCGTACCTCACGAACTGGCTGGGTGGCGGTTGCAGTTAAGGCCATCACTGGGACATATGGAAAGTTTTGCTTGAGACATCCCAGTCCCCTATAATCTGGACGAAAATCATGTCCCCACTGACTGCAATAGTGACAACCATGAAAGTAATGATCAATAAGCTTTACTGATTTACAATCATTCAAATATACAAGAAAAGCTATAAAATAAAAAATAAAAAAAAAGCTTTACTGATTTACAATCATTCAAATATACAAGAAAACTCCAAACAGCGATACGTTCCTTTCATGAAATTGCACTGGCAGAGCAAGTCCAATCCTCATAAGAAACACAATCAATCAATTATCACATGTGTGAACTTTGGCTTGATATCTTAAGTTGTTAATGAATAGTATAAAAGACCTAACTATTGTGCCAAACATGGACACCTTCAATTACATCCGAAAGTAATTTCTGTGGAGCTTAATTTAGTTGAGTGTACTGTGCTTACTATGATTAATGATGTGCCACTGACTTTTCACAATACAAGGAACTAGATCATTTCCAGAATTAGTTATTTCAACATTGCATTGTGTTATACTAGAACTCCACAGAAGATCTGGGTTTCAGAAGGTTCAGCATGACACTGACAACATAATTAGGCCAGAAACACAGAAGATGCAAAAACGTTTGAAAAAAAGAGTTTGAGTGAGCATGTATAAAAAGTTAACTTGCTTTTTCTCTGGAACAAGGACAGTAGTTTTGCAGTGGCAACATCATAAATACTTTTTTTCCATTTGATGTAACTCTAGCATGATCCTTGCTGCAGATACAAGGATGCCAAAAAGCATACCTCACACAATGTGCCTCATCGACAACAAAACCAGCTAGTTGTGCCTGCAATGTGTGATGGCCGAGTATGAAAAAGTTAAAAAGAAACTTTCAGAAAAAGTTACAGTATATCAGAATTAGTACCTTTCTATGCAAGCATTTCAATATCTCAAGAAATGATGGGTTTCCCACAATCCTTTCAGGAGTTACATACAATAGCTTGCATGATGGTTTATCTTTCCTGAAAAGGAAGGCAAATCAGTGGAGATTAATGACTTGACAATCCCAACCCTCAGCAAAAAAAAAAGTTTTAGAAGTCCAATAGAAATCCCATTGCAACAAATGGAGAATAGCCCAACATCTTAGGCATGCATCTTTTCATTAACCACATAAAAAATATTCATCCTTTGCAACAAATGGAGCAAACCATTTTAAGGGGGGATAATGATTGTATGGTAGGATAAACTTCAGTAGGAACACAGAGAAAGAGAGAGAGAGAGAGAGAGAGAGCTAAACCTTGCCTTAGTTCTTGGAGGACAGCTGCTGCCTGGGCAGAAGTTTGCTGAGAGTTCAAGAAAGTTGATGGAATTCCATACTTGAGGGTTAGAGTAATTATTTGATCCTGGATGAGAGATAGTAGGGGAGATATAACAACTGTGACACCTGGTTTAAGAGTTGCTGGCAGCTGAAATGAAGGGTAAAAAACATCAGAAGAGCTAATCAAGGGATGAGGGAATAACTCTTTTATTCACCTTTAGCTGATCAGAAAGCACCAGTTGTCACTATTTGTCTTATAATTACTTCAGCTAGAAACATATATGAAATACTTCAAGACTAAACAGAAAACAATTCTGGATAATTTAACTTAATAAATTCAGACTAAAATCTTCCTTCTTGATTCAGTATATCCAATATTTTGCATACTCCCAAGATCCATCTTTTATGAAAAAAGGACAATCATTTCAAACCAATTATGGAAATGATCACCCCTAGTTGAGATGATGACATAGCACATACCTGCATAGGAAATATAGACATCTACAATCTGAATTTGGTGCAATTAATTTGAAAACTTATTCCTCTTTGACTTAGTAACCCTTTTGAATTAGACATGAAATATGACTGACAACAAAACTTACATGCAAAAACAAGATAAATTTTCCAGTAAGTAATTCAAAGGTCCTAGAAGCATAGCAGACCTCAAATTCTAGAAATTACAGAATGGACAGAGATGGGCGAAGGCAGAACGAGAATGTCCTGTATTTCCTTCTTCTCCAACTGAGTCCAATCCCGTACATTTGAACACAAGATTATGTACCTGAATCACTTCCTATCGCTTCACTTGCATTAGGAAAACATTTTCTTCCTTAAGTTCAAGCACAAACTTCTCAACGGTGCTAACAAAGCAGATTGCAAGATCATTTAATAGCTTAAATTTCAATATACATGTCTACCCATCTAGTACGTAATTGGTGGAACCATTTGGCAAAGTGCACAGGGCTTGTGCTCTAAACATTGTCTCCACACATACTTCTACATTCGATCATTACACAAATTAAAACATTCACTAACCTGGTAACATAAACTTTTACCACCTCCGGTGGGCATGAGAATGAAGCAATCTTGCTTGGCTACAGAAGCTTTACAAGCCTGATGCTGCATTGGTCGAAATGCCTTGTTTCCGAATATTGCAACATTTGCCAATTCTATGTCATCCAAGGCTTGCAATTCCTCAAAACTCAGAATTCCTTGTTTGCAAGTTGAAATCTGAGAGCAATGTCTTTTATTTGAAACTGATGATATCGAACCATGAGTGACAGTGTTCTTACAGTCCTTCAACACAAATAAGCCTCTTCAGCACCATAAATAGTTTCTGATATGGGAGTGATGGAAAATTAAAATTGTGCACAAAGAAATCCCAAGCCTTCACTTCGCAAAACACTCCTATCAAAGATGCTGGATGCTAAGTCCAACACTTGGATGATGTACCATACTCTCAAAATATTTGAGAAATATAGGTATTATTACATATCAACAACAAAAATGAACTGTTCTTATTGACCAAATAGTTGTCATATAAGTCATTTTAGATCTTATAGACTGTGGAAGTAACTGGAAAGTTAGGAGTGTCTATTATACATTTGATCGGATGAGAGCCCTCATAGGCAATTTACTGTCTTAGAGAGATTTCCTTGTGAAGTATCTATACGCATGAGTTTGCAACATGAGCTCACCTCTTTCCAATACAGAGTCAAGTTTCAGTTCGATTATCATTCTGACATTCTGGAGTTTTCGCCTGTCTCTGATCGGCTTCCACCAACTCAATAACTTCTTTGATGAATTGTGTTAAGCATGAGTGGTTGGTACAGATTGTTAATAAATATTGTCCTTGCAGGTGCATACTGAAGCACCATCCCATGTTCTATTCATGTTAAACTGTCAATAACCCCCGTCAGGTTGTCTCCTTTTAAGATAGTTTGCTGACCTTTTTTCTAACCCCTGCAGCTTTCTATAATCCTTGAGAATGTCATGAAATAGCTTGCAATTCCTTCTACAGAGAGATGGTTTCTCTTTGAATATACATCTTTTGACCAAACACAGGCATCATGTATCTACCATTCACTTGATGTTTAATATTTATAAGTTGATTTACTAATCTGAAAAGTATTTCTTTGAAGCATACCACGCATCTACACAGGCACCTAAACTCTTTAGATCATTGTGCAGCAATCCAGAAAGTCCAATATGGCAGCAAAAAAGAAGGTACAATCTCCGGTTGCCTAATTTCCCTCTCCACTCATAATTAAGAGAAGCATTACAGCAGCACTTAAATATTATGAATCGTACTTTCATCCAACAGGCTAAGCATTTAGATGCCAATCAAAAAGCAAGACAATCTGTTCTCAATTCTTCTCATTTTCCTTGTTGACCCCAATATACCTCAGCAACAAAAATATATAAAAATACAGGTGCAGAATCATTGTCAAAAGAATAAAAGGTCATGCCAAGATCTGCCAACTTTTTGTCAACCTCCTAAACAACTGGACCATTGTGGCCAGACTCATGGGATTTGCCAGGTAACTATCGTGTCTTCTTCAGGTGCCCATAGTTTCTCCACCAAATGGGCAACCCTGTACAATACTGAGACATTCTTCAAGCCACACATTTGGTCCAAACAATTACACTGGTCAATCCCAAGACAAATCTAGGTCCATGAATCAAAAAATTAAGCCACAAACTTAACAACTATCAACCAAATTAGTTTTGGGCATGGGAAAAAACATGCCAGGCCACCCTGCTTTTCTGTTGTTTTCTTAATCCCTTCAAAACTGGTTAGGGCAGAAAGGAGTGAGACAACTTCTCAGTTTTCAGAAGCATACCATTGATTCTAAAGATCGTCTGGCCAGAAGTTGAGTGGACGAATTGGTTCGAGCACTGCCAAATGTATCATCTTCATCTTCACCTTCAGTAGAAGAATCCACCTCAAGAAATGTTTGATTTTTCTCAGGTTGTGGAGAATCCTCTATAATATTAACATCATGCACATCATTAGGGACATCTTGGCCAAACATATCAGTCAAAACTCCACAAGCTTCTGATTCCGCAGCTTGCAAATCATCCCAATCCTCAGTGTCTTGCATAGTTTCGGCAAGTTCTGCTAGAAAATCATCGCCACAGTGCTCCACAATGATAAACTCTCGACCTTCGTCACCTTAAGAAAACCAAAAGAAGATAGAGATGATTTTGCAAGTTCCATGACTGAGAGAGAGAGAGAGAGATCAAACAAATACAATCTACAATATGTAATCTGCAGTTAGTACAGTGACACTCCATACTTAATTCATAGGCAAGACACCATATGTAAATCCGCGTCCAGTTCAGAAATAAGTGAGACATTTCGCCAGTCAATAAGACTACTCCACAAAACCCACAGAGCAATAGGGATGGGATTAACGCTCAGTAAACTACATTTAATCAGCTCCTCTGGTCCATTCAAATCCGAAAGGTCGACTATACCATAGCCACCGTCAGAATAAAAGCCTAACCGCAATAAAAATCTCCTTCTTTAGCAACCACACCATTCCCTAATCACCAGATACCACGCGATTCAGCTAATAACCAGGAAAAACCACCATCCGAAGCAACCTCAACGCATCGAACTGGAACAGCACCAGACACTTCGCTAAACCAGCCCCGATCTATTCGAACCTAAAGCGGACTATTCCCTAGCCATCATAGTCGTGGCGGGACGACGGAAATAGCTACATGACTTATGCAGCGCTAATCGGCATGAGAAATCGGGCGCGACGAAGTAAGTGATTCGAGTTACCGTAGAGGGAAACGAGACGGTCCAAGCAGTTGCTGGCGGACTGCTCGTCGAAGCCGAAGTCGAGAGCCAAGCTCAGCAACCGAGCTCTCTCCACCTCCTGCGAGCCCCGATCCGCCATGGAATCTCAACCAGCTGGGAGCGATTCGATCGATCGAGCGATCGATCGATGGATGATGCAAGAGCTGGAGTCGAATCGCTGTTCTCTCGAGAGAGGGAGCGCGCGCGCTCGAAGGGATCTCGTTCGAAAGACCTTGACGGCGATGGCGGAATTTGATGTTTTTCGTTTGCCTTTTTGAATGCTGGAGGGAGAGAACGGCGGGAGAGAGATTGGAGCCATTTTTCTTTTTAGTTCTTCTTGAAAATTCCGTTTTCCGCCCCTGAAGTTTGTTTTGAGTTCTATTTTGGCCACCCTCGTAAGTCATCTTTGCAAAATTCGAAACAAATTATAATTATTTTAATTAAAAAAAACATTAAATCATTATGTATGATTGATTCTACACATTAATATCTACATAATGTGAAGAACTTTTTGACGTTTCACATTAAAAAAGCCAGAACAGAATCGCAAAAATTGTTATAAAAAAAAACTATTCTAAATATTGACATCAATTGAGTACTTTAAGAAACTAGAGACCACATCGTTAGCCAAAAAAAAAAAAAATCTTAAGAAAAGGTTATTGGGTTAAAATTGATGTTTATCTCATTTGGTGAGAGCCTTCTTGACTTCATCCTCGTTGTAATATTTTTACCTTTATTTATGTATACCTTCCACTAGAAAATCAAATAATTTGGAAAGATAGCTTTCCAACACTACCATATTGTTTGGTGAAAAAGGAAACACTACTTCCTTGTGAGGATGGAGTCATCGAGTAAGCAATCGGATGGGTCCTATTTGCAAAAATTCAAGTTTAAAATAAGAATTGTGCTTGAGGACCTAATTATGGGCCAAATTACAAATTCATGGAATCGAAGAGCCAATCTACAAAATCATGGGAAATTGAGGGCATAAGAGTGAAATTGGTATGGTAAGGATCCTAGAACCGATCACAAGAGATCCGAAACTAGCTAGCAATGGGTTGACCAGACTTGCCCTACAGGCGGCCGATGGGATCAGTCAAATCGATTCACGTCAATTTGACCGATTCTTGACTATTCTTGATTAGTTCTGGTTGGTTCTTTTTTTTTTTTTACGCCTTTGTGGCTCTTGTGGGTTTAAAAATTATGCAATCTAATCCCTAAATAACCAAATTGAAGAGAAAACTTGCTCAATTTGAGGAGAAATTGTCCGATTTTGATTCAATTATGTCAATTAATCATAAATGTAATATATGGACCCACATTGACTTAATTGAGCAATTATCATGAAAAACAATACACCAAAACCATGGCTAAAAGCGCAAACTAATTGAAATGCCATTTCTCATATAGTTTTGCTCGTGAGGCTCAATTGTCTAGATGCATAGGCCACCACTCTTCCATGCTTCATCAAGACATAGCCTAGTCCCTTATGTTAAGCGTCACTATAGATCTCATAACCTCTTGGATCAGACTGCACCATCAATACTGTGACAGTAGTCGACTTGTGCTTGAGCTCCTGAAAACTCTTCTCACATTTATTTGTCCATTCGAACTTTACTTATTTCTTTAGCAGTCGTGTCAGGAGCATAGCTATTCTAGAGTATCTTTTCATGAATCGCCCATAATAGCCAACCAATCCTAGAAAACTTGAACTTCGATCATTGTTGTTAGTCTTGGCCAATTCATGACTGCCTCCATCTTTATTGGGTCCACCGAAATTCCTTTGCCGGATATTATGTGACCAAGAAAAGCTACCCGACCTAGAACTCAAGCATAGAGTGTGTTTTCTTAGGGATTCAGCAATACTATCCTCAAATATTGTTCATGCTCTTTTCAACTCTTCGAGTATATGAGTACGTCATCGATGAATATTATGGCGAATTGATCCAAGTATGCTTTGAATACTTAGTTAATTAAGTCCATGAAAGGGAGAAGAACACCTAGAGTGCCAAATTTGGCACGAGGGGACACTTGAGTGCTAAAAGTTTGGAAAGATAAACTTAAATGCCAAAACGGATCAATTAAGTGCCAACAGTGAGAAAATCAGGCTAAAAAACCGATATGGTATTTTTCTCAATGAGACAAGTGCAAAATAATGACGTGGCTATATAAGCCAAAAAGGGTGTCATTTTGCCTCGAATTTCAATTTTACTAAGAATATTAATTAAATTAAATTTAAAACTAAATTTATAATTATAATAAAATTTAAAAAGGGGGGGGAGGAGTTGCAAAACAACAAGGGTTGGGCAAGCCCTCGCTAATGCTTCCCCATTGTTGTTGGAATGGGCTAGTGACAATGGGAAGAGGGTTAGCTAAGGTCATCAAGCCCTCGGCAAGGGCCTACAAGGCCTTACCTAGATTTGAGGCGAGGGTTGTGACCTTCCCCCAGATCCAACAATGACCATCGCCCCAAATTCGGTGAGGGTGCTTAACCAGGCTAAAGGCTAACGACCCGCCCAAATCTAGGGGGAGGGTTGCCGGCCCCTAGCCCTTGTTGCTAATGACCTTGACCAACCCTTCGTGGCAACGGTAGGGCAGCAGCGACGAGGGCTTGCACAACCCTCACCGTTTTGCAACTCCTCCCCCCTTTTTAAATTTAGTTTTATAATTTAATTTAATTAATATTTCTATTAAAATTCAAATAAGAAGCACATCGATGTTGTTTACCTCTATTTTGCTGACTTAGCTCTTTGGTGAACTATATAATAAAAATTATATGTAGGATTTCCTGCCAAGGTTGTCGAACTTAGCACTCAAGTGTTTTATTTTCAAAGAAAGTGGCACTTATGTGTATCTTTTATAACTTTTTGGTACTTAAGTGTCTCCCGTGCCAAGTTTTGGCACTCTAGAAGTTCTTTTCCCATCCATGAAGGCAGTTAGGGTATTGGTTAACCCACATGACATAACCATAAACTCATAGCGGCCGTATTGCGTTCGAAATGTTGTCTTTGGGATATATTCCTTCTTGATTCTCCACTGATGCCAGCCTATCCTTAGGTCTATTTTGGAGAATACCAAAGGTCCTTGAAGTTGATCAAACAAGTCGTCGATCCTTGGTAGTGGATACTTGTTCTTGATTGTCGCTTGATTGAGTTGTCAGTAGTCAATGCATTGGCACAATGACCCATCCTTCTTCTTCATGAAAAAGACCTATGCTCCCCATGGCAATGCACTAGGGCAAATGAATCCCTTGTCGAGTCGCTCTTGCATATGCACCTTCAATTCCTTCAATTCTGACAACGCCACTCAATAAGATGCCTTGGAGATTGGTTCCATTTTGGTAGTTAACTCAATGACAAATTACATTTCCTTTGTTGGAGGCAATCTTGGTAATTCCTTCATAAAAATGTCTGTGAAGTTTTGTGCCATTGCGATATCTTCCAACTTTGATTCTTTCATTGTCACATCCATCACCTTTGCCTGATTGCTTTGGCAACTCTCCTCTAGTAGTCATGGTACCTCAAGTAATGTAAATAAGGGTATCAAGGGTCCTCTCCTGTTCATTATGAATTCGTATCGAGAACAACCAAATAGGTTGAATTTTATTACCTTACTATAGCAGTCCACCAAGGCTCATTGTTTCTTGAGTCAATCCATTCAAATAATGATATCAAAATCATACATGGCCAAAGTAGCTAGGTTTATCAATTCCTTCTGACTATTGACAACAATCTTACACTTTCAACAGCCTAAGACAAGTAACACCTTATCCTTCATAGGGTGGAGATTTTAAGTACCATTTCCAACGGTTTCAATTCTAATCTAGCTAATCTAACAACCTGCTTTGCTACGAGCGAATATGTAGCTCCCATATCAAACAACACATAAGTAGCATGCTGGTGTAAGGAGGTTGTACTTGTGATTATGACTCGAGAGTCCTTCACATCCTCTCTGGTCACCGCATACACTCTTCCTTAAGCTGGGGATTGGTTAGGCTACGGTGTAGTCCCGGTTTGTAGTCCCATGTGCAATTTTTGAGGTTGTATCTCGACTGGTTGACACAGGCAATTTCGCACCTAATGACCGTGCTAGCCACATTCCAAGCACGCTCTAGTTTGGCCAGGCACGGTGCTGTCTCATGTTGCCTATCATAGAATTGGCACTTGCTATTAAGATTATGCACCAGCTTCCCTTCCCAATACCAATTTTCTTGTTGGGAGGGATGGAGTGCTATCCTCCTATTATTGGCTTCTTTCCAAATTGATGGTGGTCTCGATTAAAGGCATATCGCGATCCAAGTGCAACTATTCGTTCGACACATCCCTTTCAATCACTAGCTATCACAATCACCTATCACTATTGAAGATAAGCTATTGCAAGCACTTATCACGTATCAAGATAAGCTAACACTCTTACTTATCACTTATCAAGATAAGCTATTACCCTTACTTATTACTTATCAAGATAAGCTATCACCCTTACTTATCACTTATCAAGATAAATTATCACCTAATTCACCTATCTTTTAATTTAATTATCATTAATCTTAATCCTAACCCTAATCTCAAGCATAACTACCATCCTAATCAAGATTTAGGAAGTCACTCATGGGATTGGCTTCTAAGCTTTGATGGCGAGCGGCAATGACGGCAACAACACGTGGCTCACGATGGTGGACAGCGGAGACGGTGGTTAGGGCTTACAGCAAGGGAACGATGGTGATGGCATGATGGCGCAATGGCGAACAACCTTGGGTGGTGGTGGCATGTCATGGTGGTGGATGGCAACGGCAACAACGGTTCATGGCCTTAGGTGGTGGCACATTACAGCCCGGCAACGAACGACTAGCGAAGTGTGAGGATGGTGATAAGGCGGCAACAACAACTACAACAGTGGATGGTAGGGGTGACCGAGGAAGAAAGAGAGGGGGAGAGAGAGATTGTGTGAGGGATAGAGAGTGTGAGAGTCGATAGAGAGAAATTTGGGTGGGGGGTTTAGTGGTGAGAGAGAGAAGGGGGAGAGAATGGGAGAAATGAGTGAGAGAATGAGGACTTCTCTTCCAAGTTTCCTTCAAGCATTAATGAACTTGGTACAAATTTTCTTGAATCACTCTTGGCCAAGTCCTTAGAATGGCCACAAATTACTCTTGAAATCTTTCAATCCAATCTTCAATCAATGCAAGATTTCAAACATGTGTTATAATTGGAAATGAACGAGGAAAGCTAACTTGGTTGGTCTCTTGCCTTTCTCCTTCAAATAGGCACCCACCCTCTCTTTGAAGACAACAATTTCGTCTCATTAGGCTAATGTGCAAGCTTCCAAAAGAACAAGTGTGGGCTTAAATGGCTTTGGCGGGCCTTCTTGGCTGACCCTCGTGGGCGTGAAGCCCATTGGACTAGCCCGGGGCTTGGGCCCTCATGGCTCCTTGTTCGCAGCCCATTTTCACTTTTCCCAAAATTCGTGGTCCACCAACGTAAAATTGAATTTTTATCCTAAGAAGACCATCCTTTGCTTTTCCATTATTCATTGATTACTGTCATAATTCTACTCCTTAGATAGGGGTCGGATTGAGGATGTCCCATAATAGCACTGTGCGAGAATTTTAATTAAAGTTTCAGTGAGTTAGGGCATTCTCTTCCATGAGGAAATTGTGGAATTTCTCATTGATAGAACTTCGAGCTGCTCTCATCAAAATACTGACATAAGCATCATTTTGTGATACAAAGTCAAGCAACATCACGACCTCGAAGCGTCCTATATCAATTTTCCTCTACAATCAAACAAATAAAGATAGTCAGGGAAGAGACCATATAATTGTTCGTGCACAGAATCTTCATAGTCATAGCAATGAGTTGTTACAGAATCTTAAAAATATAATTCACACTGCTGAATGCCATTTTTTTTTCGCAAATGCCATCTTGTTAACTAGCACATTTTAAATTTAAAGGAAACAAAAGGAGAATTTCCAATGTTTTCACACCAACTTTTCCAAATCCACGACTGCTCCTCAATGTCGTCTTCTTTGATCAAGCCCGGAACCACAAACTCCAGAGCAGAGCACCTCCCTACCATAGTCGGCCGAACACACGCATTTACTGGACTGATGTTGCTGGCGCAAAACCAACGGCCACCATTGGCCACCGGCCACTCTCGAACACAAATACAATGATGCCCATCATAACAAAACAAAACCGTAAAAAATCCAATCAAACATCATAAGGAACTGGCATTCACTAGAAATCTTCATTTTATTTCTTCACAAATCTCCATTTTATAGCCCTTTCCTCCACAAATTGAATTGTGCAAACGATGGTCCCTTTCTTTCCTCCCACTCTGCCGCTGACTTGTTGCTCTAATCTCTTCAACTTGACTGACCACCTTGAGTTGTCAAATCGGCTGTCGGCCGGTCCTCCACCTCACTAGCAATCCCTCAGGTGCCCTGCCTTGCACGGTCGAGCGAGGAGTAAGAAGAGAGGGGAAAGAGATGAGTGCGGGTCGGGCCGATGAGGGAAGGAAGTGGGCTGGCTCGAGCCAGGGGGAAGGGGGGGAAGAGAAACAAAGGGAGGCCGGAGTCAAGCCGACCCTCTCCTTGGTTGCTATTTTTATTTTTTATTTTTAGTTAATTATTGTTTTATTTTTTTATTTTTGTTACGAAATTAGTAAATTTTAGCACCATTGATGCAAATTATCCTAATTCCTACATGCTGTGTAATTTAATGAAAATTCTTTTTGTTTAGGGGCTAAAAATTAATCCGCAATTTTCTATGTAATTTAACCACAACTAAGTAAAATATAGGTGTTAACAATCGCAAGTCATTCTATACGGTCTAACATAGTCTGATGATAATGAGCACAACTTGATTTCATGTAATAGATTGTGATGATATTAAGTCCCAGAAGGTGCTGGTCACTTGCGCATTTGATTGCAACATTGATCACAACAAAAATAACCATTTATAAGTGTGCATATGTAAACATACACAAAAGTCATGTAACTTTTCTATGATGACTTTGTAACCAACTTACATAGTCTAAGGTAGCTATATAACTTTTCTACTACACAAGTCATATTTGTCACTACTCATTTTGTAGCTGATTGATTGCGTAATAATTTAATTTTTTGACTAGTAATTTCTATTCAACAATTTCACATACGATACACTTGTACATGACATTTTTTAATTTCTTTTTCTTTAAGTGTTCACGCTATCATTTCAATTACTTCCCACGGTGCATGTTACTTGTCTCGTGTCACACATGTCGGATAAGACATCATTTTCTAAAACGATAGGCATGTCTCCCCATTAAGTCATCAGCGGGGCAATAAACCTTTTTTTAAAACTCTTGTACATTTTGCATGGACAAATACCATCACTTGCCAAATGAGAATTATTACTAGTATGTCCAACAAAATCTGCATGTACTATTGCAGAAAGGTTTCCAATAGATGAAGATATTTAGTGAAATTTCTAGTGTTAAGGCATTGAGCGATAAATTTCAAGATTGACTCTTTCCTATGAATTAGTCCGAATGATTGAGTTTCAACCACAGTCAATGACTTTATATCATCATGTGTGGCAGAAAGAAAAAAAACTAAAAATTTGTTCTAAAAAAAATCCAAAAGAAAGAAAAGATGGTTGGTGGCTTTCTTCTTACCCAATTTTTACTCTTTTGTATGAATTGGTTTGGATGATTGAGGTTCAACCACGCTCAATGACTTTATGTCACTCTATGTGGCAAAAAGAAAAGAAAAAAGTAAACAGTAGCTCTAAAAAGAAAATCCAAAAGAAAGAAAAGATAGTTAGTGGCTTTCTTCTTGCCCAATTCACACTCTTTCGCATGAATTGGTTCGGATGATTAAGGTTGAACCATGATCAATGACTTTGCATCACTCTATGTCGCAAATAGAAAAAAAAGTAAAAAGTAGTTCTAGAATGAAACTCCAAAAGAAAGAAAAGATGGTTAATGGCTTTCTTCTTGCCCAATTCTTACTCTTTCATATGAATTGGTTTGGATGATTGAGGTTCAACCATGGTCAATGACTTTATATCACCTTATGTGGCAAATAGAAAAAAAGTAAAAAGTTGCTCTAAAAAGAAACCCTAAAAGAAAGAAAAGATGGTTAGTGGCTTTCTACTCGCCCAATTCTCACTCTTGTGATATTTAAAAGAAAAGAAGAACTTGAAAAGTAGACTAGTGTAGTTTCTCAAAAAAATTCAGCTAAATGACGATATAAGCCGCAAAATCTCCTTCACTAATTTATAATTCAACCGCAAAGACTTACATTCAAGTTAAAAATTAATTATTTGGTAAAATCATCCTTCCTCCTCCTTCTCGATCTAATCTATATAGAAATCTTAAGGTATTTTAAGTACATAAATTGAAAAATCCCTCTATACCAACATAGTAGCAAACGTGCACTAGAAATCATAAATCTTTGCGTAGAATGCATTTTAGTCCTAATTACTTGATGATGCAACTGAGTCATCATCCTTTGCAAAGAGTAAAATCGGGTCATTTTCCATGGAGAAGGTAGAGACTTGCTCAAATAGCACTTGAAGGCTATGCGGCAACCTTTAATTTCATTTCTTAATATTGGTTTAGACTTTATGACATGATGACCACCACATATTGGTTTTAGCATGCAAGTTCCTCCATTTGGACTTGAATATTCAACCCAACCAGGAAATTTTCGCATCCTTTTCTTCCGTGAATTAAGCTTACTATGCTGGAGTGCTTGTCAAATTTCATAATTCCACGAAAAGAATACATATTTAGTCAAATCTAACTCAGTGACCACAAGTACTAGATTGAAAGTTATGCTGGCCAAGTTGACAAGGACATCGACCCATAACTTCATTAAAGCACCAAAGGAGACAAGTGCTTTGAGGAAAATAAGAGACAAATATCATAAATATGGCATAACTGATGTCATGGCAGAACAAATACGGTGCTTCAATTACTTCCCAAGATGACGTTAATTGCCTTGTGCCACACATATCGAATAAGACATCGTTTTCAAAAATAAGAGCATGGCTCCCAATTAAAGCCATCAGTGGGGCAATGATAAGTTTTCATTTCCAAACTCTTTTATATTTTGCATGGACATACCTTCACATGCAAAACAAGAAATATTACTAGTATGTCCAACACAATCCCCGTGTACCATCACATTAGGTTTTCGACTGGGCGATAAATTTCAGGATTAACACTTTCGCATAAATTGGTCCAGATGATTAAGGTTTAACCATAGTCAATGACTTTATATCACTCTATTTGGCAAAAAGAAACAGGGTAAAAAGTTGCTCTTCAAAGAAAGTACAAAAAAGGAAAAAGAAAAGATGGTTAGTGGCTTTCTTCTTGCCCAATTCTTACTCATACAATATTTAAAAGGAAAGAAGAACTTGAAAAATAGACTCGTGTTATTTTGGCAAAACAATTCAGCTAAATGACGATATAAGCCTCAAAATTTCCTTTAATGATTTATAGTTCAATCGCAATGACCTATATTCAAATTAAACATGAACTTATTTGGTAAAATCATCCCACTTCCTCTCTTTCGAGCCAATTTGTATAGAAAAAATCCCCCTAAACCAACATAGCAACCAAAGTGCACCAGAAATCTTAAATCTTTGCACATAATACAATTGAGTCCTAGTTACTTTATGACCCAATTGAGTCATCAACCTTTTCAAAGAGTAAAATCAAATCTTTTCTATGGAGAATGTCGAAACTTGCCCCAATAGCACTCGAAGCCTCTATGGCAACCTTTAATTTCACTTCTTAATATAGGTTTAAACTTTATGAGTTGACAACACCCCCATAATGGTTTTAGCGGGTAAGTTCCTCCATTTGGACCTAAATATTCAACCCAACCCAACCCAACCAGGAAATTTACGCATCCTTGTCTTCCGTGTTTTAACCTTATTATGCTGGAGTGCCCGCATAATTCCTTGAAAATAATACATATTTAGTCCAAATCTAACTCAGCAACCACAAGTTCTAGTGGATTGAAAGTTTCGCTGGCTAAGTTGACAAGGACATCGACCCAAAATCTCATCCAAGCACCAAACGAGACAGGTGCTTCAAGGAAAATAAAAAAAAAACAAATATGGTACCTAGTCTCCAAAAGCTTGCATTATTTCTATTCATTACTAACGAGCAATGCACTCTAGAATCATTGATCCATATTGTGATTAACGATATACTTTAGATCAATCAATAATGTGCACATCTCAATAGACACGTCCATGTCATGGATAAAATTGAGAATGCGAACCTAGCTAGGTTAAAAGAAATAAAAGTCTCGATTATTAGACTATTTGGTACATGCTCCATTGCATCACATCCACACAACAATCAAAGATGAACAAAGATGCACACAAATTCTAGAACATACACCGAACTAATTGGAAGACCGTCTAAAATTGTCAAAATACTAATGCGTCACACGATGTACCCATTCATTAGTTTTGGGCATTGAAATGTCAGGTTTAAGGAGAAAAATATAATTGACTTTGCCTCCTAGCTAAGCTTCTTGCATCCCTTTATGCATAGTAGGAAATTTGCTACTATGGAGAGCCTTTTACACTTAGGTGTCACCACCTTTCTTGAGGTGAATTGCTGAGCAGGAATGATAGACCCTCTTACAAGGCAACGCTTGCATTTAACCCGAGCTCTCCCAAGCCCATTCAACAACTTGAGTTCTTGATTGAACTTGCAAGTAAACTTACCCTAGAGACGCCACCAATATTTTATGGAACGATTAGAAGTCCAACTACCAGAGATTCAGGAATATAATGATGGCCAAGCCTGTGGTTCCTCTCATTTGCAATCGCACTAGAGATTATCAACTTCCCTGAAAGGCAACTTCTCGCAGTCCCCCTCATCCTCGCCCCTCCATTGAATGAGCAAATCTGCTTGCCTCTTGTTAGTTGCAAGACACTGGATTTTTCACTCGATTCTCTCGAGAAACATTTGCATCAATCAATGGACTCTTGAGCTATGTAGCACGGACACTCTCCGGAAGCTTCCGTGTCGTGTCCGACACTCCGACACGCTCCGACACGTCCCGACACACTCCGATACGAGGTCAACGAGTGTCGAAAAATTCGACACGTGGTCAACTCTCTTTGACACGCTCCGACACATGAGTCCAGAATTCCGACACGTGATTCCGACATGCACGGGGTCAATTTTAAAAATTTCTAATACTTGAGGGGTCAAAATATAAATATACACAAAAGAAGTAATAAAAGAAGTAATAAAATTGCTATGAATATACACGGACGGGGTCAAATTTTTTTTTTTTCAGTTTTTTTTATAATTGTTTTAGTTTTTTTAAAAGTCTTTTACTATGAAAGAAATAATAAAAAATGCTATATATAATAAATAAATAAATTTAAAAATATCATTTCAGCATTTTTCTTTAAACAATGTTTTTTTCCTCTAAGTTTTAAGTATTATTGTAACAAATTAAAATAATGAATGATATTATTTAATATTTTTCGTGTAAATTAATTCTAGGCTATTATTATTATTATTTATTTATGTATTTATATATAAAAATATTTAATATATAACGTGTCAGAACGTGTCGAAATTATCTATTTTTAAGAAATGACGAGTCGGCGTGTCGTGTCGTGTCGTGTCGCGTGTCATGCGTCCGTGTCGGTGCTACATAGCTCTCGAGTAGATTTCAGAGAAATGGGGGTCTGACAAAATTATCAATTAAAGTGCTTATGGATATTAGAATCAATCACATATAGAGGATGATGATGCAGGTACTATGGTATAGTAATTGGTAACCGAGGAAGCCGTAGTTATCAAAATATTAATGCATCGCAAATTGTCCAGATTCATTATTATTAGGCATTGAAATGTCGGGTTTAAGGAGAAAAAGAAAATTGACATTGCCTACCAGCTAAGCTTCCAAACCAGGACAAAACCCCTTACTTTCTATAAATTATTGTGGTCTTATTCTTCTACAAGTTCTCACTCGAAATCATATCAAATGGAGAATGCGGGAGTATTTTTCACTATGCTTCAAAAGAAAGTAGTGATGTTTTCCACGGATTTTAATTGTAGAGATTTCGAAGCCATTGTCCTTATCCTTTTTGGACAAGAAGCCTAAATTCGTTGCTGAAGAGAGTCCACATGACACGCACAAAACTCACGTAATTTTCTCCGTCAAACATCAACTTAACCAATTTTTATAAAATTGGTGTCCATGATGCATTTCATTTAAATTAATTAATGAAAGGATGACGATAAACATATCAAATACATTAGGATCTAATTGGACCAAATGAAAGTTTTGGCACAACATTCACTTTAATTAAAAGTGATTTAAATGAATCAAATAAAAATTCAAATATGACAAGACACATGGATAAAAGTTGATAGACTACTAGTATCATTATCTCTTCCAGCAATAGAAACTTCCAATCACTCCCTATGGGAAGGTTACAGCATTCATCACAAAACCTTTTCACATTTGTGCTTTGGAGCATTAGTCAAAGGTCCATTTATACTCTCGTAGAGTTGAAAAAAAGTGTGTACATGTAAACATAAAGAATGGGCTACTAAATTAAACGTGATTGAGGGGTTCTCCAACTTCCTCTCGTTCACGGAAGATCCCACTTGAAGGCTATGTGGCAACCTTTAATTTCACTTTTTAATATAGGTTTAGACTTTACGACTTGATGACCACCCACATAATGGTTTTAGTAGGCAAGTTCCTCCATTTGGACTTGAATATACAACCCAACCAGGAAATCTATGCATCCTTTTCTTCCGTGAATTAAGCTTACTATGCTGGAGTGCTTGTCAAATTTCATAATTCCATGAAAAGAATACATATTTAGTCAAATCTAACTCAGTGACCACAAGTACTAGATTGAAAGTTACGCTGGTCAAGTTGACAAGGACATCGACCCATAACTTCATCCAATCACCAAAGGAGACAAGTGCTTTGAGGAAAATAAGAGACAAATATCATAAATATGGTATAACTGATGTCATGGCAGAACAAATACGGTGCTTCAATTACTTCCCATGATGAACGTTAATTGCTTCACGCCACACATATCGAATAAGACACCGTTTTAAAAAATAACGAACATGGCTCCCAGTTAAAGTCATCAGTGGGGGCAATAATAAGCTTTCATTTCCAAACTCTTGTATATATTGCATGGACAGATACCTTCACATGCAAAACAAGAAATATTACTAGTATCTCCAACACAATCCCCATGTACCATCATATCGGGTTTTCAAATGAGTGATAAATTTTAGGATTGACACTTTCGCATAAGTTGGTCCAAATGATTGAGGTTCAACCATGGTCAATGACTTTATATCACTCTATGTGGCAAAAAGAAAGAAAAAGGTAAAAAGTTGCTCTTCAAAGAAAGAAAAAGAAAAAGGAAAAAGAAAAGATGGTTTGTGGCTTTCTTCTTGCCCAATTCTTACTCATACAATGTTTAAAAGAAAAGAAGAACTTGAAAAATAGACTCGTGTTATTTTGGCAAAAAAATTCAGCTAAATGATGATATAAGCCTCAAAATTTCCTTTAATGATTTATAGTTCAATCGCAATGACCTATATTCAAATTAAACATGAACTTATTTGGTAAAATCATCCCACTTCCTCTCTTTCAAGCCAATTTGTATAGAAAAAAAATCCCCCTACACCAACATAGCAACCAAAGTGCACCAGAAATCTTAAATCTTTGCACATAATACAATTGAGCCCTAGTTACTTTATGACCCAATTGAGTCATCAACCTTTTCAAAGAGTAAAATCAAGTCTTTTCTATGGCGAATGTCGAAACTTGCCCCAATAGCACTTGAAGCCTCTGTGGCAACCTTTAATTTCACTTCTTAATATAGGTTTAAACTTATGAGTTGACAACACCACCATAATGGTTTTAGCGGGTAAGTTCCTCCATTTGGACCTAAATATTTTTTATCCATTCATTTTTGTGGATGCTAATAAACACTTTTTGAATTCTCAGATTTAGAAAATACAGTTGAATAGCCTTGTTCTAAATTCTTCGGTGAAATATTTCCAAATCTCAAAATCTCTGTGAAGTAAATGCACTCTAGTATGCGGAACCTAAGGCTTGGAAGGAACTTAAGGAATTTTGAAGGCATGGATCCAAATCAACGAAAGTTGAACAGCCTTGTTCTAAATTCTTCCACTGAAAAGGAGCTGCCTTTTTTTTTTTTCTTTTTTGTGGGTTAGCCCTTTTATTTTTCCTTTCTGTTCTCTCTCTCTCTCTCTCTCTCTTTTTGACTTTCCGATGTATAAAGTTCATGGGGACTCAATGTAAAACTTTCTTTTATTTCAATGAGTAAAGAGACAGAAAACAATGGCCTCTAAAAGCATTGAAGGCGAAGCAGGAGAAAGAGTCAATGCCTCGAATTTCCTCATACTTAGATCAATACAATTTTGGAGGCAAATACCACAAAAAAATTCCAAATTATATTTAATGAGATATAAATACTTTAAATTTTTTTTTTGTGTCACCCGAAATCCTAACCCAAAATCCTAAATTTGCCTTTTGTGACACAAATACCATCAATTTTTTTGTGTCACAAAAAAAACTCAAACTTATACATATGTGACATAAATACTCTCTATTTCAATTTTATCAAGGATATATTTGTCATTATAAGTTCTGGATATTTTTGCCACTTTGACATGTTTGGAGTTTTTAGTGGCACAAAAAAAAATTGGGATATTTGTGTTAAAGTGAGCATAATTTGAATGTTTTTGTGATATCAACCCCAATTTCGGAAACCAAATATTGTAGATTCTCACGAGAAAAAAAAGTTATGTAAATTCCAGTAAAAAATTTGGTTGTTAGCGCAACGGTCAAAATTCTTCTCCACTCGTCAACCTTTCTCTTCCTCCTCTACTTTCCTGTGCAGATTCTCTCTCTCAATTATCACAATCATCACTCCTCTTCAAAAACCCTTATGCTCCCCGATCGGACCCCCAAAATCCTAGTCTCCACACTGCCGCCTTCACTGCCGCGGCCTCTGCCGGCGTGTTTGCCGACAAGCCCTCACTCCAACCCAGGAGGACCTAGTCCTCTCACGTGCCTCCCACCGTAAGGCCTGTCTTGCCATCTCAAGCAGCTCTCGAGTTGCTACCATATTTCAAGTTTGAGATGGTCCATATATAATCTACTACAGTAAATCTGAATTAATAGAGTGAGTTGTGATTTTGACAGATTTATCTCCTATTAAAACTTATTCTCAATTGATATGACCAATAGAATCTGAATTGATATAGTGCGTTGTGATTTTGACAAATTTACTTCCTTTAAAACTTATTCTCAATTGATAAGACCCTATTTGATGTTTAAATTCAAACAAGTTATCAATCATCAAAAGCTTGAACACCCTACTAGTTTCTAAAGAAAATTAAGATTTATCAGAGAAACATTGCAAAGAAATTTTTATAAGAAGTTTTAGTGCCTCTAGTTAGCACTGCTCCTGGTATACTAGGTGTATGCTGTGGCAAAACAGTCGCACAATAGATTATCCATCTATCAAATTACCTCAGAAAAGACCTGCTAAGTAAAATAAGATACTTCAACTTCCATGACAAATCACCAGATCTAACTATATGCAAGTGTTTTCCCCTGCTGCCGTGCAGCATTATTCAGATAATTTCTGGAGACAAGTCTTGTCATTTATCCTGAATATGCAGGAATAGCACTATGCCAGAAGTACACTGAAAGACATAAAAAGTACATCGGAAAAAAAAAATTGCATCCTGACAGTGCCAATATGTTGTGGAAGACACTGAGGCCTAAATCGGTGAGGTGTCTAGCTCAACAAACTTCAAGAGTCCTTTGTTTTACCTCCAGAAAGATCATAAGCAAGTAATCATGATCAGAGCAGAAATACATCATCTATAATAGCATGACTTGGAGAACAGGAGCTCTCCATCCTAATATCCAGCACATGGAAGAGAGGCAAATTCATCTCGGTTTTTGTCCGTGTTTCAGAAAATGGAACTGAAACTAGCAGTTCAACTGGTTAACCGGGGTCTCGTCCAGTTTCAGACTGTTAAACCTTAGGTCAAAGTCTAGTTGAACCAGGGTTGACCAGGTTGATTAGTTTCGGAGAAAAGAAATGATTTAACGGAAGACATTTTGAAAAAGAGATTCAGGACATTAAGGGTGCGTTTGGGAACCACTTCCCAAAGCCCCTTTGAAGCCTAAAGGTACTTGGCCAAATGCTAGGCCGTTTGGGAAAAATTTTTGAGCCCGCATTCAGGGAATGCCAGCATGTGTGAAGCCGAAAGCCCAAGGCAGGGGGGGACCTGCCTTGGGCTTTCAGCTTTTTCGGCATGCCCACACGGGCACTGTTCATAACTTTTTTTTTCCGAAATTGTCCTCACGAATGTTTTGTTTTTCCGGTTCTTGCCCTTGTGTCGCAACTGTTCATCTTCTCCGGGGGGTTCGGTTCCGGCTGACTGTGAGCGGCCGGCGACTGCTAGAGGGACGCCGGCGATCGTCGGGGGGTGGCGCGACCGACGCCGGGGGTGGCGCGACCGACGCCGGAGGTGGCGCAATCGACACCGGAGGTGGCGCGACCGAGGGCTGGGTCACCGCAAACCCAGATCTGGGGCGGCAGACGGTCTTCTCCTTCCGCGAGCTTCTTCTTCCGCGAGCGGTCGCCGACGACCGTCGCCCAGACGAGCGACGCCAGGCGGTGGCGCGACCGCCGCGACCCACGGCAAGGTCTGGGTCACCGCGACCCAGATCTGGGGCGGCAGGGTCGCGGGAGGACCTTGCCGCCCCCAATCTGGGTCGCGCGACCTCGCGGCCCTCGGATCTGGGTCGCGGCGGCGTCGCGCGACCTCCCGCGACCTCGCCGCCCCAGTTCCGAGGGCGGCACGGTCGCGCGACCCCGCCGCGACCCAGATTCGAGGCGGCGAGGTCCTCCCGCGACCTCGCTGTCCCAGATCCGGCGTCGCCGGAGGTCGCGACGGCATCGCGCGACCTCGCTGCCCCAGATCCGGCGTCGCCGGAGGTCGCCGGAGGTCGCCGGCGGCCACTCTGCCCTTTTGGTCAATTTTTTAAAATTTTTCTTTTGATAATTTTTTTTTTACCACAAAGATCTTTTGCAAGTGTAATTTCCCAAACGCTATTTTGCTCAAAATACTTTACAAAGAGCTTTCAAAGTGTAATTTACCAAACACGGTTGCATTTTGGAAAACACCTTTAAGTCAAAGGTATTTACATTTTCCTAAAGACATTCCCCAAAAGTAGTTCCCAAACGCACCCTAAGTCCTCGGACATTCCTTACATAGGTTTGGGCACTGAGCTATGCATTATAGGAGTTCAAGTCAAAAGGCACACTTAGGGGAAAACACGAAGTCGGTAATTCTTTCGGCTTTATTGTAAGCGATACCCAACAGAGTCTCCTAGTCAAGGTTCATAAATCAAGAAAATGTCTGAACATTTTCCTTAGAAAAAGGAAAATAGAGAGGGAAAAAGCAGAAAAGGAGTGCTGCCGACATTATTAATCTGCTTTGCTGTCACAGGAAGCAAAGTAAAGAAGAGCTTTCAGAACTATTCATATGCTTTACAGTCACAAAGCTTTCAGCCTCTTCCACTTCTGAGGATAACCAAGTGTACCTAAAAGGCTACCACATTACTCAATCAATGAATTAAGTCTACAGTTGCGCAGCATCAATTCAAAGTACAAACAACTCCGTGCACGTCCGTATATGCTGGCGTCAATTACTGAAAGCTTTTAGTTATCAACTAGAGATCAAGTTTACCTCACTTGTGAATCAGAAACTTCTGTGCATACATTAGGAGGCCAATAATTCATCCAATTGAGTTCACTTACATGAACTGTAGCCTTATAGTTCAGAACTCCATCATTGAGCTTGGCATTCTTCGCACAATTGTTAAGGATTTCATCTCCATGATCTAGCGACACTCATTGAGACTATTCTTAAAGTAACATGAAAGAATGAGTTGCGAAAACGCTAGATTGCCTAATGATATTAATGTACGACATGGGGAATCAAAGGTAACCTTAAGAAATAAAACATTCTATGAATTGTTCTAATTGCTAAGATTAGTTTTTCCTTCTATGTTTTCCAGCAAAAAAAATAAAAAATAAAAATTGGGGGGCTTGGGGGTATCTAGGTCATCACCTTATTCAAATCGCAAAATGGACAATATTAATATATCAAGACTGCCCTCCATAAATAAATCAGCCAAGGAACTGTACCGCGTGAACCTATATATATTTCAAAGAGGAAAACTGCCTGCAACAGATGGTTGTATGTGCCAAAAGAAAATAATATGGTTAGATTCGAGTCCAATATTCCAACCTGTGAAGAATAGTGTCTTAGCTACATGTGAGAGCAGTATGCCAACCGACCGTAGCATAAAAATTGAAATGAAGACTGTCATAATAGTAGTACCAAGAGACTTTAGCGGGTGAAATGAAGTAAATAAAGAATTAAAGCAGTCTTTAGCCTGAACACTCAGTGAAAATGGATAAGATTCTCTGTAAGACAAGTTCTATCAGTACCCTTACACCTCTAGACTGTTCACCTGGTAACTTAACTGGAAGCACTTTCAAAGTTGCCAAAGTTTCGAAAAGACAGGAATGCTAGATTGAATTGATTATGCACTCCTCTTTGTTTAAATAGGGGATGTATGTACATGTAATGATAATGATCAGTAAAAGGTTATCCTGACCTTTCAGAATTTGGCAATTCGTATTACACCTAAAATAAGCTCACAAGAAGAAGACACCCATAACAGTCATTCTTTTCATCCTCCATTCACCAATTTTGATTCTCTAAATAACTTGGACACTTCCTCATGGTACTTCACCGCTTAAGAAAACTAAGCAATCTGTGAAGTAAGTTTAGTTTTTTGGAACAGTATCACCTGACATATTTAAGAAAGCAGCAGAACCTAACATACCTGTTCTGGCACCAAGCTCCGACGCAATGACCCTATCAAACTCAGAAGAAGTAGGCATGGTATGCAACACAAAATCAGATAATGCTAATTCAGCTTTCCATCCCTGAACAAATGGACAAAAGTGTTTAGATGTTAAGCAGCTCGCAGGATACCAAAAGAGAAGATTATGAATACAACTAATACCTGCAACCTGACATTTGGGATAGAAGACATGACATTATGCTGTATGATCACACTAAAACAATGTGAAGATGGTTCTGCATGTTGGGTAATGTCCGGTTATCATCATTTCGTAGGAAAAGAGGATTCAAAAGCAAACCATAAAGACATTGTCCGATAACCGCGAGTTGTTTTGAACTACAAGTCTCAAACTTCCTGTTTGCAAATACAATTTAATTATTGAAACAATCGTGTTAAGTATAATCAGAACTTCTTCAAAACTCAGCATCCAAACACTACAGTAAGAATTCTGAAGTACAGAGTTAAATGAGCCCCGGCCATATCCATCATTGCACCAACCCTCTTATTAAGACAGATTCCTCTCTGTGCAGTTCCACAAGGGCGAACTCTTAGTTCCAAACACCAAACGATGAACTCGTGATCAACCATTTGATCAGAGAATAGCATCAGATTCTGGTTTGGTCCTCCAAATCCTAACTCTCCGTAAGGTAATGCTTGCTCCGGGGAGACTGAGAGGGCCCATGAAACCACCGCCGGAGAAAGCGTCGCACCGGCGCCGGAGAATTGGCTTCCGAACGTGGCCATCGTCTTTGTTTCCTTTTTGGGTTTCGCAGAAAATCAGTAGTTTAGAGAAAGAAAAATAGAATTTGATTAATTTCCTTTATCGCGGCACGTGCATAGCACGCCCTTTCAAATTTCACCGCCAGTCCACAAAACAGGAAAGTCCAGAAAACAAACCAACGGCTGTATAATAAGACCCACGAACCAAGGCTGCATTGTGTTCCATTGTTTGTCATCTCCTGAGAGAATTACAATTTCCCGTTCTGCACAAACCCCTATCGATTCCTGGTTTCGAAGCAGATTGCTCTGTTCGCAAGAGGGAATCGTTTCCATTGTTCGGTTAGTTCGATTCTCGGATTTTTCTTTTTGTTGTAGAGCTTCTTTTTCTGTCTGTTTCTCGATATATTTCCTGGGCTTTTTCGTGATTGGATTTCAATATTACACGTGAAAATCCTCTTCAGTCCACTCTCGATAGCAACGGCATGGAGGAGACAGTGTATTGTGGATATAGTTTGAAGCTGAAGACAAGAAATCTCGATTTTTCTAGCTTGCCGGTCCGCTGTCTTCAACTTCTCGATCAAGTGGCACCATTTGCTAGTGTTTGTTGATCGACTAGGAGTGCCGATAAGTTTCCAAGACACTACACTGTCAGAGTTGAGTCAGTCATACGAGATGCCGCTCTGCATCCTATCATGGCAATCTCTTTGCGAAACGCACATGGAGAGAGTCCTCGATGCTTTGGGCGTTCATCACGGCTTTTGGGCCGCTATTATAAGAGCTATTCTGCGTACAGTGTTTCGAGCATTGGGTAATGGCCATGGAGGGTTCGACATGAACATAAATTTGGAATTGGCCACCAAAGATGAAGTCCAAATGGAAGACTCAGGAAGCCTCAATTGGAGGATACGAGCCGGATCCCGATCAAGTCACGCGGGGCATCTCCAAAAGCACTGTTGAAAAGCTCAAGCAGAAGAGCTACTTTGTCAAGAATGGCGATGGATGCTGTTCTATCTGTTTAGAGGAACTAGATGGGGAAAATAAAGTGATAAAGACACCGTGCTCGCACTTATTTCACTTCAGGTGCATCGTCAAGTGGCTCAAGAGTAATAATTCGTGTCCGCTTTGTCGTAGCAAAGTAGAAGTAGAAGATCCAGAGTAGTTAGTTTTTAGTTTGTAAGATTTTCTAATAAAAAATGAATTCTATTTTTTTCCGATAGATTCATTAATTAGCCACGATTACTCTTGGGTACTCAATGTAGTGCCCGCTGATAGAGCACCGAATGTCACCCGTCTAAAAACCGAGATTACTGTGATGTCCCAACAAAGACCAGAGTAGCCTTTTCGATGAAACCAAGTTAACCAACCATCGACAAAACTCAACCTAAAAACCAAGATTTACCTGCATGTTTAGCTCACTAATCTCCCAGAAATACAAGGTTGAATCTGGTCACAAGAAAAAAGAGTGAAAAAAACGAAGGATGGCAGGACAAGACAGGACATCTGTAATTATTATAACATAACGAGTCGCTCAAAATTTTCGCAGGACCATCCTGTCTCTCTCCAAAGTATATCGACACTACTACACATTAATTACTCGATAGACAAAATTACATGACTGCTGGAAATGGAAAAACATAAATAGCAAGACATTATTTATGAATTGTGAGGATAGAGTCATGTTTGACAATTCTGTCTCCAATTTTCCATCACAAAGACTGTATTGATAACTTGACCATCTATTATTATTGATGCGGAACACGAACTGAAAACTGAATCCAATTATCTGGAAAAGAAGAATAATAAATGTTGTCCATGAGATTCTAGACTTACCTTTAAACAGACCATAAATCAACAGATGGCCCTCTTTGGAATACTATATGAAGTGAGCCAAAATGTGTTAACAGTAGAGAGAGCAAGAGAGATCTGGGGCAGAAAAATAAAGCCGATGGTGTTCAATGGATGAATTAACAAATGATTGTACCCTATTAAGGTTTTCAACCAATTGGTTGTATCTTAAGATATGCCACCTGATTAATTGAATCTGCAAGTAAACTAACTTCAGATGCAGTCATGATATGCATTCATCACTAATTCAAAACAAGAAAGAAGACAAAAGGCAACATGCACTTGTATAATTGGATTTCATTGTTAGTGTTCACTAACTGAAACAAGAAACTTTTTCTTTTGCAGTCAAGACCGGAGGGCGTGTTCCCATATGCCTCTCCAGTTTATATGTTGACCAACATTTTCTTTCCCCTCACGAAAATAATTAGTTCCAGACAAGGAACATGGCGACAGATGAAAGGAAAAGATAAACACGAGATGACAAGACCATCATAACTGAAGAATTCTGTGTCCATAGTTAAGGACCTTTGCCCCTCCATTACCATGTGGTCTTCCAATAATTGCAGATGATGGAATCAGAAGAACTCTGCAGATCAAGATCATGCGTAAGTCGGTACCTGTCACCCATCGAGAGAGTTGACACCTGAAAGGTTTACCTTTACAAAGAGGCTTTGAGACAATTGTCGCAAGGATTAGAACCGTATTTACAGTCTTTCCAATTCAAAGACTCGCCAAAGTGCGCAAGTAAGGTTTGCCGACGACACTCATCCTGAAAGTTTCACAAATTAGAGAGGAAACACACGTTTATCAATAGACTTTGCTCCATTTAGGCGTGTGGAATGAGTTTAAGCCCAAAGGGTACATTATTATTTGAAAATGTTGCCAACAGTCCGGTCTAATGATCCAGCACCCAGACAGGTTAATGCCAGACTAACACTAACAACAATCAATAGAACAAAGTGGAAAGTGTAAACACAAAATGGAAGCATCACTTAGTTGAGATCATCAGAGAAAAGTTGAGAACACAAATTGGATTACCTTGAGTTCACAATATTGCTGCATTTTCCTAGCTTGAGCCATTGCACTTTTAAAGATTTCAGTTTTACATCCTCGACCACTCCTTAACATGCACACAACCTGGCTGAAATCCTTTTTGGCATATAGAGCAATGCACACAGCTGGTAGATTATCTCTCCCTGCCCTCCCTGATTCTTGGTAATAGCTTTCGATTGACTTGGACATTGTATTGTGGATGACAAAATGCTGACCACATGCCACAAAACAATATTTTACTGAACCACCAAAGTTGAAAAATGATAAAAACATTATAAAAGGAGGACAAATTAGATCAGATTCATTTGCCACTTTTACAGTAAAGAAAAGAACTTTATCCTAGTTTAATTAATTTCAGCACTGCCATGCATGGAAGAAAGAATCTGACTTGAAAAAAATATATAATTTGATAGTTGCAATCAATAGCCAAGAATGACAATTTAGCAGGCCACTGGACCATGGAACCATCAAAGTTTACTTCCAAGCACGCTAACAAACCAATCAGTGAAACTAAAACATCAGAAAAAAAGTGAATTAGTTGAGTATTTGGCGGCTTGTCAGCTTGACTCTACAACTGAAAATAGGCAAAGGCTTAGAGTCCATTTCAACTTACAACATCAGGTTTGTCTATTCCCATTCCGAAAGCAATGGTTGCACATACAACCTGGACCTCTCCAGTATGCCATTTCTTTTGAACAGCTACTCTTTGACGGGCTGCTAATCCAGCATGATAGTACACTGTCTTTATACCGCACTTATCATTCAAGTATTTTGCAACATCAACGCATTCACTCTTTGAGAGGCAATACACTATGCCACAAAAATTAGCAAAACAATTCTTTAGCAGCTCTCCAAGCTGCTTCAGTGGTTCCTTGGTCTTAGCTATAACCTCTATTTTAGATTTGCTCTGTCAAAGCTTGTCTCAAGAACATGAGCATGGGGAATCCTAAGAGCTTTTAGGATATCCTACAATGGATGTACATTTCGATCAGACCTGAATGATTTTTTCAACATAATTTGGAGGATAATGTGCAAGTTTCGTACCTCACGAACTGGCTGGGTGGCGGTTGCAGTTAAGGCCATCACTGGGACATATGGAAAGTTTTGCTTGAGACATCCCAGTCCCCTATAATCTGGACGAAAATCATGTCCCCAATGACTGCAACAATGATAACCAAGAAAGTAATGATCAATAAGCTTTACTGATTTACAATCATTCAAATATACAAGAAAAGCTCCAAACAGCGATACATTCCTCTCATGAAATTGCACTGGCAGAGCAAGTCCAATAAAGACCTCATAAGAAACACAATCAATCAATGATCACATATGTGAACTTTGGCTTGATATCTCACGTTGTTAATGAACAGTATAAAAGTTAAAAGAATATGTAGGGACACAAGAACCAGCTTAAAAGACCTAACTATTGTGCCAAACATGGACACCTTCAATTACATCCAAAAGTAATTTCTGTGGAGCTTAATTTAGTTGTGTGCATTGTGCTTACTATGATTAATGATGTGCCACTGACTTTTCACAAAACAAGGAACTAGATCATTTCCAGAATTAGTTATTTCAAAATTGCATTCTGTTATACTAGAACTCCACAGAAGGTCTGGGTTTCAGAAGGTTCAGCGTGACACTGACGACATAATTAAGCCAGAAACACAGAAGATGCAAAAACGTTTGAAAAAAAGAGTTTGAGTGGGCATGTATAAAAGTTAACTTGCTTTTTTCTCTGGAACAAGGACTGTAGTTTTGCAGTGGCAACATCTAAATACTTTTTTTCCATTTGATGTAACTCTAGCATGATCTTTGCTTCAGATACAAGGATACCAAAAAGCATGCCTCACACAATGTGCCTCATCGACAACAAAACCAGCTATTTGTGCCTGCAATGTGTGATGGCTGAGTATCAAAAAGTTAAAACGAAACTTTCAGAAAAAGTTACAGTATATCAGAATTAGTACCTTTCTATGCAAGCATTTCAATATCTCAAGAAATGATGGGTTTCCCACAATTCTTTCAGGAGTTACATACAATAGCTTGCACGATGCTTTATCTTTCCTGAAAAAGCAGGCAAATCAGTGGAGATTAATGACTTGACAATCCCAACACTCAGCAAAAAAAAAAGTTTTAGAAGTCCAATAGTAATCTCATTGCAACAAATGGAGCATAGCCCAACATTTTATGGCGGGACAAAGATTGTATGGTATGATATACTTCTCTTGGAAGGCTAAGATGCTAAAATTTATTTTCAAGGGAAACATCTTAGGCATGCATCTTTTCATTAACCACATAAAAAATATGCATCCTTTGCAACAAATGGAGCAAACCATTTTATGGGGGGATAATGATTGTATGGTAGGATAAACTTTAGTTGGAACACACAGAGAGAAAGAGAGAGAGAGAGAGAGAGAGAGAGAGAGAGAGCTAAACCTTGCCTTAGTTCTTGGAGGACAGCTGCTGCCTGGGCAGCAGTTTGCTGAGAGTTCAAGAAAGTTGATGGAATTCCGTACTTGAGGGTTAGAGTAATTATTTGATCCTGGATGAGAGATAGCAGGGGAGATATAACAACTGTGACACCTGGTTTAAGAGTTGCTGGCAGCTGAAATGAAGGGTAAAAACATCAGAAGAGCAAATGAAGGGATGAGGGAATAACTCTTTTATTCACCTTTAGCTGATGAGAAAACACCAGTTGTCACTATTTGTCTTAGAAGTACTTCAGCTAGAAACATACACGAAATACTTCAAGACCAAACAGAAAACACTTCAGGATAATTTAACTTAATAAATTCAGATTAATATCTTCCTTCTTGATTCAGTGGATCCAATATTTTGCATGCTCCCAAGATCCATCTTATATGAAAAAAGGACATCCATTTCAAACCAATTATGAAAATGATCACCCCTAGTTGAGATGATGACATAGCACATACCTGCATAGGAAATATAGACATCTACAATCTGAATTCGGTGCAATTAATTTGAAAACTTATTCCTCTTTGACTTAATAACCCTTTTGAATTAGACCTGAAATATGACTGACAACAACACTTACATGCAAAAACAAGAAAAATTTTCCAGTAAGTAATTCGAAGGTCCTAGAAGCATAGCAGACCTCAAATTCTAGAAATTACAGAATGGACAGAGATGGGCAAAGGCAGAATGAGAATGTCCTGTATTTCCTTCTTCTCCAACTGAGTCCAATCCCGTACATTTGAACACATGGTTATGTACCTGAATCACTTCCTATCGCTTCACTTGCATTAGGAAAACATTTTCTTCCTTAAGTTTAAGCACAAACTTCTCAACGGTGCTAACAAAGCAGATTGCAAGATCATTTTATAGCTTAAATTTCAATATACAGTTCTACCCATCTAGTATGTAATTGGCGGAACCATTTGGTAAAGTGCACAGGGCTTGTGCTCTAAACGTTGTCTCCACAGAAGCTTTACAAGCCTGATGCTGCATTGGTTGAAATGCTTTGTTTCCAAATATTACAACATTTGCCAATTCTATGTCATCCAAGGCTTGCAATTCCTCATAACTCAGGGTTCCTTGTTTGCATGTCAAAATCTGAGTGCAATGTCTTTTATTTGAAATTGATGATATCGAACCTTCAGTGACAGTGTTCTTACAGTCCTTCAACACAAATAAGCCTCTTCAGCACCATAAATAGTTTCTGACGTGGAGTGAAGAAAAATGAAAATTGTGCACAAAGAAATCCCAGGCCTTCATTTTGCGAAACACACCTATCAAAGATGCTGGATGCTAAATTCAACACTTGGATGACGTACCATACTCTCAAAATATTTGAGAAATATAGGTATTATTACATATCAAAAACAAAAATGAACTGTTCTTATTGACCAAATAGTTGTCATTTAAGTCATTTTAGATCTTATAGACTGTGGAAGTAACTGGCAAGTTAGGAGTGTCTATTATACATTTGATTGGATGAGAGCCCTCATAGGCAATTTACTGTCTTAGAGAGATTTCCTTGTGAATCTATACGCATGAGTTTGCAACACGAGCTCACCTCTTTCCAATACAGAGTCAAGTTTCAGTTCAATTATCATTCTGACATTCTGGAGTTTTCGCCTGTCTTTGATTGGCTTCCAGCAACTCAATAACTTCTTTGATGAATTGTGTGAAGCATGAGTGGCTGGTACAGATTGGGAATATATATTGTCCTTGCAGGTGCATACTGAAGCACCATCCCATGTTCTAATCATGTTAAACTGTCAATAACCCCCATCAGGTCGTCTCCTTTTAAGATAGTTTGCTGACCTTTTTTCTAACCCCTGCAGCTTTCTATAATCCTTGAGAATGTCATGAAATAGATTGCAATTCCTTCTACAGAGAGATGGTTTCTCTTTGAGTATACATCTTTTGACCAAACACAGGCATCATCTATCTACCATTCACTTGATGTTTAATATTGATAAGTTGATTTACTAATCTGAAAAGTATTTCTTTGAAGCATACCACGCATCTACACAGGCACCTAAACTCTTTAGATCATTGTGCAGCAATCCAGAAAGTCCAATATGGCAGCAAAAAAGAAAGTACAATCTCTAGTTGCCTAATTTCCCTCTCCACTCATAATTAAGAGAAGCATTACAGCAGCACTTAAATATTATGAATCGTACTTTCATCTAACAGGCTAAGCAATTAGATGCCAATCAAAAACCAAGACAATCTGTTCTCAATTCTTCTCATTTTCCTTGTTGACCCCAATATACCTCAGCAACAAAAATATATAAAAATACAGGTTCAGAATCATTGTCAAAAGAATAAAAGGTCATGCCGAGATCTGCCAACTTTTTGTCAACCTCCTAAACAACTGGACCATTGTGGCCAGACTCATGGGATTTGCCCGCTAACTATCATGTCTTCTTCAGGTGCCCATAGTTTCTTCACTGAATGGGCAACCCTGTACAATACTGAGACATTCTTCAAGCCACGCATTTGGTCCAAGCAATTACACGGTCCAATCCCAAGACAAATCTAGGTCCATGAATCAAAAACTTAAGCCACAAACAAAACAACTATCAACCAAATTAGTTTTGGGCATGGGAAAAACATGCCAGGCCACCCTGCTTTTCTTTCTTTTTCTTAATCCCTTCAAAACTGGTTAGGGCAGAAAGGAGTGAGACAACTTCTCAGTTTTCAGAAGCATACCATTGAATCTAAAGATTGTCTGGCCAGAAGTTGAGTGGACAAATTGGTTCGAGCACTGCCAAATGTATCATCTTCGTCTTCACTTTCCATAGAAGAATCCACCTCAAGAAATGTTTGATTTTTCTTAGGTTGTGAAGAATCCTCTATAATATTAACATCATGCACAACATTGCGTTCGCCATCATTAGGGATATCTTGGCCAAACATATCAATCAAAAATCCACAAGCTTCTGATTCCACAGCTTGCAAATCATCCCAATCCTCAGTGTCTTGCATAGTTTCGGCAAATTCTGCTAGAAAATCATCAACATAGTGCTCCACAGTGATAAACTCTCGACCTTCGTCACCTTAAGAAAACCAAAAGAAGATAGAGATGATTTTGCGAGTTCCATGACAAAGAGAGAGAAAGAGAGAGAGATATCAATAAATACAATCTACAGTATGTAATCTGCAGTTAGTACAGAGTGACACACACCATACTTAATGGTAGGCAAGACACCATATGTAAATCCGCGTCCAGTTCATATATAAGTCAGACATTTCACCAGTCAATAAGACTACTCCACAAAACCCGCAGAGAAATAGGGATGGGATTAACGCTCAGTGAACTACATTTAATCAGCTCCTCCGGTCCATTCAAATCCGAAAGGTCGACTACTCCATAGCCACCGTCAGAATAAAAGCCTAACCGCAATAAATCTCCTTCTTTAGCAACCACACCATTCCCTAATCACCAGACACCACCCGATTCGGCTAATAACCAGGAAAAACCACCGTCCGAAGCAACCTCAACGCATCGAACCGGAACCGCACCAGACACTTCGCTAAACCAGCCCCAATCTATTCGAACCTAAAGCGGACTATTCCCCAGCCATCATAGTCGTGGTGGACGACGGAAATAGCTACATAACCGACGCAGCGCTAATCAGCATGAAAGAAATCGGGCGCGACGAAGTAAGCGATTGGAGTTACCGTAGAGGGAAACGAGACGGTCCAAGCAGTTGCTGGCGGACTGCTCGTCGAAGCCGAACTCGAGAGCCAAGCTCAGCAAACGAGCTCTCTCCACCTCCTGCGAGCCCCGATCCGCCATGGAATCTCGATCCGCCCGGAGCGATTCGAGCGATGGATCGACCGATCGATGGATGGATGATGGAAGAGGCGGCGTCGAATCGAATCGAATCGCTGTTCGAGAGAGAGAGAGAGAGATCGAGAGACAGAGCGCGCGCGCTCGAAGGGATCTCGTTCGAAAGACCTTGACGGCGATGGCGGATCTCGTTCGAAAGACCTTGACGGCGATGGCGGAATTGATGTTTTTCTTTTGCCTTTTTGAAAGTTGGAGGGAGCGAACGGAGGAGAGAGATTGGAGCCATTTTCTTTTATAATTCTTCTTGGCAATTCTGTTTTCCGCCCCTCAAGTTTGTTTTGAGTTCTATTTTGTCCCCCCTCGGAAGTCGTCTTGGTTTCGTTTGACGCCCATGGGAAGTTGGGGCTTGTTTGGTGGGAAGAAATATGAAAATATATATATATATATATCCATCAATTGTGGCTCTTTGCAAAATTCGAAACAGATTATAATTATTTTAATTTTAAAAAAATCATTAAATCATTATGTATGATTGATTCTACAAATGAATATCTACATAATGTGAAGAACTTTTTGACGTTTCACATTAAAAAAGCTAGAACAGAATCGCAGAATTTGTTAAAAAAAAAAAACATATTCTAAATATTGACATCAATTGAGTATTTTAAGAAACTAGAGACCACATCCTTAGGAAAAAAAAATCTTAAAAAAAGGATATTGGGTTAAAATTGATGTTTATCTCATTTGGTGAGAGCCTTCTTGACTTCATCCTCGTTGTAATATTTTTACCTTTATTTATGTATACCTTTCACTAGAATATCAACTAATTTGGAAAGATAGGTTTCCAACACTACCGTACCGTATGGTGAAAGAGGAAACACTACTTCCTTGTGAGGATGGAGTCATCGAGTAATCGATCGGATAGGTCCTATTTGCAAAAATTCGAGTTTAAAATAAGAATTGTGCTTAAAGGCCTAATTATGGGTCAAATAACAAATTCACGGAATCGGAGAGCCAATCTGCAAAATCATGGGAAATTGAGGGCATAAGAGTGAAATTGGTACAGTGAGGATCCTAGAACCGATCGCAGGAGATCCAAAACTGGCCGGCAAGGGGTTGACTCGACCTGCACTACCAGCGGCCGATAGGATCAGTCGAACCGATTCATGTCGATTTGATCGGTTCTTGACTATTCTTGATTGGTTCTGGTCGATTCTTATTATGTTATGCCTCGGTGGTTCTTATGGGTTTAAAACTTATGCAATCTGATCCCTGAAGGACCAAATTGAAGAGAAAACTTGCCCAATTTGAGGAGAAATTGTTCGATTTTGATTCAATTAAGTCAATTAATCATAAATGTAATATATGGACCCACTATTGACTTAATTGAACAATTATCATGAAAAAAAATACACCAAAACCATGGCTAAAAGCTCAAACTAATTGAAATGTCATGCGTCAAATAGTTTTGCTCGTGAGGCCTCAATTGTCTAGACGCATAGGCCACCACTCTTCCATGCTTCATCAAGACTAGAGCTATTAAACGGGTGAATCGGGTCGGGTTTGGGTCGGGTCATTAATGGGTCAACCCAAATGGACCTATTAACTCATTTATGACCCATTTATGTTTAATGTAAATTTTTCAACCCATACCCAACCCGACCCATATTAATAAAATATTTTTATATTTAACCAAATTTATGAAAACTTATTTTTACATTTTTTTAAAGATTATATTACTAAAAAACTGCCAAGCAATACAAATCCAATCAATAAATTTTCAATTTTTTATAATTTTTCAAAAAAAAAAATTTCTTATATATGTGTGTGTGTGTGTATATATATATATATTTAAAAAATAAAATAGTTTTATACATATTATAATTTTTAAAATAATTATTTTAAAATCGAATTTTAATTATTTATATTTTTTATTAAAAATTAAATTTTTAATTATTTTTATTTTTATTTTATAAATATAATTTTTAATTTTTAATTTTTAATTTTCTTTTTCTTTTTCTTTCTGGCGGCCATAGGCAAGCCTCAAGCTCACCCGGCTCGCCGACGCCAGCGAGCTCACGACTTGTCAGATCCGGCGAGCTCGAGTCTCGCCCGATCAGCGAGGCCTTCGCCTCGCTAGATCTGGCGAGCTCAAGGCCCACCGACGTCGGGCAAGCTCGAGTTCGCCCCTCGCCGGATCTGGCGAGGCTCAAGCCTCGCCAAGCTTCAATGAGGCCTTCGCCTCGCCAGATCCAGCGAGCTCGAGCTCACCTGACGCCGGCGAGCTCAAGGCTCGCCTGGCCAGTCGTCGGACATCACTGTGCCGACGACCAGAGGAAGAACAAAGAAAAAAAGAAGTAAGAAGAAAAAATAAAAATAATTATAATTTCGGTTTTTATAAAAAAAAAATGTAAAGTTAAAGAGAGGAGAGAAATGGTGAGGTTTTAAGTGAAAATAAATTGGTTCATTTTTAATAGGTTGATAAATGGGTCATAAACGGGTCTGAGAGCTGACCCATTTAAAACCCATATATTTTAGTCTTGACCCATTAAAACCCGTTATGGGTGTTTTATGAAATAAAGCTCGACCCATTAATGATCCATTTAACCATAAATGGGTTGCACAACCCATTTAACTCCTCTAATCAAGACATAGCCTAGTCCCTTATATTAAGTGTCATTATAGATCTTATAACCTCCAGGATCAGACTGTACCATCAATACTGGGGTAGTAGTCAACTTGTGCTTGAGCTCCTGAAAACTCTTCTCACACTTATTTGTCCATTCAAACTTTACTTCTTTCTTTAGCAGTCGTGTCAAGAGCATAGCTATTCTAGAGTATCTTTTCACGAATCGCCTATAATAGCCAACCAATCCTAGAAAACTATGAACTTCGATCACTGTTGTTAGTCTTGGCCAATTCATGACTGCCTCAATCTTTATTGGGTCCACCGAAATTCCTTTGCCAGATATTATGTGACCGAGAAAAGCTACCCAACCTAAAACTCACACTTACTAAACTTAGCATAAAGTGCGTTTTCTTAGGGGGTTAGCAATAGAATCTTCAAATATTGTTCATGCTCTTTTTGGCTCTTTGAGTATATTAGTATGTCGTCGATGAATATTATGGTGAATTGATCCAAGTACGCTTTAAATACTTAGTTAATTAAGTCCATAAAAGGGAGAAGAACACCTAGAGTGCCAAATTTGGCACGAGAGGACACTTGAGTGCCAAAAGTTTGGAAAGATACACGTAAGTGCTAAAATCGGAGTAAAATTGATTAGTTAAGTGCTAACGGCGAGAAAATCAGGCCAAAAAATTGACATGGTATTTTTTCGGTGAGACAAGTGCAAATTAATGACGTGGCTATGTAAGTCAAAAATGGTGTTGTTTTGCCTTGGATTTCAATTTTACTATAAATATTAATTAAATTAAATTTAAAAGTAAATTTATAATAATAAAATTTAAAAAGGGGGGGAGTGGGGGGGAGGAGTTGCAGAACAATGAGCGTTGGGCAAGCCCTCGCTAACGCTTCCCCATTGTTGCCGGGATGGGCTAGCGATGGTGAGAAGAGGGTCAACTGGGGTCGTCAGGCCCTTAGCAAGGGTCTACAAGCCCTTGCCTAGATTTGAGGCGAGGGTTGCAACCTTCCCCCAAATCCGGCGATGACCATCGCCCCAGATTCAGCGAGGGTGCCCAACCAAGCTAAAGGCCGACAACCCGCCCAAATCTAGGGCGAGGGTTGCTAATGACCCCAACCAACCCTTCCTGGTGACTGTAGCGCAACGGCGACGAGGGCTTGCATAACCGTCGTCGTTCTGCAACTCCTTCCCCCTTTTTAAATTTAGTTTTATAATTTAATTTAATTAATATTTATATTAAAATTCAAATAAGAAGCAAAATGATGTTGTTTTACCTCTATTTTGCTGACTCAGCTCTTTGGCAAGCTATATAAAAATTATCATGTAGGATTTCCTGCCAAGGTTGTCGAACTTAGCACTCAAGTATCTCATTTTCAAAGAAAGTGACACTTATGTGTATCTTTTGTAACTTTGGGCACTTAAGTATCCCTCGTGCCATGTTTTGGTTAACCTAAATGACATCACCATAAACTCGTAGCAGCCGTATTGCGTTCAAAATGCTGTCTTTGGGATATCTTCCTTCTTGATTCTCCACTGATGCTAGCATGTCTTTAGGTCTATTTTGGAGAATACCAAAGCTCCTTGAAGTTGATCAAACAAGTCATCGATCCTTGGTAGTGGATACTTGTTTTTGATTGTCGCTTGATTGAGTTGTCGGTAGTTGATGCATTGACACAATGACCCATCCTTCTTCTTCATGAACAGGACCTATGCTCCCCATGGTGATGCACTAGGGCAAATGAATCCCTTATCGAGCAGCTCTTGCATATGCACCTTCAACTCCTTCAATTCTGATAACACCATTCGATAAGATGCCTTGGAGATTGGTTCTGTTCTGGGGGCTAACTCAATGACAAATTACATTTCCTTTTCCGAAGGCAATCTTGGTAATTCCTTTAGAAAAATATTTGCGAAGTTTCGGGCCATTGCAATATCTTCCAACTTTGATTCTTTCATTGTCACATCCATCATCTTTGCCAAATAGCTTTGGCAACTCTCCTCTAGTAGTCATACTACCTTGAGTAATGTAAATAAGGGTATCGAGGGTCCTCTCCTGTTCCCTATGAACTCATAGCAAGAATGACCAAATAGGTTGAATTGTATTACCTTACTATAGCGCTCCACCATGGCTTATTGCTTCTTGAGCCAATCCATTCAAGTGATAACATCAAAATCATACATGGCCAAAATAGCTAGGTTTATCAATTCCTTCTGACTATTGACAACAATCTTGCACTTTCAACAGCCTAAGATAGGTAACTCCTTATCCTTCATAAGGTGGAAATTTTAAGTACCATTTCCAACGGTTTCAATTCTAATCTAGCTAATCTGACAATCTGCTTTGCTACGAGCGAATATGTAGCTCCTATATCAAACAACACATAAGGAGCATGCTGGTGTAAGGAGGTTGTACTTGTGATTACGACTTGGGAGTCCTTCGCATCCTCTCTGGTCACCACATACACTCTTCCTTAAGCTGGGGATTGGTCAAGATTGTTCTACGATGTAGTCCCAATTTGTAGTCCCATGTGCAATCGTTAGGGTTGTATCTCGACTAGTCGACACAATCAGTTTCGCACCTAATGGCCATGTTGGCCACACTCGAAGCACGCTCCAGTTTGGCCAGGCATGGTGCTGTCTTGTGTTGCCTACCACAACTTGGCACTTGCTATTAAGATTATGCGCTGGCTTCCCAATACCATTTTTTTTTCTTGTTGGGAGGCATGAAGTGCTTTCCTCCTATCATCGGCTTCTTTCCAAACCGATGGTGGCCCTGATTAAAGGCATACCACGATCCAAGTGCAACTATTCGTTCGACACATCCCTTTCGATCAACTAGACGTTTTCATGTAACTCGTTGTAGTCTTTAAAGTTTAAGGGCGCCAACTAGTTGCGGATTTCTAGCTTCAAGCCATCTCGGAATCTCCTCGCTCTATCTACCAGGTCCTCGATCATCTTGGTTAGTACTTTGACAGCTTAGTGAACTTGGCTTTGTATGGACATATGATTCTAGTAGAGTCAGAAATTTCGTCATCTTTTGTTCTCGAGTGCACTCAGAAAAGTACTTTTATGTCGAATGCTTCAACAAGACTCCCTATGTTGTGGTTGTGCCTTCAGAAAAGACCCTTCCTCAAGTGGCTTCCCACCAGTCAATGGCATTACCTTAAAGTTGGTACACAACCAATGTCACCTTGTCCTCTTTAGTGCACCTTAATAATGCAAGGTCTTTTGTATCTCCTTGACCCATGAGGTTGCAACCTCAAGATCACTTTTCCTAGCGAATTGCGGCAACTTCAGCTTTATAAACTACTCCACTAGTTTATGAATTAGTCAGTTACCATTCTTGTCTTTAGCTAACGAGGCATCATTATGAACAACTGTAGTGGCAATGACAGTAGCCTAATTATACGCCTACTATCCCATTATATTTCTAATTGCCTCTAAGGCTTGCAGAATCCATCTATTTGGGATTCCCTTGTGCCTTTCCTTTAGCACATGTTTGGGCCGGAGCTGCCCTTCCTCTAAGCATTCTCGGCTCTAGGTTATTCATCTTTTAGTGTTATAAAGAGAGTTGGTTCTACAATCCCAACAACCCGGTTAGGAATTCATAACCATTATTTAGCAAAACAATCAACAATCACAAGCATGGGGTGTGTTCCTAACTAACTATTCCAAAGTCTCAGCGCACCTTATCACTCTAGGTAATGACCAAAATTTGATACCAAGAAGACACGGGATGTCATGCCCTGACACTTGGACACATGACGTCCCTTCTTTCCTTTGTTCATTTAATTGTGATGTCCTAGGAGGTGTCACCGACCCATTCATTTTATCTTTCGATTAAACACAAGTGGAAATGGAATTAACTCCACTCGTTCATACACATCAATAGGGATAACAAAGAAAACACATCAACAAACACTTTTATAAATATATACGTATATACATTAACTTAGTACATCGGAAGTTCAGTAGTTACACATCCACAATGCGAATTCTTTTCAATTCACCAAAAGGTGTTGGGGGTTAGTCTAGCTCCTCTATCCTACGAGAGAAACCTCAAAAAGTGGTATCTCCCTTACGTGCCTAGTACGCGCCCATGTCAAAGTACCATGGCTCGAGCTTGGGATCAAGCTCTAGGTCCAGGTCCGTCTCCGGGTCAATGACTGAGTTATCGGGGACGTCCATGGCCATGGGAACCAAGATGGCACCCCCAAATCCCCCACCAAGTGGTCTGTCAAAACCCCATAGAGGGCCGAAGAACTTCCCTTCAAACCATACGTACCACGCCACGAATCGGTGAGGTACCAAGTTCGTCAGCCTCACATGTACCTAGATGGTGGTCATATACTTCTCGTACATTATGTCAATCCCCTCTATCAAAAGGGGGTCACTTTGGGTGTCCAGATCTACTAGCACCCCAAATCACACGTGGCGGAATGGACTACTCATGGTTAAGGCCTCAAAAATTTTAAACCACAACGGGTGAGAAAAACTCAATAAGTAAACTCCTTAAATATCATGTAGGAGAGTACTTCGCCTTGGAGACACCCTATATGTGCGGCTTAATTGTAGATGGCATATCAATAGCAAAACCTTTACTCTACATCATCTATAAGCATGAAATGAGCAACTCACCATATAACGCCCTAAAAACGTAACTAATAATGACATAAATAATTATCTATGTGAATCCACAATTCTAGTAAGCACATGACAAATACAACTAATAATCCAAACAAAATATGTACAATGTATCTACAAGAGTCCAGATTATTATGATCTCTCACAGTCACAATCGGCACTCGAGTCGGTGGTTTTCTGGTGTTACTGAGCATCGTCCTACCCTATTAGGCATGACAATGTCTCAACCTCACTTGAAGATGACATTTAATTAAGAGCATCGCTCCAAAATCCATCCGCAAACGACATAAAGACCTCCACCGAGCATCCGAAATCCATTAGGCATTGTCCCTCATGGTCATGTGAATACGGAACCATTTATGTGATCACATGAGCATACCAACCACTCAAGCCAATTTTTATCTTACAATTTAACCAATGCAAGAGTATTTAGTGCTCGCATGTTATACACTAACAATTTTAACACACCAAAATGCCATAAAATAATCATAGATGATCACCCATTGATTAATTACTCACCAAAATAAGCATGCAAAAACCTCCTAGCAATCACCCCTCAATTCCACACAATATCACACCAGGGATTTACTTCAAAATAACTTATCACTTTTCAAAATAAGATATCACAAGCACTTATGACTTTCAAGATAAGCTATCACAAACACTTATCACTATCTAAGATAAGCTATTGCAATCACTTATCACTATTTAAGATAAGTTATCACAAGTACTTATTACTATTTAAGATAAGCTATCGCAAGCACTTATCACTATTGAAGATAAGCTATTGCAAGCACTTATCACTTATCAAGATAAGCTAACACTCTTACTTTTCACTTATCAAGATAAGTTATTACCCTTACGTATCACTTATCAAGATAATTTATCACCTAATCCACCTATCTTTTAATATAATTATCATTAATCTTAATCCTAACCCTAATCCTAAGCATAACTACCATCCTAATCAAGATTTAGGAAGTCACTCATGGGACTAGCTTCTAAGCTTTGATGGCGAGTGGCAACGACGACGACAGCACGTGGCTCACGATGGTGGACAGTGGAGATGGTGGTTAGGGCGCACGACAATGGAACAGTGGTGATGGCATCACGACACAATGGCAAACAGCCTTGGGTGGTGGTGGCATGTTGTGGCATCCCAAAATTCATAATGACCTCTAGTTACATTAAAGTCTATGAATAGGTGATGGAAGTACCATCAAGTTATTTTATGGCCATTTAATCCATAATTTGTAATAAGATTTATGGCCAAGCTTTTAAGGGATAATTATGTGATAGGAAAGAAAATCCTATCATCGGCCATGTGTTTTATAAGTAGGAGTATTGAATTATGATTTCAAGATTTATGGCCAAGTGAATAAGAATGATTTGAGTATTTATATAAATGGATAATTATTGTTGTTGGAAACGCATCCTATGTCCATGCGAGACCAAGGATTCTATTTGATTAGGAAATTATGTTTTTGGCCATGAATTTTATAAGTTGGATTTTACTAAACTATGTTGCTAAGTCTTTTGGCCATTTTATTATGCAATTTAGTATTTATATAAATGGGGATTTAAGGTAAATTATTAAAGTAAAATGGACTTATTTAAGAACATCTTGGGCCATTTAAGTTTGGGCCTTAGGCCCAAGTGAGATGGGCCTAAAGTGGGCCATAAGCCCGGCCCATTGTCACATGGAGGGGTAGCCGCATGGCCTCCAAGTGTCTTCAACCAAGGAGACACTTGTCTCCTTCTTAGGGACAAGTGTCCCCCATGCAAAGAGGGGATACATGCAATATAAAATGGAAGGAAAGGAGAGAGAATGGCTGGTTAGCCATTCGGCCAAGAGAGAAAGGGAGAGAGAGAGAGAGAGAGAGAGGAAGAGGGTGCGGCTGAGAGAGGGAGGCCGAGAGAGGAAGGAGCCATCGCCGTCCGACCGCCGTGCTCGCCGCCGTGTGCCGTCGTTTTCTTCGGTCTAGAGGCAAGTGGGAGTCCTTTAGCTTCTCTTGCATGCTTTTATGTTGTTTGCATGTCGAATTTTTGGATGTTAGATGAGAAAAACCGAAGCATGGATGAGTTGTGTGTGAAGAGTGTGACTGTTCTTGCTCGGATCATGTGAGTCAGAAACTTGTTTGAGCTTGCATATGTGTTTGGAGTCAGATTTTGGCTTCGATGTCTTCATGAACATTGTAGCTAACATCTTTTAATATAACATACTGAAATTTCGTGGAAAATGATGGAGATTTGTGGGGCTAAAGTCGCATCTTACGGACACCTCAGATCTGGAGAGTTTTTACTGACCTTTTGCTGGATTCATGGTTTCATGTTGGTTTTTGTTGAGAATATCACTTAGATGTCTTCATGAAAGTTGTAGGGAACATCTTAAACTACAACATAATAAAATTTGAAGCGAAAAGAACAAGTATAGCTTGGTAAATCGACTAGATCTTGAAGACGATAATTCTGGTGATGTATTCCGAGACACCCGCGACTTAAAGGACTAAAATGAGGACTATACTCTGGTTATTTGACCTAGATCTCTTCATTAAACTTGTAAAGGACACCTTGACACATAACATATCCAAATTTCAGAGGAAACAAAAGATAATAGATGGGTGAAATCTTAATATTTCGGAGATGGAGGCACTGGACGATGCGGTAATAGATCCAGAAGCTTCGTGAGGTTGGATAAAATAATATATAAGGAATATGGTTTGGAGTTCTTCATGAAAGTTGTACGAAAATTTCTTGGCTATAATCCAGTAAAATTTTATAATTTTTGAAGGCCATATGGATATTTTAATTGAATTTGTTCGGAAACCGTGCATTCTGGTTTCATCCGAGAAGCATAGGATGTTTTGTGGAAATTATGGGATTTGTAAAAATTCAATTTGGCCATGAATTTTGCAAGTAATTATCATCCTATGGGTTTGTTTAATAATTTCTTGAATTTTGATAATTTTGGGAATTTATAGTTATAAAAAAAAATAAACATAAAATAAATAAATAAATGAATAAATAAATAAAATGGATTATTTCATTGGCCATTAACTCATGTTGCATGTGTGTTAAAGTCTTGATATGTGCATGGCATTGAATTGAGATGTGAATGTGATAAAATGGCATTGAATCAATGCATGTGTGAATGTCATGCCTAGTATGATTTGTTTGATATCATGCCATGTGCCATGTTAAAATGTGAATAAAATACTGGTAAACATGGATGATGGTAAATGAGGAGATGGTTGTGATGGCGGATGATGCTCGGTGGCCTAGTGGCGTAATTCCGGAGATTCCCCGGGAGTGTCGGGATGCTGGTGGTATACGGTACGTAATTCCATGAGAGGCCTGGTGGTATGTCGGTACATAATTCCGGAAGCCCTGTCGGAGGTCTTTGCCCGAAGGGAATGCCTCGCGATGCTAGGATTGGGGTGCGAGATGCCTGGCTAGAAGGGTAAAGGCCGGAAACCCTGTCGGAGGTTTCTGCCCGAAAGGAATGCCTCGTGATACTAGTTGGGATGCGAGATGCCCGGAATGTGGGGGGGCCGGATGCCCGGTGGCCTGGGAGGCTGAATGCCAGGGAACCTCGGAGGTCTTTGCCCGAGGGGATGATGAAATTGATGATTTGAGAAATGGGTGATGTGGTGATCAATTGAAAAGCAAAAAGTGGAAATTAAACCATGATATGATGATATGCATGATGATATGCAAGATGATGATGATGACGATATGCATGATGATATGCATGATGATGATCATGATATGATATGCATGATGATATACATGATAATGATGATGATATGACATGCATGATGATATGCATGATGATGTTGATGATGATATGTGATATGGAATAATGATGATCACCCATGGCATGATATGCATGATGATATGCATGATGATATGCATGATGATGATGATGATGATGATGATGATGATGATATGTGATATGGAATAATGATGATCACCCATGGCATGACATGCATGATATGCATGATGATGATATGAATGATGATGATAATGATGATGAGATATGATATGGCATGATGACATGTGTAATGTGATGATGTCATGATGATGATGACATGTATGATAGAATGATTCCATGATGATGATGACATGTGTGATGTGATGATGTCATGATGATGATGACATGTATGATATAATGATGGCATGATGATGATGACATGTGTGATGTGATGATGCCATGATGATGATGACATGTATGATATGATGATGCATGATAGTATGCACATGGCTTCAAGGTGAGTAACGCCTGCAATGTATGTATGATTTGCATGATGCATTGAGTTGTTATTGGATTCCTTTATCTGCTGAGTGGTTGTACTCACCCCTTTTGGGGACCAACATTTCAGATTAGTAGATGGTTTGAGCGGTTGGATATGACCGCGAGGAGAAGGATAGCAAAGGAGGGAACCTTTGGACGCCGACACTGGTTGATGGACCTTAAGCATACGATTGTGGGAGGAGATGTTGGTCATCTTTTGGAGTGTAGCCGAATATAGAAGACTACGGCATTTTGATGTAGCGATGAATTATGTCCATTTGCTTTATGTAAATAAAAGTGTACGGCTTTAACTTTTATAAGATGTTTAGTTGGTGTGCATCGTTTTCCAAATATAGGGAAGGGAGTTTGTTGGATGTGCTTCCGTATATGGATTGCGCAAGGGACCTATCAAAAAAAAAAAAATGTAAACCCTCAAGTTGTATGGACCCGCTGCAATTGAAATGGTATCAGAGTGATATGTTAATAAGGAAAATGAAAGGTAAGCGAACTGTGGCGACCCTAATCGGATCGGGGGCCGTCGAGGGGTGCCACACATGTCACGGTGGTGGATGGCAACGACAACAATGGTTCACGACCTTAGGTGGTGGCGCGTCACGGCCCGGCAACAAATGACTAGCAAAGTGCGAGGACGGCGATGAGGTGGCAACGACAACTGTAGCGGGGATGGTGGGGGTGACCGAGGAAGAAAGAGAGGGGGAGAGAGAGATGGTGTGAGGGACAGAGAAATTTGGGTGGGGGGTTTTATGGTGAGAGAGAGAGAAAAGGGAGAGAATGAGAGAAATGAGTGAGAGGATGAGGACTTCTCTTTCAAGTTTTAATTTCAAGCATTAATGAACTCGGTACAAATTTTCCTGAATCGCTCTTGGCCAAGTCCTTCGAATGGCCACAAATTACTCTTGAAATCTTTCTATCCAATCTTCAATTAATGCAAGATTTCAAACATGTGTTATAATTGGAAATGAACTAGGAAAGCTAACTTGGTTGGTCTCTTGCCTTTCTTCTTCGAATGGGCACCCACCCTCTCTTTGAAGACAACAATTTTGTCTCGTTAGGCCAACAAGCTTCTAGAAGGGGTAACTTAGGATTTAATTAGACTACAGTGTAAAACACTATTCATGCACATGGGTAAATTAATGTGCAAGCTTCCAAAAGAACAAGAGTGGGCTTAAATGGCTTTGGTGGGCCCTCTCGGCCATCCATGGTGGGCATGAGGCCCATTGGGCTAGCCCAGGGCTTGGACCCCCATGGCTCCTCATTCACAACCCATTTTCACTTTTCCCAAAATTCACAGTCCACCGACATAAAATTGAATTTTTATCCTAAGATGACCATCCTTTGCTTTTCCATTATTCATTGATTACTATCATAATTCTACTCCTTAGATAGGGGTTGGATTAAGGATGTCACATGATGGCACTGCTCGAGAATTTTAATTAAAGTTTCAGCGAGTTAGGACATTCTCTTCCATGAGGAAATTGTGGAATTTCTCATTGATAGAACTTCTAGCTGCTCTCTTGAAAATACTGACATAAGCATCATTTTGCGACACAAAGTCGGGCAACATCATGACCTCGAAGCGTCCTATATCAATTTTCCTCTACAATCAAACAAATAAAGACAGTCAGAAAAGAGGCCATACAATTGCTAGTACACAAAATCTTCATAGTCATAGCAATGAATTGTTACAGAATCTTAAAAATATAATGCACACTACTAAATGCCATTTTTTTTTGGTTTTTTTGGCAAATGCCATCTTGTTAACTAGCACATTTAAAATTTAAAGGAAACAAAAGGAGAATTTCCAATGTTTTCACACCAACTTTTCCAAATCCACGATTGCTCCTCAATGTCGTCTTCTTCGATCACGCCCGGAACCATAAACTCCAGACCAGAGCACCTCCCTACCATTGTCGGCCGAACACACGCATTTACTGGACCGATGTTGCTAGCGCAGAACCAACGGCCACCATTGGCCACCAGCCACTCTCAAACACGAATACAATGATGCCCATCATAACAAAACAAAACCATAAAAAAATCCAATCAAGCATCATAAGGAACTAGCATTCACTAGAAATCTTCATTTTATTTCTTCACAAATCTCCATTTTATAGCCCTTTCCTCCACGAATTGAGTTGTGCGAACGACGGTCCCTTTCTTTCCTCCCACTCTGCCGCTGACTTGTTGCTCTAAGCTCTTCAACTTGACTGACCACCTTGAGTTGTCAAATCGGCCGAAGCTTCCTTTCTGTCAGTCTTTGGAGCGTCGGCCGGTCCTCCACCTCAATAGCAGTCCCTCGGGTGCCCTGCCTTGCACGGTCGAGCGAGGAGGAAGAAGAGAGAGGAAAGAGATGAGTGCGGGCCGAGCTGATGAGGGAAGGAAGTGGGCTGGCCTGAGCCAGGGGGAAGGGGGGGGGGGAAGGGAAACAAAGGGAGGCTGGAGTCAGGCCGACCCTCTCCTTGGTTGCTATTTTTATTTTTTAGTTAATTATTGTTGAATTTTTTATTATTTTACGAAATTAGTAAATTTTAGCACCATTGATGCAAATTATCCTAATTCCTACATGATGTGTAATTTAATGAAAATTCTTTTTGTTTAGATGCTAAAAATTAATCCGCAATTTTCTATGTAATTTAACCACAACTAAGTAAGATATAGGTGTTAACAATCGCAAGTCATTCTATACGGTCTAACATAGTCTGATGATAATGAGCACAACTTGATTTCATGTAATAGATTCTCATGATATTTAGTCCCAGAAGGTGCTGGTCACTTGCTCATTTGATTGCAACATTGATCACAACAAAAATAACCATTTATAAGTGTGCATATGTAAACATACACAAAAGTCATGTAACTTTTCTATGATGACTTTGTAACCAACTTACATAGTCTAAGGTAGCTATATAACTTTTCTACTACACAAGTCATTATATAACTTTTCTACTACACAAGTCATATTTGTCATTACTCATTTTGTAGCTGATTGATTGCGTAATAAGTTAATTTTTTGACTAGTAATTTCTATTCAACAATTTCACATACGATACAGTTGTACATGACATTTTTTAATTTTTTTTCTTTTCTTTAAGTGTTCACGCTATCATTTCAATTACTTCCCACGGTGCATGTTACTTGTCTTGTGTCACACATATCGGATAAGACATCCTTTTCTAAAACGATGGGCATGTCTCCCCATTAAGTCATCGGCAGGGCAATAAACCTTTCATTTTAAAACTCTTGTACATTTTGCATGGACAAATACCATCACTTGCCAAATGAGAATTATTACTAGTATGTCCAACAAAATCTGCATGTACTATCGCAAAAAGGTTTCCAATAGATGAAGATATTCAGTGAAATCTCTAATGTTAAGGCATTAGCAATAAATTTCTAGATTGACTCTTTCCTATGAATTGATCATCCTCTTTTCCAAGCTAATCTAAAAAACTTACATTCAAGTTAAAAAATAATTATTTGGTAAAATCATCCTTCATCCTCTTTTCCAAGCTAATCTATCTAGACATCTTAGCGTATTTTAAGTACATAATTTGAAAAATCCCTATATACCAACATAGTAGCAAAAGTGCACTAGAAATCATAAATCTTTGTATAGCATGCATATGAGTCCTAATTACTTGATGACCCGATTGAGTCGTCATCCTTTGCAAAGAGTAAAATCAGGTCATTTTCCATGGAGAATGTAGAGACTTGCTTAAATAGCACTTGAAGGCTATGCGGCAGCCTTTAATTTCACTTCTTAATATAGGTTTAGACTTTACGACTTGATGACCACCCACAAAATGGTTTTAGTAGGCAAGTTCCTCCATTTGGACCTGAATATACAACCCAACCAGGAAATTTACGCATCCTTTTCTTCCGTGAATTAAGCTTACTATGCTGGAGTGCTTGTCAACTTTCATCATTCCATGAAAGGAATACATATTTAGTCAAATCTAACTCAGTGACCACAAGTACTAGATTGAAAGTTACGCTGGCCAAGTTGACAAAGACATTGACCCATAACTTCATCCAAGCACCAAAGGAGACAAGTGCTTCCAGGAAAATAAGAGACAAATATCATAAATATGGTATAACTGATGTCATGGCAAAACAAATACGGTGCTTCAATTACTTCCCATAATGAACGTTAATTGCCTCGTGCCATACATATCGAATAAGACATCATTTTCAAAAATAACGAGCATGGCTCCCAATTAAAGTCATCAATAGGGCAATAGTAAGCTTTCATTTCCAAACTCTTGTATATTTTGCATGGACAGGTACCTTCACATGCAAAACAATAAATATTTCTAGTATGTCCAGCACAATCCCCATGTACCATCACATCAGGTTTTCGATTGAGCGATAAATTTCAGGATTGACACTTTCGCGTAAATTGGTCCAGATGATTGAGGTTCAACCATGGTCAATGACTTTATATCACTCTATGCGGCAAAAAGAAAAAAGGTAAAAAGTTGCTCTTCAAAGAAAGTAAAAAAAAGGAAAAAGGAAAGATGGTTAATGGCTTTCTTCTGGCCCAATTCTTACTCTACAATGTTTAAAAGAAAAGAAGAACTTGAAAAATAGACTCGTGTTATTTTGGCAAAAAAAATCAGCTAAATGATGATACAAGCCTCAAAATTTCCTTTAATGATTTATAGTTCAACCGCAATGACCTATATTCAAATTAAACATGAACTTATTTGGTAAAATCATCCTACTTTCTCTCTTTCGAACCAATTTGTATAGAAAAAACCCCCTTACAACAACATAACAATCAAAGTGCACCAAAAATCTTAAATTTTTGCACAGAATACAATCGAGTCCTAATTACTTTATGACCCAATCGAATTATCAACATTTGCAAAGAGTAAAATCAGGTCTTTTCTACGGAGAATGTCAAAACTTGCCCGAATAGCACTCGAAGCCTCTGTGGCAACATTTAATTTCACTTCTTAATATAGGTTTAAACTTTATGAGTTGATAACACCCCCATAATGGTTTTAGCGGGCAAGTTCCTCCATTTGGACCTAAATATTCAACCCAATCAGGAAATTTACGCATCCGTGTCTTCCGTGTTTTAAACTTACTATGCTGGAGTGCCCGCATAATTCCATGAAAATAATACATATTTAGTCAAAATCTAACTCAGCAACCACAAGTTCTAGTGGATCGAAAGTCGCTGTCTAAGTTGACAAGGACATCGACCCATAATCTCATCCAAGCACCAAACAAGACAGGTGCTTCAAGGAAAATAAAAAACAAATATGGTACCTAGTCTCCAAAATCTTACATTATTTCTATTCATTACTAACGAGCAATGCACTCTAGAATCATTGATCTATATTGTGATTAACGATATACTTTAGATCAACCAATGATGTGCACATCTCAATAGACATATCAATATTGTGGATAAAATCGAGAATGCGAACCTAGCTACGTTAAAAGAAATATAAGTCTTGACTATCGGACTATTTGGTACATGCTCCATTGCATCACATCCACACAACAATCAAAGATGAACAAGGATGCACATAAATTCTAGAACATACACCAAACTAATTGGAAGACCATCTAAAATTGTCAAAATACTAATGTTTCACACGATGTACCCATTCATTAGTTTTGGGCATTGAAATGTCAGGTTTAAGGAGAAAACTATAATTGACTTTGCCTCCAAGGTAAGCCTCTTGCATCCCTATATGCATAGTAGGAAATTTGCTACTATGGACAGCCTTTTACTCTTAGGTGTCGCCACCTTTGTTGAGGTGAACCACATGAGGAAAACTAACAGATTGCTGAGCAGGAATGATAGACCCTCTTACAAGGCAACACTTGTGTTTAACCCGGGCTCTCCCAAGCCCATTCAACCGCAACTTGAGTTCTTGATTGAACTTGCAAGTAAACTTACCCTAGAGCCGCCACCAATATTTTATGGATCGATTAGAAATCCAACTAAGGTATCGTAGTCTACCTTACTTTTGCAAACTAGAGATTCATGAATATAATGAAGGCCAAGCCTGCGGTTCCTCTCATTTGCAATCACATTAGAGACGATCAACTTCCTTCGAAGGAAACTTCCCGCAGTCCCCCTCATCCTGGCCCCTCCATTGAATGAGCAAATCTGCTTGCCTCTTGTTAGTTGCAAGACGCTGGATTTTTCGCTCAATTCTCTCGAGAAACATTTTCATCAATCAGTGGACTCTCGAGTAGATTTCAGAGAAATAGGGTTTGACAGAATTATCAATTAAAGTGCTTATGGATACTAGAATCAATCACATATAGAGGATGATGATGCAGGTAATATGGTATAGTAATTGGTAACCGAGGAAGCCATAGTTATCAAAATATTAATGCATCACAAAATGTCCAGATTCATTAGTATTAGGCATTGAAATGTCAGGTTTAAGGAGAAAAAGAAAATTGACATTGCCTACCAGCTAAGCTTCCAAACCAGGACAAAACCCCTTACTTTCTATAAATTATTGTGGTCTTATTCTTCTTCAAGCTCTCACTCGAAATCATATCAAATGGAGAATGCGGGAGTATTTTTCACTATGCTTCAAAAGAAAGTAGTGACGTTTTCCACGGATTTTAATAGTAGAGATTTTGAAGCCATTGTCCTTATCCTTTTTGGACAAGAAGCCTAAATTCGTTGTTGAAGAGAGTCCACATGACACGCACAAAACTCACGTAATTTTCTCCGTCAAACATCAACTTTATCAAATCGGTGTCCATGATGCATTTCAATTAAATTAATTAATGAAAGGATGATGATAAACATATCAATTACATTAGGATATAATTGGACCAAATGAAAGTTTCGGCACAACATTTCACATTAATTAAAAGTGATTTAATTGAATCAATTAAAAATTCAAATATGACAAGACACATGGATAAAAGTTGATAGACTACTAGTATCATTATCTCTTCCAGCAATAGAAACTTCCAATCACTCCCTATGGGAAGGCTACGGCATTCATCACAAAACCTTTTCACATTCGTGCTTTGGAGCATTAGTCAAAGGTCCATTTATACTCTCGTAGAGTTGAAAATAAGTGTGTACATGTAAACATAAAGAATGGGCTACTAAATTAAACGTGATTGAGGGGTTCTCCAACTTCCCCTCGTTCACGGAAGATCTCACTACATGATTATGGTTTGGGTTAAATTGTGGGGTATTGTGAATGGCATCCTTTTAATTATTAAAGAGCCAATGAGTTGGGATTATCATAATAGAGCTTTTACCCTAAAAAAAAAATTTCAATTTATGAGTATATCTGAAATGTGGATCGTATGGTTTGTTAGGTCCCTCATATTGAATAGCAACCTAGTGTTTTTCCATAGAGACCCCATGTGGGGCATCGATTGGTAGTTAGTCTTTCTTAACATTTTTTTTTTAAAATTTAAATTGGGACAATCGTTTGGTTCTTTTTGATATTAAATACTGAGAACAGGTCCTAATTAGCTAACCTTCTATTGATGCACTCAAAAGATACACTGTTCATAATGGAGAAGTTCATCTTCATAGCATTTCTTGATGTTATGTTGGCTTCCCTATCAATGTTTCAGCCCGTCATATGTTCTAGCAACTTCACTGATCAAGTGGCTCTTCTCCACTTCAAATTGGCGATCAAAGTCGACCCGACAAACACGATCAAAGGTGGCAATTGGACCACCGAAGAAAATTTCTGTGAATGGATTGGCATCATCTGCAGCAACCGCAGGGCGAGAATCACAACTTTAAATCTCTCATACATGGGTCTCCAGGGGAGGCTCTCTCCTTATCTAGGCAATCTTTCTTTCCTGGCTTCTCTTAATCTTCGCAACAACAGTTTCCATGGGAGAATTGTTGGAATTTTGTTTGTTAAAACAAAATGAGTGCCTTTTACTTTGTCCCACTTAGAAAATGTGGGAGCAAGTAGGTCAGTTTAAATATGTGGGATTTCCTTTTGTAGTTAAAAGAGTGATTAGGTGGGGGTGAACCCCACCATACCCGCGTGCGGGTGCGCGAATAATTGAGCGATTTTGGCGCGCTTAGCACTTTGCACGCCTGCGCGCCCCGCAGTTTAATTAGCATTAATCCCTTGCTATTTATTTTTTTATTTTTTATTTTTAGTTCAAAGGTTGCCTTTTAATTTGAGAATTCCGGAAATGAAATATAAATGAAAATTCGAAATTCTATTTAAAAAAAATTATTATTCCGAATTTTGTTTGTGTCTTTTCAAGACAACCTTTGGAAAATTACCTATTCGGTTTTTAACTTTCCCGAAGGATTGCAATTGTTCATTTTTCGACTTCTTCTGAAGAGTTGCATTTGTTTATCCAAACAATTTTCTAAAGACGTGTTTGTTCGCAATTTTCACGAAGAGTTGCAAGACTGTTTCATATATATACTTGTCATTTTTCGAAAAGAAAAGAGTTGTCAATTTTCGAGTCTTCTTTTTGAAAAACTACAGCCAATTATTCGATTGTTTCTTAGAGAGACCCTGGAGAAATACTAGAATTGCTATTTAGTATTCTCATCCGAGACTTTGTTGTATCCTGGAGGATTTTTGCCAGTGACCATTAGCAACGTTGTGGGGCAAATAAATCCTTAAAGAAAGTGATATCACGCCTCAAAGTCTGAGTTTTTACTTGATCCGATTTCATTATTCAACCCATTTCGAAGCAATATTTTCACAACAAAAAGAATTCCTATAGAAATTGGTCATTTGCGCCGCCTAAAAAAACTCCTGCTCGTATTTAACCAGTTTGAAGGAAACATTCCTTCTAACTTAGCCCAATGCCAAAATCTCGAAAAGATGTCACTCGCAGCAAACAGGCTAACGGGTGGCATACCCAAAGAATTCGGCGCCTTCCCTAAGTTACAACTACTATATCTTAGCCACAACCCCTTAGGTGGTCAAATTCCAAGCTTCCTGGGCAATATATCCACGTTGCAGTTCATTGGTTTGTCCTTCGCCAATCTCACAGGCTTGATTCCTCCGACACTTTTCAATAGATCACTCACCATTGTTGACCTGATGCATAATGATCTCTCAGGGGGTCTTCCCTCCAATCTTTGCTCCTGCTGGCCTAGCATTCTCATACTTGAACTATCTGATAACCAGTTCAACGGCGTGATACTAGAGACGCTAACCCAATGCAAAGAGCTTCTCATATTGGCGTTGTCATACAATCGTTTTCAGGGAAGCTTTCCTCGAGACATTGACAGGTTGCAAAAGCTACAGGAGCTCAACCTCCATGAAAACAACTTGACTGGCACGATTCCTCGAACCATCGGTAACATGTCAAGCCTGCAATTTTTGGATGTAACATCTAACTATATAGGAGGTGACATTCCGAGTGAGATTGGCAAGTTGGTCAATCTGAAATATTTGAACCTTTGGAGCAATTTGCTAACAGGCAAAGTGCCTCAAGAAATTTTTAATGTTTCTTCTCTACGAACACTTAGTTTGGCCGCCAATTCCCTCTCTGCAAGCTTTTTCCCGGGTAGCGAACAGAGCCTTCCAAATTTGGAAAAACTCTCTTTAGATGATAATAGTTTTAGCGGCAAGATCCCACAATATATTTCAAATTTTACGAACCTAATACTTTTCAGTGCCGGGTACAATCAACTCAGCGGACCCATACCCATGAGTTTGGGCAACTTGAAGAACCTCAGAGTCTTTGCGGCTAATTCAAATCAGCTAACAGGTGAGACTCATAGTTCAGAGCTTAGTTTTCTATCTGCTTTATCAAATTGCCAATCCCTGCGATTCTTGAGTGTGGGAAGCAACCCGCTTTGCGGCTCCATACCAAAATCTATCAAAAACTTCTTTTGAAGACCCATAGTAGCCGCAAAGCACCATTCTGCACAATCAGAATAAAAGAGTGAATTTCTACAATTAGTATCAAAGTGTCTATGAACATTAAGAATCTCGTTCCTACAGCAACCAACTTTCATCGTACTATGCTCTCCAAAGAGAAATTATTCTCAAAAGGTGCTGAGTTGGAATCCCATTATAAAGGTGGCTTCAAAGCTATTCTTTCTATAGCGCTTGCTTTTCTCGGGAATTTCGCTTAGCCCTTTAACCAGCGCTTTTCGAGGGAATTCTTTCTAAGCCGACAAAGGCACTGTTTCGCTTCGGGATTTATCACCACTTTAGCTAGCGGCTCGGCCAGTTACTCGAGATTCCCGATTATTCCATTTCCTGATGTTAGCAATGTACAGCGGTCAGGGATAGCATTTCTCTTCTGCATGTCCATGGAGTTTTGAAAATTCCAAACATCTCAGAGATAGATAGAGAGGTAGGAATATATCGAACGAACCGCACTTGAGTTCCCTACAAATTCTATATGCTCCCAACTGCCAAATTAGAGGTCGCATTCCTCAGGAAATGGGTTCCTTGAAGAGATTGACTACACTATGGTTGAATGACAACGATCTAGATGGCAACATCCCATCATCAATCAGAGGACTCGAAAGCTTGCAAAGGCTGTATCTCTATAACAACCATCTCGAAGGACCGATCCCTGATGAGATATGCAACTTGACAAGTTTAGGAAATTTGTTGCTCCAACAAAATAGTTTATCGGGATCGATCTTGAATTGCATTGGAAACTTGAGCAGCCTTCAAGAGTTTACAGTAAGTCGGAATAACTTGACATCGATCGTACCAGTTAGCCTGTGGAGTCTTCAAGGACTCATCTTCCTCGATTTGTCACACAATTCTTTCATTGGAGGGCTACCATTGGAGATAGGGAAAATGAGAGCTATGAACGGCATCGATCTTTCTCGAAATCAACTTACCGGCACCATACCTAGTTCCATCCAGGGGTTAGAGAGCCTTGCTTCTCTCAACTTGTCAGGGAACTCGTTTGAAGGATCAATACCGCCATCGATCGGTGACCTCAAAGGATTGGGGTTCCTTGATCTCTCCTACAATGAGTTGTCAGGCGCAATACCCAAGTCCATCGAAGAACTTAGATTTTTGCAAAATTTGAACTTGTCCTTTAATAGGCTGTCGGGAGAAATTCCTAATGGCGGAACCTTTGGAAATTTCTCAGCTCTCTCCTTCATTGGGAATGAAGCGCTCTGTGCAAATGCAATATTTGAAGTCCCAACTTGCAAAGTAAATGAAAAGAACTCATCCAGGGACAAGCGGCTATGGTTACTATACGTTATGTTGCCAATTGCCTCTGCTATACTTTCGGTCATTGTCATTTGCTTGCTTAGAAAGCATGGAAACACGATTAAAAGAGCTCCAGTTTCGGTGGGCAGCCTGCTTGGAATTAACCACCCAATGATAACATATCGAGAGCTTTGCTCAGCTACGAACAACTTCAGCGAAAGCAACTGACTCGGAGCAGGAAGCTTTAGCTCTGTATACAAAGGGACTCTGGCCAACAGGACAGACGTTGCTGTCAAAGTACTAAATCTCCATATTGAAGGTGCCTTGAAAAGTTTTGACGCAGAATGCAAGGTTTTCCATAAAATCCGGCACCGGAATCTCGTCAAGGTGATTAGCTCTTGCACGAATGCCGATCTAAGAGCTCTGGTGCTGCAATATGTGCCCAATGGGAGCTTGGAGAAGTGGCTCCACTCTAATAACCTCAACTTGGGTCTCCATCAGCGAGTGAATTTAGTGGTCGACATCGCAACGGCACTCGATTATCTCCACCATCGCCAACTACAACCCATTGTGCATTGTGATCTGAAGCCTAGCAATGTTCTTCTAAATGAGGACCTGGTTGCACAAGTCTGCGACTTTGGAATTGCAAAAATTTTGGCTAAGAACATGCTTGAAACACAAACCCAAACTCTCGGCACAATTGGATACGTTGCTCCAGGTATATTTGTAAAATTTTTAGCTAATTCGGGTCTTTGATTCCCAATATAATGGTACAATATAATTGAGATACATTAACACATGCCTCTCAGTCTTATTATTTATGCCCCAAAAAGAAAAAAGATCCATCGCTGATGTTCTTTTTTCACAAACTATGACGCTTGCAGAGTACAGTTTGGAAGGAAAAGTCTCGACAAAAGGAGATGTATACAGTTTCGGCATATTGTTGTTGGAAGTGATAACTAGTAAGAAGCCAACCGATGAAATGTTCGATGCGGATATGAGCTTGAGGCAATGGGTAGGTGCAGCGACTCCAGACAGAGTGCTTGACATCATGGATAGCAAACTCATTAGCACGAAACATGAAGATTTGACGCCTCCGGAACTCGAGAGTATAGTTTTATCGATCCTAGAGTTAGGATTAGAATGCTCGAAGGACTTGCCTGAGGAAAGAATGGACATGAAAACTATCATGGTTAAGCTCAACAAGATCAAGTTGTCACTACTTGACAAGAAAATAAGGTAGAGAGCAGTACGTAGAATATGGGCATAGTATCATCTTAGTTTGTACACGGTCATTTCGTTTTCGCGGCATTCTGTATAGCCATCTGCTATAAAGTTTCTAAACTTCCGAGTTTTCTGAAACGGAGAAAAATAATTAAAATCGCGACAACATTTTCATGCGTTGACATTTGACCCAACGAAATTCTCAACTCATGTCCGACTTCGGAAGGTATAACACCCATCTCAATGTCAGAATGTCGAAATGAATGTTTAGAACTAATTCTTCATTGCGACATTCAGCAGGGCTTCGATATTTTCGGTTTCTGGATTGCCGTACAGACTTTTTAAAATCCCTATTTTTAGTATAATCACCACCTAATCTACAAGACCTCCCACCTTATCGTAAGTCATAAATAAATTGAACACGACCTTAGTGGTATAAAAAATAGGTCTGCACTGGAAAATTTCACTGCCGCTATTTTAAATTACATTATAGTTCAATAATGTCATTTTCGTATCAAACAGTTAAAAAACACAAAACAAAACAAATGAAGAAAATTCATTAGTATGACATAAAAAGGCATAAAAAAAATACTTATCTAGAATAAATCACCGGCTGTCATCTCGACATCTTGATTGAGATCGTAACTGGCCCATCGGCCTTCCTCATCGAATTCATTATCAATCACAAAATCATTATTAGTACTACCAACAAATTTGTCGCTTAGGCGATATCTGGAGTTTCGGATCAAATATTTTAGGCTGGGCATTACTAATTTTGGCCCAAATTTAATTTTTGTATGGGCTACTTTTGTGATTTAACGTTCAGGAATAAAATTTTAAGATCTTGACGGGCAATCTAAAATGGTTTTTTTTTTTTTAATCTCTAACCCCTTTTCCGTGTAATAGGGATTTTTTAGTAGATTTGGGATCGTATGTCATTGATCGTACAATCTGAACCACAATTTTAACAACCATGTCGTCGTATGCTACTAGCAGTAGCACCCGGAATGACGTGCTTTATCAATTGTAGTGCTGTGCCTATATTAAGGGTGAATATGTGACCGGTGCACTTGAGGGATTCCCAATTCAAGAACTACAGATTATCATTTTAAGAGAAAATTTCAAATAAGGACCCGAAGTGAATCTATTTTCTCAAATAAGGACCCAAAGTGAATTTTGTGTCATATAAGGACCCAAAGTGGACCCATTGTTTTAAATAAGGACCCGAAGTGAATTTTATATCAAATAAGGACCCAAAATGATCAAGTTAATTTCTATTGAGGACCTTAGTTTGTCGGCATACATTTTTTGGCGATTAAAATAGGGGTAATTTTGTCATAAATTTGTGATTGGAAAAAAAAGGAAAAAATCTAAATTAATTAAGTTTGCGTTTTCTTCTTTCTTCTCCTACGCTGCTCCTCAACCAAATCGTTGTCCGGTCATCATCGCGAGAATTTGCTCAACTGGTGGAGAATTTGGGTCTTCACAAACAAACAAAGAAGCATATGGTTTTCTTCTTGTTTTTGAATTTGTGCCTCAACCGGCGGAGAATTTGGGTATTCGACTTTGCAGAGGATGGGTACAAAGAATGGGAGAACTTCGTTCTTTGACTTTGTAGAGGATGGGTACAAGGAACGGAGAGACCGTAGAAAACCTAGGGTTTGTTTGTTTCTATTTTATAATTTGTTAAGTTTCCCTTTTTTTTTTTTTTTGGACAAATGAGAATTATTAATGTCCAACAAAATCTGCATGTTCTATCGCAGAAAGGTTTCCAATAGATCAAGATATTTAGTGAAATCTCTAGTGTTGAGGCATTGAGCGATAAATTTCAAGATTGACTCTTTCCTATGAATTGGTCCGAATGATTGAGGTTCAACCACGGTCAATGACTTTATATCATCGTGTGTGGCAAAAAAAAAAAAAAAACTAAAAAGTTGTTCTAAAAAAAATCCAAAAGAAAGAAAAGATAGTTAGTGGCTTTCTTCTTGCCCAATTCGTACTCTTTCACATGAATTGGTTCGGATGATTAAGGTTCAACCATGATCAATGACTTTGTATCACTCTATGTCGCAAATAGAAAAAAAGTAAAAAGTAGTTCTAGAAAGAAACTCCAAAAGAAAGAAAAGATGGTTAATGGCTTTCTTCTTGCCCAATTCTTACTCTTTCATATGAATTGGTTTGGATGATTGAGGTTCAACCATGATCAATGACTTTATATCACCTTATGTGGCAAATAGGAAAAAAAGTAAAATGTTGCTCTAAAAAGAAACCCCGAAAGAAAGAAAAGATGGTTAGTGGCTGTCTACTTGCCCAATTCTCACTCTTGCAATATTTAAAAGAAAAGAAGAACTTGAAAAGTAGACTAGTGTAGTTTCTCAAAAAAATTCAGCTAAATGACCGATATAAGCCGCAAATTCTCCTTCACTAATTTATAATTCAACCACAAAGACTTACATTCAAGTTAAAAATAATTATATAGTAAAATCATCCTTCATTCTCTTTTCCAAGCTAATCTATCTAGAAATCTTAGGGTATTTTAAGTAAATAATTTGAAAAATCCCTCTATACCAACATAGTAGCAAAAGTGCACTAGAAATCATAAATCTTTGTATAGAATGCATATGAGTCCTGATTACTTGATGACCCAATTGAGTCGTCATCCTTTGCAAAGAGTAAAATTAGGTCATTTTCCATGGAGAATGTAGAGACTTGCTCAAATAGCAATTGAAGGCTATGCGGCAACCTTTAATTTCACTTCTTAATATAGGTTTAGACTTTACGACTTGATGACCACCCACAAAATGGTTTTAGTAGGCAAGTTCCTCCATTTGGACCTGAATATACAACCCAACCAGGAAATTTACACATCCTTTTCTTCCGTGAATTAAGCTTACTATGCTGGAGTGCTTGTCAACTTTCATAATTCCATGAAAATATTACATATTTAGTCAAATCTAACTCAGTGACCACAAGTACGAGATTGAAAGTTACGCTGGCCAAGTTGACAAGGACATTGACCCATAACTTCATCCAAGCACCAAAGGAGACAAGTGCTTCGAGGAAAATAAGAGACAAATATCATAAATATGGTATAACTGATGTCATGGCAGAACAAATACGGTGCTTCAATTACTTCCCATGATGAACGTTAATTGCCCCGTGCCATACATCTCGAATAAGACATTGTTTTAAAAAATAACGAGCATGGCTCCCAATTAAAGTCATCAATAGGGCAATAGTAAGCTTTCATTTCCAAACTCTTGTATATTTTGCATGGACAGATACCTTCACATGCAAAACAAGAAATATATTTAGTATGTCCACCACAATCCCCATGTACCATCACATCAAGTTTTCGATTGAGCGATAAATTTCAAGATTGACACTTTCGCGTAAATTGGTCCAGATGATTGAGGTTCAACCATGGTCAATGACTTTATATCACTCTATGTGGCAAAAAGAAAAAAAAGGTAAAAAGTTTCTCTTCAAAGAAAGTAAAAAAAAAGGAAAAAGAAAAGATGGTTACTCGCTTTCTTCTGGCCTAATTCTTACTCATACAATGTTTAAAAGGAAAGAAGAACTTGAAAAATAGACTCGTGTTATTTTGGCAAAAAAAAATCAGCCAAATGACGATACAAGCCTCAAAATTTCCTTTAATGATTTATAGTTCAACCGCAATGACCTATATTGAAATTAAACATGAACTTATTTGGTAAAATCATCCTACTTCCTCTATTTCGAACCAATTTGTATAGAAAAAACCCCCTTACACCAACATAACAATCAAAGTGCACCAAAAATCTTAAATTTTTGCACAGAATACAATCGAGTCCTAATTACTTTATGACCCAATCGAATTATCTATGTTTGCAAAGAGTAAAATCAAGTCTTTTCTACGGAGAATGTCAAAACTTGCCCGAATAGCACTCGAAGCCTCTGTGGCATCATTTAATTTCACTTCTTAATATAGGTTTAAACTTTATGAGTTGATAACACCCCATAATGGTTTTAGCAGGCAAGTTCCTCCATTTGGACCTAAATTTCAACCCAACCCAACCAGGAAATTTATGCATCCGTGTCTTCCGTGTTTTAAACTTACTATGCTGGAGTGCCCGCATAATTCCATGAAAATAATACATATTTAGTCAAACTCTAACTCAGCAACCACAAGTTCTAGTGGATCGAAAGTCGCTGTCTAAGTTGACAAGGACATCGACCCATAATCTCATCCAAGCACCAAACGAGACAGGTGCTTCAAGGAAAATAAAAAACAAATATGGTACCTAGTCTCCAAAATCTTACATTATTTCTATTCATTACTAACGAGCAATGCACTCTAGAATCATTGATCCATATTGTGGTTAACGATATACTTTAGATCAACCAATGATGTGCACATCTCAATAGACACATCAATATTGTGGATAAAATCGAGAATGCGAACCTAACTAGGTTAAGAGAAATATAAGTCTTGACTATCGGACTATTTGGTACATGCTCCATTGCATCACATCCACACAACAATCAAAGATGAACAAAGATGCACATAAATTCTAGAACATAGACCAAACTAATTGGAAGACCATCTAAAATTGTCAAAATACTAATGCGTCACACGATGTACCCATTCATTAGTTTTGGGCATTGAAATGTCAGGTTTAAGGAGAAAACTATAATTGACTTTGCCTCCAAGGTAAGCCTCTTGCATCCCTATATGCATGGTAGGAAATTTGCTACTATGGACAGCCTTTTACACTTAGGTGTTGCAACCTTTCTTGAGGTGAACCACATGGGGAAAACTAACAGATTGCTGAGCAGGAATGATAGACCCTTTTATAAGGCAACACTTGTGTTTAATCCAAGCTCTCCCAAGCCCATTCAACCGCAACTTGAGTTCTTGATTGAACTTGCAAGTAAACTTACCCTAAAGCCGCCACCAATATTTTATGGATCGATTAGAAATCCAACTAAGGTATCGTAGTCTACCTTACTTTTGCAAACTAGAGATTCATGAATATAATGAAGGCCAAGCCTGTGGTTCCTCCCATTTGCAATTACACTAGAGACGATCAACTTCCTTCGAAGGAAACTTCTCGCAGTCCCCCTCATCCTGTCTCCTTCATTGAATGAGCAAATCTGCTTGCCTCTTGTTAGTTGCAAGACACTGGATTTTTCGCTCAATTCTCTCGAGAAACATTTTCATCAATCAATGGACTCTCGAGTAGATTTCAGAGAAATAGGGGTCTGATAGAATTATCAATTAAAGTGCTTATGGATATTAGAATCAATCACATATAGAGGATGATGATGCAGGTAATATGGTATAGTAATTGGTAACCGAGGAAGCCATAGTTATCCAAATATTAATGCATCACAAAATGTTCAGATTCATTAGTATTAGGCATTGAAATGTCCGGTTTAAGGAGAAAAAGCAAATTGACATTGCCTACCAGGTAGGCTTCCAAACCAGGACAAAACCCCTTACTTTCTATAAATTATTGTGGTCTTATTCTTCTTCAAGCTCTCACTCGAAATCATATCAAATGGAGAATGCGGGAGTATTTTTCACTATGCTTCAAAAGAAAGTAGTGACGTTTTCCACGGATTTTAATAGCAGATATTTCGAAGCCATTGTCCTTATCCTTTTTGGACATGAAGCCTAAATTCGTTGTTGAAGAGAGTCCACATGACACGCACAAATCTCACATAATTTTCTCTGTCAAACATCAACTTTATCAAATTGGTGTCCATGATGCATTTCATTTAAATTAATTAATGAAAGGATGACATATCAAATACATTAGGATTTAATTGGACCAAATGAAAGTTTCGGCACAACATTTCACATTAATCAAAAGTGATTTAATTGAATCAATTAAATATTCAAATATGACAAGACACATGGATAAAAGTTGATAGACTACTAGTATTATTATCTCTTCCAGCAATAGAAACTTCCAATCACTCCCTATAGGAAGGTTACGGCATTCATCACAAAACCTTTTCACATTCGTGCTTTGGAGCATTAGTCAAATGTCCATTTACACTCTCGTAGAGTTGAAAATAAGTGTGTACATGTAAACATAAAGAATGGGCTACTAAATTAAACGTGATTGAGGGGTTCTCCAACTTCCCCTCGTTCACGGAAGATCTCACTACATGATTATGGTTTGGGTTAATTTGTGGGGGTATTGTGAATAGCATCCTTTTTAATTATTAAAGAGCCAATGAGTTGGGATTATCATAATAGAGCTTTTACGCTCAAAACAAATTTTCAATTTATGAGTATATCTGAGATGTGGATCGTATGGTTTGTTAGGTCCCTCACATTGAATAGCAACCTAGTGTTTTTCCATAGAGACCCCATGTGGGGTATCGTTTGGTAGTTAGTCTTTCTTTACAAATTTTTTTTTTAAATTTAAATTGGGACAATCATTTGGTTCTTTTTGATATTAAATACTGAGAACAGATCCTAATTAGCTAACCTTCTATTGACGCACTCAAAAGATACACTGTTCATAATGGAGAAGTTCATCTTCATAGCATTTCTTGATGTTATGTTGGCTTCCCTATCAATGTTTCAGCCCGTCATATGTTTTAGCAACTTCACTGATCAAGTGGCTCTTCTCCACTTCAAATCCGCGATTGAAGTCGACCCAACAAACATGATCAAAGGTGGCAATTGGACCACCGAAGCAAATTTCTGTGAATGGATTGGTGTCATTTGCAGCAACCGCAGGCAGAGAGTCACAACTTTAAATCTCGCATGCATGGGTCTCCAGGGGAGGCTCTCTCCGTACCTAGGCAATCTTTCTTTCCTGGCTTCTCTTGAACTTAGCAACAACAGTTTCTACGGGAGAATTCCAATAGAAATCGGTCATTTACGCCGCTTGAAAGAACTCGTACTCGAAGTAAACCAATTTGAAGGAAACATTCCTCCTAACTTAGCCCAGTGCCAAAATCTCGAAGTCATTTCACTCACAATGAACAGGTTAACGGGTGGTATACCGAGAGAATTCGGCACCTTTCCTAAGTTACAACTACTATATGTTAGCCTCAACCCCTTAGGTGGTCAAATTCCAAGCTTCCTGGGCAATATATCCACATTGCAGTTCATTAGTTTGTCCTCGGCCAATCTCACAGGCTCGATTCCTCCGACACTTTTCAATAGATCACTCACTATGGTTGACTTGATGTCTAATGATCTCTCAGGGGGTCTTCCCTCCAATCTTTGCTCCTGCTGGCCTAGCATTCAGACTCTTCGACTATCCGATAACCAGTTCAACGGCATGATACTAGAGACGCTAACCCAATGCAAAGAGCTTCTCATATTGGCGTTGTCACCCAATTGTTTTCAGGGAAGCTTTCCTCGAGACATTGACAGGTTGCAAAAGCTACAGGAGCTCTACCTCAGTGAAAGCAACTTGACCGGCACGATTCCTCGAACCATCGGTAACATGTCAAGCCTGCAATTTTTGGATGCAACATCTAACTATATCGGAGGTGACATTCCGAGTGAGATTGGCAAGTTGGTCAATCTGAAATATTTGAGCCTTGAGAGCAATTTGCTAACAGGCAAAGTGCCTCAAGAAATTTTTAATGTTTCTTCTCTACGAACACTTAGTTTGGCCTCCAATTCCCTCTCTGGAAGCTTTTTCCCGGGTAGCGAACAGAGCCTTCCAAATTTGGAAGATCTCTCTTTAAATTATAATAGTTTTGGCGGCAACATCCCACAATATATTTCAAATTTTACGAACCTAATATTTTTCTGTGCCGGGTCCAATCAATTCAGTGGACCCATACCCATGAGTTTGGGCAACTTGAAGAACCTCAGAGCTTTTGTGGCTGAATCAAATCAGCTAACAGGTGAGACTCATAGTTCAGAGCTTAGTTTTTTATCTGCTTTATCAAATTGCCAATCCCTGCGATTGTTGTCTCTGAGAAGAAACCCACTTTGCGGATCCATACCAAATTCTATCAAAAACTTCTCGAGTTCCCTACAAATTCTAAATGCTCCCAATTGCCAAATAAGAGGTCGCATTCCTCAGGAAGTGGCTTCCTTGAAGAGATTGACTGCACTATGGTTGAATGACAACGATCTAGATGGCAACATCCCATCATCAATCAGAGGACTAGAAAGCTTGCAAAGGCTGTATCTTGATAACAACCATCTTGAAGGACCGATCCCCAATGAAATATGCAACTTGACAAATTTAGGAAATTTGTTGCTCCAACAAAATAGTTTATCGGGATCAATCCCGAATTGCATTGGAAACTTGAGCAGCCTTCAAGAGTTTACAGTAAGTTGGAATAACTTGACATCGATCGTACCAGTTAGCCTGTGGAGTCTTCAAGGACTCATCTTCCTTGATTTGTCACACAATTCTTTCATTGGAGGGCTACCATTGGAGATAGGGAAAATGAGAGCTATGAACGGCATCAATCTTTCTCGAAATCGGCTTACCGGCACCATATCTAGTTCCATCCAGGGGTTAGAGAGCCTTGCTTCTCTCAACTTGTCAGGGAACTCATTTGAAGGATCAATACCACCATCGATCGGTGACCTCAAAGGGTTGGAGTTCCTCGATCTCTCTTACAATGAGTTGTCAAGCACAATACCCAAGTCCATGGAAGAACTTCGATTTCTGCAAATTTTGAACTTGTCCTTTAATAGGCTGTCAGGAGAAATTCCTAATGGCGGATCCTTTGGAAATTTCTCAGCTCTCTCCTTCATTGGGAATGAAGCGCTCTGTGGAAATGCAATATTTGAAGTCCCAACTTGCAAAGTAAATGAAAAGAAATCATCAAGGGACAAGCGGCTATGGTTACTATACGTTCTGTTGCCAATTGCCTCAGCTATACTTTCGGTCATTGTCATTTGCTTGCTTAGAAAACATGAAAACACGATTAAAAGAGCTCCAGTTTCGGTGGGCAGCTTGCTTCGAATTAACCACCCGATGATAACATATCGAGAGCTTTGCTCAGCTACGAACAACTTCAGCGAAAGCAACTTACTTGGAGTAGGAAGCTTTAGCTCTGTATACAAAGGGACTCTGGCCAACAGGACAGACGTTGCTGTCAAAGTACTAAATCTCCATATTGAAGGTGCCTTGAAAAGTTTTGACACAGAATGCGAGGTTTTCCGCAAAATCCGGCACCGGAATCTCGTCAAGGTGGTTAGCTCTTGCACGAATGCCGATCTAAGAGCTCTGGTGCTGCAATATGTGCCCAATGGGAGCTTGGAGAAGTGGCTCTACTCCAATAACGGCGACTTGGGTCTCCATCAGCGGGTGAATTTAGTGGTCGACATCGCAACGGCTCTCGATTATCTCCACCATCGCCAACCAGAACCCATTGTGCACTGTGACCTGAAGCCTAGCAATGTTCTTCTGAATGAGGACCTGGTCGCACAAGTCTGCGACTTTGGAATTGCAAAGATTTTGGCTAAGAACATGCTTGAAACACAAACCCAAACTCTCGGCACGATTGGATACATTGCTCCAGGTATATTTGTCAAAATTTTAGCTAATTCGGGTCTTTGATTCCCAATATAATGGTAAAATATAATAGAGATACATTAACACTCGTGTGCCTCTCGATCTTATTATTTATGCCCCAAAAATAAAAAAGATCCATCGTTGATGTTCTTTTTTTCACAAACTACGATGCTTGCAGAGTACGGTTTGGAAGGAAAAGTCTCGACAAAAGGAGATGTATACAGTTTTGGCATATTGTTGTTGGAAGTGATAACTAGTAAGAAGCCAACCGATGAAATGTTCGATGCGGATATGAGCTTGAGGCAATGGGTAGGTGCAGCGACTCCAGACAGAGTGCTTGACATCATGGATAGCAAACTCATTAGCACGAAACATGAAGATTTGACGCCTCCGGAACTCGAGAGTATAGTTTTATCGATCCTAGAGTTAGGATTAGAATGCTCGAAGGACTTGCCTGAGGAAAGAATGGACATGAAAACTATCATGGTTAAGCTCAACAAGATCAAGTTGTCACTACTTGACAAGAAAATAAGGTAGAGAGCAGTACGTAGAATATGGGCATAGTATCATCTTAGTTTGTACACGGTCATTCCGTTTTCACGGCATTCTGTATAGCCATCTGCTATAAAGTTTCTAATCTTCCGAGTTTTCTGAATCGGAGAAAAACACTTAAAATCGCGACAACATTTTCATGCGTTGACATTTGACCCAACGAAATTCTCAACTCATGTCCGACTTCGGAAGGTATAACACCCATCTCAATGTCAGAATGTCGAAATGAATGTTTAGAACTAATTCTTCATTGCGACATTCGGCAGGGCCTCGATATTTTCGGTTTCTGGATTGCCGTACAGACTTTTTAAAATCCCTATTTTTAGTATAATCACCACCTAATCTACAAGACCTCCCACCTTATCGTAAGTCATAAATAAATTGAACACGACCTTAGTGGTATAAAAAATAGGTCTGCACTGGAAAATTTCACTGCCGCTATTTTAAATTACATTATAGTTCAATAATGTCATTTTCGTATCAAACAGTTGAAAAAACACAAACAAAACAAATGAAGAAAATTTATTAGTATGACATAAAAAGGCATAAAAAAAATACTTATCTAGAATAAATCATGGGCTGTCATCTCGACATCTTGATTGAGATCGTAACTGACCCATCGGCCTTCCTCATCGAATTCATTATCAATCACAAAATCATTATTAGTACTACCAACAAATTTGTCCCTTAGGTGATATCTGGAGTTTCGGATTAAATATTTTAGGCTGGGCATTACTAATTTTGGCCCAAATTTAATTTTTGTATGGGCTACTTTTGTGATTTAACGTTCAGGAATAAAATTTTAAGATCTTGACGGGCAATCTAAAATGGTTTTCATCTCTAACCCCTTTTCCGTGTGATAGGAATCGTTTAGTAGATATGGGATCGTATGTCATTGATCGTACAATCTGAACCACAATTTTAACAACCATGTCGTTGTATGCTACTAGTAGTAGCACCCGGAATGACGTGCTTTATCAATTGTAGTGATGTGCCTATATTAAGGGTGAATATGTGACCGGTGCACTTGAGGGATTCCCAATTCAAGAACTACAGGTTATCCATTTAAGAGAAAATTTCAAATAAGGACCCGAAGTGAATCTATTTTCTCAAATAAGGACCCAAAGTGAATTTTGTGTCATATAAGGACCCAAAGTGGACCCATTGTTTTGAATAAGGACCCGAAGTGAATTTTATATCAAATAAGAACCCAAAATGATCAAGCTAATCTCTATTGAGGACCTTAATTTGCCGGCAGACATTTTTTGGCGATTAAAATCACGGCAATTTTGTCATAAATTTGTGATTGGAAAAAAAAGGAAAAAATCTAAATTAATTAAGTTTACGTTTTCTTCTTTCTTCTCCTACGCTGCTCCTCAACCAAATCGTTGTCCGGTCATCATTGCGACTAGATTCTCGTCGCTCCTCGCCTTGCTCGACTGGTGGAGAATTTGGGTCTCCGCAAACAAACAAAGAAGCATATGGTTTTCTTCTTGTTTTTGAATTTGTACCTCACCCGGTGGAGAATTTGGGTCTTCGACTTTGCAGAGGATGGGTACAAAGAATGGGAGAACTTCGTTTTTTTTTTACTTTGCAGAGGTGTGTACAAGGAACGGAGAGACCGTAGAAAACCTACGGTTTGTTTGTTTCTGTTTTAGGATTTGTTAATTTTCCCTTTTTTTTTGGACAAATGAGAATTATTAATGTCAAACAAAATCTGCATGTACTATCGCAAAAAGGTTTCCAATAGATCAAGATATTAGTGAAATCTCTAGTGTTAAGGCATTGAGTGATAAATTTCAAGATTGACTCTTTCCTATGAATTGGTCCGAATGATTGAGGTTCAACCATGGTCAATGACTTTATATCATCGTGTGTGGCAAAAAGAAAAAAAACTAAAAAGTTCTAAAAAAAATCCAAAAGAAAGAAAAGTTGGTAAGTGTCACGCCCCGATCCTCAGGCACGCACACATCCGTCTCACTTGGTCGATTTTATAATGCGATATCCCAGGACAATGTATCGCCGACCCTTTTCAATTTTAAGCACATGCGGAAGCAGTTAAAATCCCCATACAATAAAACGATGGGATAGAAAAGCAAGGCCATATTTTTCATATTGAAATTTATAACAAAACTTTTATATAAACCACAAACATTTTCATAACTATTCACATCAAAACAGAGATCTCAAAAGAAGACAGAAACTTAGATGAACTAGGCCGTACTCAAGACCCCTCTCAGGATTGTCTTCTTCTTCCAAAAATCCTTTTCTTCAGATCTCACCTCCGAGTTCTCCTTCTCGGATTCCTCCTCCTCAGCTCTTCAGCGGGGTCCTGAAATGGTTTCCCCAAACTGGGATGAGACTACGTCTCAGCGAGTTCTACCCCACTAAGCCCGATTAGTAAACCATTATACTAAAGGCTGCCTAATCACACACAGGGCAGAGGACTTACCTTGGCCTCTGATCCCACCTGCAAGTCAGTACAATTCATAATAAACAACCATTCACTTCAAACAAATCGAACCAGTCGATTACATGTCATACAATTCAATCCCCACTGTGGGATATTTAAAAGCTAGGCCACGTGCATTCTCCAGGACGACATTCCAGGTCTCCGAGCCACGTGCCTCAAACCTCGGACCCACGTGCATTCTCTAAGGCGACCTCTTCGCCAAGGTGGTACATCAAGCCACCGAGCCACGTGTCCTTTTTACGATGCCCGGGCCCACGTGCATTCTCTAAGGTACTCGCTTACCAAAGTGACGCATCAGATCACCGAGCCATGTGCCCTTTTAGATGCCATTCCGAATACTGGACCCACGTGCATTCTCTAAGGTACTCGCTTACCAAAGTGACGCATTAGATCACCGAGCCACGTGTCCTTTTAGATGCCTGGGCCCACGTGCATTCTCTTAGGTGCTCTCTCACCAAAGTGATGCATCAATTCACCGAGCCACGTGCCCTTTTAGATGCCAAACCCTATCACCGAGCCACGTGCATTCTCCAGGACGACATACCGAGTCTCCGAGCCACGTGCATTCTCTTAGGCGACCTTTTCGCCGATGTGACATATTCAATAACTGAACTCACGTGCATTCTCCAGGTGATATTCCAATTCACTGAGCCCACGTGTCCTCTTTCAAGTGGTTACCAATCTACTTTCAATACCGACGACCAACGCCCAACGATTTCTCAATCAAATAATTAAATCAACTCACAAAGCATTATAAAGGCTGAATAACATACTTGGCCATTTACCAATCAACAATTCAATCTCAATCAATTCCAATCAATTTAGGGTAAATCCCTAAAATATCACAATTTATTCAATTCCATACAACGTGGAGCTCAAATAAATAAACGGACTGCGCCACGACGATCAGCACGAGGTTTCGGTCGTCGGCCATCAAAATCTTAATTTCCGAAAAATAATTAATTACATTATTAATTTCGAAAATTAAATAATTATTATTAAAAATTCAATTTAGCTCAAAATAAAGCCTGATTAAATAAATGGACTTCACCACGGTCATCAGCATAATTTTTTGGTTCCGAACCATCTCAGTTGAATTTTCGGAAAATAAATAATTATTTAATTTAATTCCGAAAATTAATATTTAAATACTAAAAAATCCACTTAGGCCCGAAAAGCCTAATTGGAGCCCACCAAGGGTCGGGAAAAAATCCCAAGGCACTTCCAATAATTAGTAGACCACGTCTACTTGCTAATTACACATTCAATTTATCTAATTCGCATCACAATTGGCTAATAATTGCTAATTTAATCTAATCTAACAACCTAAACATAATTAATTAAATCTAAACCAACCTTAATCATAATTAGCCACTAATCCTGGATTAATGAGATTACTCACCAAATCGCGCGCAAATTGGATCAATCCGACGGTGGCGACGCGAGGAACGATTGTTCCCAAAGCACGGCTCGGGTTTGGGGCCGGGAAACGGCCCAAAAGCGGGCCCGAAGTGCTGGATACCCACTTCATGGGTCTGCTGGACGGGCTGGCCGCGGCTGCTCCGGTGGCCAGGGCGGCGAGGGGAAGCCGGCGGAGGGCGAGGGGGATGCGGGGGTGGTCCGGCGGGGCTGGGCGGTGGCCGGAGGTGGCCGGACGGGGGCTGGTCGATGCGGAACAGGGCTGATTCGCGCGGAGGGAGGAGCGGCAGCGGCGGACGGCGGGACGGCGGGACGACGGCGAGCGGCGGGGGCACGGGCGCGGCGCGGGTGTGCGGTGCGGTGCGGCAGCGGGACGAGCGGCGAGCGGGCGGCTGCTGTCTTCGTGCGCTCGCGGCTTCCGCTTGAGCTTTTTGCTTTCTGGTTTGTGCTTGCTCGAGCGTGCGGAAGAAGGAAGAAGAAAGAGAGAGAGAGAGAGAGAGAGAGAGAGAGAGAGAGAGAGAGAGGAGAGGAGAGGATGAGGATGAGGATTAACCGGTCAAAATGAGTAGAGAGGAGAGAGAAGTCGGTGGGGGGAGGGGAAAGCTGTTCGCACGAATGGGGGGAGGGAAAAGGGGAGAGGAGAGAGAGAGAAAAGAAAGAAAAAGAAAGAAAAGAAAAGAGAGGAAGAGAGAGGAAAAAGAAAATACATATTTACTTATTTCAATTTTCCTTTTCTCTTTTCCTTTTCATTTCTATTTTCTTTTGGTCTTCAATTTTCTTCCGATAATTTCTTTATTGAAACTTCGGACCCGTCAATAAATTGATAAGCGATGAGACAGGATCCTAAAAATAAGAATTATGACGCGCTTAAAATTCGATTCCCGAAATCGAGTTCAATTTCGTGGTTAAAAATCGATCAGACGTGATTTTAGCTCAATCCAACCAATTAGGTAGCTTTTAGGGATTTTACAGCTGATACATCCCTTAACGGCTTCACCCAATAGGTTAGTTAACTCGTGAGTGATCAGCTCAGAGAAAAAGGGCCATAGGCACGTCGACGAAAGGCCCATTTCACTTTATCGAAACGGGGTCGAATTTCAGGATGTCACAACTCTTCCCCTCTTATAAAAATTTCGTCCTCGAAATTTAAGCCATTACACTTTGTTCAAAAAGGCGGGGGTACAACTGTCTCATCGACTCTTCAGTCTCCCAAGTCGCTCCTTCAATGCCGTGGTGTTGCCAGACCACTTTGACCAACGGAATGGTCTTTGTACGCAGGACTTGCTCTTTACGATCGACAATCTGAACCGGACTTTCAATGTATGACACACGGTCATCCACGTCCAATTCCTCGAAATTGAGCACGTGGGTCGGGTGAGGCTCGTACTTCCTTAACATCGACACGTGAAAGATGTCATGCACTTGCGCCAATCTTGGCGGCAACGCAAGATGATACACTAGGTTTCCGATTCTTTCAAGAATCTCAAACGGACCTACGTACCTCGGACTCAATTTGCCTTTCTTACCAAAGCGCGAAGTTCCCCTCATTGGTGACACTTTCAGAAAAACATGATCACCAACTTGGAATTCCGAAGACCTTCGGCGCTTATCTGCAGAACTCTTCTGCCTGCTCTGTGCTGTCTTCAATCTGTCTCTGATCACTACTATGGCATCTACTGATTGTAGAACCAACTCTGGGCTTGTTATCTTCCTTTCTCCGACTTCATCCCAACACACTGGAGTTCTGCATGCTCAGCCATACAACGCTTCAAATGGAGCCATCTTGATGCTCTGCTGATAACTGTTGTTGTAGGCGAATTCCACCAGATGAAGCTGATCCTCCCAACTTCCTTTGAGGTCTATTACACACGCTCTCAGCATGTCTTCAAGAGTCTGAATCGTCCTTTTAGACTGGTCATCCGTCTGAGGATGATATGACGTACTGTACTGAAGCTTTGTACCTAAAGCACTCTGCAAGCTCTTCCAAAAAGCAGCAGTAAATCTCGGGTCTCCATCAGATGTTATCGTAACTGGCACTCCATGCATACGAACCACCTGACGTACATACAGGTCTGCGTGTCTATCCAGACTCAGGTCCTTTCGAATTGCAATGAAGTGAGCCGACTTTGTCAGTCTGTCAACTACTACCCAAATTGAATCATTTCCTCTTTGACTCCTTGGTAGTCTAGTCACGAAGTCCATTGTAATATGCACCCATTTCCACTCTGGGATCGCAAGAGGTTGTAGAAGTCTTCCCGGCTTACAATGCTAAGCTTTTACTTACTGACATATCACACACTTGGCAACATGCTTGGTGATGTCTGCCTTCATACCTAACCACCAGTAGTGTTAACACGGATTGTAATACATCTTAGTACTTCCAGGATGAACGTTGTAATTGCTACGATGTGCTTCAGATAAAATTTCTTCTCTAAGCTCTACATCGTCAGGCACAACCAAACGTCCACGAAGCCTCAGTACCCCATCATCAGAAACTTGAAAATCAGCATTTCTTTTATCAGTATCCTCTTGAAGAATTTTCTGTACGTCCAGATCTGTCGGTTGAAGTTGCCTGATTCTGACCTAGACATCTGGCTCAATTCTGAGGGTGGCCATAAAACTTGAGAGGTGGCCTACCTCAAATTTTAATTCCGAATCTCGAGCTCTCTCGATTAAGTTCCACTCCTTAACCAAGATTCGTGCCACTGAAGACTTCCGACTCAATGCATCGGCGACCTTGTTCGCCTTTCCCGGGTGATATAAAATATCACAATCGTAGTCTTTCAGCAATTCCATCCATCGCCGTTGTCTCATGTTCAACTCCTTCCGAGAGAACAAATACTTGAGACTCTGATGGTCCGTGAAGATCTGAAACTTTTCCCCACACAAGTAGTGCCTCCAAATCTTTAACGCAAATATGATGGCTACGAGTTCTAAGTCATGCATCGGATAATTCAATTCATGAGATCTCAACTGCCGGGAAGCGTATGCAACAACTCTGCCATGTTGCATCAGCACGTAACCCAATCCCCTGAATGACGCATCACTATGGATCTCAAATCCTCCAGGACCAGATGGAATCGTCAGCACATGTGCGGTAGTCAGCTTTTCCTTCAGCTCTTGGAAACTACGCTCGCACTTGTCTGACCATATGAACTTCTCATTTTTCTTTGTGAGCTTTGTTAGAGGCAACGCTATCGATGAGAATTCTTCCACAAACCGTCTGTAATAACCTGCTAACCCCAGAAAACTTCTGATCTCTGTCACTGATGTCAGTCTCGGCCACTTGATCACAGCTTCTATCTTGCTCGAGTCGACAGAGATTCCTTCTCTGGAAATCACATGACCTAAGAACGCAACACGAGTTAACCAAAACTCGCATTTGCTAAAATTAGCATATAGCTGATGAGTTCTTAAGGTCTGGAGTACTACTCTAAGATGATTCTCATGTTGTTCATCACTTCTCGAATATACCAAGATATCATCAATGAACACGATCATAAACTGATCAAGATATTCCTTGAACATTCTGTTTGTCAAATCCATGACAGCAACTGGTGTGTTCACCAGGCCAAACAATCTTACAATACTCTCGTAAAGATCATATCAAGTACAAACAGCTGTCTTCCGTACAACCTCCTTCCTGGTTCGTAACTGACGACTTCATAATCTCAAGTCGACCTTTAAAACATCGATACTCTTTATAACTAGTCACACCATTCATCGATCTTTGGCAAAGAACACTTGTCCTTGATCTTCACCTAATTGAGTTGACAACGGTCGATGCACACTCGCAACAAACTATCTTTCTTTTCTCACAAACAAAATTGATATTTCCCAAAAGTGATGCACTGATATACACGAATTCCTCATTCATCAATCTTCACATCTGTATCTTCAATTCTACCAATTCAGACAACAACAACTGATAAGAAGCCTTCGAGAATGGCTCTATCCTGATGCTAGTTCGATCGCAATTTCTATCTCTTTCTGGTGGTAACCCAAGCAATTCCTTTGGAACCATCTTAGAAATTTTCTATATCACAGCCACCTTCTTCACATTCTATTTCTCAACTGATACATCCACTACAGTTGTCAAATCAATCTTGGCAACCTCCGTCTAACAAACGGATTATCTTTAGCCAACGAGATTAATGAAATCGAAGATTCTTTTCGACTTCCAATAACCTCGACACTTGCACATGTTACTGGACTAAACTGGATTACTCCAAGATCGTGATTCATTATCACTAGATGCTCCTTGAGCCCACACTATTCATGTGGCGTCAAACTCATACCTCAGCAACTAGTCAAGCACAACTATTGCTAGTGATTCCCTTCTCTTTCACTTTTACTTCAACAATTTAAGTTCTACCAATTCGGCACAAAGCTATGTTGCGCTGCTCTGATAAAATCACTTCCAACACATTCTTTCTCTGATCGGTGCAAGATCCATTCTACTCCCATTCCTTTCGCCATCCTAGTGGCGTTCTGGCCGTAGTAGCGGTGTCTATGCCACCTTAGACTTCTACTGACAGTCCTTCACCTGATGGCCACGCTGGTCATCATCACAACAGGTTCTAGTCATATTCGGACACTGGATTCATCCATGCTTCCTTCGACAATTCTGACACTTATCAGGTGAGTCTTCTATCTCCTGCCAAGTGACAGCACACACTCTTTCTGGTTGTCCTATCGGTCTGCTAGAACCGCTCTCGACCTCGATCTTTCCCCTGACCGATTTCCATTTCTGCCTGAATTGGATCTATACCTTAGCTCGAATGCAATGACTCGCTCCCAGATCACATCTCCACTCTAAATCTCAGCAGGTGAAGCGACAACGGCGGTTGCAACGCTGACGCCGGCTCGATCCTGAACCTCTTGGCTCATCCAATTCCTAAGGAACACTAGCATCAAAACGATCCTATCGAACTTAGGATCATTTGACGCTACTACACTAGTACCAACCTGCAATGGTACTCTTACACTCGAGCTGGCCAAAGCCAACACTCGGCCACAACCACCTTGGGTACTGACCTTTGTCAGTGCATCATCCCGAGTCACAAAGGACATTATCCTCTTACTAGGAGTTCTCAGCTCCTGCTCGCTCATGGTTCAGTATTTATACTGAAACCCGACTTCCAAACCCACACCGGATTAGAAGGTGAGCGATCCACACACAACAAACAATTATAGCATTCAGCTAACACAGACATGCACCAGCATGAATTTAAAGGCATTTCCTACTAACTATCCCATGGTCATCGCTCCTTATCACTCAAATCTTCAACTTCGCTTTGATACCACTTAAACTGGATGTCACGCCCCGATCCTCAAGCACGCACACATCCGTCTCACTTGGTCGATTTTATAACGCGATATCCCAGAACAATGTATCGCCGACCCTTTTCAATTTTAAGCACATGCGGAAACAGTTAAAATCCCCAGACAATAAAACGATGGGATAGAAAAGCAGGGCCATATTTTTCATATTGAAATTTATAACCAAACTTTTATACAAACCACAAACCCTTTCATAACTATTCACATCAAAACGGAGATCTCAAAAGAAGACAGAAACTTAGATGAACTAGGCCGTACTCAAGACCCCTCTCAGGATTGTCTTCTTCTTCCAAAAATCCTTTTCTTCAAAACTCACCTCCGAGTTCTCCTTCTCGGATTCCTCCTCCTCAGCTCTTCAGCGGGGTCCTGAAATGGTTTCCCCAAACTGGGATGAGACTACGTCTCAACGAATTCTACCCCACTAAGCCCGATTAGTAAACCATTATACTAAAGGCTGCCTAAACACGCACAGGGCAGAGGACTTACCTTGGCCTCTGATCCCACCTGCAAGTCAGTACAATTCACAATAAACAACCAGTCACTTCAAACAAATCGAACCAGTCGATTACATGTCATACAATTCAATCCCCACTATGGGATATTTAAAAGTTAGGCCAAGTGCATTCTCCAGGATGACATTCCAGGTCTCCGAGCCACGTGCCTCAAATCTCGGACCAACGTGCATTCTCTAACGCGACCTCTTCGCCAAGGTGGTACATCAAGCCACCGAGCCATGTGTCCTTTTTACGATGCCCGGGCCCACGTGCATTCTCTAAGGTACTCGCTTACCAAAGTGACGCATCAGATCACCGAGCCACGTGCCCTTTTAGATGCCATTCCGAATACTGGACCCACGTGCATTCTCTAAGGTACTCGCTTACCAAAGTGACGCATCAGATCACCGAGCCACGTGTCCTTTTAGATGTCTAGGCCCACGTGCATTCTCTTAGGTGCTCTCTCACCAAAGTGATGCATCAATTCACCGAGCCACGTGCATTCTCCAGGACGACATACCGAGTCTTCGAGCCACGTGCATTCTCTTAGGCGACCTTTTCGCCAAGGTGACATATTCAATAACTGAACTCACGTGCATTCTCCAGGTGATATTCCAATTCACTGAGCCCACGTATCCTCTTTCAAGTGGTTACCAATCTACTTTCAATACCGACGACCAACGCCCAACGATTTCTCAATCAAATAATTAAATCAACTCACAAAGCATTATAAAGGCTGAATAACATACTTGACCTTTTACCAATCAACAATTCAATCTCAATCAATTCCAATCAATTTAGGGTAAATCCCTAAAATATCACAATTTATTCAATTCCATACAACGTGGAGCTCAAATAAATAAACGGACTGCGCCACGACGATCAGCACGAGGTTTCGGTCGTCGACCATCAAAATCTTAATTTCCGAAAAATAATTAATTAAATTATTAATTTCGAAAATTAAATAATTATTATTAAAAATTCAATTTAGCTCAAAATAAAGCCCGATTAAATAAACGGACTTCACCACGGTCATCAACATAATTTTTTGGTTCCGAACCATCTCAGTTGAATTTTCGGAAAATAAATAATTATTTAATTTAATTCCGAAAATTAATATTTAAATACTAAAAAATCCACTTAGGCCCGAAAAGCCTAATTGGAGCCCACCAAGGGTCGGGAAAAAATCCCGAGGCACTTCCAATAATTAGTAGACCACGTCTACTTGCTAATTACACATTCAATTTATCTAATTCGCATCACAATTGGCTAATAATTGCTAATTTAATCTAATCTAACAACCTAAACATAATTAATTAAATCTAAACCAACCTTAAGCATAATTAGCCACTAATCCTGGATTAGTGAGACTACTTACCAAATCGCGCGCAAATCGGATCAATCCGACGGCGGCGACACGAGGAACGATTGTTCCCAAAGCACGGCTCGGGTTTGGTGCCGGAAAACGGCCCAAAAGCGGGCCCAAAGTGCTGGATACCCACTTCGTGGGTCTGCTAGACGGGCTGGCCGCGGCTGCTCCGGTGGCTAGGGGGCGAGGGGAAGCCGGCAGAGGGCGAGGGGGATGCGGGGGTGGTCCGGCGGGGCTGGGCGGTGGCCGGAGGTGGCCGGACGGGGGCTGGTCGGTGCGGAACAAGGCTGATTCGCGCGGAGGGAGGAGCGGCAGCGGCGGACGGCGGGACGGCGGGACGACGACGAGCGGCGGGCGCGGCACAAGCGTGCGGTGCGGTGCGGCGGCGGGACGAGCGGCGAGCGGGCGGCTGCTGTCTTCGTGCGCTCGCGGCTTCCGCTCGAGCTTTTTGCTTTCTGGTTTGTGCTTGCTCGAGCGTGCGGTAGATGGTTTTAGAGTGAGAGAGTGAGAGAGAGAGAGAGAGAGAGAGAGAGAGAGAGAGAGAGGATGAGGATTGACCAGTCAAAATGAGGAGAGAGGAGAGAGACGGCGGTGGGGGGAGGGGAAAGCTGTCCGCACGAATGGGGGGAGGGAAAAGGGGAGAGGAGAGAGAGAGAAAAGAAAGAAAAAGAAAGAAAAGAAAAGAGAGGGAGAGAGAGGAAAAAGAAAATACATATTTACTTATTTCAATTTTCCTTTTCTCTTTTCCTTTTCTTTTCTATTTTCTTTTGGTCTTCAATTTTCTTCCGATAATTTCTTTATTGAAATTTCGGACCCGTTAATAAATTGACAAGCGATGAGACAGGATCCTAAAAATAAGAATTATGACGCGCTTAAAATTCGATTCCCGATATCGAGTTCAATTTCGTGGTTAAAAATCGATCAGACGTGATTTTAGCTCAATCCAACCAATTAGGTAGCTTTTAGGGATTTTACAGCCGATACATCCCTTAACGGCTTTACCCAATAGGTTAGTTAACTCGTGAGTGATCAGCTCAGAGAAAAAGGGCCATAGGCACGTTGACGAAATGCCCATTTCACTTTATCGAAACGGGGTCAAATTTCATGATGTCACAGTTAGCGGCTTTCTTCTTACCCAATTCTTACTCTTTTGTATGAATTGGTTTGGATGATTGAGGTTCAACCACGTTCAATGACTTTATGTCACTCTATGTGGCAAAAAGAAAAGAAAAAAGTAAATAGTAGCCCTAAAAATAAACTCCAAAAGAAAGAAAAGATGGTTAGTGGCTTTCTTCTTGCCCAATTCGTACTCTTTCGCATGAATTGGTTTGGATGATTAAGGTTCAACCATGATCAATGACTTTGTATCACTCTATGTTGCAAACAGACAAAAAGTAAAAAGTAGTTCTAGAAAGAAACTCCAAAAGAAAGAAAAGATGGTTAATGGCTTTCTTCTTGCCCAATTCTTACTCTTTCATATGAATTGGTTTGGATGATTGAGGTTCAACCATGGTCAATGACTTTATATCACCTTATGTGGCAAATAGAAAAAAAAGTAAAAAGTTGCTCCAAAAAGAAACCCCGAAAGAAAGAAAAGATGGTTATTGGCTTTCTACTTGCCCAATTCTCACTCTGGCAATATTTAAAAGAAAAGAAGAACTTGAAAGGTAGACTAGTGTAATTTCTCAGAAAAATTCAGCTAAATGACGATATAAGCTGCAAAATCTCCTTCACTAATTTATAATTCAATCGCAAAGACTTACATTCAAGTTAAAAAATAATTATTTGGTAAAATCATCCTTCCTCCTCTTTTCCAAGCTAATCTATCTAGAAATCTTAAGGTATTTTGAGTACATAATTTGAAAAATCCCTCTATACCAACATAGTAGCAAAAGTGCACTAGAAATCATAAATCTTTGCATAGAATGCATATGAGTCCTAATTACTTGATGACCCTAATGAGTCGTCATCCTTTGCATAGAGTAAAATCAGGTCATTTTCCATGGAGAATGTAGAGACTTGCTCAAATAGCACTTGAAGGTTATGTGGCAACCTTTAATTTCACTTCTTAATGTAGGTTTAGACTTTACGACTTGATGACCACCCACAGAATGGTTTTAGTAGGCAAGTTCCTCCATTTGGACCTGAATATACAACCCAACTAGGAAATTTACGCATCCTTTTCTTCTGTGAATTAAGCTTACTATGCTGGAGTGCTTGTCAAGTTTCATAATTCCATGAAAAGAATACATATTTAGTCAAATCTAACTTAGTGACCACAAGTACTTGATTGAATGTTATGCTGGCCAAGTTGACAAGGATATCGACCCATAACTTCATCCAATCACCAAAGGAGACAAGTGCTTTGAGGAAAATAAGAGACAAATATCATAAATATGGTATAACTGATGTCATGGCAGAACAAATACGGTGCTTCAAATACTTCCCATGATGAACGTTAATTGCCTCGTGCCATACATATTGAATAAGACATCGTTTTCAAAAATAACGAGCATGGCTCCCAATTAAAGTCATCAATAGGGCAATAGTAAGCTTTCATTTCCAAACTCTTGTATATTTTGCATGGTCAGATACCTTCACATGCAAAACAAGAAATATTACTAGTATGTCCAACACAATCCCCATGTACCATCATATCGGGTTTTCAAATGAGTGATAAATTTTAGGATTGACACTTTCGCATAAATTGGTCCAAATGATTGAGGTTCAACCATGGTCAATGACTTTATATCACTCTATGTGGCAGAAAGAAAGAAAAAAGGTAAAAAGTTGCTCTTCAAAGAAAGAAAAAGAAAAAGGAAAAAGAAAAGATGGTTCGTGGCTTTCTTCTTGCCCAATTCTTACTCATACAATGTTTAAAAGAAAAGAAGAACTTGAAAAATAGACTCGTGTTATTTTGGCAAAAAAATTCAGCTAAATGATGATATAAGCCTCAAAATTTCCTTTAATGATTTATAGTTCAATCGCAATGACCTATATTCAAATTAAACATGAACTTATTTGGTAAAATCATCCCACTTCCTCTCTTTCAAGCCAATTTGTATAGAAAAAATCCCCCTACACCAACATAGCAACCAAAGTGCACCAGAAATCTTAAATCTTTGCACATAATACAATTGAGTCCTAGTTACTTTATGACCCAATTGAGTCATCAACCTTTTCAAAGAGTAAAATCAAGTCTTTTCTATGGAGAATGTCGAAACTTGCCCCAATAGCACTCGAAGCCTCTGTGGCAACCTTTAATTTCACTTCTTAATATAGGTTTAAACTTTATGAGTTGACAACACCCCCATAATGGTTTTAGCGGGTAAGTTCCTCCATTTGGACCAAAATATTCAACCCAACCCAACCAGGAAATTTACGCATCCTTGTCTTCCGTGTTTTAAACTTATTATGCTGGAGTGCCCGCATAATTCCATGAAAATAATACATATTTAGTCAAAATCTAACTCAGCAACCACAAGTTCTAGTGGATTGAAAGTTTCGCTGGCTAAGTTGACAAGGACATCGACCCAAAATCTCATCCAAGCACCAAACGAGATAGGTGCTTCAAGGAAAATAAAAAAACAAATATGGTACCTAGTCTCCATAAGCTTACATTATTTCTATTCATTACTAACGAGCAATGCACTCTAGAATCATTGATCCATATTGTGATTAACGATATACTTTAGATCAATCAATAATGTGCACATCTCAATAGACACGTCAACGTCCTGGATAAAATCGAGAATGCGAACCTAGCTAGGTTAAAAGAAATAAAAGTCTTGATTATTAGACTATTTGGTACATGCTCCATTGCATCACATCCACACAACAATCAAAGATGAACAAAGATGCACACAAATTCTATAACATACACCGAACTAATTGGAAGACCGTCTAAAATTGTCAAAATACTAATGCGTCACACGATGTGCCCATTCATTAGTTTTGGGCATTGAAATGTCAGGTTTAAGGAGAAAAATATAATTGACTTTGCCTCCTAGCTAAGCTTCTTGCATCCCTTTATGCATAGTAGGAAATTTGCTACTATGGAGAGCCTTTTACACTTAGGTGTCGCAACCTTTCTTGAGGTGAATTGCTGAGCAGGAATAATAGACCCTCTTACAAGGCAACGCTTGCATTTAACCTGAGCTCTCCCAAGCCCATTCAACAACTTGAGTTCTTGATTGAACTTGCAAGTAAACTTACCCTAGGGACGCCACCAATATTTTATGGATCGATTAGAAGTCCAACTACCAGAGATTCATGAATATAATGACGGCCAAGGCTGCGGTTCCTCTCATTTGCAATCGCACTAGAGATTATCAACTTCCCTGAAAGGCAACTTCTCGCAGTCCCCCTCATCCTCGCCCCTCCGTTGAATGAGCAGATCTGCTTGCCTCTTGTTAGTTGCAAGACACTGGATTTTTCACTCGATTCTCTCGAGAAACATTTTCATCAATCAATGGACTCTCGAGTAGATTTCAGAGAAATGGGGGTCTGACAGAATTATCAATTAAAGTGCTTATGGATATTAGAATCAATCACATATAGAGGATGATGATGCAGGTACTATGGTATAGTAATTGGTAACCGAGGAAGCCGTAGTTATCAAAATATTAATGCATCGCAAAATGTCCAGATTCATTAGTATTAGGCATTGAAATGTCGGGTTTAAGGAGAAAAAGAAAATTGACATTGCCTACCAGCTAAGTTCGAAACCAGGACAAAGCCCCTTACTTTCTATAAATTATTGTGGTCTTATTCTTCTACAAGCTCTCACTCAAAATCATATCAAATGGAGAATGCGGAGGATTTTTCACTATGATTCAAAAGAAAGTAGTGAAGTTTTCCACGGATTTTAACGGTAGAGATTTCAAAGTCATTGTCCTTATCCTTTTTGGATGAGAAGCCTAAAATCGTTGTTGAAGAGAGTCCACATGACACGCACAAAACTCACGTAATTTTCTCCATCAAACACTAACTTTATAAAATTGGTGCCCATGATGCATTTCATTTAAATTAATTAATGAAAGGATGACAGTAAACATATCAAATACATTAGGATCTAATTACACTAAATGAAACTTGTGGCACAACATTTCACATTAATTAAAAGTGATTTAATTGAATCGATTAAAAATTCAAATATGACAAGACACACGGATAAAAAGTTGATAGACTACTAGTATCATTATCTCTTCCAGCAATTTAACTTCCAATCACTCCCTATGGGAAGGTTACGGCATTCATCACAAAACCTTTTCACATTCGTGCCTTGCAGCATTAGTCAAAGGTCCATTTATACCCCCGTAGAGTTGCAAATAATTGTGTACATGTAAACATAAAGAACGGGCTACTAAATTAAACGTGATTGAGGGGTTCTCCAACTTCCCCTCGTTCACGGAAGATCTCACTACATGATTATGGTTTGGGTTAATTTGTGGGGTATTGTGAATAGCATCCTTTTAAATATTAAGGCTGCGTTTGGCATTCGGAATAAAATTCGAGATAGGATATGATAAATCATATCCTATGTTTGGTGCTCGCTCAGGACATGATAAAGTCGGATATAAGGGGGATATAGACAGGATAAAATTATCCCATGGGAGAGGTGGAATAAAGGTGAATAGGAGTTTTAATGTAAATAATATTTGAATTATAATTTAAGAAATTAAAAATTGAATAAATAAAAATGATTATTTGAAATATAATTTAAGAAATTAAAAATTAAAAAATTAAAATCATTTTGAATTAATCCTATTTTAATTTATATATTCAACTATAATTCTATCTTATAATAAACATTCAATCTATAAATTAAATATTTATATTTATTATATATTTTAGGTATTTTTGTATGTTAGGTATGTTAGTATAGTTTACTATTTGATAAAATTTTATTAAAGAATGATGAAAAGGGGAAAAAAGAAATAATATAAAAAATAATATAAAAAAGAGGAAAAATAAAATAATAATAAATTAAGGAATATTGTTACGAGAGATTTTCACAATATCCATTTATAACATTTAGGTTCATTTATAATGACATGTCGTTTATATAAAAAAAAATGTACATGATATGATGTAAACATATTTGACTTTAATATTGTGATTTACCAAATAATGGACAAGATATAAAAAAAATCATGGGATTTCATATCCTATCCTATCCCGATTAGAAATCCGGACGACCAAACATAGCCTAAAGAGCCAATGAGTTGGGATTATCATAATAGAGCTTTTACGCACAATTTTTTTTTTTCAATTTATGAGTATATCTGAAATGTGGATCGTATAGTTTGTCAGGTCCCTCACATTGAATAGCAACCTACTGTTTTTCCATAGAGACCCCATGTGGGGGCATCGTTTGGTAATTAGTGTTTCTTTACAATTTATTTAAATTGAGACAATCATTTGGTTCTTTTTTATATTAAATACTGAGAACAGGTCCTAATTAGCTAACCTTCTATTGATGCACTCAAAAGATACATTTTGTTCATTATGGAGAAGTTCATCTTCGTAGCATTTCTTGATGTTATGTTGGCTTCCCTATCAATGTTTCAGCCCGTCATTTGTTGTAGCAACTTCACTGATCAAGTGGCTCTTCTCCACTTCAAATCGGCAATCGACGTCGACCTGACAAACACGATCAAAGGCGGCAATTGGACCATTGAAGCAAATTTTTGTAATGGATTGGCATCATTTGCAGCAACCGCAGGCAGAGAGTCACAACTTTAAACCTCTTCTACATGGGTCTCCAGGGGAGGCTCTCTCCGTACCTAGGCAATCTTTCTTTCCTGGCTTCTCTTGATCTTAGCAACAACAGTTTCTACGGGAGAATTCCAATAGAAATCGGTCATTTACGCCGCTTGAAAGAACTCATACTCGAAATAAACCAGTTTGAAGGAAACATTCCTCCTAACTTAGCCCAATGCCAAAATCTCGAAGTCATTTTACTCACAGTGAATAGGCTAACGGGTGGTATACCGAGAGAATTCGGCACCTTCCCTAAGTTGCAACTACTATATCTTGACATCAACCCCTTACGTGGTCAAATTCCAAGCTTCCTGGGCAATATATCCACATTGCAGTTCATTGGTTTGTCCTCGGCCAATCTCACAGGCTCGATTCCTCCGACACTTTTCAATAGCATGAAACATGAAGATTTGACGCCTCCGGAACTCGGGAGTATAGTTTATCGATCCTAGAGTTAGGATTAGAATACTCGAAGGACTTGCCTGAGGAAAGAATGGCCATGAAAACTATCATGGTTAAGCTCAACAAGATCAAGTTGTCACTACCTTGACAAGAAAATAAGGTAGAGAGCAGTACGTAGAATATGGGAATAGTATCATCTTAGTTTGTACACGGTCATTTTGTTTTCACGGCATTCTGTATAGCCATCTGCTATAAAGTTTCTAATCTTCCGAGTTTTCTGAATCGGAGAAAAACAATTAAAATCGCGACAACATTTTCATGCGTTGACATTTGACCCAACGAAATTCTCAACTCATGTCCGACTTCGGAAGGTATAACACCCATCTCAATGTCAGAATGTCGAAATGAATGTTTAGAACTAATTCTTCATTGCGACATTATATTTTCGGTTTCTAGATTGCCGTAGAGACTTTTTAAAATCCCCTTTTTTAGTATAATCACCACCTAATCTACGAGACCTCCCACCTTACCGTAAGTCATAAATAAATTCAACAAGACCTTAGTGGTATAAAAAATAGGTCTGCACTGGAAAATTTCACTGCCGCTATTTTAAATTACATTATAGTTTTTTTTTTATCGAAAATTACATTATAGTTCAATAATGTCATTTTCGTATCAAACAGTTAAAAACACAAAACAAAACAAATGAAGAAAATTCTTAGTATGACATAAAAGGCATTAAAAAAAAAAAAAACTTACCTAGAATAAATCATCGGATGTCATCTCGACATCTTGATTAGGGGTGTGCATGGTCCGGGTGGGCGGTTCCCAACCTAAAATTGAGAACCGCCCGCTAAAGACTGATTCCAAAAAATTGGAACCGGGAACCACCTGTTGTTACGTGGGTCCACCCGAGAACCAGATCGCCGGTTCGGTTCGATTCCCGGGTGGATTCATAGAACCGATTTGACGCGAAATTTTTTTGGTTTTCAACAAAAAACAATTACGTGACATCAAATTAAGCCAAATAAAGAAAAATCAAATTTAAGTACGTGGAACAAATATTTATTTGTTGTAATTATAAATGTATCTCGTAGATAAAAAAAAAAATGCGAACAGATGGAATGCAACATTCTCCCATTTCCTACTTGCAAATAACCATAGATGGTTAAATTTTCTTTGACCAAAGGTAAAGGTTCCCTAGAGAGTGAGATGAGATGTAGGGTTTCTCTTAGTAATTTTTTTTTTTAATATTAAAAAGGTTCCGGTCCGGTCCGGGTGGGCGGATCCGCCCACGGAACCGGGAACCGGACCGGTACCCACCGGTTCCAATTTATTGGAACCGGGAACCGGACCGGTTCCTCAAGACCCGCCGGTTCCGGGCGGTTCCGGTCCGGTTCCGGGCGGTCCGGGCGGATCCCGGGTATTTTGCACACCCCTAATCTTGATTGAGATTGTAACTGGCCCATCGGCCTTCCTCATCGAATTCATTATCAATCACAAAATCATTATTAGTACTACCAACAAATTTGTCGCTTAGGTGATATCTGGAGTTTCGAATTAAATATTTTAGGCTGGGCATTACTAATTTTGGCCCAAATTTAATTTTTGTATGGGCTACTTAACGTTCAGGAATAAAATTTTAAGATCTTGACGGGCAATCTAAAATGGTTTTTTTTTTTTTTAATCTCTAACCCCTTTTCCGTGTGATAGGGATCGTTTAGTAGATTTGGGATCGTACGTCATTGATCGTACAATCTGAACGGTAATTTTAAGAACCATGTCGTCGTATGCTACTAGCAGTAGCAACCGGAATGACGTGCTTTATCAATTGTAGTGCTGTGCCTATATTAAGGGTGAATATGTGACCAGTGCACTTGAGGGATTCCCAATTCAAGAACTACAGGTTATCCATTTAATGTGTGCAAACTACTCTGTGTCAAGGCTATCCATAAATCCAAGGTGCCAACCCAAATGGTTTATGGGGCTTGTAGAGTATTTGAAGCTGAGTCTGCACCTCCATAACCCAGAAACAAGGAATTTTCATTCAATTTAAATGAAATATTTGTGCAATTAATTCATAATAATATTTGAATTATGATATTGTCCATTACATTCAACATACCATTACAATTTATCTCTAATGACTATAGAAAACGTCGTTTTGTTATGATATAAAGTGAATATTTTTATATCTTCAATAAATTGTATTCACACAGAGCATTGATTGTAATAACAAATATTAAAAACAAAACTCAGAGATGCTTGGATATGCTTGGATGGGCTTATCGAAAGTATTCACAACGATGTATCCAAATTTAAAAACTATTTTCTTTCAAAAGTTTACCAAAAGATTTTACACGCTTGAAATAGATTTCAAGTCATGTAAAATCTATGACATAGGCTCGTAGCATATCCTCGAGAATTTGGATCATTCTCTCGGATTGTCCATCTGTCTACGGATGATAAGCCATGCTAAACTACAGCTTCATTCCCATGGCCATTTGTAAGCTTTTCCAAAATGCGGTCATGAACTTGGGATCCCATTCTATCTTTAGAACCAAATGCAATTGAATTATCTATTTCACATACAGCTCAGCATACCTATCCATGGCATAATCTTTTTATACTGCAATGAAGTGAGCCGACTTGGTCAGACGGTCAACCACAACCCAAATGGAAACATTATCTTTCTGACTCCTTAGTAATCCCATCACAAAATCCATTATGATATGCTGCTATTTACACTCCGAAATATCTAATAGTCACAACAGTCCGCTAGGCTTGCAGTGTTGGGCTTTCACTTGCTGGCATGTTTAACACTTTGCCACGTACTTTGTGACGTCAGCCTTCGTAACATTCCACCAATAATACTATCGAAAGTTCCTATATATCTTCGTACTACCTGGATGGATGCTATAGTTGCTTTGATAAGTAACCTCTAGGATCTCTTCTCTGACCTATACATTGTTAGGCACATCCAATCATCCTCGGAAACTCAAGACCCCATCATCCGTCACTTGAAAATTTGGGTTCCTTTTATTAGGGCTCCCTTGAATAATCTTATGGATTTCTAGATCCGTCAATTGCATGGTTTTAATCTTGGTTTGTACTTCGGGTTCATTTTGAAGAGTAGCCATAAGACTAGAAAGATAGCCTACCTCGAACTTGAAGTCTGAATCTTGTACACCTTCGAGAAGTATCCACTCTCGAACCATCATTTGAGCAATTGAGAACTTTCGACTAAGCACATCCACTACCTTGTTGGCCTTCCTAGGATGGTATAAGATGTCACGGTCATAGTCTTTGAGAAGTTCCATCCGGCGCCTTTGTCTCATATTCAACTCCTTTTGTGAGAACAGGTACTTCAGACTTTGATGTCCAGTGTAGATTGTGAACTTTGCCCCACACAAATAGTATCTCCAAATCTTCAGAGCAAAAATAACCGTTACCAACTCCAGGTCGTGTGTCAGATAATTCTACTCATGAGGCCTCAATTGCCTAAATGCATAGGCTACAACTCGTCCATATTGCATCAAGATGTAAGCCAATCCTTTAAACGAAGCATCACTTTAGATCTCACATCCACTAGGACCAAACGGTATTGTCAACACTGGGGCAGTCGTCAACTTGTGCTTAAATTCTTGAAAACTCTTTTTACACTTGTTCGTCCATTCAAACTTCACTTCTTTCTTTAGTAATCATGTTAGTGGCGTAACTATTCCAGAGAATCTTTCCACGAATTGTCGATAAACCCCTCTAATCCCTCCCAACTAATCAAAGGAAGTCTTCTTGAAGAAGAAAAATCTAAGCTATTAATGGAGGATATTTGGACTTGATTGAATAGGATTAGGGTAAGGTAGGTTAGGGTAGGCTAAGTTGTCTTCAAACATCTCTTCTGCTACCCCCTTCATGCATATGGCGCCCCATTCCTTAGCCAATTCCATTTTTGCTCCTTGGTCTTTAGTTGTTTGAGAGGGCAATTTGGTCATTTCACCAAGATTGTGCACTATTCATGCACATGAGGTGCATTAAATGCCATGGTCTTGTAATGAATGGCTTGATGGCTTGGAAGGTCCATGGCCTTCCCTCAGGCCGCCTGCTCCTTGGGCGTGTGGCCCTTGCCGCCCACATGGGCTTGGGCCAATTTGCATCATCCATTGTGGGCTTCGACCCATTGGGCTACCCAATGTGGGCTTAGGCCCATTGGGTCATGCAAATGTGAGCTTGGGCCCGCTTGGGTCCTCGCCCGTGGCCCGATTCCACTTTTTTGTACTTTTATTACCCATTGATGAAAAAAATCAAGTTTTCACCCCCAAGTGGCATTTTCAGCATTTTCATTGTCTTCCAATTCTCATTGTAATCCTATCTAAAGATTAGCCACCGATGTAATTCCATTCTGAAAATTGGGATTAGATTAAGGTTGTCACAACTCTTCCCTCCTTAAAGAAATTTCGTCCTCGAAATTTGTAAGATCATCCGCTTCTTCAAAGAAATGGGGATATTGGCCTCTCATTATGTCCTCGCTTTCCCAGGTCGCTCCCTCAATGTCATGATATTGCGAGACGACTTTGACCAAAGGAATGACTTTGTTGTGTAGCACTCGATCTTTTCTATCCACGACTCGCACTAGCTACTCAATATACGACACTCTATCGTCCACCTCATTTTCTTTGTAACTTAGTACATGAGTCGAGTCCAGTTCATATTTTCTTAACATGGACATGTGAAACACATGTACGTGAGCAAGATTGGGTGGCAATGCTAACCTGTAGACCAAAGTCCCTATCTGTTCCAGAGTTTTAAAGGGCCCCATGAATCTGGGGCTTAGCTTTCCTTTCTTGCCAAATTGGGACGTACTTCTCATTAGCAACACCTTAAGGAACACATGGTTGCTCACTTGGAACACCAAGGGTCTCCGTTGTTTGTCTGCATAGCTTTTCTAGTGGCTTTGAGCTATCTTTAACCTTTCCTAGATGATCTAAATTGCATCCATGGATTTTGCACCAATTCAGGGCCTATAATCTTTCTTTCACCGACTTCATTCCAACAAGCAAGCATCCTGTAGGCACATCCATATAATGTCTCAAACAGTGCCATTCTAATAATCTGTTGATAGCTATTGTTGTCCATGAACTCAACGAGGTGTAGTTGATCTTCTCATCCTCCTGCAATCGATGGGCTTGCGGTGGGGGCGATCTTAAGTGCTAGATAAAATCGTGGAGTTTTAAAATGGGAGTGTACTAATTTTGACGGTTTGATTTTGAATACGTGACCACGTACGAATTTTTTTCCGAGAGTTTTAAAGAAAAAAAAAGGGTTGCCCAAGTTTGTTATTTGAAGGCACAATATGGTGTTCTTGGTTAAATAACGGCAATAAAAGTTGGTTTGATAGATAGTGTGCTTGAGTGGTCACTTAATCAAAACTGTTACCCAACGGGAGTTTGGAGGCCATGCCCGATTTTATCGGATGCCCGGCGGGGGTCCGGATGTCGAGTTGCGGTTGAGGTTAGACCAAAGCTCTTTTATGGAATGCCATTTAGGTGGGGGTCATGGACGATGCTGTGCCCAATGGGGCGGGACGATGCCCGGTTATACCGGAAGACCGCTGACACTTGTGTTGGCCATGGCCCGAGGGGTCGTAATAATTGGAAAACGTGTGTTGACAATGCGCGTGAAATTCTCGTATATGTTCTAATTGTTATTTATGCACGTTACATTGTTATTATTGTGCAGGGGTGCGCCGGGGCGAGGTGAGTTTATGTTTGGCGTGTTCTTAGGCCGCCTTCGAGTCAAATTTGCGTCTTAATCGAGGTTTAGGGATTTTTACTCGCTGAGATTTTATCTCACTCTGTCGTCGATAACCATTTTTAGGGTCGTAGCGTGGAGATCTGCTAGGTGCGGATATGGTGGGCGCGAGATACGACGCTTTTTGGCTAGCCCTACTGTTAACGAAGTTTAGGTTAAGACTAATCTCTAAGATTTTTGAGAGGGTCGGTAAGAAGTGGCCATAGAAAGGTTTGTAATTATTAAACTTCCTAGGGGTAACAGTGGATAAATAAATCAATTGTTTTCGGTAACTTTTGTTGTGCTTTACTATCCTGATTGTTTATTTATGGGCTATTTGTTTAAATCTATTTCTGTTCCCCGAAACACAAATTTTTGTTCTTTTATTCCAGGGAACAAAATAAGAACGGAAACACGTTTGTTTACACTTTTGTTCCTGGAAACAAAAAATCTATTTTTTTTGTTCTCGAGAACAGATTTGGAACAGAAACAAGAAGTAGAAAAAAATTGTTTCTTGTTCCCAGGATCAATTCCGAGAAACACTTATTTTTTTCTCCTTTTTCTTCTTTTTTGTTGTTCTTTTTTCTTTGGTCGATTGCCGGCCTTGGCCATGGCTGGCGACCAGCCATCAAGGGCTGGTGACCTCATCGGAGCGTTGCTGGCCCCCGGCAAGGTTGAGCTCGCCAAGCCACTCTTGGGCAACGCCAACCTGGTGATGGCTCGGCCAAGCTGAGCCTTGCCGGTGGCTGGGCGAGCTCGGCCTCGCCGGATTTGGGCGAGCTTGAGCTGGCCCAGCCAAGGCGAGGTCGAGCCTTGTCGGATCTTGCGAGGCCGAGCTCGCCCAGAGAAGGTGAGGCCGCTGGCCCTCGTCGGCCAGTCGCCGGCCATGGCTGAGGCCGATGACCGGCCAAAAGGAAGAAAGAAAAGAAAAAGAAAAAAAGGAAAAATAAAATAAAAATATTAAAAAATTAAAAGAAACAAAAAAATTGTACAAGTTTTTTTTTAGGCAAAAAAAATTATACAAGTTTACCAAACGCGTTCTTCTGTTAAAAAATTGTTCTTCAGCACAGAAATAATTTTTTTCTATTTTGGTTTCCGGAAATAATTTTTGAACAGAAACGTTACCAAACACAGCTTTATTGACCGATGATTTATTTGTTTCGCTTCCGCATGTGTTTAATTGAAAGTAGAAAGAATGGGTCGGCGACGTGTTCTGGGACGTCACATTTTTATTCGATCGTCGAGGGTTGTGCGCATACACGGGGTTCGGGGCGTGACATCGGTAAAGTAATGTCATGGTGCAATGTAATGCTAGGTACAACACATTGCGCTTAAGTTGTGGTTTATTTGCTTCAACCTTTTCCCTCTTAAGGTTTTCCATGATGTATTATTTTGTATTGGCTCTTAGGAATTAAGAGAAAATTACCAAAAACAGTCATAAACCTATTGTAATTATATCAATTTAGTCATAAACCTTTTGCGTTTGTGCCAATTCAGTTCATCCGGCCAATATTAGCCGGCCGACGCTGATATGACAATCTTTTTAATATATATATTTATTTATTTATTTTAAGGAAAGAAAAAAGAAAAAGAAAAGGCCGTTTGGTTTGCTTTTGCCGCTGTTTTGGCATTCCTCTGCTCCAATGCAAGTGGGCTTGTTTTACCTTGGCACCCTTCCACTCACTTTGACTATTCTTGTCTTCGGAGTGTATGTTCTCGGTGCTAAGTTCTTGTTGTATAGCTTCTTGCTTCTCTTTGGCTTAAGTTAATATATTTCTTACCTTTTACCCAAAAAAAAATGAAAAGGGAAAAACAGAAATAAAAAAGCAAAAAAAAAAAAAACATTTAAATAAAAAATTAACATGCTAGCCTTTGTTGACATTCGCCGACATCCACATCAGCACTGGTAGGCCAAAATTGATTAGATAGACTTAATTGGTATAAAAGAAAAAAAAATTAAGTATTAAATTGACACCATTGCATGAATCAAACACTGCAACCACCACGCCTCCTCTCGAAATGCAGAGTTTTCTTCTACCTAAATGGTAGTTTAGCTTTCCAAACCTTAATCCCCCGATGACATCCCATCTTCTTCTTGTCCATTGCATTCTCGCCTGCCTTGCCCATCCCACTCTTGATATGTTTATTAGTGGTGTTCAATTCCCATGGTTTCCCTTGAATTGATAAGGGGCTTCGTCATTGTTCCATTCCCATGTTTTTCCATCCTTTCCCCCATCCTTTGTCCTCACCCTTTAGGAACATCTTTGCTTCCAAATCCAACTGAACTTGTGGTTCCGTACTTCTTTATTTACCAAATTCGTCTACTGCATGGCTTCAATTGCCTAGCTAGAAGTTTCCTCTCGCTAATCGCATCTTTATGTTCGAGTGCTCTTGGTTTCTTTTCTTGCCACCTGCTCTGCATGTCTTGCCATACTTTTAATTTGCTTTGTTGCTTGACCTCATGGACCCCAACGACCAGGAGGAATCTTCACGACTCGCTACCCTTTGCAACAGGTTGGGCCATCTCTGCTCTGAGCAAGCAATTGAGGTTTGGGATGATGAGCCGCCGCCTGAGAAACTTGAGGAATGCAGATTAACGCTAGTAGGTAAAATACTATATAATCCCTCTATTAATTTCCAAGCTTTTCAAAATACCTTGAAGCGAGCTTTGTGAACTGACCAAGTTGAGATATCCCAAAGAGAGGCAGGCCTGTATGTTGCGAAATTTCAGTCTGATGGAGAGAAACAGCGAGTCTTGGATGGTGAGCCTTGGCTTTTTTCTAGTCATTTGGTAATCTTCAAGCCTTGGATACACAATACACCACTACATTGTTATGACTTCTCCAATTGCGCTTTCTGGGTGCAAGTCTTCGGTCTTCCATTGGAATGTTGTACTGAGAACATGATATGCAAAGCTGTTAGACATGTTGGCAGAGTGCTAGAGGTGAAAATAGATACAAAAGAGGGCACAACACTTAGAGCTAGGAGAGAGGGTATAAATTAATCTATAGGAACCGTTGAAGACAAGCCAGCTGATCCGTATTGATAGGAAAACCCTATGGCTAGACTTTCGCTATGAATGGTTATCCCACTTTTGCTATTCTTGCGGTAAACTAGGACATTATGCAATGTATTGTAAGGACTTTCCTTTTGAAGAGGCAAAATTGGAAGGAAAAGACAAGATGTCTTATGGCCAATGGCTACGTGCAAAGGTCAATGAACATAGTCCGTATTGGCTGACCTTTTATGAACCGCAGGATAAAACAGAGCAGACAGACGAGATTGTACCTGAAACTCCTCCCTCCTCCACCCATCTTGTTCCTTTACTGCCTCCTAGTGTCAATGTGGAAGCAGCACCCCTGAAGCAACCAGCAATACCAATCAACACTATCTTTGCAGCTCCAAATTTGCAATGCCATCAAGATGGAATACTACCGGGGACCTCTTTCACCACTGCGCTGACCCCTGCAACAGCAAAAATGAAGGGGATTCAGACCCAAACGATGGACTCACCGAACCCCAAGAAGCTGAAAAGTACAAGACTCACTCCTAAAGTAGGTGCTGCCAAAAAAATTAAACGGTATAATCCAATATGAAATGGGGACTTCAGTACAAGAGAACCTAGATGAAGCTCATCTACTGGACACACCTATCTTCGTAGTAGAGGAGGCAAAACAATAGGCTTTGGTGGCTGGCCCTCAACGGCCACCCATTGACAAATGAAGTTACTAAGCTAGAACTGTCAGGGTTTGGGCAATCCCCTAACAGTTCAAGCTCTTAAGGCCCTAGTGGGCAAGGAAAAACCTGACATTGTATTCTTGATGGAAATTAAGAATCAAGAGGTAGTGCTTTAACAACTTTAGCGTCGTTTACATTTTCCAAGTTATCATGTAAGTAACCCTGTTGGCTTGGCTGGAGGGATGGCAATCCTTTGGAATAACTAGATCTCTCTAAGTGTGGCTCGATCTACTTTGGAATTTTTTGATATGATATGCACAGATGTGATGGATGGAAGAACTATGCGTATTACCTGCATTCATGCACCAGCAATTTATCAATAATGCCAACTCATATGGGACGAACTAAGACAAATCAGCTATTCTAATACTTTCTCATGGGTGTGTGCTGGCGATTTTAATGAAATAATCTATCAGTGGGAAAATGTGGGAAAGAGATTAGCAGACCCTCATCGATTACTTTCTTTTTGAGCTGTTTTAAATGATTGCTCCCTCATGGAAATGGATAGTAAGGGATGTGCTTTTACATGGATGAACAATCGTGACGGAGATGACTTTGTGAAAGAACGACTGGATCGGGTGCTATGTACTTTGGAATGGCGCCTCATGTTTCTTGAAGTTGAAATTTTTGCTTTACCTGCTTTGGGTTATGACCACAGTCCCTTATTATTAGCCACTACAGCAACATCTGGTAAATGACACAAGCCTTTTATATTCGAAGCTTTTTGGACCCAAGACCAGGAGTGCCGTGAGATCATTGCCAAGTCCTGGACTTCAGAATAGGTACAAGATTTTGTTACTCTCGACCAATTTATATATATATATATATATATATATATATATATATATATATATATATATATATATATTTGATGATCTGCAAGTTGTGGTAGCTTATGTTGTTTCATATGGGTGGTGGAGATTTTTTGTGTGGGGGTAATATTAGGTTATTAAATTATTGAGGCTGAGTTGTTTGATGGAAGCTAGGGTCAGAATTTTCTTATTATTATTTGGAAAATGGGTGATCCCTCGAAGAGTTCAATTGAAGTAGATCCTGAGAAGAATAATGCTGTGATGACTGAGGTGATTTCCTCTTCGTCTAATCGAATTATGATAAGAAGCTTGAAGGTAGTTCTAACTTCCATCAATGGAAGACAATTGTGAAGCTTACTTTGACAAGCAGGAATCAACATAGACATTTAACTGAGTTTAAGCCCAGAGATGATATAACTTGGGATGTTGTTGATGCACGTATTCTTGGTCAAATGTTAAATTCTATGGAGAGTAATGTAGTTAACTTGGTAACTCATATTGATACAGTCAGAGAACTGTGGGAGTATTTGAATGTGTTATATTCTAGCCAAAATAACTTGTCATAGATTCATGAGTTATCGTAAGAGTTTTATCGGTCTGAAAGGAAGGGGCATTCCATTACGCAGTACTTTGTAGATTTTAAGAGAATGTATGAGGAGTTGAATGCTGTTCTCCCTATTTCAGCTGATGTTCAACAAATGCAACGTCAGAGAGAACAATTGGCTATAATGGGATTCTTGGGAGGCCTTGATTCTAAATATGAAACTGTTAGGTCTCAGATTCTTGGAGGAGAGAATATTGCGTCACTCACAAATATGTTTGCTCGAGTTCTTCGAGTATCTCATGAGTCTTCTTAGGATACTACATGTATGGTGGGAAGTTCAGCTCTTGTGTCCTAGACTCAAACTGGTAGTGGTAATAGGAGCGATGGAGAAAACCGTGGTGGATACAGTGGGCATGGTGGTCGAGGAGGAGGCCGAGGCATAGGAATAGGGAGAGGTCAAGGTCATCAGCATCTTTATGGACAATCCCACATATCTACTGATAATTCGGGGATTAAACGAATTTGTCATTACTGTGGCAGTCTAGTCATATTCAGAAATTTTGTTACAAGCTACATGGGAGACCAGAGAAGCGGCACCAGTTCGCAAATACGACTTCTAATATTGACTCTACTCCACAGTCATCTAAAGGCAATGTAGTGGTTATGTCTGATGAGGAATATGCTCAGTACGACTAATCTCAAATCTCACGTCCTGTTTCTTCCACTACTACTTTGGTACAAACAAGTAATGCTACCGCATGCCTTTCAACTATTTCTCGTCCTTGGATCATTGATTCAGGGGCTTTCGATCACATGTCAAGTCTTTCAGATATATTTTCCTCTCTTTCTCCATCTTTGTCCATAGTTACTCTAGCTAATGGATCATCTACACATGTTAAGGGAATTGGCAAAATTAATCCATGTGACATCCTGAAATTCGACCCCGTTTCGATAAAGTGAAATGGGCATTTCGTCGACGTGCCTATGTCCCTTTTTCTCTAAGCTGATCACTCACGAGTTAACTAACTTATTGGGTAAAGCCGTTAAGAGATGTATCAGCTGTAAAATCCCTAAAAGCTACCTAATTGGTTGGATTGAGCTAAAATCACATCTGATCGATTTTTAACCACGAAATTGAACTCGATTTCGGGAATCGAATTTTAAGCGCGTCATAATTCTTATTTTTAGGATCTTGTCTCATTGTTCGTCAAATTGTTGACGAGTCCGAAATTTCAATAAAGAAATTGTCGGAAGAAAATTGAAGACCGAAAGGAAATAAAAAGGGAAAGAGAAAAGAAAAGAAAATAAGAATAATGGTGTTATTTTTATTTTACTTTTTCTCTCTCCCCTCTCTTTTCTTTTCTTTCTTTTTCTCTCTTTTCTTTCTCTCTCTTCTCTTCCCTTTCCCTCCCCCTTCGTGCGAACCCCCACCGCCTGCCCTCTCTCTCTTTCTTTTTCTTTTTTTGACCGGTCAATGCCTATCCTCTTCTCTCTCTTCTCTCTCCTCTCTTCTTCCTCCTGCACACGACCGAACCCTCCCTTTTTCTTCTTCTCCTTTGTGCGAACCAAAAGCCGGAGGAAGACCAGAAGCTGCAGCTGGCCGTCGCAGCTCGTCCCGCCGCCGCATCGCCGCTCGCACGCCCGCCGCTCGCCGCCATCCCGCCTTCCGAGCACGCCCTGTGCCCGTAGACTGCTACAACGCCTCCCCCGCGCGACCCAGTCGCTGTTCCGCCTCGTCCGGCTAGCTCCGGCCACCGCCCAGCCCCGCCGGAGCTCCCCTCACCCTCCGCCGGCCTCCCTTCGCTGCCCTAGCCGCCGGACTAGCCTCGGCCAGCCTTGAACAGCAAGTAGCCGAGTGGGTATCCAGCGACTTTGGGCCTGCTTTTGGGCCGTTTCCGGGCCCCGAACCCGAGCCGTGCTTTAGAGTTTGTTGTTCCTCGCGTCGCCCCCGTCGGATTGATCCGATTTGCGCGCGATTTGGTGAGTAATCTCACTAATCCCGGATTAGTTGGCTAATTATGCTTAAGGTTGGTTTAGTTTTAATTAATTATGTTTAGGTTGTTAGATTAGAATAAATTAGCAATTATTAGTCAATTGTGATGCGATTTAGATAAATTGATTGCGCAATTAGCAAGTAGACATGATCTACTAATTATTGGAAGCATCTCGGGAATTTTCCGACCCCTAATCGGGCTTCAATTTGGCGATTCGGGCCTAAGTGGGATTTTGGCATTTAAATATTATTTTTCGAAATTAAATTAATTATTTATTTATTTTCCAAAAATTCAACTGGGATGGCCAGTGACTGGAATATTATGCTGATGACTGTGGTGAAGTCCGTTTATTTAATCGGGCTTTATTTTGAGCTAAATTGAATTTTTAATATTAATTATTTAATTTTCGAAATTAATTAATTATTTATTTATTTTCCGAAAATTCAATTGGGATGGCCCGTGATCGGAAATTTATGCTGGTGATCGTGGTGCAGTCCGTTTATTTAATTGGGCCTTATTTTAAGCTAAACGGAATTTTTAATATTTAATAATTAATTTTCAGAAATTAAGATTGAGATGGCCGACGACCGAAATCTCGTGCTGATTGTTGTGGCGTAGTCCGTTTATTTATTTGAGCTTTGAATTGTGTCAAATTGAATTGAATGTGGAATTTAGGATATATTCCTAAATGGTTGTGGTTAATTATTTCGTTGAGAAATCGTTGAGTATTGACCATTGAATTTTAAAAGTGGTCGAGTGAGACCGTAAAGCCATTGAGTATCGAAAGTGGTCGAGTGGGACCGTAAAGCCATTGAGTATCGAAAGTGGTCGAGTGGGACCGTAAAGCCATTGAGTATCGAAAGTAGTCGAGTGGGACCATAAAGCCATTGAGTATCGAAAGTGGTCGAGTGGGACCGTAAAGCCATTGAAATATCGAAAGTGGTCGAGTGGGACCGTAAAGCCATTGAGTATCGAAAGTGGTCGAGTAGGACCATAAAGCCATTGAGTATCGAAAGTGGTCGAGTGGGACCATAAAGCCATTGAAATATCGAAAGTGGTCGAGTGGGACCGTAAAGCCATTGAATATCAAAAATGGTCGAGTGGGACCATAAAGCCATTAAATATTGAATGTTGTCGCGTGGGACTGTGTCTTCCACCTTTGCTCAAGATGTGATCTGAGGATCGTGATTCGTAATTGGGGATTAAGATGGAATAATCGAATCGACCTAGAAATGGTCATGCTAACATGAAATCGACTAGGTCGATTGATCATTGCTTTGATTTGATGTCGTGAATTGATTGACTGATTGGAAATGACCGTGAGTGGTCTTGTTGGTATATAATCGACTAGGTTGATTTGATCGATACTTTGATCGGTGATATGATTGCTTGGGTGCCTATTATGAATTGTACTGACTTGCAGGTGAGATCTGATGCCAAGGTACATCTTCTGCCCTGTGAGTGTATAGGCAGCCTATAGTATAATGGTTTACTAATCGAGCTTAGTGGGGTAGAACTCGCTGAGACGTAGTCTCATCCCGGTTTGGGGAAAAACATTTCAGGACCCCGATGAGGAGCTGAGGAGGAGTCTGAGAAGGAGAACTCGGAGGTGAAACCTGAGGAGAAGGATTTTTGAAAGAAGAAGATAATACTGAGAGGAGTCTTAAATATGATCCGGATGGACTGAGATTCTATCTTCTTTTAAGATCTCTAATTTGATGTGAATAGAAATAGTATAAAAAGTTGTGAAGTACTCTGGTTTGTGTTTTGTATAAAAGGTTTGGTTATAAGTTTCAATATGATAAATATGGCCCTGCTTTTCTATCCCATTGTTTTATTGTCTGGGGATTTATAATTGCTTCCGCATGTGCTTAATAAAAGAAAGGGTCGGCGATATATAGTCCTGGGATATCACATATTAAAATCGACCAAGAGAAGGATGTGTGCGTGCCCTAGGATCGGGGCGTGACAATCCAACTCCTTAATTGCCGTTGTCCTCAGTGCTTTATCTTCCACAATTTCCATTTAAGCTCATGTTTGTTAGTAAATTAACCAAAAAATTTTAATGTTCAGTAACATTTTATCCCGATTCTTGTATTTTCCAGGATCTGGCTACGAAAAAGACGATTGATAGAGTACGTGAGGTAAGGGGGTTGTATGTACTTGAAGATGCTCCTTCAATTGCTTGCTCAAGTGTTGCGTCCCCACATCAAATCCATTGTCGTCTTGGTCATCATTCTCTATGTAGTCTTCAAAAGTTGGATGCTAGTTTTCAATCTCTTTCTAGTCTAGAGTGCGCGTCATGCCAACTTGGCAAATTACATCGTGTTAGTTACACACCTCAAGTCATTAAACGAGTAGCATCTCCCTTTTTATTAGTTCACTGCCCTAATGCCGCTCACATCCATTCTCCTCCTTCATGGTTCCATCAACAAAGTCCACCGCATCTTCGAGCATGCGCAGTAGGATCATCGACGACTAATTTATGGAGAATCCCGTCAATGTAAATGAAACTCCAAGCAGAAACTCTGATTACTTTGTGTTCCTACACAGTTTTCCTCAGCTGCAAACATCATCCCAGTTGCGCATCTTAGCTTACATATTGGCCAGAAGGATATAGCATCCACTATGTTGAGGTTCTAGTTTGATCAAATGCCTGCCAACTCTTGCCTAACTCAACATAGCCCCGTTTCATATACCCATTTAACTAAGATGCCCTAATTACACCATCTAGTTCCACTGTCATACTGCTTATCTACACACCAACCTCTTTGATTTGTCCAGCCCAAGCCAAGAGGCCAACCATGCATCCACAGTACTCAATAGTTGGACCGATGCCATAAGCTTTTCTCAAACGTCCAAACAAGTACCATGCTTCATTGATTAGACACTTCTGATTGCAGGCCATCAGAGCTCCAATAAATGTCGCGGCATTTTCTTTAGGACCCCTATTTTCCATCTCGTAGAAAAGCTGCAGCCCTGTTTCATTCTTACCATTTACAGCAAACCCCAATATCATCGCACTCCAAGTTGTCACATCTTTGAGAGGCATTTGATCAAACACTTTTTGTGTGAAAAATGACGATGACATATAGGTTACTAATGCAGTGCCTGGCTCAAGTTCATACTCAATGCAATTCTCATCTATATACTTATGAACCCATATTCCTTCTTCACAGATTCCTCTAATTCCACGCCAGCAGGATCTTTAACCTCAGAAAACAAATCAATGGCCTCATCAAACTGCTCATTCCTAACATAGCCAGATATCATGGCACTATAGGAAATATCAATTTTTCCCAGCACTGTATTAAATTATCCTCGAGCTTCATTGACAGCCCACTGCTACAGCAGCCATTGATAAGGCACATGCATGTATGTGTGTGTGTGTGTATGTATGTATGTATGTATGTATGTATGATCCATTTATCAGAGAAGCAGAAAGCTTTTCTTGAACTATCTGATGTGATTTGCATATGCATCGACGAATCTGGACTGCCAATCCCACATCGATGCTACTTTATCATATGGGAATAAATTGACTCATCTGAATTCCCAATGTTGAATCATGCAAACTTTTTCAACATCCTCCAAAAATACTACCTAGCAGAACTCCACTCTGCTTTTGTAAACCCATGACAACAGAAGAACAATGCAACTCACGCGTACGTGTGATTAGCATTACATTGATCTGATAGACTACCACTTCAGTAAGATTGTAGCTATTGCAGTTGCCAAAGTGAGAGACCCATGGGATGTCGAAAAGAATATAATGAATATGATATGTTCAACAATCTATGTAAGAATAACAACACTTTCAGAAGAAATCTTACAGGATTCCTTCCATCTCATCGGTGTCCAACGGTTCATAGATCCTGCAAAAACAAAACATGAAGACAACAACTAGAGGATTAGCATCAACCAACACCAACACTCAGATGGAAGTCACGACATAGAATAAGCAACTTCGGTAATTCTTTCAGCTTCATTGTTGAACGATACCCAACGGAGCCAGCTAGTCGAGGTTTACAAGTCAGGAAATTGTCTGAACATTATCCTTAGAACAAGGAAACAGCGAGGGAAAAAGCAGGAAGCTCAAGGAGCGCTGCCTGCAATTTTAGTTATCAAAGCAATCATCACGTTAGATATAATCTAAACTCCTTCAAAAGTCAGAATCCAAACACTTCGGTAATTAGCCACTTTGATCAAAGCATAGCATCAGATTCTGGTTCGGTTCTTCAACAGCGCGAGCGTGACGGAAGAGGGATCGGCGAACTGCCCAGTGGAGTGAGAGCGAGAGGCGACGGAGAAAGCGGCGGTGGCGGCGGCGCCGTCGAATTGGCTTCCAAACGTGGCCATCTTCTGTGTTTCCTTTGTCGGTTTCGCAGAAAATCAGTAGTTTAGGAAAAAAAAAAAGAAAAAGAAAAAGAGAATTTGATTATTTTCCGTTATCGCGGCACGTGCATAGCACGCTCCTTTGAATTTTCACGTGCGTCCCACCTTAAGGCCTGTCTTATCATCTCAAGCAGCTCTCGAGTTGCTATCATATTTAGTTTGAGATGGTCCATATATAATCTATTACAATAAATCTGAATTGATAGAGTGGGTTATGATTTTGACAATTTACCTTCTATTAAAACTTATTTTCAATTGATATGACCAATAGAATCTGAATTGATATAGTGGGTTGTGATTTTGACAGATTTACTTTCTATCAAAACTTATTCTCAATTGATAAGACCCTATTTGATGTTTAAATTCAAACAAGTTATCAAATCATCAAAAGCTTAAACACCCTACTAGTTTCTAAAAAAAATCAAGATTTATCAGAGAAACATTATAAAAAAAATTCCATAAGAAGTTTTAGTGCCTCTAGCTAGCACTGCTCCTGGTATACTAGGTGTATGATGTAGCACAACAGTCGCACAATAGATTATCCATCTATCAAATTACCTCAGAAAAGACCTGCCAAGTAAATAAGATACTTCAACTTCCATGACAAATCACTAGATCTAACTATATGCAAGTGTTTTCCCCTGCTGCCCTGCAGCTTTATTCAGATAATTTCTGGAGGTATATCCCGTGGAAATAATCAGATGGTGTCAACGGCGTCTCATTCTCTGGTCAAGAGAAATTACTATCCGTCATTTCTCAGCAAAGCAAGGGAGATTAACCAACAGCTGAGGTCAATATAACTAGAACCACGTTTCAAGATCAGGTACAACCTGCTGAATTTGAAGCGTGCAAACTTGAAGGCTTTCGAGTATAATGCTGGCAACGAATTCTAAACGTGTAGAGTTATCCTTGAGCTGAGAAAGCACAGTTCACTCCCTAAGAATACTGAAATAGCACTTCAAAATCTTAAAAGATTGACAAACGGTAATTCGCATCAACAGCAATTTAAATGTTCTCGTATTTTTCAGTGCCCACAAGCATAGTGCTCTGATTCCACCTAGTCTGGTGCTTCTTTACTTTTTTTATTAGTTTTTCCTTTAGTTCTCGTGCTGACATTAGGATTGCTCTACTAATAAAGTCCTTTATTACTCATCGAATTAAAAAATATTCGACATCATATTAAAGATTCAATGTGGACAAGCTGAGACTTTCCATGCCACATGCACATTAACCGCCATCACCATTTTTAGTGATGATCGAGGACGAAGCTTTCTCTATCATATCTGAGATGCCACTTGTAAGTACCAGATCTGACTAGCTATCCATCTAAACACGTAAGAAACACGTTTCTCATGTTACAATGTTCACAAGACGCAAAATTAGTTATTATTCCTCGACTCGAACATGGCCCTGAATTCAACTACATAGTAAGACAAGTCTTGCCATTTATCCTGAATATGCGGGCATGGCACTATGCCAGCAGTACACTGAAAGACATAAAGAGTACATTGGAAAAAAAATTAGCATCCTGACCGTGCCAACATGTTCTGGAAGACACCAAAGCCTAAATCGGTGAGGTGTCTAGTTCAACAAACTTCAATAGTCCTTTATTTTACCTCCAGAAAGATATTAAGCAAGTAATCATGATCACAGCAGAAATACATCCTCTAAAATAGCATGACTTGGGGAACAGGAGCTCTCCATCCTAATATCCAGCACATGGAAGAGAGGCAAATTCGTCTCGGTTTTTGTCCTTGTTTCAGAAAATGGAACTGAAACTAGCAGTTCAACTGGTTAAGCGAGGTCTCGTCCAGTTTCAGACTGTTGAACCTTGAGTCAAAATCTAGTTGCACCAGGGTTGACCAGGTTGATCAGTTTCGGAGAAAAGAAATGATTTGACGGAAGACATTTTGAAAAAGAGATTCAGGACTTTAAGTCCTCGGGCATTCCTTACATAGGTTTGGGCACTGAGCTAAGCATTATAGGAGTTCAAGTCAAAAGGCACACTTAGGAGAAAACACAAAGTCGGTAATTCTTTCGGCTTTATTGTAAGCGTTACCCAAATGTGTCACCTAGTCGAGGTTCACAAATCAAGAAAACGTCTGAACATTTTTCTTAGAAAAAGGAAATAGAGAGGGAAAAAGCAGAAAACTCAAGGAGTGCTGCCAACATTATTCATCTGCTTTACTGTCACAGGAAGCAAAGTAAAGAAGAGCTTTCAGCCTCTTCCACTTCTGAGGATATCCAAGAGTACCTAAAAGGCTACCACATTACTCAACCAGAGAGTTAAGTCCACAGCTGCACAGCATCAATTAAAAGTACAAACAAACAAGTCCATGCATGTCTGTATATGCTGGTGTCAATTACTGAAAGCTTTTAGTTATCAACTAAAGATCGAGTTTACCTCACTTGTGAATCAGAAACTTCTGTGCATACATTAGGAGGCCAATAATTCATCCAATTGAGTTCACGTACATGAACTGTAGCCTTATAGTTCAGAACTCCATCATTGGGCTCGGCATTCTTCGCACAATTGTTAAGGATTTCATCTCCATGATCTAGCGACACTCATTGAGACTATTCTTAAAGTAACAAGAGAGAATGAGTTGCGAAAACACTAGATTGCCTAATGATATTAATCTATGACATGGGGAATCAAAGGTAACCTTAAGAAATAAAACATTCTATGAATTGTTCTAATTGCTAAGATTAGTTTTCCCTTCTATGTTTTCCAGCAAAAAAAAAAATTTTGGGGGGCTTGGGGGTATCTAGGTCATCACCTTATTCAAATCGCAAAATGGACTATATTAATATATCAAGACTGCCCTCGATAAATAAATCGGCCAAGGAACTGTACCGCATGAACCTATATATATTTCAAAGAGGAAAACTGCCAACAACAGATGGTTGTATGTGCTGAAAGAAAATAATATGGTTAGATTCGAGTCCAATATTCCAACCTGTGAGGAATACTGTCTTAGCTACATGGGGGAGCAGTATGCCAACCGAAGCCTAGCATAAAAATTGAAATGAAGACTGTCATAATAGTAATACCAAAAGAATTTAGCGGATGAAATGAAGTCAATGAAGAAACAAAGCAGTCTTATCTCTGTAAGACAAGTTCCATCAGTACCCTTACACCTCTAGACTGTTCACCTGGTAATTTAACTGGAAGCACTTTCAAAGGACTGTTGCCAAAGTTTCGAAAAGACAGGAATGCTAGATTGAATTGATTATGCACTCCTCTTTGTTTAAATAGGGGATGTATGTACATGTAATGATAATGATCAGTAAAAGGTTATCCTGACCTTTCAGAATTTGGCAATTTGTATTACACCTAAAATAAGCTCACAAGAAGAAGACACCCATAACAGTCATTCTTTTCATCCTCCATTCACCAATTTTGATTCTCTAAATAACTTGGACACTTCCTCATGTTACTTCACCGCTTAAGAAAACTAAGCAATCTGTGAAGTTTAGTTTTTTGGAACAGTATCACCTGACATATTTAAGAAAGCAGCAGAACCTAACATACCTGTTCCATGCACCACACAAAATCAAACTCAGAAGAAGTAATGCAACACAAAATCAGATAATGCTAATTCAGCTTTCCATCCCTGAACAAATGGACAAAAGTGTTTAGATGTTAAGCAGCTCGCAGGATACCAAAAGAGAAGATTATGAATACAACTAATACCTGCAACCTGACATTCGGGATTGAAGACATGATATTATGCTGTATGATCACACTAAAACAATGTGAAGATGGTTCTGCATGTTGGGTAATGTCCGGTTATCATCATTTCGTAGGAAAAGAGGATTCAAAAGCAAACCATGTAGACATTGTACGATAACTGCAAGTCGTTTTGAGCTACAAGTCTCAAACTTCCTGTTTGCAAATACAATTTAATTATTGAAACAATCGTGCTAAGTGTAATCAGAACTTCTTCGAAACTCAGCATCCAAACACTACAGTAAGAATCCTGAAGTACAGAGTTAAAGGAGCCCCGGCCATATCCATCATTGCACCAACCCTCTTATTAAGACAGATTCCTCTCTGTGCAGTTCCACAAGGGCGAAATGTTTAAGTTCCAAACACCAAACGATGAACTCGTGATCAACCGTTTGATCAGAGAATAGCATCGGATTCTGGTTTGGCACTCCAAAATCCTAACTCTCCGTAAGGTAATGCTTGCTCCGGGGAGAGAGACGGACGAGGGATCAGGCGAACAGCGCAGTAGACTGAGAAGGGGCATGAAACCACCACCAGAGAAAGCGCCGGCGCCGGAGAATTGGCTTCCGAACGTGGCCATCTTCTCTGTTTCTTTTTTTGGTTTCGCAGAAAATCAGTAGTTTAGAGAAAGAGAAATAGAATTTGATTAATTTCCTTTATCGCGGCACGTGCACAGCACGCCCTTTCAAATTTCACCGCCAGTCCGCAAAACAGGAAAGTCCAGAAAACGAACCAACGGCTGTTTAATAAGACCCACGAACCAAGGCCGCATTGTGTTCCGTTGTTTGTCATCTCCTGAGAGAATTACAATTTCCCGTTCTGCACAATCCCCAGATTTCATCGATTCTTGGTTTCGAAGCAGATTGCTCTGTTCGCATGAGGGAATCGTTTCCATTGTTCGGTTAGTTCGATTCTCGGATTTTTCTTTTTGTTGTAGACCCTCTTTTTCTGTCTGTTTCTCGATATATTTCCTGGGCTTTTTCGTGATTGGATTTCAATATTACACGTGAAAATCCTCTTCAGTCCACTCTCGGTAGCAACGGCATGGAGGAGACAGTGTATTGCGGATATAATTTGAAGCTGAAGACAAGAAATCCTGATTTTTCTAGCTTGCCGACCGCTGTCTTCAACTTCTCGATCAAGTGGCACCATTTGCTAGTGTTTGTCGATCGACTAGGAGTGCCGATAAGTTTCCAAGACACTACACTGTCGGAGTTGAGTCAGTCATTTGAGATGCCGCTCTGCATCCTATCATGGCAATCCCTTTGCAAAACGCATATGGAGATAGTCCTCGATGCTTTGGGCGTTCATCACGGCTTTTGGGCTGCTATTATAAGAGCTATTCTGCGTACAGTGTTTCGGGCATCGGGTAATGGCCATGGGGGGTTCGACATGAACATAAATTTGGAATTGGCCACCAAAGATGAAGTCCAAATGGAAGACACTGAGGAAGCCTCGATTGGAGGATATGAGCCAGATCCTGATCAAGTCACACAGGGCATCTCCAGAAGCACCATTGAAAAACTCGAGCAAAAGAGCTACTTTGTCGGGAATGGTGACAGATGCTGTTCTATTTGTTTAGAGGAACTAGATGGGGAAAATAAAGTGATAAAGATACCGTGCTCGCACTTATTTCACTTCAGGTGCATCATCAAGTGGCTCAAGAGTAATAATTCATGTCCGCTATGTCGTAGCAAAGTAGAAATAGAAGATCCAGAGTAGTTAGTTTTTAGTTTGTAAGATTTTCTAATAAAAAATGACTTCTCTTCTTTTTTTTCCCGATAGATTCATTAATTAGCTGCGATTACTTTTGGACACTCAATGTAGTGCCCACTGCTAGAGCACCGAACGTCATCCCTGTCTAAAAACCAAGATTACTGTGATGTCCCAACAGAGACCAGAGTAATCTTTTCGATGAAACGAAGTTAACCAACCATCGGCAAAACTCAACCTGAAAACCAAGATTTACCTGCATGTTTAGCTCACTAATCTCCTAGAAACACAAGGTTGAATCTGGTCACAAGAAGAAAGAGTTAAAAAAAAAAAAAAAACGAAGGATGGCAGGACAAGACAGGACATCTGTAATTATTATAACATAACGAGTCACTCAAAATTTTCGCAGGACCATCCTGTCTCTCTCCAAAGTATATCAACACTAATACGCATTAATTACTCGATAGAGAAAATTACATATGACTGCTGGAAATGGAAAAACATAAATAGCAAGACATTATTTATGAATTGTGAGGATAGAGTCATGCTTGACAATTCTGTCTCCAATTTTCCATCACAAAGACTGTATTGATAACTTGACCATCTATTATTATTGATGTTGAACACGAACTGAAAACTGAATCCAATTATCTGGATAAGAAGAATAATAAATGTTGTCCATGAGATTCTAGACCTACCTTTAAACAGACCATAAATCAACAGATGGCCCTTTTTGGAACACTATTATGTTGAATTACGTATACAGTGAGTATATGAAGTGAGCCAAAATGTGTTGACAGTAGAGAGAGCAAGAGAGATCTGGGGCAGAAAAATAAAGCCGGTGGTGTTCAATAGATGGATTAACAAATGATTGTACCCTAATAAAGGTTTTCAACCAATCGATTGTATCTTAAGATATACCACTTGATTAATTGAATCTGCAAGTAAACTAACTTCAGATGCAGTCATGATATGCATTCATCATTAATTCAAAACGGGAAAGAAGACGAAAGGCAACATGCACTTGTATAATTGGATTTCATTGTTAGTCTTCACTAACTGAAACAAGAAACTTTTTCTTCTGCAGTCAAGACCGGAGGGCATGTTCCCATATGCCTCTCCGGTTTATATGTCGACCAACATATTCTTTCCCCTCACAAAAATAATTAGTTCCAGATGAGGAACATGGCGACAGATGAAAGGAAAAGACAAACATGAGATGACAAGACCATCATAACTGAAGACTTCTGTGTCCATAGTTAAGGACCTTTGCCCCTCCATTACCATGTGGTCTTCCAATAATTGCAGATGATGGAATCAGAAGGAACTGTGCAGATCAAGATCATGCGTAAGTCGGTACCTGTCACCCATCAAGAGAGTTGACACCTGAAAGGTTTACCCATATGAAGAGGCTTTGAGACAATTGTCGCAAGGATTAGAACCGTATTTACAGTCTTTCTGGTTCAAAGACTCGCCAAAGTGCGCAAGTAAGGTTTGCCGCCGACACTCATCCTGAAAATTTCACAAATTAGAGAGGAAACACACGTTTATCAATAAACTTTGCTCCATCTAGGCGTGTGAAATATGAGTTTAAGCCCAAAGGGTACATTATTATTTGAAAATGTTGCCAACAGACCGGTCTAATGATCCAGCACCCAGACTGGTTAATGCCAGACTAACACTAACAACAGTCAATAGAACAAAGTGGAAGGTGTAGACACAAAATGGAAGCATCACTTAGTTGAGATCATCAGAGAGAAGTTGAGAACACAAAGTGGATTACCTTGAGTTCACAATATTGCTGCATTTTCCTAGCTTGAGCCATTGCACTTTTAAAGATTTCAGTTTTACCTCCTCGACCACTCCTTAACATGCACACAACCCGGCTGAAATCCTTTTTGGCATATAGAGCAATGCACACTGCTGGTAGATTATCTCTTCCTGCCCTCCCTGATTCTTGGTAATAGCTTTCGATTGACTTGGACATTGTATTGTGGATGACAAAACGCTGACCACATGCCACAACAAAATATTTACTGAACCACCAAAGTTGAAAAATGATAAAAACATTATAAAAGGAGCACAAATTGGATCAGATTCATTTGCCACTTTTACAGTAAAGAAAAGAACTTTAACCTAGTTTAATTAATTTCAGCACAACAAAGTGCCATGCATGGAAGAAAGAATCTGACTTGATAAAAAACACATAATTCGCTAGTTGCAATCAATAGCCAAGAATGACAATTTACCAGGTCACTGGACCATGGAACCAGCAAAGTTTACTTCCAAGCACACTAATAAACCAATCAGTGAAACTAAAACTTTAAAAAAAAAAAAATGTAAATTAGTTGAGTATTTGCCAGCATGTCAGCTTGACTCTAAAACTAAAAATATGCAAAGGCTTAGAGTCCATTTCAACTTACAACATCAGGTTTGTCTATTCCCATTCCAAAAGCAATGCTTGCACATACAACTTGGACCTCTCCAGTATGCCATTTCTTTCAAAAAGCTACTATTTGATGGGCCGCTAATCCACATGATGGTACACCGTCTTTATACCACACTTATCATTCAAGTATTTTGCAATATCAACGCATTCACTCTTTGAGAGGCGATCCACTATGCCACACAAATTAGCAAAATGTTGCTTTAGCAGCTCTTCAAGCTGCTTCAGTGGTTCCATGGTCTTAAATAGCACCTCATATATTAGGTTTGGTCTGTCAAAGCTTGTCTAGAGAACAAGATCATGGGGGATCCTGAGAGCTTTTAGGATATCCTACAATGGATGTACATTTCAATCAGACCCGAATGATTTTTTCAACATAATTTGGAGGATAATGTGCAAGTTTCGTACCTCACGAACTGGCTGGGTGGCGGTTGCAGTTAAGGCCATCACTGGGACATATGGAAAGTTTTGCTTGAGACATCCCAGTCCCCTATAATCTGGACGAAAATCATGTCCCCACTGACTGCAATAGTGACAACCATGAAAGTAATGATCAATAAGATTTACTGATTTACAATCATTCAAATATAAAAGGAAAGCTCCAAACAGCGATATGTTCCTTTCATGAAATCGCACTGGCAGAGCAAGTCCAATAAAGACCTCATAAGAAATACAATCAATCAATGATCACATGCGTGAACTTTGGCTTGATATCTCAAGTTGTTAATGAATAATAAAAAAGTTAACAGAATATGTAGGGACACAAGAACCAGCTTAAAAAACCTAACTATTTTGCCAAACATGGACACCTTCAATTACATCCGAAAGTAATTTCTGTGGAGCTTAATTTAGTTGTGTGCATTGTGCTTACTATGATTAATGATGTGCCACTGACTTCTCCAAAACAAGGAACTAGATCATTTCCAGAATTAGTTATTTCGACATTGCATTCTGTTATACTAGAACTCCACAGAAGGTCTGGGGTTCAGAAGGTTCAGCATGACACTGACAACCTAATTAGGCCAGAAACACAAGATGCAAAAATGTTTGAAAAAAAGAGTTTGAGTGAGCATGTATAAAAGTTAACTTGCTTTTTTTTCTGGAACAAGGACAGTAGTTTTGCAGTGGCAACATCATAAATACTTTTTTCCATTTGATGTAACTCTAGCATGATCTTTGCTTCAGATACAAGGATGCCAAAAAGCATACCTCACACAATGTGCCTCATCGACAACAAAACCAGCTAGTTGTGCCTGCAATGTGTGATGGCCGAGTATCAAAAAGTTAAAAAGAAACTTTCAGAAAAAGTTACAGTATATCAGAATTAGTACCTTTCTATGCAAGCATTTCAATATCTCAAGAAATGATGGGTTCCCCACAATCCTTTCAGGAGTTACATACAATAGCTTGCACGATGGTTTATCTTTCCTGAAAAGGCAGGCAAATCAGTGGAGATTAATGACTTGACAATCCCAGCACTCAGCAAAAAAAAAGTTTAAGAAGTCCAATAGAAATCCCATTGGAACAAATGGAGCATAGCCCAACATTTTATGGCAGGACAAAGATTGTATGGTATGATATACTCCTCTCGGAAGGCTAAGATGCTAAAATTTATTTTCAAGGGAAACATCTTAGGCATGCATCTTTTCATTAACCACATAAAAAATATGCATCCTTTGCAACAAATGGAGCAAACCATTTGATGGGGGGATAATGATTGTATGGTAGGATAAACTTCAGGAGGAACACAGAGAGAGAGAGAGAGAGAGAGAGAGAGCGAGCTAAACCTTGCCTTAGTTCTTGGAGGACAGCTGCTGCCTGGGCAGCAGTTTGCTGAGAGTTCAAGAAAGTTGATGGAATTCCGTACTTGAGGGTTAGAGTAATTATTTGATCCTGGATGAGAGATAGCAGGGGAGATATAACAACTGTGACACCTGGTTTAAGAGTTGCTGGCAGCTGAAATGAAGGGTAAAAACATCAGAAGAGCAAATGAAGGGGTGAGGGAATAACTCTTTTATTCACCTTTAGCTGATCAGAAAGCACCAGTTGTCACTATTTGTCTCATAATTACTTCAGCCAGAAACATATATGAAATACTTCAAGACTAAACAGAGAACACTTCAGGATAATTTAACTTAATAAATTCAGATTAATATCTTCCTTCTTGATTCAGTGGATCCAATATTTTGCATGCTCCCAAGATCCATCTTTTATGAAAAAAGGACATCCATTTCAAACCAATTATGGAAATGATCACCCCTAGTTGAGATGATGACATAGCACATACCTGCATAGGAAATATAGACATCTACAATCTGAATTTGGTGCAATTAATTTGAAAACTTATTCCTCTTTGACTTAATAACCCATTTTGAATTAGACCTGAAATATGACTAACAACAACACTTACATGCAAAAACAAGATAAATTTTCCAGTAAGTAATTCAAAGGTCCTAGAAGCATAGCAGACCTCAAATTCTAGAAATTACAGAATGGACAAATGGGCGAAGGCAGAACGAGAATGTCCTGTATTTCCTTCTTCTCCAACTGAGTCCAATCCCGTACATTTGAACACAAGGTTATGTACCTGAATCACTTCCTATCGCTTCACTTGCATTAGGAAAACATTTTCTTCCTTAAGTTTAAGCACAAACTTCTCAACGGTGCTACCAAAGCAGATTTTCAAGATCATTTAATAGCTTGAATTTCAATATACGTGTCTACCCATCTAGTACATAATTGGCAGAACCATTTGGCAGAGTGCACAGGGCTTGTGCTCTAAACATTGTCTCCACACATACTTCTACACTCTATCATTACACAGATGAAATAATGCTAACATTCACTAACCTGGTAACATAAACTTTTACCACCTCCAGTGGGCATGAGAATGAAGCAATCTTGCTTGGCTACAGAAGCTTTACAAGCCTGATGCTGCATTGGTCGAAATGCCTTGTTTCCGAATATTACAACATTTGCCAATTCTATGTCATCCAAGGCTTGCAATTCCTCAAAACTCAGAATTCCTTGTTTGCATGTCAAAATCCGAGAGCAACGTCTTTTATTTGAAACTGATGATATTGAACCATGAGTGACAGTGCTCTTACAGTCCTTCAACACAAATAAGCCTCTTCAGCACCATAAATAGTTTCTGACGTGGAATGAAGGAAAATGGAAATTGTGCACAAAGAAATCCCAAGCCCTCATTTTGCGAAACACGCCTATCAAAGATGCTGGATGCTAAATTCAACACTTGGATGATGTACCATACTCTCATAATATTTGAGAAATATAGGTATTATTGCATATCAAAAACAAAAATGAACTGTTCTTATTGACCAAATAGTTGTCATATAAGTCATTTTAGATCTTATAGACTGTGGAAGTAACTGGCAAGTTAGGAGTGTCTATTATACATTTGATCGGATGAGAGCCCTCACAGGCAATTTACTGTCTTAGAGAGATTTCCGTGTGAAGTATCTATACGCATGAGTTTGCAACACAAGCTCACCTCTTTCCAATACGGAGTCAAGTTTCAGTTCGATTATCATTCTGACATTCTGGAGTTTTTGCCTGTCTCTGATCGGCTTCCACCGACTCAATAACTTCTTTGATGAATTGTGTTAAGCATGAGTAGTTGGTACAGATTGGGAATATATATTGTCCTTGTAGGTGCATACTGAAGCACCATCCCATGTTCTAATCATGTTAAACTGTCAATAACCCCCGTCAGGTCGTCTCCTTTTAAGATAGTTTGCTGACCTTTTTTCTAACCCCTGCAGCTTTCTATAATCCTTGAGAATGTCATGAAATAGCTTGCAATTCCTTCTACAGAGAGATGGTTTCTCTTTGAATATACATCTTTTGACCAAACACAGGCATCATCTATCTACCATTCACTTGATGTTTAATATTTATAAGTTGATTTACTAATCTGAAAAGTATTTCTTCGAAGCATACCACACATCTACACAGGCACCTAAACTCTTTAGATCATTGTGCAGCAACAATCTCTAGTTGCCTAATTTCCCTCTCCACTCATAATTAAGAGAAGCATTGCAGCAGCACTTAAATATTATGAATCGTACTTTCATCTAACAGGCTAAGTATTTAGATGCCAATCAAAAACCAAGACAATCTGTTCTCAATTCTTCTCATTTTCCTTGTTGACCCCAATATACCTCAGCAACAAAAATATATAAAAATACAGGTGCAGAATCATTGTCAAAAGAAAAAAAGGTCATGCAGAGATCTGCCAACTTTTTATCAACCTCCTAAACAACTGGACCATTGTGGCCAGGCTCATGGGATTTGCCCGGTAGCTATCGTGTCTTCTTCAGGTGCCTATAGTTTCTTCACCGAATGGGCAACCGTGTACAATACTGAGACATTCTTTAAGCCACGCGTTTGGTCCAAGCAATTACACGGTCCAATCCCAAGACAAATCTAGGTCCATGAATCAAAAACTTAAGCCACAAACAAAACAACTATCAACCAAATTAGTTTTGGGCATGGGAAAAAACATGCCAGGCCACCCTGCTTTTCTTTCTTTTTCTTAATCCCTTCAAAACTGGTTAGGGCAGAAAGGAGTGAGACAACTTCTCAGTTTTCAGAAGCATACCATTGATTCTAAAGATCGTCTGGCCAGAAGTTGAGTGGACGAATTGGTTCGAGCACTGCCAAATGTATCATCTTCGTCTTCACTTTCAGTAGAAGAATCCACCTCAAGAAATGTTTGATTTTTCTTAGGTTGTGGAGAATCCTCTATAATATTAACATCATGCACAACATTGCATCCGCCGTCATTAGGGACATCTTGGCCAAACATATCAGTCAAAACTCCACAAGCTTCTGATTCCGCAGCTTGCAAATCATCCCAATCCTCAGTGTCTTGCATAGTTTCGGCAAGTTCTGCTAGAAAATCATCGCCACAGTGCTCCACAGTGATAAACTCTCGACCTTCGTCACCTTAAGAAAACCAAAAGAAGATAGAGATGATTTTACGAGTTCCAGGACAAAAAGAGAGAGAGAGAAAGAGAGAGAGAGAGATTAAATAAATACAATCTACAATATGTAATCTGCAGTTAGTACAGTGACACACCATACTTAATTCATAGTCAAGACACCATATGTAAATTCGCGTTCAGTTCAGAAATAAGTCGGACATTTCACCAGTCAATAAGACTACTCCACAAAACCCACAGAGAAATAAGGATGTGATTAACGCTCAGTGAACTACATTTAATCAGCTCCTCCAGTCCATTCAAATCCGAAAGGTCGACTACTCCATAGCCACCCTCAGAATGAAAACCTAACCGCAATAAATCTCCTTCTCGACGACAGCACAATCAATCGATCCACAAATTATCCACGCAACACAAGTGACCGCGACATTCCCTAATCACCAGATACCACGCGATTCGGCTAATAACCAGGAAAAACCACCATCCGAAGCAACCTCGACGCATCAAACCGGAACCGCACCAGACATCTCGCTCGTAAGCAAGACCACTACCAAAGCGGACTACTCCCCAGCCATCATAGTCGTGGTGGACGATCAAACACCTACATGACCTATGCAGCGCTAATCGGCATGAAAGAAATCGGGCGCGACGAAGTAAGCGATTGGAGTTACCGTAGAGGGAAACGAGACGGTCCAAGCAGTTGCTGGCGGACTGCTCGTCGAAGCCGAACTCGAGAGCCAAGCTCAGCAACCGAGCTCTCTCCACCTCCTGCGAGCCCCGATCCGCCATGGAATCTCCACCCGCTCGGAGCGATTCGATCGATCGATCGATGATGCAAGAGCCGGAGTCGAACCGAATCGAATCAAATCGAATCGCTGTTCTCGAGAGAGAGCGCGCGCGCTCGAAGGGATCTCGTTCGAAAGACCTTGATGGCGATGGCGGAATTTGATGTTTTTCTTTTCCCTTTTTGAATGCTGGAGGGAGAGGACGGCGGGAGAGAGATTGGAGCCATTTTTCTTTCTAATTCTTCTTGACAATTCCCGTTTTCCGCCCCTGAAGTTTGTTTTGAGTTCTATTTTGGCCACCCTCGGGAGTCGTCTTGGTTTCGTTTGACGCCCTTAGGAAGTTGGGGCTTGTTTGGTGGGAAGAAATAGGGAAAAGATATATATACATCAATTGTGCCTCTTTGCAAAATTCGAAACAGAAAATAATTATTTTAAGTTTAAAAAAATCATTAAATCATTATGTATGATTGATTCTACACATCAATATCTACATAATGTGAAGAACTTTTTGACGTTTCACATTAAAAAAGCCAAGATAGAATCGCAAAATTTGTTATAAAAAAAAAAACTATTCTAAATATTGACATCGATTGAGTATTTTAAGAAACTAGAGACCGCATCATTAGCAAAAAAAAAAAAAAAATCTGAACAAAAGGTTATTGGGTTAAAATTGATTTTTATCTGATTTGGTGAGAGCCTTCTTGACTTCATCCTCGTTGTAATATTTTTACCTTTATTTATGTATACCTTCCACTAGAATATCAAATAATTTGGAAAGATAGGTTTCCAACAGTACTATACTGTTTGGTGACAAAGGAAACACTGCTTCCTTGTGAGGATGGAGTCATCGAGTAATCGATCGAATGGTTCCTATTTGCAAAAATTCAAGTTTAAAACAAGAATTGTGCTTAAGAACCTAATGATGGCCCACATTACAAATTCACATAATCGAAGAGTCAATTTGCAAAATCATGGGAAATTGAGGGCATTAGAGTGAAATTGGTATGGTAAGGATCCTAGAACTGATCGCGAGAGATCCAAAACTGGCCAGCAAGGGGTCAACTCGACTTGCCCTGCTAGCAGCCGGTAGGATCAGTTGAATCGATTCACGTCGATTTGATCGGTTCTTGACTATTCTTGATTGGTTCTGGCCGAATCTTATTGTTTTACGCCTTTGTGGCTTTTGTGGGTTTAAAATTTATGCAATTTGATCCCTGAATGACCAAATTGAAGAGAAAACTTGCCCAATATGAGGAGAAATTGTTTGATTTTGATTCAATTAAGTCAATTAATCATAAATGTAATATATGGACCCACTGTTGACTTAATTGAGCAATTATCATGAAAAACAATACACCAAAACCATGGCTAAAAGCGCAAACTAATTGAAATGTCATGCGTCAAATAGTTTTTCTTGTGAGGCCTCAATTGTCTAGACGCATAGGCCACCACTCTTCCATGCTTCATCAAGACATAGCCTAGTCCCTAATATTAAGCGTCACTATAGACCTCATAACCTCCAAGATCATATTGTACCATCAATACTGGGGCAGTAGTCAACTTGTGCTTGAGCTCCTGAAAACTCTTCTCACACTTATTTGTCCATTTGAACTTTACTTTTTTCTTTAGCAATTGTGTCAGGAGCCTAGCTATTCTAGAGTATCTTTTCACGAATTGCTCGTAATAGCCAGCCAATCCCAGAAAACTATGAACTTCAATCACCGTTGTTAGTCTTGGCCAATTCATGATTGCCTCAATCTTTATTGGGTCCACTGAAATTCCTTCGCCGGATATTATGTGACCAAGAAAAGCTACCCGACCTAGAACTCACACTTACTAAACTTAGCGTAAAATGCGTTTTCTTAGGGGGTCAGCAATACTATCCTCAAATATTGTTCATGCTCTTTTCGGCTCTTCGAGTATATTAGTATGTCGTCAATGAATATTATGGCGAATTGATCCAAGTACACTTTGAATACTCAGTTAATTAAGTCCATAAAAGGGAGAAGAACACCTAGAGTGCCAAATTTGGCACGAGGGGACACTTGAATACCAAAAGTTTGGAAAAATACATTTAAGTGCCAAAATCGGAGTAAAATGGATCAATTAAGTGCTGACGGCGAAAAAAATCAAGTCAAAAAACTGATATAGTATTTTTCTTGGTGAGACAAGTGCAAAATAATGACGTGGCTATATAAGCCAAAAACGGTGTCGTTTTGCCTCGGATTTCAATTTTACTATAAATATTAATTAAATTAAATTTAAAACTAAATTTGTAATAATAAAATTTAAAACGGGGGGGAGGAGTTGCAGAACAACAAGGGTTGGGCAAGCCCTCGCTGACGCTTCCCCATTGTTGCCGGGATGGGCTAGTGACGGTGGGAAGAGGGTCAGCTAGGGTCATCAGGCCCTTGGCAAGGGCCTACAAGCCCCTTACCTAGATTTGAGGTGAGGATCGCGACCTTCCCCCAGTTTTGACAATGACCATTGCCCCAAATTCGGCAAGGGTGCTCAATTAGGCTAAAGGCTAACGACCCGCCCAAATCTAGGGGGGGTTGCCGGCCCCTAGCCCTCGTTGCTAATGACCCCGACTAACCCTTCCTAGCAACGGTAGGGCAGCGGCAATGAGGGCTTGCACAGCCCTCGCCGTTTTGCAACTCCTCCCCCCTTTTTAAATTTAGTTTTATAATTTAATTTAATCAATATTTATATTAAAATTCAAATAAGAAGCAAAATGATGTTGTTTTACCTCTATTTTGCTGACTCGGCTGTTTGGTGAACTATATAATAAAAATTATCATGTAGGATTTCCTGCCAAGGTTGTCGGACTTAGCACTCAAGTGTCTCATTTTCAAAGAAAGTGACACTTATGTGTACCTTTTATAACTTTGGACACTTAAGTAGCCCTCGTGCCATGTTTTGGTTAACCTAAATGACATCGCCATAAACTCATAGCGGCCATATTGCGTTCGAAATGTTGTCTTTGGGATATCTTCCTTATTGATTCTCCGCTGATGCTAGCCTATCCTTAGGTCTATTTTGGAGAATACCAAAGCTCCTTGAAGTTGATCAAACAAGTCGTCGATCCTTGGTAGTGGATACTTGTTCTTGATTGTCGCTTGATTGAGTTGTCGGTAGTTGATGCATTGGCACAATGACCCATCCTTCTTCTTCATGAACAGGACCTATGCTCCCCATGGCAATGCACTAGGGCAAATGAATCCCTTATCGAGTAGCTCTTGCATATGCACCTTCAATTCCTTCAATTCTGACAATGCCATTCGATAAGATGCCTTGGAGATTGATTCCATTCTAGGGGTTAACTCAATGACAAATTACATTTCCTTTTCCGGAGGCAATCTTGGTAATTCCTTCAGAAAAATGTCTGCGAAGTTTCGAGGCATTGTGATATCTTCCAACTTTGATTCTTTCATTGTCACATCCATCACCTTTGCCAGATAGCTTTGGCAACTCTCTTTTAGTAGTCATGGTACCTCGAGTAATGTAAATAAGAGTATCAAGGGTCCTCTCCTGTTCCCTATGAACTCGTAGTGAGAACGACCAAATAGGTTGAATTTTATTACCTTACTATAGCAGTCCACCATGGCTCATTGCTTCTTGAGCCAATCCATTCAAATAATGACATCAAAATCATACATGACCAAAATAGCTAGGTTTATCAATTCCTTCTGACTACTGACAACAATCTTGCACTTTCAACAGCCTAAGACAAGTAACACCATATCCTTCATAGGGTGGAAATTCTAAGTACCATTTCCAATGGTTTCAATTCTAATCTAGCTAATCTAACAAACTGCTTTGATACAAGCGAATATGTAGCTCTCATATCAAACAACACATAAGTAGCATGCTAGTGTAAGGAGGTTGTATTTGTGATTACAACTTAGAGTCCTTCGCATCCTCTCTAGTCACCGCATACACTCTTCCTTAAGTTGGGGATTGGTCAAGATTGTTCTGCGGTGTAGTCCCAGTTTGTAGTCCCATGTGCAGTTGTTGGGGTTGTATCTCAACTGGTCGATGCAAGCAATTTCACACCTAATGGTTGTGCTGGCCACACTTGAATCACGCTCCAATTTGGCCAGGCACGATGTTGTCTCGTGTTGCCTACCATAGAATTGGCACTTGCTATTAAGATTATGTGATGGCTTCCCAATACCATTTTTCTTGTTGGGAGGGATGGAGTGCTTTCCTCCTATTATTGGCTTCTTTCCAAACTAATGGTGGTCTTGATTAAAGGCATATCGCAATCAAAGTGCAACTATTCGTTCAACACATCCCTTTCAATCAACTAGACGTTTTCATATAACTCGTTGTAGTCTTTAAAGTTTAAGGGTGCCAACTAGCTACGGATTTCTAGCTTTAGGCCATCTCGGAATCTCGTCGCTCTATCTACCAGGTCCTCGATCATCTTGGTTAGTACTTTGACAGCTTAGTGAACTCGGCTTTGTATGGACAGACGATTCTGGTAGAGTCATAGAAATTCTGCCATCTTTTGTTCTTGAGCGCACTCAGAAAAGTGCTTTCTGTTGAACGCTTCAACGAAGACTCCCTATGTTGGGTCTGTGCCTTTAGAAAAGACCCTTCCTCAAATGGCTTCCCACGAGTCACTGGCATTACCTTAAAGTTGGTACACAGTCAATATCACATTGTCCTCCTTAGTGCACCTCAATAATGCAAGGTCTTCTGTATCTCCTTGACCCATGAGGTTGCAACCTTAAGATCACTTTTCGTGGTGAATTGCGGCAACTTCAGCTCTCTAAACTGCTCCATTAGTTTATGAATCCGTCGGTTGCCATTCTTGTCTTTAGCCAACGAGGCATCATTATGAGCAACAGCAACGGTAGTAGCAGTAGCCTAATTATACGCCTATTATCCCATTATATTTCTAATCGCCTCTAAGGCCTATAGAATCCATCTATTTGGGATTCCCTTGTGCCTTTCCTCTAGCACTTGTTTAGCCCGGAGCTGCCCTTCCTCTAGGCATTCTCGGGTCCAGGTTATTCATCTTTTAGAGTTATAAAGAGAGTTGGTTCTACAATCCCAACAACTCGGTTAGGAATTCAGAACCATAATTCAGCAAAACAATCAACAATCACAAGCATGGGGTGTTTTCCTAACTAACTATTCCAAAGTCTCAGCACACCTTATCACTCTAGGTAATGACCAAGCTTTGATACCAAGAAGACACAAGATGTCATAACACTTGGACACATGAAGTTTCCTTTGTTCATTTAATTGCAACATCCTAGGAGGCATCACCAACCCATTTATTTTATCTTTCAATTAAACACAAGCGGAAATGGAATTAACTCCACTCATTCATACACATCAATAGGGATAGCAAAGAAAACACATCAACAAACACTTTTATACATATATTCGTATATACATTAACTTAGTACATCGGAAGTTCAGTAGTTACACATCCACAACGATGTGTTGGGGGTTAGCCTAGCTCCTCTATCCTACGAGAGCAACCTCAAACCTCCCTTACGTGCCTAGTAACCCACAAAAGTACCATGGCTCGAGCTTGGGATCGGGCTCTAAGTCCGACTCTCTTAATGACAAAGTCATCCATCCTAGATGGCACCCCCAAATCCCCCACCAAGTGGTCTATCAAAATCCCATAGAGGGCCGAAGAACTTCCCTTTGAACCATACGCACCACGCCCCGGATCAGTGAGGTACCAAGTTCGTCAGCCCCACATGCACCCAGATGGTGGTCATATACTTCTCGTACATGATGTCAGTCCCCTCTATCAAAAGGGGGTCACTTTGGGTGTCCTGATCTACTAGCACCCCAAATCACACGTGGCAGAATGGACTACTCATGATTAAGGCCTGAAAATTTTAAATCACAATGGGTGAGAAAAACTCAGTAAGTAAACTCCTTAAATCTCGTGTAGGAGAGTACTTCGCCTTAGAGACTTATATTGTAGATGGCATATCAATAGCAAAACCTTTACTCTACATCATCTATAAGCATGAAATGAGCAACTCACCATATAACGCCCTAAAAACGTAACTAATAATTACATAAATAATTATCTACGTGAATCCACAATTCTAGTTGGCACATGACAAATACGACTAATAATCCAAACAAAATATGTACAATGTATCCACAAGAGTCCAAATTATTATGATCTCTCACGGCCACAATCGACACTCGTGTTGGTGGTCTTCTGGTGTTATCGAGCATCATCTTACCCTATCAGGCATGACAATGTCTCAACCTCACTTGAAGATGACATTCAATTAAGAGCATCACTCCAAAATCCATCTACGAACGACATCTAGACCTCCACCGGGCATCCGAAATCCATTAGGTATTGTCCCTCATGTTCATGTGAATACGGAACCATTTATGTGATCACACGAGCATACCAACCACTCAAGCCAATTTTTATCTTTCAATTTAACCAATGCAAGAGTATTTAGTGCTCACATGTTATACACTAGCAATTTTTACGCACCAAAATGCCATAAAATAATCCCAGATGATCACCCATTGATTAATTACTCACCAAAATAAGCATACGAAAACCTCCTAGCAATCACGCCTCAATTCTACACAATATCACACCAGGGATTTACTTCAAAATAACTTGTCACTTTTCAAAATAAGATATCACAAGCACTTATGACTTTCAAGATAAGCTATCACAAACGCTTATCACTATCTAAGATAAGCTATCGCAATCACTTATCACTATTTAAGATAAGTTATCACAAGTATTTACTACTAGTTAAGATAAGCTATCACAAGCACTTATCACTATTGAAGATAAGCTATTGCTAGCACTTATCATGTATCAAGATAAGCTAACACTCTTACTTATCACTTATCAAGATAAGCTATTACCCTTACTTATTATTTATCAAGATTAGCTATCACCCTTACTTATCTCTTATCAAGACAAGTTATCACCTAATTCACCTATCTTTTAATCTAATTATCATTAATCTTAATCCTAACCCTAATCCCAAGCATAACTACCATCCTAATCAAGGTTTAGGAAGTCACTCATGGGACTGGCTTCTAAACTTTGATGGTGAGCGGCAACGACAACAACACGCGGCTCACGATGGTGGATAGTGAAAACGGTGGTTAGGGCGCATGGTAAGGGAATGGTGGTGATGGTATCATGGCGTAGTGGCAAACAGCCTTGGGTGGTGGTGGCATGTCACAGTGGTGGATGGCAACGGCAACAACGATTCACGGCCTTAGGTGGTGGCGCGTCATGGCTCGGCAACAAATGACTAGCAAAGTACGGGGACGGCGATGAGGCGGCAACGACAACTACAACGGTGGATGGTGGGAGTGACCGAGGAAGAAAGAGAGGGGGAGAGAGAGATGGTGTGAGGGATAGAGAGTGTGAGAGTCGACAGAGAGAAATTTGGGTGGGGGGTTTAGTGGTGAGAGAGAGAAGAGGGAGAGAATGAGAGAAATGAGTGAGAGGATGGGGACTTCTCTTTCAAGTTTTAATTTCAAGCATTAATGAACTTGGTACAAAGTTTCTCGAATCGCTCTTGGCCAAGTCCTTCGAATGGCCACAAATTATTCTTGCAATCTTTCTACCCAATCTTCAATTAATGCAAGATTTCAAACACGTGCTATAATTGGAAATGAACTAGGAAAGCTAACTTGGTTGGTCTCTTGCCTTTCTTCTTCAAATGGGCAGCCACCCTCTCTTTGAAGACAACAATTTTGTCTCATTAGGCCAATAAGCTTCTAGAAGGGGCAACTTACAAATTTAATTAGACTACAGTGTAAAACACTATTCATGCACATGGGTAAATTAATGTGCAAGCTTCCAAAAGAACAAGTGTGGGCTTAAATGGCTTTGGTGGGCCCTCTTGGCCGTCCATGGTGGGCGTGAGGCCCATTGGCTAGCCTAGGGCTTGGGCCCTCATGGCTCCTCGTTCGCAACCCATTTTCACTTTTTGATGTGAATCGTTGCGGAAGGATCATTCTACGAAGGCCCAGATGGTGCGAATTGCAAACATCGACCTCCAATCAAACCTGTGATTGGCAACCTCAGTATGAACGTGACCTGTTGACGAACATGTGTCAACCAACCAACGTTATAGACGCCACGAGTGAAAGAATTCGCTATCTCGCTCGATAAGTCGAAGAGAATCTTGATTAGGTCAAGTCCTCAAAAGAACAGTAAAAAGAGAACCTCTCAATTCTTTTCCTCAAAAATAAAATATATCTCCTCAAAGAAATTTGGCAAATCCTTTATATAGGCTGCCACACAAACCCTAAAAACCAACCCTAAAAATCTAATGCGTTATATTCTAAAATATTCCTATTTTAGAATATTCTTAAACAAGAATATATATATATATATATATATAAATTGACTTGGTCAATTATTTGGTGACAAGATAATTAAATTGCACCAAGATTTCCAAGATTCTTCAAGATTTGATCCAAGGTCATCTTCACGCCAAAGATCACGAACCATGACGCCAACAGCTTGCTTGAATTGTTTGGCCCGCGCTCGAGTAATCGAACCAGTAGAAATAGACAATGGGTCCCTAGCACCTCCTCCTCGATATAACTCGATGTCCACATCACTTTTCCCAAAATTTACGGTCCACCGACGTAAAATTGAATTTTTATCCTAAGATGACCATCCTTTGCTTTTCCATTATTCATTGGTTACTGTCGTAATTCTACTCCTTAGATAGGAGTCGGATTGAGGATGTCCCATAATGGTATTGTGCGAGAATTTTAATTATAGTTTCAGTGAGTTAGGGCATTCTCTTCCATGAGGAAATTGTGGAATTTCTCATTGATAGAACTTCGAGCTGCTCTCATCAAAATACTGACATAAGCATCATTTTGCGATACAAAGTCGGGCAACATCACGACCTCGAAGCGTCCTATATCAATTTTCCTCTACAATCAAACAAATAATGACAATCAGGGAAGAGACCATATAATTGTTGGTGCACAGAATCTTCATAGTCATAGCAATGAGTTGTTACAGAATCTCAAAAATATAATGCTGAATGCTGAATGCCATTTTTTTTTTTTGTTTTTTTCGCAAATGCCATCTTGTTAACTAGCATATTAAAAATTTAAACGAAACAAAAGGAGAATTTCCAGTGTTTTCACACAACTTTTCCAAATCCACGACTGCTCCTCAATGTCGTCTTCTTCGATCAAGCCCGGAACCACAAATTCCAGACCATAGCACCTCCCTATCATAGTCGGCCGAACACACGCATTTACTGGACTGATGTTGCTGGCGCAGAACCAACGGCCACCATTGGCCATCGGCCACTCTCGAACACAAATACAATGATGCCCATCATAACAAAACAAAACCATAAAAAAATCCAATCAAACATCATAAGGAACTAGCATTCACTAGAAATCTTCATTTTATTTCTTCACAAATCTCCATTTTATAGCCCTTTCCTCCAAGAATTGACTTGTCCGAACGATGGTCCCTTTCTATCCTCCCACTCTGCGCTGACTTGTTGCTCTAAGCTCTTCAACTTAACTGACCACCTTGAGTTGTCAAATCAGCCGAAGCTTCCTTTCTGTCAGTCCTTGGAGCGTCGGTCGGTCCTCCACCTCAATAGCAGTCCCTCAGGTGCCCTGCCTTGCACGGTCGAGCGAGGAGGAAGAAGAGAGGGGAAAGAGATGAGTGCGGGCTAGGCCGATGAGGGAAGGAAGTGGGCTGGCCCAAGCCAGGGGGAAGGGGGGGAAGGGAAACAAAGGGAGGCCGGAGTCAGGCCGACCCTCTCCTTGGTTGCTATTTTTATTTTTTATTTTTTAGTTAATTATTGTTTAATTTTTTATTTTTTTACGAAATTAATAAATTTTAGCACCATTGATGCAAATTATCCTAATTCCTACATGCTGTGTAATTTAATGAAAATTCTTTTTGTTTAGAGGCTAAAAATTAATCCGCAATTTTCTATGTAATTTAACCACAACTAACTAAGTAAAATATAGGTGTTAACAATCGCAAGTCATTCTATACGGTCTAACATAGTCTGATGATAATGAGCACAACTTGATTTCATGTAATAGATTGTCATGATATTAAGTCCCAGAAGGTGCTGGTCACTTGCGCATTTGATTGCAACGTTGATCACAACAAAAATAACCGTTTATAAGTGTGCATATGTAAACATACACAAAAGTCATGTAACTTTTCTATGATGACTTTGTAACCAACTTACATAGTCTAAGGTAGCTATATAACTTTTCTACTACACAAGTCATATTTGTCACTACTCATTTTGTAGCTGATTGATTCCGTAATAAGTTAATTTTTTGACTAGTAATTGTAAGAGTTTTCCTAATGTGGACTACATTAATTGATATTGTAATTTACTGTTTTTACGGTTACCGTAAAACAGGGCTGGTCTAAGGTGAGATAGAAGGTTTCTTAATTAGTCTAATATGGGGCTGGCTAGTGTGGGCCGAGTTGAGCCTGGCCTGTAATGAGAGGGCATGGCTGGAAACTCTATAAATAGTGCTCAAGTCTCTCCTCTAACCCTAATTCTCACATGTATCCTCACCTAAGGGGCGTTTACCTAACGCTAAACGTGAGGGGGGCCGCCTCATTGAGCCAGTGATACGGAGGGCAATAGAGGAGAATGACTTGATGCGTGGATCCCCTTAATATATGTGGGTAATCCTTTTTCTGCTTCCGCTTTACATTCGATGGATCCCAAAACAGGTGCGTTAATCTTTCTACTCAATTTATGCATGTTCTTGTTATGGTTATGGAGATCTTGGGGTTGCACAATTTGCGTCCAACATGTGGTATCAGAGCAACCATAACCCTAGAACTTGAACGCATAAAGGTTTTGCCATAATTTGTACGGATTAGCCTTAATTAGTACGGATCTTGCCATAGTTTGTGATTTTCGAGACTTTTTATTCAATAAAAATTAAATTAAATCACAAATTCGGACTGGGCTTGACGAGATGAGCAAGAGGGTAGGTGGCGAGTCGCCGGAGGAGGACGCACGCGCCACCACGCGCTGCGCGTGTGCGCCACGCGCCGCGCACTCAGGCGGCGCGTGTGGGCGCGTGGAGGCTCCGATCGGCGCGTGGCTGGCGGCGTTGGACTCGTATGGTGATTTCCTATCTTGTGGTATATTTATTTTATATGTTTGATAATTTTATGGATGTGAAAATACATACAAAACCCTAAAAACGTGAATTTTTAGTGTATTTTTCGCGTATTTTTCTTGTATTTTCTTTGATTTTGGAAATACAGGTGATGGGTTATTAATATGTTATCACATAATAAAAGGTGTGATTCATCAATAAAAATCAAACTTTATTGTGAATTGAAGCTGGCTTAATGCGATACAATTCATATAAAATTGTATTTGAGCTATGTATTGAGCTGATAAGAAACAATAAAGATTATGAAACTTTTGTTACTCAAGTATACTCCTTTACACATTGGTAATCTTTGAATGATAAACGATTTAAGGACTCGTGACCAAATTGATGTACTGATTAACACATCTGCTGAATGTGGATAATGCATGTCAATTAAATTACTGCATATTGTACATGAACTCATCTAGTCACTTGTTAATGTCTATCAAGTTGAATATTTTTTATGGTAAGGGAGTATGGCAATATTTATGCAGAGCAATAGTATCTACTGTTGAATTTTTAGATATTTGCTTCTTTGATTTGACTCAATTAATAGGCCACTGGTTGATTACAATGATAATTTGTTACTTAAAAAATTAGCTAATAAATCAGTTGTTGGCCTTAGAGTCATGTTTTGCCATATGAAACTCATGAGTAATAGTTGATTAGTTATCAAGCTTGTCAATATGGAGTACCTTGTATTGCTATTGATGTTGACTTGTGAGGGATCCTTGGGATCGGCATTTTATTTAATGTTGTTTTAGTAATCAATAATCAGGGTGCACAAGAGATGTTTTATTCTCTGTTATGAGAAGTTTCTTGTGTTACTGTGATCAATGATCTCATTGGAATTTGTCTTTCATGTTCGCTATATATATATATATATATATATATATATATATGATTAAATTTTTTTTATTAATGAATAAAGCAATGTAATTAGCATGATATGTGATTTTGGTGATATGATGCCCCTATCACTAAAGTTAAAATCACATATATATAGTGTATGTGAGGAGTAAAGCTTATATCCCTGGTATGAGAGAATTTCAATGATTCAATTGAGTAGTGACCGCCAAAGTGGCACGATTGATTGGGTTTGAGAAATTTCGGTCTCGTATGATGATTGGGATGTCTCCTGGTCTAATGCGTAATCATACTCCCAAAGGAGGTGATTGTGTATTAGTTCATGGAAGGATACATGATAGTATGGTGGAGGAGTGACTGATTCTAGTGATTCATATGCCCAAAGGTGATGAATTCACGAAGAATTGGTACATATTCTCATAACCCTTATCATGTGGGGAGTGTACAATTGCATGTCATGTATTCTGCCCAAAGGTGATTATGTGATTTTGCATGCAACTCTTTGGATGTGTACTTGTACATCAAGTTACACAATGCTCACATGATGCTAATTATATACTGCTTGTTTTTCAGTCATCTTTTCTGTAAATTGTAATTCCGTCATCATTGAGGTTTTTTACTGCTTCAAATTTTAAGTTGTGGACATATGATTTGTTGCTTGAGAAAAGAGCAATTGAATTTGCTTATTATCCATGAAGCGTTCCATTCTGGAACACTTGAAAAGAGGTTTGCCTGCGGACTGCACTGTTATAAGATGATGGAAGCCTTAGTTGCTTGAAATTATGTCTTATTTTATATTGAAATTAGGACACATCTACAAAAATTGTGTTTAAGTACTAATGACATATACATCTCGTATATGATTAAAAGGTTGTTAGGTTTAACAATGGCAATGAGTATTTTGGCAAGTATGACAATGCGAAATAACTTAAAGGGTCATTTGTCAAATACTTGGTAGATTCTAGGGTGGTAATTTAATTACTATACCTAAAAATTTTGACAAAAAGATTTGGGCGAAAGGCATAAATGCACCATATTGAACATGGTGATGAGTATGATTAGTAAGACTAATTTATCTGGTCTTTTGTGGGCTGATATTATGAAAGCAATTTTTTCATATACAAAAGGGGTATTGATTTTATGACCCTAAAGAAGGTACAAGAATTATGGAATCATATACTCTAAAGTTTCTAAATATTGACGTAATTGTAGAGGATAACTGCTCTCAGATTATTAAAGATAATAGTATGATGGAGGTTACTATGGTTTTGTCTTTACCTATACAGATAATTATAGAATCTCCTGTACCATAAACTAAACTTGTTGAGGTTCAAGGTACTATTCTTGATATAGTTTATAATGAAATTTCTTAAATCTCTCAAGTGCAGAATGAAATTGTTGCAGCTTTATTAAGGAGATTTGTTAAGGAAAGACGATCAGTTATACCATCAGACTATATAGTCTATTTGTGAGAGCATGATTACAATATCCACTATATGGTTAATGTAATGACATATTTATAAATGTCATTTCTTATTCTCAATTAAGTATGTGATTAGATGCCATAAAAGGCGATATACAATCTATGAAACATGTTAGGAAATTTACTGACTTGTCTAAAGATCACAAGTTTATTAGTTGCAAATTGGCGTACAAAACTAAAAGAATTTCAAACAAAGATTGTGGAATTTAAAGCTAAATTTGTAACTAACGTTTTAACTCTGAAAGAGGGGTGAATTGTTTATAGTGAAGAAATAATTATTTCTTTAAATGTTCTTTCAGAGTGAACGTGGCATTAATAATTTATTTTGATATAAAGTTACGTCAAATAGATACAAAATCTATATCGTACAACTGGATGATTTTGCAGCAGATTCAAGTAAACTTGTGTGTAGACTGAAAAGTTCTAATTCATGGTCTTAAGCAAGTTTCTAGACAATATTATTAAAGTTTCATAGTGTTGTTATTTTGTTCAATTGGGAACAAAGTAATTCAATATACTGCAAGGTCAGTGGGAGGAAATTTATTTTTTCTCATACTTTATGTACATGATATTTTGCTTACAAGTTGTGACCTTGAGACAATACTAAAGTCTCTAAGGATTGTTTTTGTCATATTATATTAGATTTTCTCGGAGGACATTTGCTGATTGTATATTGGAAATATTCAATATACATCATTGCAAGCCAGAAATTGCTCCTGTTGTTAAGGGTGATGGACTAAATCTATCACATTGTCCTTATTTAGATATTGAGAAAATCTAATTAAATGGTGTACCTTGTGTCAGTGCACTTAAAAGTATAATGTATACTCGAATTTGCACTAGACTAAATGTTGTCTTTGTGACGGGACTTCTAGGCAGATATCGGTCAAATCCAGGACATGATCACTGGGTTGCTGTCAAGAAGGTTTTAAGGTACTTAAAGAAGACAAGAGATTATATGCTAATTTATAGACATGTTCAATTCTTGCAGTTAGTAGAGTATTTAGATGTAAACTTTGCTGGCTGTTTTGATGACATGCAATCAATAACGGAATACAGATTTATGTTAGTAGGAAGTGCAGTAAATAAAGTTCTTTGTTATCTTCTACTATGTATGCAGTGTTAGTAACATTCTTTTAGGTTGTTACTTGGGCTATTAGGCTCTAAAACCTCATGACGGAATTGATCGTTTTAACTTGATGGATAGACTCATACGGTTGTATTGAGATAACAAATTTGTAGTATTATTTATTTACTACAGAGGTTTCAAGGGGTCTAAATATATGGTGGTCAGATATTTTTGACCATAAAGAAACGGTACAGAAAGGTGACTTATGATATAATATATTTTCACAGATGATGTGGTTACAGATTCACTAACTAAAGGCCTACGCCCATGTGTATTTGAGTGACATGTCATTAGCATGGGCTTAGGAGTATCTTCGGATACTGTTGTTTAGTGGGAGCTATTTTGGCTTTACTCTGATAAAGTTCACATCTGTGGTTCGTTACACTTAGTAACGGTTTGATATGTATCAACTTTTGCATTCAATAAAATATTTTGAATGTGTTGTTATTATGTTGAATACATATTGATAAAGTCTCAAGGGATTGTATAGACCTTGAGTGAAGGCTAGGGGCATCCGGTTATTAGCATTGTGCATATGTCTTGTGATACATAAAGAAAGGTTAACCATAAGGACAAGACATATGTGGGTTCATTGGAACCATAAAGCATTCTCTAGTGGCACAAGTTTTTTGTGACACCTAAGGTAAGAGAATGGTGACTGACAAATGGGATCTCTATAAGAGATGTTATCCATTTGCCACACTACATATTGAATCCATATTAATAAAGTTGAGAGCACTCGTGATCATGGAAGGCTCTGTGTGTATACATGCAGTTACCGCCATGATTCGGTGTTTAAGACTTTATGGGATAGGATTGACTATTAAGAATTATCTCTGGAACAATGCACGCGCATAAGGTACGATTTCAAATAATATAGTCCAAGTGGGAGAATGTAAGAGTTTTCCTAATGTGGACTATATTAATTGATATTGTAATTTACTGTTTTTACGGTTACCATAAAACATGGTTGGTCTAAGGTGAGATAGAAGGTTTCTTAATTAGTCTAATATGGGGCTGGCTAGTGTGGGCCGAGTTGAGCCTGGCCCGTAATGAGGGGGCCTGGCTGGAAACTCTATAAATAGTGCTCAAGTCTCTCCTCTAACCCTAATTCTCACATGTATCCTCACCTAAGGGGCGTTTACCTAACGCTAAACGTGAGGGGGGCCGCCTCATTGAGCCAGTGATACGGAGGGCAACAGAGGAGAATAACTTGATGCATGGATCCCCTTGATATATGTGGGTAATCATTTTTCTGCTTCCGCTTTACATTCGATGGATCCCAAAACATGTGCGTTAATCTTTCTGCCCAATTTATGCATGTTCTTGTTCTGGTTATGGAGATCTTGGGGTTGCGCAATTTGCGTCCAATAGTAATTTCTATTAGACAATTTCACATACGATACACTTGTACATGACATTTTTTTTTTTTTATATTTTTTTTCTTTAAGTGTTCAAGCTATTATTTCAATTACTTCCCACGGTGCATGTTACTTGTCTCGTGTCACACATATCGGATAAGACATCATTTTCTAAAACAATGGACATGTCTCCCCCATTAAGTCATCGACAGGGCAATAAACCTTTCATTTTAAAACTCTTGTACATTTTGCATGGACAAATACCATCACTTGCCAAATGAGAATTATTACTAGTATGTCCAACAAAATCTGCATGTACTATTGTAGAAAGGTTTCCAATAGATGAAGATATTTAGTGAAATCTCCAGTGTTAAGGCATTGAGCGATAAATTTCAAGATTGACTCTTTCCTATGAATTGCTTTGAATGATTGAGGTTCAACCACGGTCAATGACTTTATATCATCGTGTGTGGCAAAAAGAAAAAAAACTAAAAAGTTGTTCTAAAAAAAATCCAAATGAAAGAAAAGATGGTTAGTGGCTTTCTTCTTACCCAATTCTTACTCTTTTGTATGAATTGGTTTGGATGATTGAGGTTCAACCACGTTCAATGAATTTATGTCACTCTATGTGGCAAAAAGAAAAGAAAAAGTAAACAGTAGCTCTAAAAAGAAACTCCAAAAGAAAGAAAAGATAGTTAGTGGCTTTCTTCTTGCCCAATTCGTACTCTTTCGCATGAATTGGTTCGGATGATTAAGGTTCAACCATGATCAATGACTTTGCATCACTCTATGTCGCAAATAGAAAAAAAGTAAAAAGTAGTTCTAGAAAGAAACTCCAAAAGAAAGAAAAGATGGTTAATGGCTTTCTTCTTGCCTAATTCTTACTCTTTCATATGAATTGGTTTGGATGATTGAGGTTCAACCATGGTCAATGACTTTATATCACCTTATGTGGCAAATAGAAAAAAAGTAAAAAGTTGCTCTAAAAAGGAAATCCAAAAAGAAAGAAAAGATGGTTAGTGGCTTTCCCAAATTCTCACTCTTGCAATATTTAAAAGAAAAGAAGAACTTGAAAAGTAGACTAGTGTAGTTTCTCAAAAAAATTCAGTTAAATGACGATATAAGCCGCAAAATCTCCTTCACTAATTTATAATTCAACCGCAAAGACTTACATTCAAGTTAAAAAATAATTATTTGGTAAAATCATCCTTCCTCGTCTTTTCCAAGCTAATCTATCTAGAAATCTTAAGGTATTTTAAGTACATAATTTGAAAAATCCCTCCATACCAACATAGTAGCAAAAGTGCACTAGAAATCATAAATCTTTGCATAGAATGCATATGAGTCCTAACTACTTGATGACCCAATTGAGTCGTCATCCTTTGCAAAGAGTAAAATCAGGTCATTTTCCATGGAGAATGTAGAGACTTGCTCAAATAGCACTTGAAGGCTATGCGGCAACCTTAATTTCACTTCTTAATATAGGTTTAGACTTTACGACTTGATGACCACCCACAAAAGGGTTTTAGTAGGCAAGTTCCTCCATTTGAACCTGAATATACAACCCAACCAGGAAATTTACGCATCCTTTTCTTCCGTGAATTAAGCTTCGTATGCTGGAGTGCTTGTCAAATTTCATTATTCCATGAAAAGAATACATATTTAGTCAAATCTAACTCACTGACCACAAGTACTAGATTGAAAGTTACGCTGGCCAAGTTGACAAGGACATCGACCCATAACTTCATCCAAGCACCAAAGGAGACAAGTGTTTCGAGGAAAATAAGAGACAAATACGGTGCTTCAATTACTTCCCATGATGAACATTAATTGCCTCGTGCCATACATATCGAATAAGACATCGTTTTCAAAAATAACAAGCATGGCTCCCAATTAACGTCATCAATAGGGCAATAGTAAGCTTTCATTTCCAAACTCTTGTATGTTTTGCATGGATAGATACCTTCACATGCAAAACAAGAAATATTTATAGTATGTCCAGCACAATCCCCATGTACCATCACATCAGGTTTTCGATTGAGCGATAAATTTCAGGATTGACACTTTTGCGTAAATTGGTCCAAATGATTGAGGTTCAACCATGGTCAGTGACTTTATATTACTCTATGCAGCAAAAAGAAAAAAAGGTAAAAAGTTGCTCTTCAAAGAAAGTAGAAAAAAGGAAAAAGAAAAGATGGTTAGTGGCTTTCTTCTTCCCCAATTCTTACTCATACAATGTTTAAAAGGAAAGAAGAACTTGAAAAATAGACTTGTGTTATTTTGGCAAAAAAATTCAGCTAAATGACAATACAAGCCTCAAAATTTCCTTTAATGATTTATAGTTCAACCGCAATGACCTATATTCAAATTAAACATGAACTTATTTGGTAAAATCATCCTACTTCCTCTCTTTCGAGCCAATTTGTATAGAAAAAATCCCCTTACACCAACATAACAATCAAAGTGCACCAGAAATCTTAAATTTTTGCACAGAATACAATCGAGTACTAATTACTTTATGACCCAATCGAATCATCAACCTTTGCAAAGAGTAAAATCAAGTCTTTTCTACGGAGAATGTCAAAACTTGCCCGAATAGCACTCGAAGCCTCTGTGGCAACATTTAATTTCACTTCTTAATATAGGTTTAAACTTTATGAGTTGATAACACCCCCATAATGGTTTTAGCGGGCAAGTTCCTCCATTTGGACCTAAATATTCAACCCAACCCAACCAGGAAATTTACGCATCCGTGTCTTCCGTGTTTTAAACTTACTATGCTGGAGTGCCCGCATAATTCCATGAAAATAATACATATTTAGTCAAAATCTAACTCAGCAACCACAAGTTCTAGTGGATCGAAAGTCGCTGTCTAAGTTGACAAGGACATCGACCCATTATCTCATCCAAGCACCAAACGAGACAGGTGCTTCAAGGAAAATAAAAAACAAATATGGTACCTAGTCTCCAAAATCTTACATTATTTCTATTCATTACTAATTAGCAATGCACTCTAGAATCATTGATCCATATTGTGATTAACGATATACTTTAGATCAACCAATGATGTGCACATCTCAATAGACACGTCAATATTGTGGATAAAATCGAGAATGCGAACCTAGCTAGGTTAAAAGAAATATAAGTCTTGACTATCGGACTATTTGGTACATGCTCCATTGCATCACATCCACACAACAATCAAAGATGAACAAAGATGAACAAAGATGCACATAAATTCTAGAACATACACCAACCTAATTGGAAGACCATCTAAAATTGTCAAAATACTAATGCGTCACACGATGTACCCATTCATTAGTTTTGGGCATTGAAATGTCAGGTTTAAGGAGAAAACTATAATTGACTTTTGCCTCCAAGGTAAGCCTCTTGCATCCCTATATGCATAGTAGGAAATTTGCTACTATGGACAGCATTTTACACTTAGGTGTCGCAACCTTTCTTGAGGTGAACCACATAGGGAAAACTAACATATTGCTGAGGAGGAATGATAGACCCTCTTACAAGGCAATGTTTGCGTTTAACCTGGGTTCTCCCCAGCCCATTCTGTTAAATTGTGTTTCGAGTTTGAAAGTTTACAAAATGTGATTCACTTGGATTAAATTTTCCATGAGACGTGCGAATCAAGACAAAAGAAAAAAAATGGAGCAAAGTTTTTCTCACTTATATGTAGGAGGAGGAGCCGAATTCTTCTATCCCCGGCGGGGCCCAACACAACTTTCAAACCTGGGCTTTCTTTCTTCCGCCGATGGAAATTAAAGGAAGCTTCTGTACGTGAAGTAGGAAAGTGGTGGGGACGTGAAGTAGGAAGATTCTGCACACACACGCACGTAAAAGGGAAATCTTTCGAAGCGGCTTGGGAAAGAGCCGCATGTTTTCCTTGAAGCCGCGCGAAGGTGGTAATTTTTGTATCGTGAGTTTATATCCAAATGAGTTGTGTATTTACAAACACTTTGGGTTTGTGGTTAAATTTAGGTGTGGGAAAACACTGAGCGTTTGAGCGATTGTAAACTTTGATTCTATGATTATGGTGGATTATTTGCTGCTGGCTCTCCCCGTGGACGTAGGTACCGATACTCAGACCGAATTACGTAAATTTCTGGTGTCCTTATTTTTCTCGTTTATTTCTCTGGTGATTTCGCGTTGATGTAAATTGCAATATCCTGTAATTTCCGCGTATTATATCCCAACACATTCAACCGCAACTTGAGTTCTTGATTGAACTTGCAAGTAAACTTACCCTAGAGCCGCCACCAATATTTTATGGATTGATTAGAAATCCAACTAAGGTATCGTAGTCTACCTTACTTTTGCAAACTAGAGATTCATGAATATAATGAAGGCTAAGCCTGCAGTTCCTCTCATTTGCAATCACACTAGAGACGATCAACTTCCTTCGAAGGAAACTTCCCGCAGTCCCCCTCATCCTGGCCCCTCCATTGAATGAGCAAATCTGCTCGCCTCTTGTTAGTTGCAAGACGCTGGACTTTTCGCTTGGTTCTCTCGAGAAACATTTTCATCAATCAATGGACTCTCGAGTAGATTTCAGAGAAATAGGGTTTGACAGAATTATCAATTAAAGTGCTTATGGATATTAGAATCAATCACATATAGAGGATGATGATGCAGGTAATATGGTATAGTAATTGGTAACCGAGGAAGCCATAGTTAGCAAAATGTCCAGATTCATTAGTATTAGGCATTGAAATGTCAGGTTTAAGGAGAAAAAGAAAATTGACATTGCCTACCAGCTAAGCTTCCAAACCAGGACAAAACCCCTTACTTTCTATAAATTATTGTGGTCTTATTCTTCTTCAAGCTCTCACTCGAAATCATATCAAATGGAGAATGCGGGAGGATTTTTCACTATGCTTCAAAAGAAAGTAGTGAAGTTTCCCACGGATTTTAATGGTAGAGATTTCAAAGCCATTGTCCTTATCCTTTTTGGACAAGAAGCCTAAAATTTGTTGTTGAAGAGAGTCCACTTGACACGCACAAAATTCACTTAATTTTCTCCATCAAACATCAACTTCATCAACTTGGTGTCCATGATGCATTTCATTTAAATTAATTAATGAAAGGATGACAATAAACGTATCAAATACATTAGGATCTAATTACACCAAATGAAAGTTGTGGCACGACATTTCACATTAATTAAAAGTGATTTAATTGAATCGATTAAAAATTCAAATATGACAAGACAAATGGATAAAAGTTGATAGACTACTAGTATCATTATCTCTTCCAGCAATAGAAACTTCCAATCACTCCTTATGGGAAGGTTACGGCATTCATCACAAAACCTTTCATTTCGTGCCTTGTAGCATTAGTCAAAGGTCCATTTATACCCTTGTAGAGTTGCAAATAAGTGTGTACATGTAAACATAAAGAACGGGCTACTAAATTAAACGTGATTGAGGGGTTCTCCAACTTCCCCTCGTTCACGGAAGATCTCACTACATGATTATGGTTTGGGTTAATTTGTGGGGTATTGTGAATAGCATCCTTTTAATTATTAAAGAGCCAATGAGTTGGCATTATCATAATAGAGCTTTTACGCTCAAAACAAATTTTCAATTTATGAGTATATCTGAAATGTGGATCATATGGTTTGTTAGGTCCCTCACATTGAATAGCAACCTACTGTTTTTCCCTAGAGACCCCATGTGGGGCATCGTTTGGTAATTAGTCTTTCTTCACAATTTTTTTTTAAATTTAAATTGGGACAATCATTTGGTTCTTTTTTATATTAAATACTGAGAACAGGTCCTAATTAGCTAACCTTCTATTGATGCACTCAAAAGATACACTGTTCATAATGGAGAAGTTCATCTTCATAGCATTTCTTGATATTATGTTGGCTTCCCTATCAATGTTTCAGCCCGTCTTATGTTCTAGCAACTTCACTGATCAAGTGGCTCTTCTCCACTTCAAATCGGCGATCGAAGTCGACCCGACAAACACGATCAAAGGTGGCAATTGGACCACCGAAGCAAATTTCTGTGAATGGATTGGCGTCATTTGCAGCAACCGCAGGCAGAGAGTCACAACTTTAAATCTCTCATACATGGGTTTCCAGGGGAGGCTCTCTCCTTATCTAGGCAATCTTTCTTTCCTGGCATCTCTTGATCTTCGCAACAATAGTTTCCAAGGGAGAATTCCTATAGAAATTGGTCATTTGCGCCGCTTAAAAAAACTCATACTCGAAGAGAACCAGTTTGAAGGAAACATTCCTTCTAACTTAGCCCAGTGCCAAAATCTCGAAAAGATGTCACTCACAGCGAACAGGCTAACGGGTGGTATACCGAGAGAATTCGGCGCCTTCCCTAAGTTACAACTACTATATCTGAGCCTCAACCCCTTACGTGGTCAAATTCCAAGTTTCCTAGGGAATATATCCACATTGCAGTTCATTGGTTTGTCCTCAGCCAATCTCACAGGCTCGATTCCTCCGACACTTTTCAATAGATCACTCACCATTGTTGCCTTGATGCATAATGTTCTCTCAGGGGGTCTTCCCTCCAATCTTTGCTCCTGCTGGCCTAGCATTTAGATGCTTCTACTATCTGATAACCAGTTCAACGGCGTGATACCAGAGACGCTAACCCAATGCAAAGAGCTTCTCATATTGGCGTTGTCATACAATCGTTTTCAGGGAAGCGTTCCTCGAGACATTGACAAGTTGCAAAAGCTACAGGAGCTATCTTAGTGAAAGCAACTTGACTGGCACGATTCCTCGAACCATCGGTAACATGTCAAGCCTGCAATTTTTGGATGTAGCATCTAACTATATCGGAGGTGACATTCCGAGTGAGATTGGCAAGTTTGTCAATCTGAAATATTTGAGCCTTGAGAGCAATTTGCTAACAGGCAAAGTGCCTCAAGAAATTTTTAATGTTTCTTCTCTACGAACACTTAGTTTGGCCTCCAATTCCCTCTCTGGAAGCTTTTTCCCGGGTAGGGAACAGAGCCTTCCAAATTTGGAAGAACTCTATTTATATCAAAATAGTTTTGGTGGCAACATCCCTCAATATATTTCAAATTTTACGAACCTAATACTTTTCAGTGTCGGGTACAATCAACTCAGCGGACCCATACCCATGAGTTTGAGCAGCTTGAAGAACCTCAGAGTCTTTGAGGCAGAATCAAATCACCTAACAGGTGAGACTCATAGTTCGGAGCTTAGTTTTCTATCTGCTTTATCAAATTGCCAATCGCTGCGATTGTTGGCTCTGGGAAGCAACCCACTTTGCGGCTCCATACCAAAATCTATCAAAAACTTCTCGAGTTCCCTACAAATTTTAGAAGCTTCCAACTATCAAATTAGAGGTCGCATTCCTCAGGAAATGGGTTCCTTGAAGAGATTGACTACACTATGGTTGACTGACAATGATCTAGATGGCAACATCCCATCATCAATCAGAGGACTAGAAAGCTTGCAAATGCGGTATCTCGAGAACAACCATCTCGAAGGACCGATCCCCGATGAGATATGCAACTTGACAAGTTTAGGAAATTTGTGGCTCCAACAAAATAGTTTATCGGGATCGATCTTGAATTGCATTGGAAACTTGAGCAGCCTTCAAGAGTTTACAGTAAGGGGGTGTTTGGTTCAGCTTTCCCAAGGGGCTTTGAGCCCCCAAAGCCCCTTGGGAAAAAATTAATGGTGTTTGGTTCGGCTTTCAAATGCAACTTGGCAAAATGTTTGCATTTGGAATGCTGAAAGCTGAATGCCGGGGGGACGAGCTTTGAGCATTGGGCATTCCGGATATGCGAATTTACTGTTCATCGCGTTACTGTTCATCGTCTCCTCCGCCGTTCGCCTTCTTCTTCGCCGTTCGTCTTCTTCTTTGCCAAAGGCGGCGCTCAGCCACGATCTGGCCGCCGAGAAGCCTCGCCTGAGGTCGCGCGAGACCAGGCGAGGCCAGATCTGGCTGTCGAACGGCCAGATCTGGCGGTCTTGAGGCCGGATCTGGCCGCGGAACGGCCAGATCTGGCGGTCTTGAGGCCAGATCTGGCATCCGCGACCTCCGGCGGCCAGATCTGGCGGTCCGGCGACGGCCAGATCTGGCCGTCCGGCGGTGGCCGGCGGTTGGCCGGCAGTGGCCGGCCGCCGGAATTTGATTTCAGACTTTAAAAAAAATAAAAAATAACCAAAGCTAATTCCAAATGTAAATTTTGCCAAACGGTGTTTATGCTAAGTTGCATTTCAATGCTAAAATTTACCAAACGGTCTAACATTTCCGAAAGCCTCTTTCTCTCAAAGATATTTGCATTCCCCCAATGGCATTCCCCAAAAGCCGAACCAAACGGGCCCTAAGTTGGAATAACTTGACATCGATCATACCGGTTAGCCTGTGGAGTCTTCAAGGACTCATCAGCCTCGATTTGTCACACAATTCTTTCATTGGAGGGCTACCATTGGAGATAGGGAAAATGAGAGCTATGAATGGCATCGATCTTTCTCGAAATCAACTTACCGGCACCATACCTAGTTCCATCCAGGGGTTAGAGAGCCTTGCTTCTCTCAACTTGTCTAGGAACTCGTTTGAAGGATCAATACCGCCATCGATCGGTGACCTCAAAGGGTTGGAGTTCCTCGATCTCTCCTATAATGAGTTGTCAGGCGCAATACCCAAGTCCATCAAAGAACTTAGATTTTTGCAAAATTTGAACTTGTCCTTTAATAGGCTGTCGGGAGAAATTCCTAATGGCGGATCCTTCGGAAATTTCTCAGCTCTCTCCTTCATTGGGAATGAAGCGCTCTGTGGAAATGCAATATTTGAAGTCCCAACTTGCAAAGTAAATGAAAAGAAATCATCAAGGGGCAAGCGGCTATGGTTACTATACGTTATGTTGCCAATCGCATCTGCTATACTTTCGGTCATTGTCATTTGCTTGCTTAGAAAGCATGGAAACACGATTAAAAGAGCTCCAGTTTCGGTGGGCATCCTGCTTGGAATTAACCACCCAATGATAACATATCGGGAGCTTTGCTCAGCTACGAACAATTTCAGCGAAAGCAACTTACTCGGAACAGGAAGCTTTAGCTCTGTATACAAAGGGACTCTGGCCAACAGGACTGACGTTGCGGTCAAAGTACTAAATCTCCGTATTGAAGGCGCCTTGAAAAGTTTTGACGCAGAATGCGAGGTTTTCCGCAAAATCCGGCATCGAAATCTCGTCAAGGTGATTAGCTCTTGCACGAATGCCGATCTAAGAGCTCTGGTGCTGCAATATGTGCCCAATGGGAGCTTGGAGAAGTGGCTCTACTCCAATAACGGCAACTTGGGTCTCCATCAGCGGGTGAATTTAGTGGTCGACATCGCAACGGCACTCGATTATCTCCACCATCGCCAACCAGAACCCATTGTGCACTGTGATCTGAAGCCTATCAATGTTCTTCTAAATGAGGACATGGTCGCACAAGTCTGCGACTTTGGAATTGCAAAGATTTTGGCTAAGAACAAGCTTGAAACACAAACACAAACTCTCGGCACGATTGGATACGTTGCTCCAGGTATATTTGTCAAAATTTTAGCTAATCCGGGTCTTTGATTCCCAGTATAATGGTACAATATAATAGAGATACATTAACACTTGTATGCCTCTTGATCTTATTATTTATGCCCCGAAAATAAAAATGATACATCGCTGATGTTCTTTTTTTCACAAACTATGATGCTTGCAGAGTACGGTTTGGAAGGAAAAGTCTCGACAAAAGGAGATGTTTATAGTTTCAGCATATTGCTGTTGGAAGTGATAACTAGTAAGAAGCCAACCGATGAAATGTTCGATGCAGATATGAGCTTGAGGCAATGGGTAGGTGCAGCGACTCCAGACAGAGTGCTTGACATCATGGATAGCAAACTCATTAGCATGTGTTGGGAATAACGGATCCCCGAAAACTGGATTCGACACTGAATCGAACCCCTAGATCAATGCGGAAGACGAAGCCCGAGAAAACACGTATCACCGATCGTAAAGCACACCACGGATTCGAGCGTACCTTGTTAGCCACAGATTAAACACCGATGCCGACAAGAGGAAGAGAATTTGGCCCTCTTCGATCCTGTTCGATCCGACGACGCCTTGAAGGGGAGAAAACAGTGGCCTTGAGCTTACTGTTCTTTTTGGAGGGAGAGAGAGCGTTGGAGAGGACGTACGTACGTTATGCGCCAAAAGGGTGTGTCCTCTCTCTCTCTCATTCCTTTTATACGTTCCCCCATCCACGGGCCCTATTCCCGTGGGCCGGGCCTTTTGGGCCCAGCATGGGCGGACGGGCCTTAAGCCCATCATCAATTAAAACCATCATTTCCCACTCGCACATGGTGGGCTGAACAGGATTCTCTTTACCTCTCTTCAACATTCATACTGGTTAATAATCCGTGCGACCAGCATACTTTGAGAGCTCGTTGCTATACATCTGTTAGGAATATATAGCAGCTCATAATGGGCGTCACACTCCGAGTAGATTTAGTATGCAGTACCCTAGATCGATCGATCACATTTATATCTCTCTTGATCTCTTTTAAACAATGATATATATATTGTATTCACAATTATGATTATCCCAAAGACAGTCATAATTGGTTAACTAGTGAATACAAAACTACAATATGATTCTCCAAAATCGATCTTCCTCTTTCCTTCAAACTCTCAATTTCAGTTAAGCTTGCTTTTCTAGAAATGCCCCATTAGATCGAATCAAACTCATGACCATTGGCAACATCCTAAGATAGCAAACACTAAATAGAAATCTTGAGAATAAGTAAGAGTCATGAGGGGACTAAAACTGATGAACTCTATTCCTCAAGAGTCTCACATGGCATAAAAGTTGAGATCAAACTTTTGCCACTCTTATTGGTCGTCTCATGCATACGTAGTATGAAATACGTATTACGGTATTAACTCCTTTCCCATGGAACGTATGTCTACATCTTTCAATACCGTACAGATGATAGTTCAGACATACCTAATGTCTAACTTGAGTTCACGTATCTACTCATTCACAAAATTCATCAGAACTCACATTTGGCATCTTAGACAGATAAAGTAAAATATGTGGGGTATTTTACTTTCAGACATAATAAGTATTATATCCTCATCTTAACACCTAGTTAAGACGACATACGTGTTTTAAGCTTGAGCTCTCGATTATCACCTAGATAATAAGCTTAAAAACAGTCTCATCTCTATTTATCACACAGTAAATAGAGGCGATTACCCATGTGAGTGGGCTAATCTTATATCTGTCCGACATACTTCTCAACTTAAAGGAATGCACTAAGCATTAAGATGCATAAAGATCAAACAAAGATTCATAGGTATTAATGATGAAAACACAAATTCATCAAATGTGAACATTTAGGGAAATTACAATATTCAGTACATTAGCCTCTACGCAATCCTAGAGATTTCATATGGCCACAAAACACATCTCTAGGTATTGGCTTTATCATATGATCTACTACCATTCTATGCGTAGTATGTACTCTAAGTTCACATCTTTTCGTACAACCATATCCTTGACAAGATTATGCTTGGTATCTATATGTTTGGTCTTGCCATAATATTTTGGATCTTTGGTGTACGCTTTTGCTGCTTGGCTATCACAGTTAACCAACAATTAATCTGCAGCACTTCCAATAACACCTAAATGATCCAAAAAATCTCTTAAGCCAAACACTTTCTTACACTGCTGCTGATAATGCCACGAACTCAACTTACATCGTGGACAAAGCTATACACTTTTGTTTCTTACTGCTCCAACATATGGTGCTATTATTCGGTAAGAAAACAAATCCAGAGGTAGATTTCCTTTCATTTAAATCTCCTCTCCAATCAGCATCAGAATAGCCTTTGAGTTGCAGATCCTTTTCTTAATAACTCAGCGTATAATCAGCAGTCCCATTTAGATACCTCAGTATTCTCTTAACGGCTTTCCATTGTGCTGGACCTGGATTGGATTAGTATCTACTCACCATTCCAACTGTAAAACATACGCTAGGTCTTGTACACATCATAGTGTACATCAAGCTCCCAACAGCACTAGCATAAGGAACATATTTCGTTTGTTCTTTCTCTTGTGGAGTTCTTGGACACAGACTATGGCTCAATCCTTCACCTTTTTGCAATAGGAGTGTCTATGGGTTTATAATCTTGCATATGAAATCGTTCAAGAATCTTATTTATATATGATTCTTGCGAAAGAGACAACAATCTCTTCAAAACGATCTCTTGAAATCTTAACTCCAAGCGTGTATGCAGCCTTACCCATATCCTTCATTTCAAAGTTGGAAGACAACCAACTCTTGACAGTATTAACAAACTCCATATTGCTTCTGGCAATTAGTATATCATCAACATATAATGATATGATCACAAATTGATCCTTGGATCTTTTGATATATACATAATGATCCTCATCTATCATTGTAAAATCATATGCCATTTTGACACTATGAAAACGTATATACCATTGTCTTGATGACTACTTACGACCATATATCGACCTCAAAAATCGATATACCTTTTCTTCTTGGCCTTTCATTATGAAACCAGCAGGTTGTTCCATATATTTCTTCCTCTAATTCTCCATTGAGGAAAGCAGTCTTTACATCCATTTGATATAACTCAAGATCCATACTTGCCATTATTGCTAGAATAATGCAAATCGAGGTAAATCTCACTACATGAAAAAATATATCTTCATAATCAATTTCTTCCTGTTGATTATACCCCTTCGCCACAAGGCGAGCCTTATGCCTTTCTATCGAGCCATCAGCCTTTCGCTTTATTTTAAAAACCCACTTGTTCCCAATAGTTTTGTGTCCTTTTGGAAGATCAACCAGTTCCCAGACTTGGTTTGATTTCATTGACTCAATTTCCTCTTTCATTGCATGAATCCATTTTTCCTTATTAGGGCAATTCAAAGCCTCATTAATATTCTTTACCAAAAAAAAAAAGCCTCATTAATATTTATTGGCTCATCCTCATCTTGTGGAGCAACAATAAAAGTTTCCCTTTCAATGTCAAAACATCGATGGGGAATACTTTGGCGAATTGTTCACCGTATGGGAGATTGTACACTTAGCACATCATTCCCCATTATGCTCCAACTTGGATTAAGTAATGATGATGTCGTCACATCAGGTGGTTGCAATTGAGAATGAGTTGAATTCAATTCATCACATCTCATATTACTCCCACTTGGACGAACTCCACTGACATCATTATCTTGATCCAAGGTTTCAAATAGGGAGTAATTTTCCCTATTTCGCCCATCTTAGAAAATTCATCCACTAAGGATGTGACATCCCGTGATTCAAATTCAGTTATACTCCCACTTTCCTGCTCACCTATGAACACATACCCTTTTGAGTGTTCGCAGTATCTCATGAAAATACTCTTATTTTCTTTGGGACCCAATTTTCAAAACTTGTGAGAGGACTCATGAATATAGGCATCACAACCCCATGGCTTAAGAAAACTTAAGTCCGGTTTTCTAACTGTCCATAACTCACATGAAGTGGAAATAACTGATTTGGAAGGCATCCGGTTTTAGTATATTGGCAGCAGTTAACAACGCATCACTTCAAAAAGTGATAGGTAAGTTAGCATGCACCATCTTAGACCTAACCATTTCAGTAGGGTTCTGTTTATTCTCTCTGCAACACCATTTTGTTGAGGAGTATATGGAATAGACAACTATCTTTCTATTCCTTTTTCATCACATAATTTTCTGAACTTATCAGATAAATATTCTCAACCTCGATCGGATCTAAATACCTTTATTTTCCTGTCTAATTGATTTTCTGCCAGGTTCATAAACCTTCTGAAACAACTTATGCTTCAGATTTATGAGAAATCAAATAGACATATCCGACTCGAGTATAATCATCTATAAAGAAAGTGATGAAATAAACAGCCCCTTACTTTCCTCTCACATTCATTGAACCAAAGACACCAAAATGGATTAAATGCAGAGAAAATTCAGCTCTTTTACCTTTTCCAAATGGTTTCCTTGTCATTTTCCCCTACTAGGCAATGCTCACTTATGGACAAATCGACTTTTTCAATATTGCCCAACAAGCCCTCTTTGGCTAGTCTATTCATATGTTGTTGGCCCATATGACCAAGTCTAGCATGCCACCATATTCACATCATTATCATATAAGGTAGAAGATGTGAAACAAGGGAATAACATATTGACATCATCACAGTCAATATTTAGTACAATAAAACCATTCAGTAAGTGACCACAACCATATTAGTTTGTATCTAAACACAAATCTACACCTTTATTATGGAAGTTCATACCAAAACCAAGCTTAACCAACACTAAGACAGACACTAAATTTCGACGAATCTCCAGAGCATATAGAACATCAAGATGCGTCCACCATGCATGTTCAATTGGCAGGTGCCAATCCCTTTAACTTCAGCTCTGGAGTTATTTCCAATATAGATCCACTTAGTTCCAGTTGGTATCGTCGAAATTCCACGAAGGATCCTCTATCCTTTGCTACATGGTCTGTCGCTCCTGAATCTACATTCCACAAAAGATTGGATTCAGCCTATAATGCAAAACTTGACACATAAGCAAAGTTCTTAAATGTACAAGAGGTGTTGACTTTTTTCGGCTCACTACAGTTGCGAGTAGAGTGACCTTTCTTGTCACAATTGTAACACCTCATCCTTGACATTTTCTTCTCTTGAGGACGTTTTCCTCTCTTGTGTTGGTTAACTCTTGATTTCTTGCAACAAGAACTTGATCATTTGCATTCCCACGTATTGACCGAATCAATACGCTTGCGCTTAGAGCTCAAAGCCCTTTATGAGCTAGAACCAGCATTGCAAATATCTATTTTCGGCTCACATGCCGTCAAGCGGTCCTCTACCAGCTCAAGGTAGCACACAGCATCCTCAAGATCTTCCATAACATGGTCAAGAGCTTCTAGTGCTTCTTGCTTTTTCAGCACATATTGAATCTTCATATTCAATATTTCACAATTGTTGCCGTTCATATCAGCAATTACATTCTTTGTTGCTGAACCATCGTTCTGAACACATCAGACATACATACACGAATAATTAATGCATATCATTTATGCATCCCTATTTGCATAGACCCATCGTATTAATGAATAATTTCAAATAAGGCTTCAGAATCAAAAGGTCACTATGTTTCCAATCATCCTCCAAAAATCCTAACTCAAAATTATAATTAATATAATTGTCTTATGCAAATAAATTTTATGAAGTTACAAAAACTTCTATTACTACCCACAGCTAATTACCCACAGCAACCAGTAGTAAAAGAAAGCAAATATTATCTAACATCCAATAGAATAACAGTGCTTTCACATAATACAACTAAAATGTCGGTTGCTACATCAACAACAATCAGGCAGTAAACATTACATAATTAATCAAAGAAATAAATAGGGAATGTCCCTTCTAATCTATCAGTCAAAACATCTGAGAAAATTGAAGGCACATTTGCCAACCATGGAAAAACTTTTGGAGAGCATTCATGTCGCCACCAAGGCGCATTCACTCTGCGCTATGTGGCGCTCAATCTAAGGGTTGAAGTTTTGGTTAACTCAATCCTATAGTACTCTCTTACAAAAGCTTCCACCAGCCTCCTATAACCCGGGACTACGTTGACCTCCCATAGCCGATCTAACACTGCTTGCCATTCAACTGGAAGAATGTTCATCAAAGCCGGCACTTTCTCAAAATCCAGCATAAGATAACCATTCTAGATGATTTCCTGTATCATCTGATTGACCATGACCATGTGTGATACTGAATCACCATCAAGCCACTGATAATCAGTTAACTCTTTCATCAGCCTTTTCAGTCTAGCTCTTCCATCGTCCATTCTCGGGATTGCAGGTATCCGTGCATAACGCATCATAGTTCCTGCAACGAATGCAGAACTTAAATGGATCATTTATAATCCACAATAAACAAAATGGAAAATATATAATTTTCCATGATTCATGCAACAAATGCACAATAAAAAATGGATTACCTCTAACCCACACAGACATAATTGAAAAAGAAACAAATAACTTTTTTTTTTTTTTTCCGGGTCAACGGTCAAAGTCAACGACCGGTCAACGGTCAACGCATGACCGGGTCAAGTCAACGGGTCGTCGGGTCAAACGGGTCAGGCCGCCGGGTCTGACCGGTCGAGCCGGTTGGGCCGGTTCGGACGGACCGACCGGCACGTGCCTTGCACGCGCGCAGCTGACGTCACGATGACGTCATCTGGCACGTGCCTCGCACGCGCCTGCAACCGCGGACGCGCACGTGCGTCGTACGTGCGCGCGTTGGTCTCTCGCGTGTGCGACGCACGCGCCTTCCATGCGACTCGGCACGTGCGTTGCACGCGCCGAAGACGTCTCTTTGCTCCGGCTGCGCGTGGGGGCGCGTTCGGTGGCCGTTGGTGGCGTTTCGCCACTCGTCGCGATCGTCTCGACGAGCCCTTCCATTCTACGCGATCATAAATCAATTTCGAGTTACAAAAACTCGAAAAAATGGAGGAACAGTGCTTGGATGTCGGGATTTTGCGCCCCGATCCGTGTCGGCCGATTAATTTCTCGAAAATTCAATCTAAAATCATCCATTAAACATGAAAGGGGTCGGGATAACATGAACTAGGGCTCTGATACCAATGTTGGGAATAATGAATCCCCGAAAACCGGATTCGACATTAAATCGAACCCCTAAATCAATGCGGAAGACGAAGCCCGAGAAAACACGTATCACCGATCGTAAAGCACACCACGGATTCGAGCATACCTTGTTAGCCACATATTAAACACCGACGCCGATGAGAGGAAGAGAATTTGGTCCTCTTCGATCCTGTTCGATCCAACGACGCCTTGAAGGGGAGAAAACAGTGGTCTTATGCTTACTGTTCTTTTTGGAGGGAGATAGAGCGTTGGAGAGGACGTACGTACGTTATGCGCCAAAATGGTGTGTCCTCTCTCTCTCTCATCCCTTTTATACATTCCCCCATCCACGGGCCCTATTCCCGTGGGCCAGGCCTTTTGGGCCCAGCATGGGCGGACGGGCCTTAAGCCCATCACCAATTAAAACCATCAGAATGAAACATGAAGATTTGACGCCTCCGGAACTCGAGAGTATAGTTTTATCGATCCTAGAGTTAGGATTAGAATGCTCGAAGGACTTGCCTGAGGAAAGAATGGACATGAAAACTATCATGGTTAAGCTCAACAAGATCAAGTTGTCACTACCTTGACAAGAAAATAAGGTAGAGAGCAGTACGTAGGATATGGGCATAGTATCATCTTAGTTTGTACACGGTCATTTCGTTTCCGCGGCATTCTGTCCGACTTCGTAAGGTATAAAACCCATCTCAATGTCAGAATGTCGAAATGAATGTTTATAACTAATTCTTCATTGCGACATTCGGCAGGGCCTCGATATTTTCGGTTTCTGGATTGCCGTACAGACTTTTTAAAATCCCTATTTTTAGTATAATCACGACCTAATCTACAAGACCTCCCACCTTATCGTAAGTCATAAATAAATTGAACAAAACCTTAGTGGTATAAAAAATAGGTCTGCACTGGAAAATTTCACTGCCGCTATTTTAAATTACATTATAGTTCAATAATGTCATTTTCGTATCAAACAGTTAAAAAACACAAAACAAAACAAATGAAGAAAATTCTTTAGGATGACATAAAAAGGCATAAAAAAAATACTTATCTAGAATAAATCATCAGCTGTCATCTCGACATCTTGATTGAGATCGTAACTGGCCCATCGGCCTTCCTCATCGAATTCATTATCAATCACAAAATCATTATTAGTACTACCAACAAATTTGTCGCTTAGGTGATATCTGGAGTTTCGGATAAAATATTTTAGGCTGGGCGTTACTAATTATGGCCCAAATTTAATTTTTGTATGGGCTACTTTTGTGATTTAACGTTCAGGAATAAAATTTTAAGATCTTGACGGGCAATCTAAAATGGTTTTTTTTTTTATTTCTAACCCCTTTTCCGTGTGATAGGGATCGTTTAGTAGATTTGGGATCGTATGTCATTGATCATACAATCTGAACCACAATTTTAACAACCATGTCGTCGTATGCTACTAGCAGTAGCACCCGGAATGATGTGCTTTGTCAATTGTGGTGCTGTGCCTATATTAAGGGTGAAAATTTCCCAATTCAAGAACTACAGGTTATACATTTAAGAGAAAATTTCAAATGAGGACCTGAAGTGAATCTATTTTCTCAAATAAGGACCCAAAATGAACTTTGTGTCATATAAGGACCCAAAGTGGACCCATTGTTTTAAATAAGGATCCGAAGTGAATTTTATATCAAATAAGGACCCAAAATGATCAAGTTAATCTCTATTGAGGATCTTAGTTTGCCGGTAGACATTTTTTGGCGATTAAAATAGGGGCAGTTTTGTCATAAATTTGTGATTGGAAAAAAAAGGAAAAAATCTAAATTAATTAAGTTTACGTTTTCTTCTTTCTTCTCCTACGCTGCTCCTCAACCGAATCATTGTCCGGTCATCATTGCAACTAGATTCTCGTCGCTCCTCGCCTTGCTCGACTGATGGAGAATTTGGGTCTCCGCAAACAAACAAAGAAGCATATGGTTTTATTCTTGTTTTTCAATTTGTGCCTCAACCGGCGGAGAATTTGGGTCTTCGACTTTGTAGAGGATGGCTACAAAGAATGAGAGAACTTCGTTTTTTGACTTTGCAGAGGATGTGTACAAGGAACGGAGAGACCATACAAAACCTAGGGTTTGTTTCTTTCTATTTTAGGATTTGTTAATTTTCCCTATTTTTATTTTGGACAAATGAGAATTATTAATGTCCAACAAAATCTGCATGTACCATCGCAGAAAGGTTTCCAATAGATCAAGATATTTAGTGAAATCACTACTGTTAAGGCATTGAGCGATAAATTTCAAGATTGACTATTTCCTATGAATTGGTTTGAATGATTGAGGTTCCACCACGGTCAATGACTTTATATCATCGTGTGTGGCAAAAAGAAAAAAAACTAAAAAGTTGTTCTAAAAAACATCCAAAAGAAAGAAAAGATGGTTAGTGGCTTTCTTCTTACCCAATTCTTACTCTTTTGTATGAATTGGTTTGGATAATTGAGGTTCAACCACGTTCAATGACTTTATGTCACTCTATTTGGCAAAAAGAGAAGAAAAGAAGTAAAGAGTAGCTCTAAAAATAAACTCCAAAAGAAAGAAAAGATAGTTAGTGGCTTTCTTCTTGCCCACTTCGTACTCTTTCGCATGAATTGGTTCCGATGATTAAGGTTCAACCATGATCAATGACTTTGTGTCACTCTATGTCGCAAATAGAAAAACTGTAAAAAGTAGTTCTAGAAAGAAACTCCAAAAGAAAGAAAAGATGGTTAATGCCTTTCTTCTTGCCCAATTCTTACTCTTTCATATGAATTGGTTTGGATGATTGAGGTTCAACCATGATCAATGACTTTATATCACCTTAGGTGGCAAATAGAAAAAAAAGTAAAAAGTTACTCTAAAAAGAAACTCCGAAAGAAAGCAAAAATGGTTAGTGGCTTTCTTCTTGCCCAATTCTTACTCTTTTGTATGAATTGGTTTGGATGATTGAGGTTCAACCACGTTCAATGACTTTATGTCACTCTATTTGGCAAAAAGAGAAGAAAAAAGTAAAGAGTAGCTCTAAAAATATACTCCAAAAGAAAGAAAAGATAGTTAGTGGCTTTCTTCTTGCCCACTTCGTACTCTTTCGCATGAATTGGTTCGGATGATTAAGGTTCAACCATGATCAAAGACTTTTTGTCACTCTATGTCGCAAATAGAAAAAATGTAAAAAGTAGATCTCGAAAGAAACTCCAAAAGAAAGAAAAGATGGTTAATAGCTTTCTTCTTGCCCAATTCTTACTCTTTCATATGAATTGATTTGGATGATTGAGGTTCAACCATGGTCAATGACTTTATATCACCTGATGTGGCAAATAGAAAAAAAAGTAAAAAGTTGCTCTAAAAAGAAACCCCGAAAGAAAGAAAATATGATTAGTGGCTTTCTTCTTACCCAATTCTTACTCTTTTGTATGAATTGGTTTGGATGATTGAGGTTCAACCACGTTCAATGACTTTATGTCACTCTATTTGGCAAAAAGAGAAGAAAAAAAATTAAAGAGTAGCTCTAAAAATAAACTCCAAAAGAAAGAAAAGATAGTTCGTGGCTTTCTTCTTGCCCACTTCGTACTCTTTCGCATGAATTGGTTCGGATGATTAAGGTTCAACCATGATCAATGACTTTGTGTCACTCTATGTCGCAAATAGAAAAAATGTAAAAAGTAGTTCTAGAAAGAAACTCCAAAAGAAAGAAAAGATGGTTAATGGCTTTCTTCTTACCCAATTCTTACTCTTTTGTATGAATTTTTTTGGATGATTGAGGTTCAACCACGTTCAATGACTTTATGTCACTCTATTTGGCAAAAAGAGAAGAAAAAAGTAAACAGTAGCTCTAAAAATAAAGTCCAAAAGAAAGAAAAGATAGTTTGGTGGCTTTCTTCTTGCCCACTTCGTACTCTTTCGCATGAATTGGTTCCGATGATTAAGGTTCAACCATGATCAATGACTTTGTGTCACTCTATGTCGCAAATAGAAAAACTGTAAAAAGTAGTTCTAGAAAGAAACTCCAAAACAAAGAAAAGATGGTTAATGGCTTTTTTCTTGCCCAATTCTTACTCTTTCATATGAATTGGTTTGGATGATTGAGGTTCAACCATGGTGAATGACTTTATATCACCTTATGCGGCAAATAGAAAAAAAAGTAAAAAGTTGCTCTAAAAAGAAACCCCAAAAGAAAGAAAAGATGGTTAGTGGCTTTCTTCTTACCCAATTCTTACTCTTTTGTATGAATTGGTTTGGATGATTGAGGTTCAACCACGTTCAATGACTTTATGTCACTCTATTTGGCAAAAAGAGAAGAAAAAAGTAAAGAGTAGCTCTAAAAATAAACTCCAAAAGAAAGAAAAGATAGTTAGTGGCTTTCTTCTTGCCCACTTCGTACTCTTTCGCATGAATTGGTTCCGATGATTAAGGTTCAACCATGATCAATGACTTTGTGTCACTCTATGTCGCAAATATAAAAACTATAAAAAGTAGTTCTAGAAAGAAACTCCAAAAGAAAGAAAAGATGGTTAATGGCTTTTTTCTTGCCCAATTCTTACTCTTTCATATGAATTGGTTTGGATGATTGAGGTTCAACCATGGTGAATGACTTTATATCACCTTATGTGGCAAATAGAAAAAAAAGTAAAAAGTTGCTCTAAAAAGAAACCCCGAAAGAAAGAAAAGATGGTTAGTGGCTTTCTTCTTACCCAATTCTTACTCTTTTGTATGAATTGGTTTGGATGATTGAGGTTCAACCACGTTCAATGACTTTATGTCACGAAATTTGGCAAAAAGAAAAGAAAAAAGTAAAGAGTAGCTCTAAAAATAAACTCCAAAAGAAAGAAAAGATAGTTAGTGGCTTTCTTCTTGCCCACTTCGTACTCTTTCGCATGAATTGGTTCCGATGATTAAGGTTCAACCATGATCAATGACTTTGTGTCACTCTATGTCGCAAATAGAAAAAATGTAAAAAGTAGTTCTAGAAAGAAACTCCAAAAGAAAGAAAAGATGGTTAATGGCTTTCTTCTTGCCCAATTCTTACTTTTTCATATGAATTGGTTTGGATGATTGAGGTTCAACCATGGTCAATGACTTTATATCACCTATGTGGCAAATAGAAAAAAAAGTAAAAAGTTGCTCTAAAAAGAAACCCCGAAAGAAAGAAAAGATGGTTAGTGGCTTTCTTCTTACCCAATTCTTACTCTTTTGTATGAATTGGTTTGGATGATTGAGGTTCAACCACGTTCAATGACTTTATGTCACTCTATTTGGCAAAAAGAAAAGAAAAAAGTAAAGAGTAGCTCTAAAATAAACTCCAAAAGAAAGAAAAGATGGTTAGTGGCTTTCTTCTTGCCCACTCCGTACTCTTTCGCATGAATTGGTTCGGATGATTAAGGTTCAACCATGATCAATGACTTTGTGTCACTCTATGTCGCAAATAGAAAAAATGTAAAAAGTAGTTCTAGAAAGAAACTCCAAAAGAAAGAAAAGATGGTTAATGGCTTTCTTCTTGCCCAATTCTTACTCTTTCATATGAATTGGTTTGGATGATTGAGGTTCAACCATGGTGAATGACTTTATATCACCTTATGTGGCAAATAGAAAAAAAAGTAAAAAGTTGCTCTAAAAAGAAACCCCGAAAGAAAGAAAAGATGGTTAGTGGCTTTCTTCTTGCCCAATTCTTACTCTTTTGTATGAATTGGTTTGGATGATTGAGGTTCAACCACGTTCAATGACTTTATGTCACTCTATTTGGCAAAAAGAGAAGAAAAAAGTAAACAGTAGCTCCAAAAGTAAACTCCAAAAGAAAGAAAAAATAGTTAGTGGCTTTCTACTTGCCCACTTCGTACTCTTTCGCATGAATTGGTTCCGATGATTAAGGTTCAACCATGATCAATGACTTTGTGTCACTCTATGTCGCAAATAGAATAAATGTAAAAAGTAGTTCTAGAAAGAAACTCCAAAAGAAAGAAAAGATGGTTAATGGCTTTCTTCTTGCCCAATTCTTACTCTTTCATATGAATTGGTTTGGATGATTGAGGTTCAACCAGGGTGAATGAATTTATATCACCTTATGTGGCAAATAGAAAAAAAAGTAAAAAGTTGCTCCAAAAAGAAACCCCGAAAGAAAGAAAAGATGGTTAGTGGCTTTCTTCTTACCCAATTCTTACTCTTTTGTATGAATTGGTTTGGATGATTGAGGTTCAACCACGTTCAATGACTTTATGTCACTCTAATTGGCAAAAAGAGAAGAAAAAAGTAAAGAGTAGCTCTAAAAATAAACTCCAAAAGAAAGAAAAGATAGTTAGTGGCTTTCTTCTTGCCCACTTCGTACTCTTTCGCATGAATTGGTTCGTATGATTAAGGTTCAACCATGATCAATGACTTTGTGTCACTCTATGTCGCAAATAGAAAAAATGTAAAAAGTAATTGTAGAAAGAAACTCCAAAAGATAGAAAAGATGGTTAATGGCTTTCTTCTTGCCCAATTCTTACTCTTTCATATGAATTGGTTTGGATGATTGAGGTTCAACCATGGTGAATGACTTTATATCACCTTATGTGGCAAATAGAAAAAAAAGTAAAAAGTTGCTCTAAAAAGAAACCCCGAAAGAAAGAAAAGATGGTTAGTGGCTTTCTTCTTACCCAATTCTTACTATTTTGTATGAATTGGTTTGGATGATTGAGGTTCAACCACGTTCAATGACTTTATGTCACTCTATTTGGCAAAAAGAAAAGAAAAAAGTAAACAGTAGCTCTAAAAATAAACTCCAAAAGAAAGAAAAGATAGTTAGTGGCTTTCTTCTTGCCCACTTCGTACTCTTTCGCATGAATTGGTTCCGATGATTAAGGTTCAACCATGATCAATGACTTTGTGTCACTCTATGTCGCAAATAGAAAAATGTAAAAAGTAGTTCTAGAAAGAAACTCCAAAAGAAAGAAAAGATGGTTAATGGCTTTCTTCTTGCCCAATTCTTACTTTTTCATATGAATTGGTTTGGATGATTGAGGTTCAACCATGGTCAATGACTTTATATCACCTATGTGGCAAATAGAAAAAAAAGTAAAAAGTTGCTCTAAAAAGAAACCCCGAAAGAAAGAAAAGATGGTTAGTGGCTTTCTTCTTACCCAATTCTTACTCTTTTGTATGAATTGGTTTGGATGATTGAGGTTCAACCACGTTCAATGACTTTATGTCACTCTATTTGGCAAAAAGAAAAGAAAAAAGTAAAGAGTAGCTCTAAAATAAACTCCAAAAGAAAGAAAAGATGGTTAGTGGCTTTCTTCTTGCCCACTCCGTACTCTTTCGCATGAATTGGTTCGGATGATTAAGGTTCAACCATGATCAATGACTTTGTGTCACTCTATGTCGCAAATAGAAAAAATGTAAAAAGTAGTTCTAGAAAGAAACTCCAAAAGAAAGAAAAGATGGTTAATGGCTTTCTTCTTGCCCAATTCTTACTCTTTCATATGAATTGGTTTGGATGATTGAGGTTCAACCATGGTGAATGACTTTATATCACCTTATGTGGCAAATAGAAAAAAAAAGTAAAAAGTTGCTCTAAAAAGAAACCCCGAAAGAAAGAAAAGATGGTTAGTGGCTTTCTTCTTGCCCAATTCTTACTCTTTTGTATGAATTGGTTTGGATGATTGAGGTTCGACCACGTTCAATGACTTTATGTCACTCTATTTGGCAAAAAGAGAAGAAAAAAGTAAACAGTAGCTCCAAAAGTAAACTCCAAAAGAAAGAAAAAATAGTTAGTGGCTTTCTTCTTGCCCACTTCGTACTCTTTCGCATGAATTGGTTCCGATGATTAAGGTTTAACCATGATCAATGACTTTGTGTCACTCTATGTCGCAAATAGAATAAATGTAAAAAGTAGTTCTAGAAAGAAACTCCAAAAGAAAGAAAAGATGGTTAATGGCTTTCTTCTTGCCCAATTCTTACTCTTTCATATGAATTGGTTTGGATGATTGAGGTTCAACCATGGTCAATGACTTTATATCACCTTATGTGGCAAATAGAAAAAAAAGTAAAAAGTTGTTCTAAAAAATATCCAAAAGAAAGAAAAGATGGTTAGTGGCTTTCTTCTTACCCAATTCTTACTCTTTTGTATGAATTGGTTTGGATAATTGAGGTTCAACCATGCTCAATGACTTTATGTCACTCTATGTGGCAAAAAGAAAAGAAAAATGTAAATAGTAGCTCTAAAAATAAACTCCAAAAGAAAGAAAAGATAGTTAGTGGCTTTCTTCTTGCCCAATTTGTACTCTTTCGCATGAATTGGTTCGGATGATTAAGGTTCAACCATGATCAATGACTTTGTGTCACTCTATGTCGCAAATAGAAAAAATGTAAAAAGTAATTCTAGAAAGAAACTCCAAAAGAAAGAAAAGATGGTTAATGCCTTTCTTCTTGCCCAATTCTTACTCTTTCGTATGAATTGGTTTGGATGATTGAGGTTCAACCATGGTGAATGACTTTATATCACCTTATGTGGCAAATAGAAAAAAAAGTAAAAAGTTGCTCTAAAAAGAAACCCCGAAAGAAAGAAAAGATGGTTAGTGGCTTTCTTCTTACCCAATTCTTACTATTTTGTATGAATTGGTTTGGATGATTGAGGTTCAACCACGTTCAATGACTTTATGTCACTCTATTTGGCAAAAAGAAAAGAAAAAAGTAAAGAGTAGCTCTAAAAATAAACTCCAAAAGAAAGAAAAGATAGTTAGTGGCTTTCTTCTTGCCCACTACGTACTCTTTCGCATGAATTGGTTCGGATGATTGAGGTTCAACCATGATCAATGACTTTGTATCACTCTATGTCGCAAATAGAAAAAAAAAAAAGCAAAAAGTAGTTCTAGAAAGAAACTCCAACAGAAAGAAAAGATGCTTAATGGCTTTCTTCTTGCCCAATTCTTACTCTTTCATATGAATTGGTTTGGATGATTGAGGTTCAACCATGGTCAATGACTTTATATCACCTTATGTGGCAAATAGAAAAAAAAAAGTAAAAAGTCGCTCTAAAAAGAAAGCCCGAAAGAAAGAAAAGATGGTTAGTGGCTTTCTACTTGCCCAATTCTCACTCTTGCAATATTTAAAAGAAAAGAAGAACTTGAAAGGTAGACTAGTATAGTTTCTCAGAAAAATTCCGCTAAATGACGATATAAGTTGCAAAATCTCCTTCACTAATTTATAATTCAATCGCAAAGACTTACATCCAAGTTAAAAAAATAATTATTTGGTAAAATCATCCTTCCTCCTCTTTTCCAAGCTAATCTATCTAGAAATCTTAAGGTATTTTAAGTACATAATTTGAAAAATCCCTCTATACCAACATAGTAGCAAAAGTGCACTAGAAATCATAAATCTTTGCATAGAATGCATATGAGTCCTAATTACTTGATGACCTGATTGAGTCGTCATCCTTTGCAAAGAGTAAAATCAGGTCATTTTCCATGGAGAATGTAGAGACTTGCTCAAATAGCACTTGAAGGCTATACGGCAACCTTTAATTTCACTTCTTAATATAGGTTTAGACTTTACGACTTGATGACCACCCACATAATGGTTTTAGTAGGTGAGTTCCTCCATTTGGACCTGAATATACAACCCAACCCGGGAAATTTACGCATCATTTTCTTCCGTGAATTAAGCTTACTATGCTGGAGTGCTTGTGAAATTTCATAATTCCATGAAAAGAATACATATTTAGTCAAATCTAACTCAGTGACCACAAGTACTAGATTGAAAGGTACGCTGGCCAAGTTGATAAGGACATCAACCCATAACTTCATCCAAGCAGCAAAGGAGACAAGTGATTCGAGGAAAATAAGAGACAAATATCATAAATATGGTATAACTGATGTCATGGCAGAACAAATACGGTGCTTCAATTACTTCCCATGATGAACGTTAATTGCCTCGTGCCATATATATCGAATAAGACATCATTTTTAAAAATAACAAGAAATATTTCTAGTAAGCTTTCATTTCCAAACTCTCGTATATTTTGCATGGACAGATACCTTCACATGCAAAACAAGAAATATTTCTAGTATGTCGAGCACAATCCCCATGTACCATCACATTAGGTTTTCGATTAAGTGATATATTTCAGGATTCACACTTTCACGTAAATTGGTCCAGATGATTGAGGTTCAACCATGGTCAATGACTTTATATCACTCTATGCAGCAAAAAGAAAAAAGGTAAAAAGTTGCTCTTCAAAGAAAGGAAAAAAAGGAAAAAGAAGAGATGGTTAATGGCTTTCTTCTAGCCCAATTCTTACTCAAACAATGTTTAAAAGGAAAGAAGAACTTGAAAGATAGACTCGTGTTATTTCGGCAAAAAAAATCAGCTAAATGACGATACAAGCCTCAAAATTTCCTTTAATGATTTATAGTTCAACCGCAATGACCTATATTCAAATTAAACATGAACTTATTTGGTAAAATCATCCTACTTCCTCTCTTTGGAGCCAATTTGTATAGAAAAAATCCCCCTATACCAACATAACAATCAAAGTGCACCAAAAATCTTGAATTTTTGCACAGAATACAATCGAGTCCTAATTACTTTATGACCCAATCGAATTATCAACCTTTGTAAAGAGTAAAATCAAGTCTTTTCTAAGGAGAATGTCAAACTTGCCCGAATAGCACTCGAAGCCTCTGTGGCAACATTTAATTTCACTTCTTAATATAGGTTTAAACTTTATGAGTTGATAACACCCCCATAATGGTTTTAGCAAGCAAGTTCCTCCATTTGGACCTAAATATTCAACCCAACCCAACCAGGAAGTTTACGCATCCGTGTCTTCCGTGTTTTAAACTTACTATGCTGGAGTGCCCGCATAATTCCATGAAAATAATACATATTTAGTCAAAATCTAACTCAGCAACCACAAGTTCTAGTGGATCCAAAGTCGCTGTCTAAGTTGACAAGGACATCGACCCATCATCCAAGCACCAAACGAGACAGGTGCTTCAAGGAAAATAAAAAAATAAATATGGTACCTAGTCTCCAAAATCTTACATTATTTCTATTCATTACTAACGAGCAATGCACTCTAGAATCATTGATCCATATTGTGATTAACGATATACTTTAGATCAACTAATGATGTGCACATCTCAATAGACACATCAATATTGTGGATAAAATCAAGAATGCGAACCTAGCTAGGTTAAAAGAAATATAAGTGTTGACTATCGGACTATTTGGTACATGCTTCATTGCATCACATCCACACAACAATCAAAGATGAACAAAGATGCACATAAATTCTAGAACATACACCAAGCTAATTGGAAGACCATCTAAAATTGTCAAAATGCTAATGCGTCACACGATGTACCCATTCATTAGTTTTGGGCATTGAAATGTCAGGTTTAAGGAGAAAACTATAATTGACTTTGCCTCCAAGGTAAGCCTCTTGCATCCCTATATGCATAGTAGGAAATTTGCTACTATGGAGAGCCTTTTACACTTAGGTGTCGCAACCTTTCTTGAGATGAACCACATGGGGAAAACTACAGATTGCTGAGCAGGAATGATAGACCCTCTTACAAGGTAACACTTGTGTTTAACCCGGGCTCTCCCAAGCCCATTCAACTGCAACTTGAGTTCTTGATTGAACTTGCAAGTAAACTTACCCTAGAGCCGCCACCAATATTTTATGGATCGATTAGAAATCCAACTAAGGTATCGTAGCCTACCTTACTTTTGCAAACAAAAGATTCATGAATATAATGAGGGCCAAGCCTGCGGTTCCTCTCATTTGCAATCACATTAGAGACTATCAACTTCCTTCGAAGGAAACTTCTCGCAGTCCCCCTCATCCTCGCCCCTCCATTGAATGAGCAAATCTGCTTGCCTCTTGTTAGTTGCAAGACACTGGATTTTTCGCTCGGTTCTCTCGAGAAACATTTTCATCAATCAATGGACTCTTGAGTAGATTTCAGAGAAATAGGGTTTGACAGAATTATCAATTAAAGTGCTTATGGATATTAGAATCAATCACATATAGAGGATGATGATGCAGGTAATATGGTATAGTAATTGGTAACCGAGGAAGCCATAGTTATCAAAATATTAATGCATCACAAAATGTCCAGATTCATTAGTATTAGGCATTGAAATGTCCGGTTTAAGGAGAAAAAGAAAATTGACATTGCCTACCAGCTAAGCTTCCAAACCAGGACAAAACCCCTTACTTTCTATAAATTATTGTGGTCTTATTCTTCTGCAAGCTCTCACTCGAAATCATATCAAATGGAGAATGCGGGAGTATTTTTCACTATGCTTCAAAAGAAAGTAGTGACGTTTTCCACTGATTTTAATAGTAGAGATTTCGAACCCATTGTCCTTATCCTTATTGGACAAGAAGCCTAAATTCGTTGTTGAAGAGAGTCCACATGACATGCACAAAACTCACGTAATTTTCTCCGTCAAACATCAACTTTATCAAATTGGTGTCCATGATGCATTTCATTTAAATTAATTAATGAAAGGATGACGATAAACATATCAAATACATTAGGATCTAATTGGGCCAAATGAAAGTTTTGGCACAACATTTCACATTAATTAAAAGTGATTTAATCGAATCAATTAAAAATTCAAATATGACAAGACACATGGATAAAAGTTGATAGACTACTAGTATCATTATCTCTTCCAGCAATAGAAACTTCCAATCACTCCCTATGGGAAGGTTACGGCATTCATCACAAAACCTTTTCACATTCGTGCCTTGGAGCATTAGTCAAAGGTCCATTTATACTCTCGTAGAGTTGAAAATAAGTGTGTACATGTAAACATAAAGAATGGGCTACTAAATTAAACGTGATTGAGGGGTTCTCCAACTTCCCCTCGTTCACGGAAGATCTCACTACATGATTATGGTTTGGGTTAATTTGTGGGGTATTGTGAATAGCATCCTTTTAATTATTAAAGAGCCAATGAGTTGGGATTATCATAATAGAGCTTTTACGCTCAAAACAAAAATTTTCAATTTATGAGTATATCTGAAATGTGGATCGTATGGTTTGTTAGGTCCCTCACATTGAATAGCAACCTACTGTTTTTCCATAGAGACCCCATGTGGGGCATCGTTTGGTAGTTAGTCTTACTTTTTACAAATTTTTTTAAAATTTAAATTGGGACAATCATTTGGTTCTTTTTTATATTAAATACTGAGAACAGGTCCTAATTAGCTAACCTTCTATTGATGCACTCAAAAGATACACTGTTCATAATGGAGAAGTTCATCTTCATAGCATTTCTTGATGTTATGTTGGCTTCCCTATCAATGTTTCAGCCTGTCATATGTTCTAGCAACTTCACTGATCAAGTGGCTCTTCTCCACTTCAAATCAGCGATCGAAGTCGACCCGACAAACACGATCAAAGGTGGCAATTGGACCACCGAAGCAAATTTCTGTGAATGGATTGGCGTCATTTGCAGCAACCGCAGGCAGAGAGTCACAACTTTAAATCTCTCGTACATGGGTCTCCAGGGGAGGCTCTCTCGTTATCTAGGCAATCTTTCTTTCCTCGCTTCTCTTGATCTTGGCAACAACAGTTTCCATGGGAAAATTCCTATAGAAATTGGTCGTTTGCACCGCCTAAAAGAACTCGTGTTCCAACTTAACCAGTTTGAAGGAAACATTCCTCCTAACTTAGCCCAGTGCCAAAATCTAGAAAAGATGTCACTCGTAGCAAACATGCTAACGGGTGGCATACCGAGAGAATTTGGTGCCTTCCCTAAGTTACAACTACTATATCTTAGCCTCAACCCCTTACGTGGTCAAATTCCAAGCTTCCTGGGCAATATATCCACATTGCAGTTCATTGGTTTGTCCTCGGCCAATCTCACAGGCTCGATTCCTCCGACACTTTTCAATAGATCACTCACCATGGTTGACTTGATGAATAATGATCTCTCAGGGGGTCTTCCCTCCAATCTTTGCTCCTGCTGGCCTAGCATTCGGGTGCTTCAACTATGTTATAACCAGTTCAACGGCGTGATACCAGAGACGCTAACCCAATGCAAAGAGCTTCTCATATTGGCGTTGTCAGACAATCGTTTTCAGGGAAGCTTTCCTCAAGACATTGACAAGTTGCAAAAGCTACAGGCGCTCTACCTCAGGGAAAGCAACATGACTGGCACGATTCCTCGAACCATCGGTAACATGTCAAGCCTGCAACTTTTGGATGTAACATCTAACTATATAGGAGGTGACATTCCGAGTGAGATTGGCAAGTTGGTCAATCTGAAATATTTGTTCCTTCAGCGCAATTTGCTAACAGGCAAAGTGCCTCAAGAAATTTTTAATGTTTCTTCTCTACAAACACTTGGTTTGGCCGCCAATTCCCTCTCTGGAAGCTTTTTCCCGGGTAGGGAACAGAGCCTTCCAAATTTGGAAGAACTCTCTTTATATCATAATAGTTTTGGTGGCAACATCCCACAGTATATTTCAAATTTTACGAACCTAATACTTTTCAGTGCCTCGTACAATCAACTCAGCGGACCCATACCCATGAGTTTGGGCAACTTGAAGAACCTCAGAGCCTTTGCGGCTGGATCAAATCAGCTAACAGGTGAGACTCATAGTTCGGAGCTTAGTTTTCTATCTGCTTTATCAAATTGCCAATCGCTGCGATTGTTATCTCTGGGAAGCAACCCACTTTGCGGCTCCATACCAAAATCTATCAAAAACTTCTCGAGTTCCCTACAATATCTAGAAGCTTCCAACTGTCAAATTAGAGGTCGCATTCCTCAGGAAATGGGTTCCTTGAAGAGATTGACTACACTATGGTTGAGTCACAACGATCTAGATGGCAACATTCCATCATCAATCGGAGGACTAGAAAGCTTGCAAAGGCTGTTTCTCCATAACAACCATCTCGAAGGACCGATCCCCGATGAGATATGCAACTTGACAAGTTTAGGAAATTTGTTGCTCCAACAAAATAGTTTATCGGGATCGATCTTGAATTGCATTGGAAACTTGAGCAGCCTTCAAGAGTTTATAGTAAGTCGGAATAACTTGACATCGATCGTACCGGTTAGCCTGTGGAGTCTTCAAGGACTCATCATCCTCGATTTGTCACACAATTCTTTCATTGGAGGGCTACCATTGGAGATAGGGAAAATGAGAGCTATGAACAGCATCGATCTTTCTCGAAATCGGCTTACCGGCACCATATCTAGTTCCATCCAGGGGTTAGAGAGCCTTGCTTCTCTCAACTTGTCAGGGAACTCGTTTGAAGGATCAATACCGCCATCGATCGGTGACCTCAAAGGGTTGGAGTTCCTCGATCTCTCCTACAATGAGTTGTCAGGCGCAATACCCAAGTCCATCGAAAAACTTAGATTTCTGCAAAATTTGAACTTGTCCTTTAATAGGCTGTCGGGAGAAATTCCTAATGGCAGATCCTTTGGAAATTTCTCAGCTCTCTCCTTCATTGGGAATGAAGCGCTCTGTGGAAATGCAATATTTGAAGTCCCAACTTGCAAAGTAAATGAAAAGAAATCATCAAGGGACAAGCGGCTATGGTTACTATACGTTATGTTGCCAATTGCATCTGCTATACTTTCGGTCATTGTCATTTGCTTGCTTAGAAAGCATGGAAACACGATTAAAAGAGCTCCAGTTTCGGTGGGCATCCTGCTTGGAATTAACCACCCAATGATAACATATCGGGAGCTTTGCTCAGCTACGAACAACTTCAGCGAAAGCAACTTACTCGGAGCAGGAAGCTTTAGCTCTGTATACAAAGGGACTCTGGCCAACAGGACTGACGTTGCGGTCAAAGTACTAAATCTCCATATTGAAGGCGCCTTGAAAAGTTTTGACGCAGAATGCGAGGTTTTTCGTAAAATCCGGCACCGGAATCTCGTCAAGGTGATTAGCTCTTGCACGAATGCCGATCTAAGAGCTCTGGTGCTGCAATATGTGCCCAATGGGAGCTTGGAGAAGTGGCTCCACTCCAATAACCACGACTTGGGTCTCCATCAGCGAGTGAATTTAGTGGTCGACATCGCAACGGCACTCGATTATCTCCACCATCGCCAACCAGAACCCATTGTGCACTGTGATCTGAAGCCTAGCAATGTTCTTCTAAATGAGGACATGGTCGCACAAGTCTGCGACTTTGGAATTGCAAAGATTTTGGCTAAGGACAAGCTTGAAACACAAACCCAAACTCTCGGCACAATTGGATACGTTGCTCCAGGTATATTTGTCAAAATTTTAGCTAATTCGGGCCTTTGATTCCCAGTATAATGGTACAATATAATCGAGATACATTAACACTCGTATGCCTCTCGATCTTATTATTTATGCCCCAAAAAGAAAAAAGATCCATCGCTGATGTTCTTTTTTTTCACAAACTATGACGCTTGCAGAGTACGGTTTGGAAGGAAAAGTCTCGACAAAAGGAGATGTTTACAGTTTCGGCATATTGCTGTTGGAAGTGATAACTAGTAAGAAGCCAACCGATGAAATGTTCGATGCGGATATGAGCTTGAGGCAATGGGTAGGTGCAGCGACTCCAGACAGAGTGCTTGACATCATGGATAGCAAACTCATTAGCATGAAACATGAAGATTTGACGCCTCCGGAACTCGAGAGTATAGTTTTATCGATCCTAGAGTTAGGATTAGAATGCTCGAAGGACTTGCCTGAGGAAAGAATGGACATGAAAACTATCATGGTTAAGCTCAACAAGATCAAGTTGTCACTACTTGACAAGAAAATAAGGTAGAGAGCAGTACGTAGAATATGGGCATAGTATCATCTTAGTTTGTACACGGTCATTTCGTTTTCACGGCATTCTGTATAGCCATCTGCTATAAAGTTTCTAATCTTCCGAGTTTTCTGAATCGGAGAAAAAAAATTAAAATCGTGACAACATCTTCATGCGTTGACACTCGACCCAACGAAATTCTCAACTCATGTCCGACTTCGGAAGGTAAAACACCCATCTCAATGTCAGAATGTCGAAATGAATGTTTAGAACTAATTCTTCATTGCGACATTCAGCAGAGCCTCGATGTTTTCGGCTTCTGGATTGCCGTACAGACTTTTTAAAATCCCTATTTTTAGTATAATCACCACCTAATCTACAAGACTCCCACCTTATCGTAAGTCATAAATAAACTGAACAAGACCTTAGTGGTATAAAAAATAGGTCTGCACTGGAAAATTTCACTGCCGCTATTTTAAATTACGTTATAGTTCAATAATGTCATTTTCGTATCAAACAGTTAAAAAACACAAAACAAAACAAATGAAGAAAATTCATTAGTATGACATAAAAAGGCATAAAAAAAAAACTTATCTAGAATAAATCATCAGCTGTCATCTCGACATCTTGATTGAGATTGTAACTGGCCCGTCGGCCTTCCTCATCGAATTCATTATCAATCAAAAAATCATTATTAGTACTACCAACAAATTTGTCGCTTAAGTGATATCTAGAGTTTCGGATTTAATATTTTAGGCTGGACGTTACTAATTTTGACCCAAATTTTATTTTTGTATGGGCGACTTTTGTGATTTAACGTTCAGGAATAAAATTTTAAGATCTTCACGGGCAATCTAAAATGGTTTTTATCTCTAACTCCTTTTCCGTGTGATAGGGATCGTTTAGTAGATTTGGGATCGTATGTCATTGATCGTACAATCTGAAGCACAATTTTAACAACCATGTCGTGGTATGCTACTAGCAGTAGCACCCGGAATGACGTGCTTTATCAATTGTAGTGCTGTGCCTATATTAAGGGTGAATATGTGACCGGTGCACTTGAGGGATTCCCAATTCAAGAACTATAGGTTATCCATTTAAGGCAAAATTTCAAATAAAAACCCGAAGTGAATCTATTTTCTCAAATAAGGACCAAAAGTGAACTTTGTGTCATATAAGGACCTAAAGTGGACCCATTGTTTTAAATAAGGACCCGAAGTGAATTTTGTGTCAAATAAGGACCCAAAGTGATCAAGTTAATCTCTATTGAGGACCTTAGTTCACCGGCAGACATTTTTTAACGATTAAAATAGGGGCAATTTTGTCATAAATTTGTGATTGGAAAAAAAAGGAAAAAATCTAAATTAATTAAGTTTACCTTTTCTTCTTTCTTCTCCTACGCTGCTCCTCAACCAAATCGTTGTCCGGTCATCATCGCGACTAGATTCTCGTCACTCCTCGCCTTGCTTGACTGGTGGAGAATTTGGGTCTCCGCAAACAAACAAAGAAGCATATGGTTTTCTTCTTGTTTTTGAATTTGTGCCTCAACCGGCGGAGAATTTGGGTCTTCGACTTTGCAGAGGATAGGTACAAAGAATGGGAGAACTTCGTTCTTTGACTTTGCAGAGGATGCGTACAAGGAATGGAGAGACCGTAGAAAACCTAGGGTTTGTTTGTTTCTGTTTTAGGATTTGTTAATTTCCCTATTTTTTTTTTGGACAAATGAGAATTATTAATGTCCAACAAAATCTGCATGTACTATCGCAGAAAGGTTTCCAATAGATCAAGATATTTAGTGAAATCTCTAGTGTTAAGGCATTGAGCTATAAATTTCAAGATTGACTCTTTCCTATGAATTGGTCCGAATGATTGAGGTTCAACCACGGTCAATGAATTTATATCATCGTGTGTGGCAAAAAGAAAAAAAACTAAAAAGTTGTTCTAAAAAAATCCAAAAGAAAGAAAAGATGGTTAGTGGCTTTCTTCTTACCCAATTCTTACTCTTTTGTATGAATTGGTTTGGATGATTGAGGTTCAACCACGTTCAATGACTTTATGTCACTCTATGTGGCAAAAAGAAAAGAAAAAAGTAAACAGTAGCTCTAAAAAGAAACTCCAAAAGAAAGAAAAGATAGTTAGTGGCTTTCTTCTTGCCCAATTCGTACTCTTTCGCATGAATTGGTTCGGATGATTAAGGTTCAACCATGATCAATGACTTTGCATCACTCTATGTGGCAAATAGAAAAAGAAAGAAAAGATGGTTAGTGGCTTTCTTCTTGCCCAATTCGTACTCTTTGCATGAATTGGTTTGGATGATTGAGGTTCAACCACGATCAATGACTTTGCATCACTCTATGTCGCAAATAGAAAAAAAGTAAAAAGTAGTTCTAGAAAGAAACTCCAAAAGAAAGAAAAGATGGTTAATGGCTTTCTTCTTGCCCAATTCTTACTCTTTCATATGAATTGGTTTGGATGATTGAGGTTCAACCATGGTCAATGACTTTATATCACCTTATGTGGCAAATAGAAAAAAAGTAAAAAGTTGCTCTAAAAAGAAACCCCGAAAGAAAGAAAAGATGGTTAGTGGCTTTCTACTTGCCCAATTCTCACTCTTGCAATATTTAAAAGAAAAGAAGAACTTGAAAGGTAGACTAGTGTAGTTTCTCAGAAAAATTCAGCTAAATGACGATATAAGCTGCAAAATCTCCTTCACTAATTTATAATTCAACCGCAAAGACTTACATTCAAGTTAAAAAATAATTATTTGGTAAAATCATCCTTCCTCCTCTTTTCCAAGCTAATCTATCTAGAAATCTTAAGGTATTTTAAGTACATAATTTGAAAAATCCCTCTATACCAACATAGTAGCAAAAGTGCACTAGAAATCATAAATCTTTGCATAGAATGCATATGAGTCCTAATTACTTGATGACCCGATTGAGTCGTCATCCTTTGCAAAGAGTAAAATCAGGTCATTTTCCATGGAGAATGTAGAGACTTGCTCAAATAGCACTTGAAGGCTATGCAGCGACCTTTAATTTCACTTCTTAATATAGGTTTAGACTTTACGACTTGATGACCACCCACATAATGGTTTTTGTAGGCAAGTTCCTCCATTTGGACCTGAATATACAACCCAACCAGGAAATTTATGCATCCTTTTCTTCCGTGAATTAAGCTTACTATGCTGGAGTGCTTGTCAAATTTCATAATTCCATGAAAAGAATACATATTTAGTCAAATCTAACTCAGTGACCACAAGTACTAGATTGAAAGTTACGCTGGCCAAGTTGACAAGGACATCGACCCATAACTTCATCCAATCACCAAAGGAGACAAGTGCTTTGAGGAAAATAAGAGACAAATATCATAAATATGGTATAACTGATGTCATGGCAGAACAAATACGGTGCTTCAATTACTTCCCATGATTAACGTTAATTGCTTCATGCCACACATATCGAATAAGACATCATTTTCAAAAATAACGAACATGGCTCCCAGTTAAAGTCATCGGTGGGGGCAATAATAAGCTTTCATTTCCAAACTCTTGTATATATTGCATGGACAGATACCTTCACATGCAAAACAAGAAATATTACTAGTATGTCCCATGTACCATCATACCAGGTTTTCAAATGAGTGATAAATTTTAGGATTGACACTTTCGCATAAATTGGTCCAAATGATTGAGGTTCAACCATGGTCAATGACTTTATATCACTCTATGTGACAGAAAGAAAGAAAAAGAAAAGATGGTTCGTGGCTTTGTTCTTGCCCAATTCTTACTCATACAATGTTTAAAAGAAAAGAAGAACTTGAAAAATAGACTCATGTTATTTTGGCAAAAAAATTCAGCTAAATGATGATATAAGCCTCAAAATTTCCTTTAATGATTTGGTAAAATCATCCCACTTCCTCTCTTTCAAATCAATTTGTATAGAAAAAAATCCCCCTATACCAACATAGCAACCAAAGTGCACCAGAAATCTTAAATCTTTGCACATAATACAATTGAGTCCTAGTTACTTTATGACCCAATTGAGTCATCAACCTTTTCAAAGAGTAAAATCAAGTCTTTTCTATGGAGAATGTCGAAACTTGCCCCAATAGCACTTGAAGCCTCTGTGGCAACCTTTAATTTCACTTCTTAATATAGGTTTAAACTTTATGAGTTGACAACACCCCCATAATGGTTTTAGCGGGTAAGTTCCTCCATTTGGACCTAAATATTCAACCCAACCCAACCAGGAAATTTACGCATCCTTGTCTTCCGTGTTTTAAACTTATTATGCTGGAGTGCCCGCATAATTCCATGAAAATAATACATATTTAGTCAAAATCTAACTCAGCAACCACAAGTTCTAGTGGATTGAAAGTTTCGCTGGCTAAGTTGACATACATCGACCCAAAATCTCATCCAAGCACCAAACGAGACAGGTGCTTCAAGGAAAATAAAAAAGCAAATATGGTACCTAGTCTCCAAAAGCTTACATTATTTCTATTCATTACTAACGAGCAATGCACTCTAGAATCATTGATCCATATTGTGATTAACGATATACTTTAGATCAATCAATAATGTGCACATCTCAATAGACACGTCAATGTCGTGGATAAAATCGAGAATGCGAACCTAGCTAGGTTAAAAGAAATAAAAGTCTTGATTATTAGACTATTTGGTACATGCTCCATTGCATCACATCCACACAACAATCAAAGATGAACAAAGATGCACACAAATTCTAGAACATACACCGAACTAATTGGAAGACCGTCTAAAATTGTCAAAATACTAATGCGTCACACGATGTACCCATTCATTAGTTTTGGGCATTGAAATGTCAGGTTTAAGGAGAAAAATATAATTGACTTTGCCTCCTAGCTAAGCTTCTTGCATCCCTTTATGCATAGTAAGAAATTTGCTACTATGGAGAGCCTTTTACAGTTAGGTGTCGCAACCTTTCTTGAGGTGAATTGCTGAGCAGGAATGATAGACCCTCTTACAAGGCAACGCTTGCATTTAACCCTGGCTTTCCCAAGCCCATTCAACCTCAACTTGAATTCTTGATTGAACTTGTAAGTAAACTTACCCTAGAGACGCCACCAATATTTTATAGATCGATAAGAAATCCAACTAAGGTATAGTAGCTTTCCTTACTTTTGCAAACCAGAGATTCATGAATACAATGAAGGCCAAGCCAGTGGTTCCTCTCATTTGCAGTCATACTAGAGATTATCAACTTCCCTGAAAGGCAACTTCTCGCAGTCCCCCTCATCCTCGCCCCTCCATTGAATGAGCAAATCTGCTTGCCTCTTGTTAGTTGCAAGATGCTGGATTTTTCGCTTGGTTCTCTCGAGAAACATTTTCATCAATCGATGGACTCTCGAGTAGATTTCAGAGAAATAGGGTTTGACAGAATTATCAATTAAAGTGCTTATGGATACTAGAATCAATCACATATAGAAGATGATGATGCAGGTAATATGGTATAGTAATTAAAAACCGAGGAAGCCATAGTTATCAAAATATTAATGCATCACAAAATGTCCAGATTCATTAGTATTAGGCATTGAAATGTCAGGTTTAAGGAGAAAAAGAAAATTGACATTGCCTACCAGCTAAGCTTCCAAACCAGGACAAAACCCCTTACTTTCTATAAATTATTGTGGTCTTACTACAAGCTCTCACTCGAAATCATATCAAATGGAGAATGCGGGAGTATTTTTCACTATGCTTCAAAAGAAAGTAGTGACGTTTTCCACGGATTTTAATAGTAGAGATTTCGAAGCCATTGTCCTTAGCCTTTTTGGAGAAGAAGACTAAATTCGTTGTTGAAGAGAGTCCACATGACACGCACAAAACTCACGTAATTTTCTCCGTCAAACATCAACTTTATCAAATTGGTGTCCATGATGCATTTCATTTAAATTAATTAATGAAAGGATGACAATAAACATATCAAATACATTAGGATCTAATTACACTAAATGAAACTTGTGGCACAACATTTCACATTAATTAAAAGTGATTTAATTGAATCGATTAAAAATTCAAATATGACAAGACACACGGATAAAAAGTTGATAGACTACTAGTATCATTATCTCTTCCAACAATTTAACTTCCAATCACTCCCTATGGGAAGGTTATGGCATTCATCACAAAACCTTTTCACATTCGTGCCTTGGAGCATTAGTCAAAGGTCCATTTATACCCTCGTAGAGTTGCAAATAATTGTGTACATGTAAACATAAAGAACGGGCTACTAAATTAAACGTGATTGAGGGGTTCTCCAACTTCTCCTCGTTCACGGAAGATCTCACTACATGATTATGGTTTGGGTTAATTTGTGGGGTATTGTGAATAGCATCCTTTTAAATATTAAGGCTGCGTTTGACAGTCGGGATAAAATTTGAAATAGGATATGATAAATCATATCCTATGTTTGGTGCTCGCTCAAGACAGGATAAAGTCGGATATAAGGGGGATATAGACAAGATAAAATTATCCCATGGGAAAGGTAGAATAAAGGTGGATATGATTTTTAATGTCCATATTAGGAAGTTATTTTTCTTGAATAATAAACTTATTAAATTAATAAAATTGAAATTATATTTCAATATAAATAATATTTGAATTATAATTTAAGAAATTAAAAATTGAAAAAATAAAATTGATTATTTGAAATATAATTTAAGAATTTAAAAATAAAAAAAATAAATATCATTTTGAATTAATCCTATTTTAATTTATATATTCAACTATAATTCTATCTTATAATAAACATTCAATCTATAAATTAAATATTTATATTTATTATATATTTTAGGTATTTTTGTATTTTAGGTATGTTAGTATACTTTACTATTTGATAAAATTTTATTAAAGAATGATGAAAAGGGAAAAAAAAGAAATAATATAAAAAAAGAGGAAAAATAAAATAATAATAAATTAAGGAATATTGTTACGAGAGATTTTCACAATATCAATTTATGAACATTTAGGTTTATTTATAATGACATGTCATTTATATAAAAAAAAAATGTACATGATATGATGTAAACATATTCGACTTTAATATTGTGATTTACCAAATAATGGACAAGATATAAAAAAATCATAAGATTTCATATCCTATCATATCCCGATTAGAAATCCGGACGACCAAACATAGCCTAAAGAGCTAATGAGTTGGGATTATCATAATAGAGCTTTTATGCTCAAAACAAATTTTCAATTTATGAGTATATCTGAAATGTGGATCATATAGTTTGTCAGGTCCCTCACATTGAATAGCAACCTATTGTTTTTCCATAGAGACCCCATGTGGGGGCATCGTTTGGTAGTTAGTGTTTCTTTACAATTTATTTATTTAAATTGAGACAATCATTTGGTTCTTTTTTATATTAAATACTGATAACAGGTCCTAATTAGCTAACCTTCTATTGATGCACTCAAAAGATACATTGTTCATTATGGAGAAGTTCATCTTCGTAGCATTTCTTGATGTTATGTTGGCTTCCCTATCAATGTTTCAGCCTGTCATTTGTTCTAGCAACTTCACTGATCAAGTGGCTCTTCTCCACTTCAAATCGGCAATCGACGTCGACTAATAAACACGATCAAAGGCAGCAATTGGACCATTGAAGCAAATTTCTATAAATGGATTGGCGTCATTTGCAGCAACCGCAAGCAGAGAGTCACAACTTTAAACCTCTTGTACATGGGTCTCCAGGGGAGGCTATCTCTGTACCTAGGCAATCTTTCTTTCCTGGCTTCTCTTGATCTTAGCAACAACAGTTTCTACGGGAGAATTCCAATAGAAATCGGTCATTTACGCCGCTTGAAAGAACTCATACTCGAAATAAACCAATTTGAAGGAAACATTCCTCCTAACTTAGCCCAGTGCCAAAATCTCGAAGAGATGTCACTCGTAAAAAATAGGCTAATGGGTGATATACCGAGAGAATTTGGCAGCTTCCCTAAGTTGCAACTACTATATCTTGGCCTCAACCCCTTACGTGGTCAAATTCCAAGCTTCCTGGGCAATATATCCACATTGCAGTTCATTGGTTTGTCCTCGGCCAATCTCATAGGCTCGATTCCTCCGACACTTTTCAATAGCATGAAACATGAAGATTTGACGCCTCTGAAACTCGGGAGTATAGTTTTATCGATCCTAGAGTTAGGATTAGAATGGTCGAAGGACTTGCCTGCGGAAAGAATGGCCATGAAAACTATCATGGTTAAGCTCAACAATATCAAGTTGTCACTGCCTTGACAAGAAAATAAGGTAGAGAGCAGTACGTAGAATATGGGATTAGTATCATCTTAGTTTGTACACGGTCATTTCGTTTTCACGGCATTCTGTATAGCCATCTGCTATAAAGTTTCTAATCTTCCGAGTTTTCTGAATCGGAGAAAAACAATTAAAATCGCGACAACATTTTCATGCGTTGACACTTGACCCAAAGAAATTCTCAACTCATGTCCGACTTCGGAAGGTATAACACCCATCTCAATGTCAGAATGTCGAAACGAATGTTTAGAACTAATTCTTCATTGCGACATTCAGCAGAGCCTTGATATTTTCGGTTTCTGGATTGCCGTATAGACTTTTTAAAATCCCCTTTTTTAGTATAATCACCACCTAATCTACGAGACCTCCCACCTTACCGTAAGTCATAAATAAATTGAACAAGACCTTAGTGGTATAAAAAATAGGTCTGCACTGGAAAATTTCACTGCCGCTATTTTAAATTACATTATAGTTTTTTTTATTGAAAATTACATTATAGTTCAATAATATCATTTTCGTATCAAACAGTTAAAAACACAAAACAAAACAAAATGAAGAAGATTCATTAGTATGACATAAAAGGTATAAAAAAAAAAAAAAAACTTATCTAGAATAAATCATCAGCTGTCATCTCGACATCTTGATTGAGATTGTAACTGGCCCATTGGCCTTCCTCATCGAATTCATTATCAATCACAAAATCATTATTAGTACTACCAACAAATTTGTTGCTTAGGTGATATCTGGAGTTTTGGATTAAATATTTTAGGCTAGGCATTACTAATTTTGGCCCAAATTTAATTTTTGTATGGGCTACTTATGGTGCGTTTGGTAACATTTCTGTTTAAAAATTGTTTCTGAGAATAGAAATAGAAAAAAGTATTTATGCTTCAGGAAACAATTTTTAAACAAAAAAACGCATTTTGTAAATTTGTTCTAGAAATATAAAAAGAATAGAAACACGTTTGGTAAATTTGTATAATTTTTTTTATTTCTTTTAATTTTTTAATATTTTTATTTAATATTTTCTATTTTCTTTCTTATTTTCTTATTTATTTTTCATTTTTTTCTTTTTTCTTTTTCCTTTTTTCTTTTTTCTTCTTTTGGCCAGTCGCCGGCCCCCGGCGAGGCCGAACTCGCCCAGCGACCGGCGAGGCTCGGCGTCGCCGGGCCACCGCCAGGTAACGCTGGCGAGGCTTGGCCTCGCCTTGGCTGGGCGAGCTCTAGAGAGGTCACCGGCCCTCGATGGCCTATCGCCGACCATGGCCAAGGCCAGCGATCGGCCAAAGAAAAAAGAAGAAGAAAAGAAGAAGAAAAAAGAGAAGAAAATTGAAGAGAGAGAAAAAAGTGTTCCTAAATTTTGTTCCAGAAACAAGAAACAACTTTTTTTTTTATTTCTTGTTTTCGTTCCAGATGTGTTTCTGGGAACAAAAAAAATTAATTTTGGAACAAAAACGCAAACAAATGCGTTTCTGTTCCTTTTTTGTTCCTAGGAACAAAAAAACAAAAATTTGTGTTCCTGGGAACAGAAACACATTTTAACAAACAGGCCCTTAACGTTCAGGAATAAAATTTTAAGATCTTGACGGGCAATCTAAAATGGTTTTTTTTTTTATTATTATTATCTCTAACCCCTTCTCTGTGTGATAGGGATCGTTTAGTAGATTTGGGATTGTACGTCATTGATCGTACAATCTGAACCGTAATTTTAACAACCATGTCGTCGTATGCTACTAGCAGTAGCAACTGGAATGACATGCTTTATCAATTGTAGTGCTGTGCCTATATTAAGGGTGAATATGTGAACGGTGCACTTGAGGGATTCCCAATTCAAGAACTATAGGTTATCCATTTAATGTATGCAAACTACTCTGTGTCAAGGCTATCCATAAATCCAAGGTGCCAACCTAAATGGTTTATGGGGCTTATAGAGTATTTGAAGCTGAGTCTGCACCTCCATAACCCAAAAACAAGCAATTTTCATTCAAATTAAATGAAATATTTGTGCAATTAAATCGTAATAATATTTGAATTACGATATTGTCCATTACATTCAACATACCATTACAATTTATCTCTAATGACTATAGAAAATGTCGATTTGTTATGATATAAGTGTATATCCTATATATTTCAATAAATTATATTCACACAGAGCATTGATTGTAATAACAAATATTAAAAACAAAACTCAAAGATGCTTGGATATGCTTGGATGGACTTATTGAAAGTATTCACAACGATGTATCAAAATTTAAAAACTATTTTCCTTCAAAAGTTTACCAAAAGATTTTACACGACTTGAAATAGATTTCAAGTGGAGTAAAATCTATGACATAGGCTCGTAGCATATCCTCGAGAGTTTGGATCGTTCTCTCGTATTGTCCATCTGTCTACAGATGATAAGCCATACTAAACTACAGCTTCATTCTCATGGCCATTTGTAAGCTTTTCCAAAATGTGGTCGTGAACTTGGGATCCCATTTTGTCATTAGAACCAAAGGCAATCGAATTATCTATTTCACATACAGCTCAGCATACCTATCCATGGCATAATCTTTTCATACCGCAATGAAGTGAGTCGACTTGGTCAAACAATCAACCACAACCCAAATGGAATCATTGTCTTTCTGACTCCTTAGTAATCCCATCACAAAATCCATTATGGTATGCTCCTATTTCCACTCCGAAATCTCTAATAGTCGCAACAGTCCGCCAGGCTTGTAGTGTTGGGCTTTCACTTGCTAGCATGTTTAACCTTTTGCCACGTACTTTGCGACGCCAGCCTTCATAACATTCCACCAATAATACTGTCGAAGGTTCCTATATATCTTCGTACTACCTGGATGGATGCTATAGTTGGTTCGATAAGTAACCACTAGGATCTCTTCTATGACCTATACATTGTTAGGCACATACAATCATCCTCGGAACCTCAAGACCCCATCATCCGTCACTTGAAAATTTGGGTTCCTTTTATTAGGGCTCCCTTGGATAATCTTATGGATTTCTAGATCCATCAATTGCATGGTTTTAATCTTGGTTTATACTTTGTGTTCATTTTGAAGAGTAGCCATAAGATTAGAAAGATAGCCTACCTCGAACTTGAAGTCTAAATCTCGTACACCTTCGAGAAGTATCCACTCTCGAACCATCATTTGGGCAATTGAGAACTTTCAACTGAGCACATCCACTACCTTGTTGGCCTTCCTAGGATGGTATAAGATGTCACGGTCATAGTCTTTGAGAAGTTCCATCCGGCGCCTTTGTCTCATATTCAACTCCTTTTATGAGAACAGGTACTTCAAACTTTGATGTCAGTGTAGATCGTGAACTTTGCCCCACACAAATAGTGTCTCCAAATCTTAAGAGCAAAAATAACCGCTACCAACTCCAGGTTGTGCATTAGATAATTCTACTCATGAGGCCTCAATTGCCTGAATGCATAGGCTACAACACATCCATATTGAATCAAGACGTAAGCCAATCCTTTAAATGAATCATCACTTTAGATCTCACATCCACTAGGACCAAATGGTATTGTCAACATTGGGGCAGTCGTCAACTTGTGCTTAAATTCTTGAAAACTCTTTTTACACTTGTTCGTCCATTCAAACTTCACTTCTTTCTTTAGTAATCATGTCAGTGGCGTAACTATTCCGGAGAATCTTTTCACGAATTGTCGGTAAACCCCTCTAATCCCTCCCAACCAATCAAAGGAAGTCTTCTTGAAGAAGAAAAATCTAAGCTATTAATGGAGGATATTTGCACTTGATTGAATAGGATTAGGGTAAGGTAGGTTAGGGTAGGCGAGGTTGTCTTCAAACATCTCTTCTGCTACCCCCTTCATGCATATGGCGCCCCATTCCTTAACCAATTCCATTTTTGCCCCTTTGTCTTTAGTTGTATGAGAGGGCAATTTGGTCATTTCACCAAGATTGTGCACTATTCATGCACATGAGGTGCATTAAATGCCATGATCTTGTAATGAATGGCTTGATGGCTTGGAAAGTCCATGGCCTTCCCTTAAGCCGCCTGCTCCTTGGGCGTGTGGCCCTTGCTACCCACATGGGCTTAGGCCAATTTGCGTCATCTATTATGGGCTTCGACCTATTGGGCTACCCAATGTGGGCTTAGGCCCATTGGGTCACCCAAATGTGAGCTTGGGCCCACTTGGGTCCTTGCCCATGGCCCGATTCCACTTTTTTGTACTTTTATTACCCATTGATGAAAAAAATTAAATTTTCGCCCCCAAGTGGCATTTTCAGCATTTTCATTGTCTTCCAATTCTCATTGTAATCCTATCTAAAGATTAGCCACTGATGTAATTCCATTCTGAAAATTAGGATTAAATTAAGGTTGTCACAACTCTTCCCTCCTTAAAGAAATTTCGTCCTCGAAATTTGTAAGATCATCCGCTTCTTCAAACAAATGGGGATATTGGCCTCTCATTATGTCCTTGCTTTCCTAGGTCGCTCCCTCAATGCCATGATATTGCGAGACGACTTTGACCAAAGGAATGACTTTGTTGTGTAGCACCCGATCTTTTCTATCCACGACTCACACTAGCTGCTTAATATACGACACTCTGTCGTCCACCTCATTTTCTTTGTAACTTAGTACATGAGTTGAGTCCAGTTCATATTTCCTTAACATGGACATGTGAAACACATTATGTACTTGAGCAAGATTGGTGGCAATGCTAACCTATAGACCAAAGTCCCTATCCGTTCCAGAATTTTAGAGGGTCCCATGAATCTGGGGCTTAGCTTTCCTTTCTTGCCAAATTGGGACGTACTTCTCATTAGCAACACCTTAAGGAACACATGGTTGCCCACTTGGAACACCAAGGGTCTCCGTTGTTTGTTTGCGTAGCTTTTCTAGTGGCTTTGAGCTATCTTTAACCTTTCCTGGATGATCTAAACTGCATCCATGGATTTTGCACCAATTCAGGGCCTATAATCTTTCTTTCACCGACTTCATTCCAACAAGCAAGCATCCTGCAGGCACATCCATATAATGTCTCAAATAGTACCATTCTAATACTCTGTTGATAGCTATTGTTGTACATGAACTCAACGAGGTGTAGTTGATCTTCTCATCCTCCTTTGAAATCCACAACATAAGCTTACAACATATCCTCGAGAGTTTGAATTGTTCTATCAGATTGTCTATCTGTTTGCAGATGATAAACCATACTAAACTGTAGCTTCGTTCCCATGGCCGTCTACAAGCTTTTCCAAAATGCAGCTGTAAACTTGGGATCTTGATCCAAAGTGATCATCCAAAAATCCCATGCAATCAAATGATTTGCCTAATGTACAGCTCGACATACCTATTCAAGGAATAATCCTTTCATACCATAATGAAGTGAGCTGACTTGGTTTGTCGGTCAACTACAACCCATATGGAATCATTTCCTCTTTGGCTCCTCGGCAATCCCATCACGAAGTCCATCGTGATGTGCTCCTATTTCCATTCTAGAATGTTGTGCTTTAACTTATTGGCATGTCAAGCACTTCACCACATGCTTTGCGACATGAGTTTTCATGCCATTCCATCAATAGTACTGCTGAAGGTTTATGTACATCTTTGTACTACCTGGATGAATGCTATAATTACTTCATTGAGCATCGGCTAGAATCTCTACCTTAAGTTTTGTATAATTGGATACACACAACCGCCCTCAAAATTTCAAGATCCCATCATCAGTCACCTGAAAGTTTGGTTTCTTTATCTCAAGGCTTCCTTGTAAAATCTTTTGGATAGTTGGATCCATCGATTGCAATACTTTAATCCTGGTTTGCACTTTAGGTTCAACTCGAAGAGTAGCCATAAGATTAGAAAAGTGGCCTACTTTGAAATTGAAATTTGAATCTCTTCCTCCTTCGAGGACATTCCACTCCTAAGCCATCATTTGCATGATTGTTGACTTTCGGCTGAGCTATCTGCTACCTTGTTGGCCTTCCCAGAATGGTACAAGATGTCACAATTGTAGTCCTTGAGATGTTCTATCCATTGTCATTACCTCATATTCAATTCCTTTTGCAAAAATAGATACTTTAGACTTTAATGGTTCGTGTAGATCGTGTAGTGTCTCCATATCTTCAAAGCGAAGATGACGGAATTCCAAGTCGTGCATCAAATAATTCTACTTGTGCGGCCTCAATTGCCTAGACGCATATGCTACTACTTGTCCATGTTGCATCAGAATGCAACCCAATCCTTTAAACGAAGGGTTGCTATAACTTTTCTACCCTCGAGGACCAGATGATATAGTTAGCACTAGGGCAGTTGTTAACTTGTGCTTGAGTTCTTGAAAACTCTTCTCGCACTTATCCTTCCACTCGAACTTGAGTTCTTTCTTTAGCAATCTCATCAAAGATGTGGCTATTCTAGAGAACCTTTCCACGAATCGCTGGTAATAACCAGCCAATCCCAGAAAGCTTCGAACTTCACTCACCGTCATGGGTGTTGGCCAATTCATAACTGCTTTGATCTTTGTCAGATATGCTGAAATTCCTTTGCCCGATATCACATGACACAGAAATGTTACTTGATTGAGCCAAAACTCATACTTACTAAACTTGGCGTAAAGTGTGTTCTCGGAGGGTGAACAATACTAATTTCCAATGTTGCTCATGCTCTTTTAGGCTCTTTGAGTACACCAATATATCGTCAATGAAGACTATGACGAACTGATCTAGGTACACCTTGAACACTTGATTCATTAAATCCATGAAAGCAGCTAGGGCATTGGTTAATCCAAATGGCGTCATCGTAAACTCATAATGGTTGTATCGCGTGTGAAACTCAATTTTTGGGATATCCTTCTTCCTGATCCTCAGCTGATGATAACCCGTCCTAAGATCTATCTTTGAAAACACCAAAACTCCTTGAAGTTGATCAAATAGGTCGTCTATCCTTGGTAATGAATATTTGTTCTTAATCGTCACTAGATTGAGTTGTTGGTAACCGATACATAGTCGCAACAATCCATCTTTTTTCTTCACGAATAAGATAGGCGCTCCCCATGGCGATGCGCTAGGGCATATGAAACCTTTATCAAGCAATTCTTGCATTTGCACCTTCAATTCTTTCGACTCAGATAGTGACATACAATATGGTGCCTCAGGACGCATTTGGTAACGATATTGTTCCTATGAATAATTTTTTATCATAAATCATTTTTTCTAATTCTGTTCCTAAGAATAATTTCTGAGCAAAAGAACATGTTTGATAGCTATATAAAATTTATATTCTCATAATACAAATGTGTTTGGCAGTTATTCTTAAATTTTTTTGTTTCTTTTAATTTTTTAAATATTTTTATTATATTTTTCTCTTTTTTCTTTTTCCTTTTTCTTTTTCCTTTTCTCTTCTTCCTTCTCTTTCTTTGTCACCATCCGGTCGACTGTCTAGACGAGGTCGGCAAGCTTGTCGGAGCCTCACCAAGCCAGGGTGAGGGCTAGCGAGCTCGTTGGAGTCTTGCTTAGCCACTGCAGGTGAGGCCGAGCCTTGTTAGTGGAAATGAGCCTCACCAGCCACCGACAAGGCTGAACCTAGCCTAGGCAATGTGAGGTCAGCCTTGTGCCAGCCGACGAGGCCAAGCTTCGCCCAACCACAACAAGGCTTGGGCCGATGAGCCTTGCCATGGCTCGACGTCATTGGGGGCTAGCAACGCTTTGACGAGGTCACCAGCCCTTGTCAATGACTATGGCCAAGGCTAATAACCGGCCAAAAGGAAGAAGAAGAATAATAATAATAAGAAAGAAGAAAAGAAAAAAAAAATAGACTAAATTCTAAGAATTATTTATGAGAACAAGAAGTAACTTTTTTCTACTTCTTGATTCTATTCCAAATTTATTTTTAGGAACAAAAAAAATGGTTAATTGTTCCCAGGAACGAAAAATTTATCAAATAGATTTCTATTCTTTTTTTTATCCCCTGAAACAAAAGAACAAAGTCAATTATTCCTAAGAGCTAGGTTGCACGGACACTCTCCGGGACCCTTCGTGTCGTGTCCGACACTCCGACACGTGTCCGACACGCTCCGACACGCTTCGACATGCTCCGACACGCGGTCAACGCGTGTCGGAAAATCGGACACTTGGTCAACTGCCTTCGACACGCTCCGACACGCAAGTCGGAAATTCTGACACGTGACTTCGACACGCACGGAGTTATTTTTACAATTTTCCAAAACTTTTGGGGTTTAAATATAAATATAAAAAAATAAAAAATAATAATAAAAGCTAAAACAAATTTCTAATACTCATTTGAAGATGTTGGGTGCTTGAAATTGCAAATTTTTCACTTGATGAGCAGGAGAGTTTTTTTTTTTTTTTTCAAAAGAAGTAGATAATGTGGATAAATGACTTTTTGTTATATTTGATGATGGAATGTTAATTTTTTTCTTATTGTTAAATTTTAAATTTAATAATGAAATGTGGATTACTTGTTTTTTCCTCCAAGTTTTATGGATTATTACAATGAAATGTAGTTGAATTTGTCAAATTAAAACAATGAATGATATTAACAAATGTATGATTAATGTTTTTAGTATAGATTAATTCTAGGCTCTTTTATTATTTATTTATTTATTTATTTATTTATGCATTTATATATTAAAATATTTATTTAATATATAACGTGTCGGAACGTGTCGAAATTTTCTACTTTTGAGAAATAACGTGTCGGCGTGTCGTGTCGTGTCGTATCGAGTGTTGCGTGTCCGTGTCGGTGCAACCTAGCCTAAGAGTGTTACCAACCAAGCCCTTAGAGATTGGTTTTATTCCAGGGGCCAATTCAATGACCAATTCTATTTTCCTTTCTAGAGGCAATCCTAGCAATTCCTTCGGAAAGACATCCACAAATTCCTATACTACAACAATATCCTCTAAATGCGGCTCTTCTATTGTCAGATCCTTGACCATTGCTAGATACCCCTAGCAACCATCTTCGAACAACTGTTTTACCTCAGTCGATGAAATTAAGGGTATAGACTGTGGCATCCTAAAATTTCATAACAATCCCTAGATACACTGCAACCCATAAAAAGGTATCGGAAGCACCTTCGGACTATGTTATAGTCATTAGACCAACGATTTTCAATTAAACAAGGTCGAGCATTGAATGGATTATTGCTTTGTTGGAAATCTATCCTATGTCCATGTATGATCTAGGTTGTACTAAAGGATAAATTGATAGGGAATTTTCTATTCTTGGCTGCGTACTCTATAAGTTGGATTACCATCGACTAATGTTGCAAAATTTTATGGCCATGTGAATATTTGAGATTAAGTAATTATGAGTGGGGATTAAGGTGGAAAATTTAAGAGCAAGTGTGGGCTGGATATTTAAGGCCTAAAACAGCCCAAAGCAGCCCACATCCCCCACCATTCGGTCGACCAAGGCCCGGCCGAATGAGGCCCATCATCCTTGCATGAAGATTGACAAGTGGCAAGAGAGATTTGCATGCTCTATTACATTTGTCCAAAACCAACTCCCACTTGTCATTCCCATGCAAAACCTCATGATTACTAGCTAATCATGAGAGTGAAAGAAAGAAAGAGAGAGAGAGAGGGGCGGAACGGATGAGGAGGCAACCGAGAGAGTGAGACCGAGAGAAAAAGGGAGAGAGTGAGACCGAGAGAAAAAGGGAGAGAGTGAGACCGAGAGAGTTTGTGAGGGTGCTTCGGCGAGGGGAGAAGGAGACCAGCCCCGCCATGCGTGCGCCAGCTACCGCCATCGATGCCACCTAGCTCCGCCGTCGATCGAGCCACGCCCGAAGCCCCCAAGTCGCTGTTTTTGCTTGCTGTGATTTCGTGAACTTAAGGCAAGTGAGAGTCCATTGATCTACACTTTGCTTGCTGTGGTTGTGTGTGAAGTGTAATAGATTTTGGAGATGCTTGAGTTGTGATGCTGGATGCTGAAATTCGAAGGTATAGGAGTAGTTCTTTAAGCTAGTAAACTGTTTCATGGAAAAAAAACAGCTTGACCTTTGGCGGCTCCGTGAATTTTCTGTAATTATCTAGCCAAAATTTGACTTTGTGTCCTTGATAAAAGTTATAGATGACATCTTGAGGAGTAACATACTAAAATTTGAGAAGAAAATGGCAAGTATTGGTCGGTGAAACGATTTTTCTTTGAAAGTGTTAAATCTGGAAATCGTTACCGAGGGTTAGGGAGAGTTATAGTGATTATAGCTCATGATATATAAGGAATATGACTTCAAGTTCTTCACGAAAATTTTACCTCTAGGTGTTTTATATAACATATTAAAATTTCAGAATTTTCTGAGTTGATTTAGGGGTTGTACCGAATTTGTGAATAAAATTGTGCAATTGTGGTGTTTGAAATTTTAAGGCTGTGATGCATGGACCGTAGCGACTCGTACGAAATTATTTTGACATGGTGTTCTTCATGAAACCTTTGTCTCTAGATCTCTTTTATAACATGTTAAATTTTCAGAATTTATTAAGATTTTTTACTAATTTTTCCAGAATTTTAATTAAAGAGGTGCATCCTGTTTTATCCTAAAATTGTTTTATTTTCAAGAACAAATGAATTGCTCTATGAGATGTGATATCTTAGGTTGTTATTTATATAGCATATGTGGTAAAATTTAGCATATCATATGACATCAAAAAGTTGATTTAAACCTTTGACATTATTGCATCAAATGCTATTTTGAAAGTGAGACATATATGTGAATATACATTGTGATGTTGATGATATCGTCGAACCCTCAATCGACGATGCCCCGGGAGTATCGGGATGCCCGAAGGTGTGTGCCAGAGGTCTCGCGATGCCAGGTTGGGTGTGAAAGTCACAAAAGATGCAAAGATTGGTCCCTGGAGAAAAATGAGATCCTTTTGAATATCAAAATAGGAAATAAATCATGGCATGTGTGTGCATATGGCATGGTGCATATAAGTTGTCTATGAACCTAAGTTGGTACTATTTGGCATTGAAAATGTGGTCATTAAGGTATTGAATGGATCTCATGGAAATATATGCATGATTGCTTGGATGATATGTGCATTTCACATGAAATTTTGGTTGTCTTGCTTGTTGTATTGTGTAGTTTAATGGATCTTTTATTGTTGAGTGGTTGTACTCACCCCTTTGGGGACTAACATTTCAGATTAAGAGATGCCTCTGTTACCGGTCACACATGGTACTTTCTATGGCTTACCGTTCGACGTTGAGGTTGAGTGTTTGGAGCATTCCTGTGTTGGTGTTCGTGGACTAGTGTTCATCCGTGTTCAAGTTTTAGTTATGTATGACATGGGTCTATCTGATGGCCCTGTAGTCCAGGAGTTCCTGTTCATGCATGTTCGTCGCGACAGGATCATTATGGGGATGCTGCCACCGCCACCAGCTGATGCATCGGGCTAGGTGTGATTGTGCGTGTGACTGGTAGCGGATGACACTTTTTAGATAGATGACACTTTTTGGATCGCCGACATTGGATGATAGATCGGTGTACATGACTGATGTCGGGTCAAGTACTTTTGGTTATAGCCGAGCTTAGTAAAGCCTTGGCCTTTTGATGTATCGACTCTTGATGTCCAATCAAGTTATGTAAATAAAAGTGTTTCAGCTCTAATGTATATATATATATATATATATATATATATATATGAAAGGTGTAGTTGGTGTGCATTACATTTTATTATTTAGTTTGAGTATGGATTAGGGAGATGTCGAATATGCTTTCGTTATATGAACTGCGCTGGGACCAATTAAGATAATATAAACCCCTAGGACATATGAACCCACTATAATTCTATGGTATTAGAATGACATGTTATTAGAGTACAAGGAAAGGTAAGCAAACTGTGGCGACTCTAACGGATCGGGGGCCGTTTCGGGGGTGCCACATGGACGGTCTAGCCTTGTTCCTTATAGATTTATAACTAGAACTACCAACTGAATTGAATTGAATGACCTTACTAAAGCAATCAACCGTGGCTCATTGCTTATTGAGCCAATCCATTCCAATTATAACATCAAAATCACGCATAGCCAAAACACTAGATCTATCAACTCCTTTCACCTATTAATAATTATTTCGCATCCTTGATAGACAAAAACTGATAGCACCTTATCATTCATAGGGGTGGAGATACTAAAGACTGTTTCCAACTATTTCAACTCTAACCTAGCTAATTTAATGAACTAATTAGCTATAAAAGAATACGTCGCCCCCATATCAAACAAATCATACGCAACATATTGGTGCAAGGAAACCATACTTGTAATTAAGGCCCTAGAATCCTTAGCTTCTTCTCTAGTCACTACATACACCTTTCCCTAAATTGGGGGTCGGTTGAAATTATTCTGAGGTGCAGCTCCTGATCATTATCCCATGAATAGTGGTTGAGCCTACACTCCAGCTAGTTATCATGGGCAGTTCCTTGTATGATGGTCCTACTGGCCACGTCCAAAGCACGCTCATGTTTGGGCATGGCACGGTGCAGATCCATGAAACTTGCCACAGAATCAACATCTATGGTTCTGGATGTGCGTCGGCTTTCCAATGTTGTTCTTCTTGTTTGGGGGAACGAGGTGTTTTCCTCTTGTCATCAATCTTGTTCTCGAACTGATGGTTGCCCTTACCAGTAGCAAACCACGATCCAGATGCAGCTGCTCACTCGAACATGTCCTTCTCAATCAGTTGAGCCCTCTCATAAAGTTTGTTGCAATCCTTCAAGTTCAAAGGCACCAACTGACTATGAATCTCCGGCTTCAATCCATCCCAAAATCTCCTAGCTCGATCCACAGGATCATCAATAATTCTTGGAGCATATTTTGACAATTCAAAAAACTTGGCCTCATACTAGTCGATGGATAGGTGGTTCAGGCAAAGTTGTAGGAATTCAGACATCTTCTGCTCTCGTGCGCACTTGAAAAAGTATTTTCCGTCGAATGCTTCTACAAACACACCTCAAGTCGAGGTGGTACCTTAAGGATAAACCCTTCCTCGAGTGGCCTCCCACCAAGCATTAGCATTTCCTTACAACTGGTAAACTACCAATGTCACCCTTGCCTCATCCATACACCTCAACAATGCAAAGGTCTTCTCTAGTTCTTTAATCCACGAGGTAGCAACCTTAGGATCACCTTTTTTTCCTATGTACTAGGGTGGCTTCAATTTTATATATTATTCCACTAACCTTTGATTCCCGTCTCCTACTATTGGAACATCATTGTGAGTAGCGGCAACGGCAGTAGCAGCATCAACCCATTGCTGATCTTGTTGCCCCATCAAGTTCCTAATGGCTTCAAGGGCTTGCAAAATCCCATCTACTCAAGGATCCTCCTTTGCCCTATCTCCCGCATCAGCTTGCCTTGGAGTTGCCCTTCTTCAATTCATCTTTGAATCAGAGTTAAACTCCTCTTACAACAATAACAGCTAATTCCACAATCCCAACAAATACAGTTAGAAACTTAGAATCATAAGTCAATAAGACAATCGGCAATCACATGCATATCGTAAGCGTTCCTATCAAACTATCCTAAGGTCTCAACGCGCCTTATTACTCCAAGTAATGACTATGCTTTGATACCAAAAAGTGGGGATGTCACGCCCTGACCCGCTTTGGATGTGTAGCAACCCATGCTCGTCAATATTTCCTTTTGGTCATTCTTTTGTGACCTCCCAGGGAGCGTTGCCGACCCAATCGCTTTATCGATTAAATATGCAAATAGAAGTATAAACAAATCACCCAATTAATAAACAGGCATAGTTCAAATCACAATTATATATATACTCAAAATTTTCAGATCTCTCTTCTCTTTTCTTCCTCCTCACCCTCTTGTAAACCCTCATCCTTTCAAGCCTCATGCTTTCTTACCTTGTATCCTTGGTTACAAAGTAAGTTTGTTTTCAAATACATCTAGCATAGTTTATACAGGGTTACCAACTTACATGATAGTTGGTTAACCATTTCTTGTAATACAAACATTGATACTCCCTAGAGTGCGGATTACTGCCCTAGTGGATGACTTGGTGCTTTAGTTTTTGCATCTTTCAATACATGTAATTTTCAGTGCATATAATACAAGTTCATACCACCTTCATCGTTGGTTTTTGTTTATGCATACTCTTACTTTATATTTTATATATTGCTTTTGCTCTTTACATTACTTTTAATTCTCAAGATTTCATTTAGTTCTTACACAGTTTTTATACATTTCTCTTAGATCTGTTAATCATTTATACTTCCTTGTTATCTCATATAGTACTCCGATCCTAACCTCTTTATGGTATCAGAGCCAGTGGGAAGGTATGGATAGTCTTTTTAAGAACATACTCATAGATCGAGAGCCATTCGTTGGCATCTTTCTTGTTTCTACAAAGTGGTCCAGGCTGTAAGTCTCTGAGTGGCTATTAAACCGTTGGTTTAGCTCTATAACGGTTCTGAAGAAGAAATAGTTCCGATCTTAAGTATGAGCTTACTTAGAAGATCGACATTTTCCTCTAGTTCTCTATCACAAATGGACTTAGATTCAAGTCCTATACATAGAGAAGAAGTAAGGATAGAAGATTTCAACAAATCTATAAATAAATAAAAAAAAAAAAATTGGGAAATTCCTAAAATACAGCTTAAGGAAATATACAAACAATCAAAATTGAATTTTTTCAAAAACTCATATTATGTCATAGCCACCAAAGAAAGAGATATTCCTCTTTCTAATTCTTATGAAAAAATGCATCTTTTGAATCAGGAGTCGATCGAAAGCATAAACAAAAATACAATTATATTCATATAGGACTAGTCCAAGTAGAAGTCAAACCTCTTACAAAAGAAGGTCTTAATACTTCCATTCTCTTAGTTCTACGAGATTCATGACTCTTAAACTATGATGAATATATCCTTGGTACTGTAGAGACAAGTCTTTGCAAAGGACAAATACATTTTGACTGCTATCCCAATTTCTCAGTATCTCTTAATGATAAGAATATTCTTAGAGCTCTCACACTCCAAATCAAAACTTACAAAGTGGTAGATGGATTTATTCCTTTAGCTCTTGTCTATAGGATCCAATACAAAGCCATGGCCTCCGCTTTTGGAGAAAATGCTTTTAAACATAGCCCAAGAGGAGAAACGCTTCTCCTCCAAACTGACATTTCTAGAGCAAATACAACAATTCCTAAGTCTATTAATTGGAATCAAATCACTCTACCTGAACAATGGAAATTGGAAAACCAAATTCCCCAACAAGTTGTTCAAAATACAGATCTAACCAAGGTTTCCTAGGAGATCTTTTGATTCAAGATCTAGTCCTTCATTTCATACATCCTATTCATGGTCGATAGATTTAAATCCTAATCTTCCACCTATAATCACCATTCCTCCAAGTACGCATAGAGATAATTCTGTAAGAGATATAACACATTTACCTCATACCACCAATAGAAATAATCATGAGACACCTCTTCCTGAACCAGAAATTAGTGGTTTAGATAATAGATCAGGGATTTCCATGCCAGTTTACCAACAGAACCTCCTGAACCGATTCTAGAAAACACAGATTCTCCTCATCATTTTTCTACTTATTCTCAAATGATAGATGTTGAACTTAATGTTTTAGAAAAACAATTTGAACCAAACAAAGCATTCCTTAACAAGGAATTTAATTCTGAAGACAACAAACAAATCAGAGAATGGTTCTTCAAGACTTTTGCTAATAAAGCAAAAGACATCAAGCAAAAATATTACGACTACATATATAAATATGAAGTCCATATATTTTTCTTTGATTAGTTAGAAGAACAATTTCTTGAACCAAAAGAAATGGTTATTTTAGATCATTATTATAAGTGGAAACTAGATAATGGTGAAACTATAGAATCCAATCATCCGCCTCTTAGGAGAATAAGAATATAGCACGGAGAAAGCGAGGTAACAGCTACTCTTTTTAGGGTTCCAGACAAATGAGACTGTCTTTACACTCACAAAGTTATTGAACAAAATAATTATCCGAATCAATATTTGGTGATCATAGGAAAACAGCTAAATAGGATAGAATCTACCATCCATAATCCTACTCAATTCATTACACCACAAGTTGATACCCTCAAAAAACCCATTTTTAAGGCTTTTGAATTCCCAAAAAATCTTAGTCCTAAGTTTGCCAAAGCTACAGAACAAAAGAAAAAGCTTTTAGGGAAATCAAAGCTAGTACCTACACCTATTTTAGATACTCCTAAATTCCAAGGACTAATTATCAACGACACTCCAGACCAACCTACTATTAGTACCTTGACCAAACCCTTTAGTGACTCTGATAGTGAATTAGTTGCCGGGGTAAACAAACTTAACTGGGACAACCCCAAAAACTATATTACAGTAGAGTCACCCCCACCAAACATCGCCCAAGAAGAATCATCGCAAAAAAAAAAAAAACAGAATAAATACTCTCCAAATGCCATTTATGAATGGAATATAGATGGTGTTGCCGAAAGCAATATCATGAATATTCTTAATAACATGGTAATGCTTGCCAATGCCTACAAAACACAGCAAGATGTTTTCGATCATGTTGTTGCTAATCTTTTAGTAGCCGGATTCATTGGACAACTAAAAGGTTGGTGGGATAACTTTTTGACCAATGAACATAAAATACAAATTTTCACTGCTTATAAAATAGATGACTTTGGACAATGCACGGATGATGATCAAGGACATCTCATCCAAGATGCGGTGAATACTCTTATTTACTCCATTTCACAACACTTCATAAGAGACCCTTCACATATTAGAGATAGTCAAGATCTCCTATCAAATATGCGATGCAAATCCTTAGGAAGATTTAGGGAATACAAAGAACTTTTCATTCAAATAGTCCTTATCAGACCAGATTGCAACCAACCTTTTTGGAAAGAAAAATTCCTTACAGGTTTACCCCAAATAATAGATGACCAAGTTAGGAATAAAATTAGAGAAGAATACAGTGGCCAAATATCTTATGATCTTCTTTCTTATGGAGAAATAGTCTCCTACGTTTACAGACAATGAACACAAATGTGTAATACAATAAAATTGCAAAGACAACTCAAGGAAGAACAATCCCTCACCAGTAGAAGTCTAGAAGATTTCTGTGTTCAATACAATCCCTCTTATAATGAAAAAACAAAACCAAAGTGTAAAGGAACTTGCCATTCTGAAAAAGAAACAAAGAAACATCGCAACAAACCTCAACCTCATAAGAATAAATGTAGACACCATAGTAACCAAAATAGATCTCAAACTAATAAGAAAATTTTTAAAGACATCAAATGTTACTCTTATGGCAGAAAAGGACATATTTCGAAATATTGTATGATTAATAAAAAATTAAATGAACTTTCTTTAGATGACAATACTTTATTCCCGTTAAATAACATTCTCATAGAAAATAGTGACACTTCTTCTGATGAACTTCTTGAAGAGGATGGTCTTCAGGTTAACGAAATAGAATCCTCTTCAGATTCTGATTATGAAGATGCCTCTCTAGAAAAACCCATTCCTAAAATAAACATGTTAACAAAAGAAAAAGAATTCCTCTTTAGCACTGCTGATAAAATTACTGACCCAGAAGCCAAGAAAGAATACTTAAATAGACTACATTCTTCTATGAATGTTACCACCAAGCCCAATACTTCCTACAATTTAAAAGACATTTTGAATAGAAACAAAAAACCTCAGTCCAGACCCATAAATATTAATGACCTCCAAAATAAAATAAAACAACAAAAATGTGAAATACAAGCCTTGAAAGCAACACAGTTAAAAATGAAACAAGAAATTTCTAATATAAAATCTCTTGTCCTAAAAGGAAAGACAAAATTAGAATAACAAAATGAAATCACTAATATTGTTGATACTTTTGATCCAACCTTTCTTATGTTGTTAACATATATAACCTCTAGAAAATTGATAATAAATATAATTATAAAAATCAATAATGAGTATATTATTGAAACAACAACACTTTTTGATACAGGGGTTGATCTCAATTGTATCAAAGAATGCATTGTTCCAACAAGATACTTTGATAAAACTTTCAAAACCCTAAAATCAGTCTCAAGAGACAAGCTAAATACCAATACAAATTGCCAGAAGCTTTAATAGTAAAAGACCAAATGTCTTATAAAACATCTTTTCTTTTAGTTAAAAACATGAGGCAACAAGTAATTCTCGGAACACCTTTCATACAATTAATCCAACATTTTACAGTTACCAATGAAGGTATTGAAACTCATGCTCTAAATAGAAAAATCACCTTTAACTTCATAACAAAACCACAGAAAAGAAGCCTAAATATTTCACAAGAACGCTCTATTTCAGATATAAATTGCCTAATAAGAGACAAAGAAAACCAACTTGAATTCTTAAAAAAAGATTTAGAATTCAAAAGAATAGAAGAAAATCTTATAAAACCAAACATCATAGAAATGATAGCTTCCCTACAAAAACACATAGAAAAAACTATATGCTCCACTTTACCCAATGCTTTTTTTGAAAAAAAAAAGAAGCATATTGTTGATTTACCTTATGAACAAGATTTTTTTTGAAAACAAAATACCTACAAAAGCTCGCCCTACACAAATGAATTAAGAAGTTCTAAAAGTTTTCTAGACAGAAATACAAGATCTCTTGAATAAAAACTCATAAGAAAAAGCCAATCACCATGAAGCCGTTATGCTTTCTATGTCAATAAAATGCTGAACTAGAAAGAGGGGTTCCCAGATTAGTTCTTAATTATAAACCTCTAAACACAGCCCTTAGATAGATAAGATATCCAATACCCAATAAAAAAGATTTGCTAAACAGACTTTGTAGATCTAAGATATTTCAAAATTTGACATGAAGTCAGGCTTTTGGCAAATACAAATCAATGAAAAAGATAAATGCAAGACATCTTTTACTGTCCCCTTTGGTCAATACGAATGGAATATTATGCCATTCGGCCTCAAAAATGCTCCTTTAGAATTCCAGAGAATCATGAATGATATCTTCAATTCTTATTCAAAATACATCATAGTCTACATAGATGATGTGTTAGTTTTTTCCTCTAATATAAAACAACATTTCAAACATCTTTCTACTTTCATAAAAATAATCATACAAAATGGTTTCGTATTTTCTCCTACTAAAATTGCACTCTTCCAGACCAGGGTTAGATTTCTAGGTTATTACATCCATTTAGGCACCATAACCCCCATAGAAAGATCAATCTCATTTACTGACAAATTTCTAGATGAGATTAAAAACAAAACTCAATTACAAAGATTCATAGGTAGCCTCAATTATATTATATATTTCTTTCCAAATATAAATATTTTTTGCAAAACTTTACACCAAAAGTTACGAAAGGATCCTCCACCATGGACTTCAGTCCATACAGACATTGTCAAACAAATAAAAATTCATGTGAAAGAAATGCCATGTTTACACCTAGCTAACCTTTCTGCTTTCAAAATAGTAGAAGCATATGCTTTAGAATTAGGATACGGTGTCATTCTTAAACAAGTCAATAACAACAAAGAACAAATTCTTCAGTTTATCTCAAAACATTGGAATTCCACCCAACAAAATTATTCGACGATCAAAAAAGAAATACTTGCTATAATTTTGTCTATATCAAAATACCAAGGAGATTTATTAAATCAAAAGTTTCTCTTGAGAATTGATTGCAAATCAACCAAAGAAATTTTACAAAAAGACATATTAAACATTGTATCAAAATAGATTTTTGCCAAATGGCAAGCCATACTTTCAATCTTTGACTTTAACATTGAATTATAAATGGTTCTTCAAATTCATTACATGATTTTCTCACAAGAGAATTTTTACAGGGGATACCATTATGCCAAGACCCAAAAAAGATGAAGGCAAAGCCATTGTCGAAACCTTCAATACACCACCAAAACCTACAGGCTTGACACCTATCAAGTCATGGTTACAAATGGCAGAAAACAATAAGTCATTCTTACAACAACATCTAATACCAAATACACCTACAAAAGAAGAACCCATACCAGCCTTAGCCCAGCTAGCTGCCATACTACCTAAAGAGACACTAGAGTTACTTGCCCAATTTTTACAAAAAACAGTAAAGAAAAAGCCATCTATTGCCATTGAGGTAAGTAACAATCCTTCCCTGCTTGCTACACAAAAACAAGCGGAATACAAAAAAATTTCGAATGAGGTGGTCATTAGGCCACAAGTAACCCCTCATTCCCAAAAATCAAAGTTTTCCCCAAAACATCTTTTCAAAAAATACTAACTGTGGAAGATGGATTCTTCGATGAAGATTTGATCAAATTCGCAAAAAACATCTTCCCAAAAAATTAGCTTTTCAAACCACACAACACAAACAAAACTCTTGCTTATTATGAGCAAATTCTAGTTGAGACAAAATCTGCAATTTTCACTTACTTTGCTGACAAAAACAATACTGAAAACATCCTATACTCCACTATATCCATCAGTAAAGTCATACACTCCTCACACTGGGGAGCCTCTCTTCATACATCCAGAAAATTCCAAATCAGACTTACCCAAAGCCTACCATACTCCTCCTCATATACCTATTGAGACTACCAACAACCTTAGTGGAATGTTTTCTTCAAAAAAAATGCAAATTTCCAACATACTTGGCTAGTATTCTTCAAATACAACTTTCTAAAACAAAGCTTACCAAACTGGTTTGACTCCCAGTGGGATCTCTTTGGTCCCTTGGAAGTAATACTACACCCCACAGTCGATTAAGGATACCAAATATTTCATAAATACTTTATACCAACACCACATGATACAAGGTTCCATGCCTTATGCATTTTTTCCTAATATTCAAAATCTTATGGGTAACAACTTGGGAATTTGAATACAATACATCTACCAAACCCGGTGTACCAATACTTGTCTGAAAATACAAAACAAAATGATGAGATGGATTCAAATACCATGAACAAGGGTCCAAAGCTGCAGTTAAAACTTGACTAAATAGCCAAAAAACCCAGTTGACTACAATCCCGTCAAATACATCATTTTTACAAGAAAAATCCATAGCAAGTGTAGCACTTGCTGCAGTTCATAGCAGAGAGAAATACTGAAATATCCTCAGAACAATGCTCTCGGAAGTGGAAGAATCACAACATAGATCTTCCAAATCACAAGATAGTCAAGACGAATCCTCACAGTCACATCATAATGGAAACACCAATGAAGACGACTGTTACGGAATCAATTTAGACAGAATTTAAAGATAGAAGATCACATGCCGACACTGTTACAGCGGCACAAAGGCTAAACACTGTAGCAAGATAGACATATACTGTTCACTATTCACAATGTACTGTTCACTTTATACTTATAGTTCAGTACTGTTCACTTTACACCGTTCAGCACTGTAGCACCTCCTATAAATACACTCTCTCGACATAGAATAAGGGGACTCGAAATTTTCAGATATCTCTTCTCTTCTTCCTCCTCACCCTCTTGTAAACCCTCATCCTTTCAAGCCTCAAGCTTTCTTACCTTGTACCCCTGGTTACAAAGTAAGTTTGTTTTCAAATACATCTAGCATAGTTTATACAGGGTTACCAACTTACATGATAGTTGGTTAACCATTTCTTGTAATACAAACATCGATACTCCCTGGAGTGCGGATTACTGCTCTAGTGGATGACTTGATGCTTTAGTTTCTGCATCTTTCAATACATGTAATTTTCAATTCATATAATACAAGTTCATACCACCTTCATCGTTGGTTTTTGTTTATGCATACTCTTTACTTTATATTTTATATATTGTTTTTGCTTTTTACATTATTTTTAATTCTCAAGATTTCATTTAGTTCTTACACAGTTTTTATACATTTCTTTTAGATCTGTTAATCATTTATACTTCCTTGTTCTCTCATATAGTACTTTGATTCTAACCCCTTTATGGTGTGTGTATATATATGCATCAGAAAGTCATCAAATATTACAAGCCATATTCACATAAGTTAGACACACCAGTTTAAACCTAACTTGCTCGCCACATTTGATTAGCCCAAAAGTGCAGCCACAACCTTCACCGAAAAGGGGTTTGGAGTAAAACCTAGCACCTCTAGTACTACAAAAGCAGTTGCAAAAGTTGTCACTAACCCTATTACCACCTAACTAATTAAGGGCTCCATAATCCAAGGCTCTGGCTCGATGATCTTATTGGGGTCAAGCTCAAGATCGGACACCTCCCTATCAGGTACATCTACATCCATGGCATCCTAGCTAATGCCTCCCCCTAATCCTCTAGCACTCGGTGGACCATATGAAACCGCAAATGGGCCCGTGACTCTCATCCCCTATCCAAAAGGATTAAGCAAAAAAAAATGATGAGCTACTAGATTATGGAGTCTCACTGTAACCTAGATAGTTGTGACATAGCACGTGTAACGTGTATCATTTCCCTCTATCAAATAATCGGTCACCTCTTGGTTATGCTCTATGGGGAGTCCGAATCGGATGCGGCGGAAAGGCTCAACCATTCTTAGGATCTGTAAACATTCAACAGACAACGGTGAGATAAACTCAATGAATGAACTTCCTAGACCTCGTGTAGGGGAGTCATTCATCTCGGGAATGGCCTAAACATGCAAATTATCTATTGACGACAGATCAATAGCAAAGCAACTTGTGCTTTGCCTTAACTATATTCAGAAATGATCACCTTACATTCTTAATCCATCATAAGTACATAACCAATTCTTATAACATTTCCCATATTTAGGACCCAAACGACAAAATGTAACATATATCATAGTCATGCACACATGCTATGCAATAATCCAAACACAATCATATCTCAATTTCATGCGCATTTCACATGTATGTGTCCAAATTATTACGACTGCTTTAGGCCACGGCCAATCCGAAGGTTGGCAGTCATCCAACATAACCATGCATCGTCTCGCCCCATCGAGCACGGTATCGTCCCGTGTGAAAGCATCAAAATATTCCTATAAGGAGTTTCGTTCCAAAATGCATTCACAAATGGCATCCCGTTGACTTGGGCATTTGAACTAAATCGGGCATCGTCCCACGTAAAATGCATCAAAACGAGTTCATTACCTTGTGTAAAATGCTTTAGAGTTTTTAGATGATCATATAAGCAAATCATCATACAAATCATTTCATATATTTCTTATTGATCAATGAGTGATGCTCATGCATTATGCAATGACATGTGTCACAACCAACATGTCATAATTGCCTCCCATGTCACTCCACCAATGCATAACCTAAACGTATTCATGCTTCATTAGATCTTGTAACTTCTCATGCATAACAAATGGTCACATGAACTTTCATCAATTAAAATTATCAACTAATAATGCATCAATAATAGAAATCAAGCATACAAGACACTTCTTAAAGGTAAGTCATCTTATAAGGGTCTAATTTAATACGATAAATGATATGATAACTTATTTTAATAACATACCCTATCACAACCTCATGTTACATGCTATGTATCATTGCATAGTAGTTTATCACTCTATTAAGACACATCTTTTCAACATATCACATCTTAATAACTTATCATATAAGTACTTATCATATAAAGATAGCTTATTAGCAAAACTTGATAACTTATTGGCTAAACTTGATAACCTATCGTGATAACTTATCAATACAACTTGATAACCTATTGACAAATCTTGATAACCTAGGCCGGCGGTGTCCAAACCGTGAATAGAAAGAGGGAGAGAGCTGCTATGAAGGGCTGGACAACTCCTTATTTGGCTCCAAAAATCCAACACAGTTATGGGAACGGCAATGCGGAATGGCAGTTCAAAGGTGGCAAGTAAGGTGGTCGTTTGCTGGTGAGAAAAATGAGAGGAAAATGAAAAAGATGACTTGCAAATGAGATGCAAATGGACAAAGGGTGGTTCAGCTATGGCAATAAGAGAGAGAAAGATGAGATTGAGAGCCAAAGTGAACAAATGAGAGAAGAAATAGAGAGGGGGTAGTGGCCATGGGTTTTGGGGGGGAGAGAGAGTGGAATGATGAGGAAATCTAGCCATTTAATGTCCATCCCATCCCAAACCCTTGAATCCCTCCCTACTAATCAAAGGAAGGCTTCCTGAAGAAAAAAAATTTAAGCCATTAATAGAAGATATTTGCACTTGATTGAATAGGTTTAGGGTAAGGTAGGTTAGGCTACGCTAGGTTGTCTTCAAACATCTCCTTTGCCACCCTCTTCATGTATGTGGCGCCCTCTTCCTTAGCCAATTCCATTCTTGCCCCTTTGGCTTTAGTTATATGGGACAACAATTTAGTCAATTCACCAAGATTGCACACTATTCACGCACATGGAGTGCATTAAATGCTAAGATCTTGCAATGAATGGCTTGATAGGCTTGGAGGATTCATGGCCCTCCATTGGGTCGCCCACTCCTTAGGTGTGTAGCTCTTGGGCCGCCCACATGGGCTTGGGCCCATTTACGCCGTCCATTGTGGGCTTCGACCCATTGGGCCACCCAACGTGGGTTTGGGCCCATTAGGCTGCCCAAATGTGGGCTTGGGCCCACTTGGGTCCTCACCCGTGGCCTGTTTCCACTTTTCTAAATTTTTATGTCCCGCCAATGAAAAAATCAAGTTTTCGCCCCAAAGTGGCATATTCAGCATTTTCATGGTCTATCAATCCCCATTGTAATCCCGTCCGAAAATTGGCCGCCGATGTAATCCATTCTGAAGATCCGATTTGGATTGAGGATGTCACAACTTTGGCAAAAAATGTGATATCTTAAGATCCTTCTATCCAATTTAACCAAATTGGGCATTGTTAAAATGCCAATCATACCTTTTGAGTGAACCTATAACGAAGTAACAATTTCGGTCAACTTTAGTCAAACCTTAGGTAAAAAATTATATACAAACATCTTCTTTATGTGCATTGTTCATAAGAGAATAGGCTAGTCTTTTATCTTTAAATAAAGCATTAGACAAAAGGAGGGTTTTGTAATGTTCAAAATTTATTGTTGTGTTTTCTCAACAATTGCAACTCACAGTGAACCTTAGTATGCTAAAATCTTTCTTTTTATTATATATAAATCACTTTATGTTTGTCATCTTTCTTTTCCTCTCTCTTTTCGGATTTGTAATTTGTCTTATTTATTTTATTCTCTTATCTTAGCATTTTTAGGTAGATTACACTTCCAACGTTGGATTTTTTTTTTTTTGTCGAACGTCATTGGATTATTGACATGTGGAAAATTTGAGAAAATGGCCACACAAATTCTAAACCTTCTATACATAACGCAATCAAGTACTAAACTTTTCTATAGGTTCAACCTAGTCCTAAACCTTTCAACAAGATTGCAATCAAGTACTAATGCCTTCAATTGGTTGAATTAAGTCCTAGACCTATTAAAATGCAGTAAGGTTCTAAAACTGAAGTTGAAAAGTTCCATTTAAGTATTCGTAAACAATTTTTTGAGTGACACATAACTAATTGTAAGAAATGTTTAATGAGAGGACTTGATTCCATCATAGTAATGATCATATAAATTGTGCATCTGTTTTACAGACTTGATTTGACGCAAAAATCAGCAACTTTGAGTTCATTTAAAACGGATCATATGCGCATTTTACGTTTGTACCGAATCATGCTAATTCTCATTATTGTTGTATGTAAAAGTCGCTTCGACTTACTTTCTAGCCATCGGATCAGGGTGTGTTATGTCAACAGGAGGAACAAGAAATGGGGCCCAATTGAAAAATTAACAAATTATGAATGGGGCTTCCTGACAAAAGACCTGGACTTCATGAGCTTTTTTGTAGTTCCTTCCAAGTAAAGGCCCATCTCTGCAACATATTTTAAGACTTCATCTCATTTTTCTTCTGTGGCACTATGTAACTGGGTTCAGCCCGCATATATGTGTGCTACATACGGGAGGCAATATCAACATTCAACAAGTTCAACTTCCAAAATTTCTACCTAGTTAATTAATAATTTTCCGCTTTGCCTTTTTTTTTTTTTTTTCGATAATCCAGGGGCGCGAGCACCAAATCTAGCAAAAGTGAACCTGAAGCCCAATAGCCCACCAAAAAATTAAGATACTTTTTTTCTAATAAAGTTGGAGTTTGACAGTATTGATTATTGATTGGAAGTTCACAAGCTCCATCTTTTGTTAGGGTTATATTTTCAGGAAGAATAAGCGAAAAATATCTTCAATTTGTTTTTTAAGTCATATAGTTTGTTTAACTCGATCGAATTTATCTAAAAATTAAAGAAATTATACGATTTATGTAATTTAGCACAACTCATCAACAAAGAATAAAATATATTCGTGATAACATCTTTGTTTTATTTATTAAAAGACATATTTTATTTAATTCAACCACATATACTTTATTAAGAGTGGGAAAAAAATGTCGTAATTTATTTAATTTAGCAAAACCTTAAGAAAATAATATTATACACACACACACACCCACACACACATCATTCAGTTTTATTTTCTTCTCCTAAAATGCAATTGATCCACATATAGTTACGTCATTTAAAGATAAGCCATTTTAGCCAAAATTGCAGCGGCAATTTCCATGTGGGAAGGGGCATGACATAGTTTTACACTTAACTCAAGTTTTTTTTTTTTTTTCTTTTTTGGTGAAAAACACTTAACTCAAGTTGATTCTAAAAGAATCTAACAAGTGAGAAACTTGTAAGTTGTAATTTATTAGTTTAACGTTTGAACTCATAAGGATTAAAGAGCTTCTCTGACAGACTGAGCTTCTAGCGAATTGTTCCGAGCCCGCTTCCGACTCCAATACAGTCATCTTATCATCCCCTACACACAAGCACCACAATCCTAAAACGTTCGATGTATTACTTTTAACAGATAAAAATACTAGAATTTTTAAAACTTCACAAAAATACAAACAAATCTTAAAACTTATCACAAAATAACAATTGAGCCTTAAACTTTCAAAAAATACAATAAAGTTAAAAAATTTATCAAATTTGTCAAATCAAGTCATTTCAAGCGGTTCGATCAAGTTTTTTCATTAATTGTACTTTTTGAAAGTTTTAAAATTTGATTATATTTTTGTGATAAATTTTAGAATTTGATTGTATTTTTTAAAGTTTTAAGATTCAATTACACTTTTGTGATAAATTTTAGGACTCGATTACATTTTTTGAAAGTTTAGAACTCGGTTACACTTTCGTAACAAATTTTAGGATTTTCATTACATTTATCCCTTCTTTCAACAATAGAACTTACTTAATCCCTTGAATGGCAAACCCTTTGGTAGCAAAATAAGCAACCAATTGCAGGGAATCTTATAATCTTTGTCGTGAAGATGCATATGAGAGAATAGGTAAAAAGAAGGTAAGGCGAGCAAACAACATTCTCTTAATTTTTTTGTCTATACCACCGGAAGTCTGCGAGGAAATGGCTCTGTATTTTACAAATGTCATAAAAAAATTTAGGTGAAATATTTATTGTCTTTATATCATATATTATTTATTACCGTGGCAAATTTATGGTGTTACCGAAGTTGTTATAGACCGCAAAAATGGGTGAGCACAAGTAGAGCGGGCCGCGCAGGCCTCATGTTGATTTTTTTAAGCCCAGTCTGAACAGAAATACAATGTTCCATCGAATTAGACCGAGTTGATCCGAGTGTAGCTCGAAATTATTTTTGAAGTGTTTAAAAAGGTTTAACCCAAATTAGTTATTATGCTTTTGGCTAAAAATGATCTTTTTTATGTGCTTATTTTTTTTAAACTTATTTACAACTTTATTAAAGTGTTCCAAGTACAATAATATTTCATTATTATTTGTCTCCAAGTATAATAATATTTCATTATTATTTGTCTTCGTTATATATCATAATTACATTATATCTTTCATTTGAAAAAAAAAAAATAGATTAGGCGGGTTCGCGCCATTTGTGTAATATTTGACTTTGTCAAATATAGAAGGGAAAAAAGGAGATTTTTTTTTTTGGTCAAAAATGGTGCGTTTGGTAATATTTATGTTAAAAAATTATTCCAAGAAACAGAAATAGAAAAAATTATTTTTGGTCCGAGGAATAATTTTTGAATAGAAGAATGTATTTGGTAAACTTGTTCCTAGAATAAAAAAAGAACAGGAACACGTTTGATAAACTTGTATAATTTTTTTTTTGTTTCTTTTAATTTTTTAATATTTTAATTTTTTCCTTTTTTTATTTTTCCTTTGTTCTTTTTTCTTTTTCCTTCCTTTTGGTCGGTCGCCGGCCTCGGCCATGGCCGAAGACCCACCGACGAGGGCCGATGGCCTCGCCCAGCCACAGCGAGGCTCACCAGCCCCTGGCGAGGCCGAGCTCGCTCGGCCACTAGCAACGCTCGACCTCGTCGAGCCATCGCCAGGTCGGCATCGCTTGGCGATGGCCTGGCAAGGCCGAGCCTCGCCGATGGTCAGGCGAGCTTGGCCTCGTTGGATCTGGGCGAGCTTGAGCTCGCCCAGCCAAGGTGAGGCTGAGCCTCACCAGGGGCTAACAATGCTCGGCCTCGCGGAGGGCCAACGACGCTCCGGCGAGGTTGTTGGCCCTCGACGGCCGGTCGCTGGCCATGGTCGAGGCCGGCCAAAGAAAAAAGAAGAAGAAAAGAAAGAGAAGAAAAAAAACAATGAGAGAGAAAAATTGTTTCTTGAAAGTGTTCTAGAAACAAGAAACAAGTTTTTTTGGTTTCTTATTTTTGTTCCAAATTTGTTCATAGGAACAAAAAATATATTTCGAACAAAAACCTAAACAAACGCGATTATGTTCTTTTTTTTATTCCTGGGAACAAAAAAAATAGGAATTGTGTTCATAAACATGGGCTAGGAACACAAACATAAGGCCCAAAGTGGCCAACTGAAAAGAGTGCTACATTTTCAATCAAAAAGAAAAAAGAAAAGAGTGTTACATTGATCACATCCTCTAAAGTTCACCCCAAAAGGAAGCCATATTAGGAATAATCCAGGCCCGACACAAGTTTTGCGAGGAGCACTAGTCTCTCAAAGTAATTACTGGAGATGGAATTTCAAGCAAAATTCAAACCTTCTTTCTCCTACCTCTCCACAAATCTGGAAATCCCCAAAGGTAGGAATTTTAAAGATCAACATCAATGGCTCTTTCGAGGAGGGCTCCATGAAAGGCGCTGTTGCATGCATATGCAAAAACTCGAAAGAAGTCCTCATTGATTCAGTGCATGCGGAATACTTGGCCCTATCTGAAATTCTAATTTTTCTGTGAAATAATTACCCCTATCTGAAGCCCTCATTTTTCTAATCCCTCTAAGTCTTGAAGACCTTGGTTGGAGTCTGACAATTTAACTCTCTTTAGACCTGTCAAAATGTATCATAAATCAATTTCTTAACAAATATATGATGGGTTGAGTATTTAAATGGGTTAGTTATATTTAATAAATGGATTTAAATATAATGGGTATTAAATAAGTCATAAATGGATTTACCACTTATTTAGACTAAATCTACCTCTAGAACTCTCTCTTCATTTTCTCTCACCCTCACTCAATCTCGCGCTCACTTACTTTATACTCTCACATCAATTTAGTTATGAGCTTTCCAAGATTTTTTTTTTTTTAAAGAAATGAGCTTTCCTAAATTAGGTTAAATTTGAAAATGTTTTAGCAATATAAATCGAGAATTGTTTGGGTATTGGTCAAGTCTGGTCTTGGTCCTAGATTTACATTATATGGAAATGGATTAGAATGAGTTAAATAAGTCTATTTAGGCTAGACCATTTTTTGCTCGACCCACTTGTTTGATTGGTTTAACTCTATTGGATGTTTAGATAACTCAACCATACATACCATGAGATGCACATGCAATTTTTATTTGATGCCTAGAGTTGTTACCCTACTTTTTCACTAAGAATGAGCAATTCCAAGTTTCATTTGGAATTTATGTCAAAATAGGTTCCCTAATTTTGGAACCTGAAACCTATCTTGCATATTCAAGAACTAAGAACTTACCATATCACAAGTTTCAAGGTTGGTTTCAAGGTTTATCAAGGTTTCACATATATTATTAATTGAATGATTATAGTAAATCATTGCCTCTAATAACTACCATTTGCTATAATACACTGACCACAACTCATATTTGACTCAGGAAAAATATGGAACATTAACAAAGTAAAAGTCGACTATTGACGGAAATGGAAGCTCGGAGTAATGGTTTTAGATGACTAATGATTTTAGATTACAAACTTATCATTAAATGTCATGGAATTTCACAAGATTAGACAAAAACATATAGCAAGAAAAATACAAACACTTCTTCGAGGTTGCAAGTCTGAACCTACTCATCAAAATAAATTCCTCAAATTTTAAAACCTGAATCTTACCCTATATCCCCTAAAACTCTAGAACTTTTAACTAGACCGGTTCGCATGCTCCAATTTTCAGATTCCAATTCTATTATTAAACCATATTCATCCCTACTTTTCACGTTTGCATATCGCTCATTGTCTACGTGAAGCAAACTCTACTGCCAACTGAGCTGCAAAAGCCCAGCGGAGAAATCTCTCTCTCGGAATTGGGTCTCCTCTCCACCCCAAATTTGTTGGACTTGTTTTGTAATGAAGCCCATTTTAAGGGGCTCTGCGGTTTATTCTTGAATGAAGGACATCGGTTTTCAGACCCAAAAGAAAAAAAGAGAAAAGCTAAGCCGTATTTACAAATTTCTTAAGTAGAACACAAAGGCAACTTCACCCACTCTTTAAAAGTTTATGCATGCCACTTTCTGATTATGTCCCTTTTGATATATTTACAATTGAGAATTCAAAGATTAAATTATTCGAATCCCGTGTGATTAATCACTTAAATGAAATGAGGCCAACCTATGTGAGGCCATGGTTTTTTTCTCAAGAAAATTAGTGAGAAAATGTCCATCAGCTCCCTCTCCAACGAATTAAACGATCAAAGCAGCATCTGTCGGTCCCTTCTTGTTGCGAGTTTCTTGGAGGGGGGAGAGAGAGAGAGAGGAAAGAGAGGACGTTTAGCTTTTCGTCTCAATCTGGAGATTAATTCCTCCCCTCTCTCTTTCTCTTTCTCTCTGTCTCCCTCTTTCTCTTCTTTCCATCCACCATATATCAAAGACTTCACCAACCGGATCTCTCGAAATTCAGGTATTAGATCTTTTCTAATAAAACCCAGATTGAAATGGGCACGTTTGAGAGTTTCAGGAAGGCCTATGGAGCGCTCAAGGATTCCACCAAGGTTGGCCTGGCAAAAGTCAACAGCGAATTCAAGGTGGCCTCGTTTCCTTTCCCTTTATCATCCCCATTTGAACATCTTAATCGATTTGTTTCAATACGTTCTTCGTCAATGTGGATGACCGTGCTTCTTTTCTCTTGGGTGACGTTTAGGATTTGGATATAGCGATCGTGAAAGCGACCAATCATGTTGAATGTCCGCCCAAGGAACGCCACGTTAGAAGTGAGTTGAAAGGGTCACCCCTAGAATAATCTCATTCACGATTCCCCTGCCATGTATGTTTACCGGATCATATCAATGAATGAGCTCCGATTGTGGATAAAGAGAACGGGATTTGGACATTTTCATTAACTGTCCTGATCTGGAACAGGAGCACGACTTGTTTTCTCAAGGAATTTTTCCATGTTAGGTTAATTTCACGACTAGTCTCATTGTTTTTTCCTGAATTTCACCTGCAGAAATCTTTTCGGCAACATCAGTCGTGCGGCCAAGGGCAGACGTCGCATACTGCATCCATGCGCTTTCGAAGAGACTATCCAAGACACGGAATTGGATTGTAAGGACTTTTCTTATCCCCCTACATAATTTGTTCATTGCTTAAAGATAACTTCTTAGCCCTATTACTTTGTAAATTTGTGAAAATGAACCCTTTAAGTCCAATTTCCCTCGAAGTTCTTAACGAATTCCGAAGATTCCGTGTCACCTAAATGTCGTAAAAAAACCAAACGAAAAGAGCAGATCAGAGGACCATTTTTGCCAATTTACGATGTGTATAGATCGATATCGCTGACCCAAATTGCATAGGACGATCTGCCCTTTCCTTTGTTAGTTCCGAAATGCAGGAAGTGTTTGAACTTTGGCAATAGAATGGACATCTTAGGATGTGTAAATTCAAGATTATAAAATGAAAAAGACGAAAGTTTTAATCACGGGAGGAGGTTTAATCCATTTTAATTTTCCATTAGGGTTTTCATTGTACTTGCTATATTGTGATATCCATTCTTTTTAAATTGATTCTAGTATTTTATTTTTATTTTATTTTCTGTTTTTCTTCTGTAAGGTGGCGTTGAAGACTTTGATAGTCATTCATAGGACATTGAGAGAGGGAGACCCAACATTTAGAGAAGAGCTGTTAAACTATTCACATAGAGGGCAAATTCTCCAGATTTCCTATTTCAAAGACGATTCAAGCCCCCTTGGTAAAAAGCTGCTCCCAAATCTCACCAACTTAAATTAATACACATGTTGGAAAATAATTTCCTTTTTTTTTCTCTTTTCGGTAGCATGGGATTGCTCTGCGTGGGTACGGACTTATGCTCTCTTTCTTGAGGAACGACTCGAGTGCTTTAGAATTTTGAAGTACGACATTGAAACCGAGCGCTTAACCAAGTCATCCCCAGGATCAACAAAGGTGCATATGTTTTTCATTTCTATCCTCTCTTTAATTTATTTTTTTTTCAATCGAATCGCTTATATGAATCTCTAACGTGATTGAAATATTTCATTTTCACCATATCTTATTATTATAGGCACACAGCAGAACGCGACTTTTGAATGGGGAGGAATTGCTAGAACAATTACCAGCATTACAACAGCTTCTTTACCGCCTTATCGGTTGCCATGTACTTAGATTGTTATAATTCTTGGCATTGATATTGCTTTAGGTAATTGCCATTTCACTGTCTCACTCATCTCAAAATTTTCAGCCTGAAGGATCAGCTTACTGCAATTATCTCATACAGTATGCCTTGGCCTTGGTACTAAAAGAGAGCTTCAAAATATATTGCGCCATTAATGACGGAATCATCAACCTCGTGGACATGGTATGGCGCCAAAATATATATATTCGCAGAATGAACATTAGATCTTTGTTAAACTATTTCATCATTGCCTTAACATAATATTTGATTTCCTGTAGTTTTTCGATATGTCAAGACATGATGCTGTCAAGGCACTCAATATTTACAAAAGAGCTGGACAGCAGGTTACTTCACCCGTCCCTTTCATAAAATATTGTGGATTTTACTTCAAATTGGCTCCCATTTTGCTTTCAGTTTTTTTTGTCCCATTTGATTATTCTTCTTTGGTTATGTCCAGGCTGAAACTTTGGCGGACTTTTATGAGTACTGCAAGGGCTTGGAGCTGGCAAGGAATTTTCAATTTCCAATGCTAAGACAGGTATCTAATCATGTTTAATGAAAGTTGAGTTCTTTTCATGATCCTCAAAGCACTATCTCAGAAAGCCTTCTTCCTTTCGTTTTCGTCTTAATGGCATGCAACAGCCACCTCCATCATTTCTTACAACCATGGAAGAATACATTAAAGAAGCTCCTCAGACAGGTTCTGTGAGCAAAAGACTGGTAGGCATAATATGGTTTTTTGGATTCAACTTGGTGAATGTTCTCGGCTTGTGCTTTACGTAACAATATTGTTTCGCTAGGAATATCGAGAATCCGATAACCTATCAGTAAAGACAGAGGAACCTGCGGAACCATCAGAAAGCGAAAAGCAAGTTGAAGAGGTTGAAGAGAAACATGAAGTGGTGGAAGAGGAGGAAGAGAAGCAACCCAAGGAAGAGGTTGAAGATGCGCCAGTGATATCCACAGCAGATACTGGCGATCTCCTTGTAACTACGAATAAATACATTGCGTTTCCTTCTGGATCGAAGTCAAAAATACATGCGTTAAACTTTAGATTTCTTGCAGGGTTTGAATGAAGTAAATCCTAAAGCTGCAGAACTAGAGGAAAACAATGCTTTGGCTCTTGCAATTGTACCACCCGGTCAGTCATCTCAACGAATTCATGACCTGGTTAATAACACTTATTTTCAATAAAAATCCTAATACAAACTCCATGACATTTTTGAAGTTGAAAAGATGGCACCATTGTAGTTTTCAAGTTCTTTGCAATTTGTTTCCCGGTAGTTTTGTAGACTTACAACATTTTGCACCATCAATTAATCATAGAATGACAAGCATCTTATTGATTATCACATAACCTTAAAGAGTGAGATATGTTCAACCTTGCTTATTACTTTCTATATGCTTCTATGAAATGTTGCTTCTTCCCGAATCGGCTCCAACCATGATTTTGTGTGCTTCATGTTGAGATGCTGACAAAAATTTAAACAATTGTAGGTGGCAATCCCCCATCTTCCGCAAATCAAGGATTAAGTTTAATGGACATGTCAAGTAGTTCTGGCTGGGAGCTAGCACTGGTTACCACTCCTGCCGTCGACATCAGCAAACCCGTGGAAAGGAGAATGGTTTGTATTAATAATCTCTACAATTCTCTACAATTCTCTACTATTAACTAACGCATTTAGTCAAGTAAGTATATCACAGAGCTGTCTTTTAGAATCTTCGTTACCGCAGACGTCTGTTATGGCTTAAATCTTTTCATTTAGGTGTGGTTTCTCCGTTAGATAGATGCCCATGTTTTCCCAAGAGTCCTTAGTAACTTTATGTTTTTTAGGGAAATGTCACATATATTCGATAGGGAGATTAGCATGTGCATTCAACTTAGGTGAAAGAGTATAACTAAACGTGGTAAATAATATCTATAATAGGTAATCCGAGTGCTCAATCTTTAAACTGGTACAATTAAATCGTAGTTCTGTTTTCAAGAAAAATGTAATCAAGCCACTCCCATCATCTATACTGAAAAAGGCCGACTCGAGAACCACAACTTGCATAGGTGGCATCCTTAAAAGTTGTCGCGTACGTGAAATCAGGCCAAGGATGACTGTGTATTTGATCCCCCTTTCAGAAAAGGCTCAAGATCTGATTGCACCAACCTTGAAGCTTAGTACTCTATTTGTTTCATGACAGATTTAGGACTTCTGGAGTACTAATTCAACAATCATTCTATGTTAGCGGACATAAAATAGTACCTTATGCATAATTATTTTTACTTTGATGATAATTCGACCTGAATAGTGTTTTGGCTCAACCGGAATAACCTTTTGGTTCAGGCCGGTGGATTTGACAATCTATTGCTAGATAGCTTGTATGATGACGAAGCCGCGAGGCGACAGATTCAGTTGCAAAATGCAGGGTACGGACAAGGAATGGCTGTGCAACTGCACAATCAATTCGATCAACATTCTCATCCTCATCAACCACAACCCGACCCATTTGCGATGTCCAGCAACATAGCCGCCCCGACCAATGTCCAAATGGCCATGATGGCTCAGCAGCAGCAACAACTGTGGCAGCAACAGCAGCAGCAGCAACACAATGCGATGACGATGGTGCCGTACGACCCGGCCATGCAGTATTCTCAACAGCCTCAACTCATGCCGCAAACAGGTGGTTCTTCCAATCCATTTGGAGATCCATTTCCTTCCTTTCCACAGCATTCAATGCAACAGCAAGAGAACCCCCGTTTAATTTAGGGCTATGTTTCACCTGCTCTTTTCGCTAATTTTAATCTGAGATATAATTAGAAAGCCTAACTATTCTTGAATTCATTGTTGCCGGTCATCGATCCATTCTGTATAAAAATCGGGGTCAATTTCCATGAAGTACGTGCATTGTATTCCTCATTAGCACAAATTTAGGAAAATATTTTTTTTTTGCTTCCCTGAATTTGGACAAGGCTTAAATTTTATCATGCTTGGCATTTATGAAATATGCTAGTTCTCTGGCTCTCTAGATGCACAAAACTTAACAGTAAATTTCTTTGTATTCAGCTGGAAGGTAAAAAAACAATCTAGTCATAAGCAAAACTCGTGCTTTTGGCGCTCCCTCGATCTCGGTTGAATCGCCATCTCTTAGTGAACATATATACACTGCACAATCCTACACCATTGACTCACTCTTCCAGGTGCAACAAGAACATTATGTTTCCACGATCTAAGTGTCCCTTTTAACTTGAAAGTCCTACGAAGAATCCTAATTTAGGACTTCGGATTTACTTGAAAACTTCTCTGGAGAGTAATACCATATCTGTGTTCTACAATTGCTTATGTATTCTATAGTAGTAGAGTATCTATAAAGCTTCAGTTTTTCTAAACCAGGGTCCAATTACTCTTGTCACATAGGTTTTCAATTAGAAGATTTGCGGTGTTGTCTGTACATTACACGCTTCCATATCTCCACCTCCATGTATGTTAAACCGAAGCATTCATAGCAATTCCTCCCGCAGCATATCTCCACCTCCATACATGACAAAAGGAAGCATTCAAACGGTTCCTTCTATTTCTTTTGGTGACATTCCAAGCACCACAAGGATAATTCAGCGTGCTCTTAACACCTAACCTTGAAATGCGGATCATCCAAGGCACAATAGCATGACGTACTTCTCTTGCTTCAACCGGGATTGAACTCAAACCTCTCCTCCCAAGAATAGATCAGCCAATTTGGGTGAGATCATTATGCATATATTTGACTCTCTATTCACTCGTCGGACATTGAGCTTGATTGTTATAACTTCATCATGGCAACACCTCCAAAGTTGCAGGAGTGTATAATAACTTTTAGAAAGCCGCCTCACCATGTATTCCTAAACAAGAAATTTACGTTTCACAGCACCAGCGGCGGAGCCAGAATAAATTTCCATAGGTCTCAAGCGAAAGATTCAAGACACAACATCCTTATTTTTGTTCTTTTCTTCTCCTCTGTCCACACTCAAAAAAAAAAAAGTGTTCTGCTTTTACAGAACACCTTATGCTTCAGCACGGTGGGCCAATCTTTTCTTCAAGAAGATGGGCTCTGATATTTTAATTTCACTCAAAAAAGAAACTTGAAATTGAGACGGTCTAGACTCACATGAAGAGCTTGATCTTCGTAAAATCAACAAGCAACTCAATATACTAGTAGGAATTATTCCTCTTTTGTGTGGGGCAGCTGCAATTCGGCCAAAACTGTACCAAATGAATTTTGGTGAGAACTTAGTCTCAAAAGTTTTGCCAAACAAATGATCTTGAACTTATTTAAACACTACTAGATATCAGTCTTTCTTGATTCTATAGCGACGAACTCGTGCCTTTGACAAAATAGAATAGCAAAGAGTCACGACCTATATGTACAGGCATTGACAAATACATATCAATATTTTTACTGGCAATTTCACCATCTCACATAGAACTCAAAAAGCAATTCAAATATGTCCAGGATGTTCATAATCAACCACAATCAAGTTTGCCATGATCTCCTTTTCTTTCAGTTCCAAGAAATCAGTGGATCCGAACAATTATCGCATACAAATTTTGAATCTTGACTCCATTTAAATGTGGACCAGAAAATCTTAGAAGTATATCCAGTTCGGTACATAGTAGGCCTTAACCATTAATGAAACTAGTATCAAATCAAACTTGTTCGTGAGAAAAAAGAATGATTAAAAGAGTACTGCAGTTCTGAGAAGATGCTTCTTGATTGTATCCTCTGTCGTGCTGTGGACCAGCGTGAGGTCCATTGTATCCTCCCCATCTGCAGCCACAAAAACCATGTCCTCTTGCCTTTAGCATATCCTTGGTTATGGTCACAACCTCCATCGTCACAACTCAGAATTCACAAAACCATTCCCTGAAACAAGCAATATTATAGGTTGTTACCAGAAAGCAAACATCTGAAGGATTGCAGATGCAGCAGCAGGGGTATTGCCATCTACATTTTCCTCAAAGAAGTACACGAGCATTTTGGTGCCATTACAACCGAGTATGAAAGCAATTTAGTTAACCACGATGCAAGATCCTACATCTAAAACACTCCCTTCCATGTGATCTAAAAAAATGTTCAGTTTTGTGAATGCTACACCTCTAGCTCTTGGTCTTCCTCTGCCACTGCAACCTCTTCCTTGCCCATTAGGTGATCCTCCTATTTAAATGAGGAATATAATTAGAAGAAAATTAGAGAAACGACTTAACAGTCACCAAGAGACAATAACGACAGAATAATTTCTAGAAGTACCCCCCTTATACTAAAGCTCTGATGATGTCCTCACCATCTCAACAGGAGGTTGATACCTGCAAGAGAGGGCATTTACGGCTTATGATGGATCAAACACCAAGCTCTTAATATGTCTAACCCCGAATATGAGGAATCAATGACAAGAGAAGAACACCATCAACTCACCCCACAACTGATGCATCCAATTCCTTCTTTGAAAGAGTTACTGTAATCATCAACACATGCCTTGTGGTCTCCAGCCAATCCAGACAAGAGAAAGACATTAAATGGACCAAAAAGAGCAATTTTGAAATTGAATATTTATGAATGATCAGTTTGCAACTCTACTTACACGACAATTTCCTGTCTGAATATCAACTTGCAGCTCCAAAAGAACAGATCTCCAATGTTAGTCAAGCAAATAGGCTGGAAAAATGGGCGGAAGCGGCAGAATGATGAGCACCAGTCAATCTGTTGAGTTCAACGGATACCATGCCAATTGGCAAATGGCTCGGAAGAGGTTATGGGTGCTAGCCACTTCTGGTATCCCAAATACTTGCCAGAACATTAGTCTTTCATCTGCTGCTGCAGATGCCACCATGCATTCATCCGGACTCTGCAGCAATGAGAATCATCAAAACGATCAACTCAAAAAGCAAACTTCAAAAGTAGTTGCACTGACGGATGACTGGTAAGCATACAAGTGGTACCTGTGCCAGGAATAAAACTCTAGATGTGTGTCCGAGTAGCTCTGCCATCCTTCGCATAGAAGGATATTTCCAGAGAATGAGCTGGTTCTCAGTAGGCCTGTGAGAGCTTAGCAGTTTCCTCTCCCTCTGGTTTCTCAACAGTGCACTAACCTGATAACCAGTGTCCATTGAATTCAGACGCGCCTGTGCACGTGTTCCAAAATTTGATGCACCGGTCACTCCCTCCCGAGGCCAGTAAGTTGCCATGAAATGGGCACCAAGCAAGGGCTTTTACAGCAGCTGTGTGGGCTTCAATCTTGTGAAGCCACTGAGTGCTTGAAGAGTCTCTGGACCTATCCCACAAGTAGAGGAGATTGTCGTTTCCTCCCCTAGCCAGCTGTTTTCCGGAGGGCGAACATTTCAGCCGGCAGACTTCTGGCGATGCCCCTGGTAGGTTCCAACAATGTGGGATCTAAGTCTCACATCATTGTTGATGACCTTACAATCCATGCCTCCTGTAGTGAGTATGTGATTGTTCCAGGTTAAAGAACCAATTCGGAGTCAATGGCCTCCTCTTAAAGTTCTCAGCTGCAGGAAACAAAAACAAAAAGCGAAAAACTCAGCTTGAATAAGAACCTGTCAGCCACAGACGAAACACTAATGCTATCAAAACAACAAGCAACCAGCTTACCCGTCTTAAGGATGGAAGACTTAATGAGGATGTTCACACTGCCGTGGAGCAAGAGCGAGAGGGAATTGCTAAACTCTCACTCATTCTTTGGAAATATCCATCGAAAGATGGCGGAGCTCACTAGTCATCCATCTAGAGTTTTATACCTGGTATAGGTACTACTTGTATGCTATCAGTCATTTGCAATTCGGTGCAAGTAGTTTTTGAAGTGTGCTCATTGAGCTGATTGTTTTGCTGATTGTCGTTGCCGAGTAATTGTTTCGCAGAGTTTGGACAGATGCACGGTGGCATTTGCAGCAGGAGATGAAAGATTAGGCAAACATTACTCATTCTCCTAAACGAACCGAACACGGAAAGATGAGAAAAATGTCTTCATCTAAACAAATGGAAACATACGAACATATTTATTTTCTTAAGGTTTTGCTGAATTAAATAAAATATACCATTTTTCCCATTCTTAATTAAGTACATGTGGTTGAATTAGACAAAACATGTCTTTGGATAAATAAATAAGGTGTAATATTCAAGAATATATTTTATTCTTTGTCGATGAGTTTTGCTAAATTACATAAATCATATCATTTCTTTCATTTTTTAGTCACATAAATTCGATTGAGTTAAACAAATTGTGTCACTTAAAAATAAATTTAAGATATTTTTCGTTTATCTCTCTTGAAAATATAACCCTAACAAGAGATGGAGCTCAGGGGTTACAAATTAATAATTGATACTGTCAACTCCGACTTTAATTCGACCAAGAAAAATTTCGAGTTTGATTAAAAAAAAGAAAAAGATACCTTAATTTTAGGACGGGCTATTGAGTTTAGGTTCCCTATTGCTAGATTTGGTGCTCGTGCCCCAGTATCATCGAAAACGAAAAAGGAGGCAAAGCGGAAATTATTAATAAACTAGGTAGGTGAACTTGTTGAATGTTGATATTAACCTTTTGTAGCGCACGTATATGTGGGCTGAACCCAATTGCATAAGACCGCAGAAGAAAAATGAGATGAAGGCCTATGCTGCAGAAATGAGTTTTGTTGCGACCTACCCTCATGGTGCACCACTTAGGAATTCAGTTAATGAATAATTGAGCTCAAACTTAACTTGGATTCTCTTAAGTCCATAACAATTCGCAACTTAAGATTTAAGTTCAATTTCATTATGGAGTCGTCACTAACTATCTTACGGTGAGTCAATTAGAATACCAAATAAAGCATCGGGAAAAATACTTTACTATTGTATTACTAAGAATCAGAGATTATGGGTATGGATACTTGGTTACACTAGCTTTTTCTAATACTTTTTCGATACTGTTCTTTTATGAAATAATATTTAGTAGACAGCTTGGATTCCATTTTATTACTTTTAAACATGTGAGGTGATTATATTAGTGTGCAAACCACCAATTTAACACCGAATAAAGCGATAAATAAATTGCAAGACTTACCTCGTAGCAATAAAAGCATTTGCAATATTAAATAAAAAATCACATCAGTAATTCTAGATATAATTTATAATTAACATGCAATCACTCACATTTTTTTTGGGTTTTCATTTATTTAAATGAAACCTAAAAAGTACATGCAAGGTAATGCAATGACGTACAAAAATGCTTAACTAAAATGACATACAACATGCAACTTAACAACGAACTATATGTCACGCGACATTAATTAAATGACATAATCTAATGACGGGCAAATATTAGACGCAACTATCATAACATGTCACACATTTTAATTTAAATGTCCCTAAACATGCAATTTACTAAATAATGTGCAATATACAAACTAATTATACGTGACGCATGCATGATTTTTTTTTAAAATTAAAATTCAGAATTAAAAATACCTAATATTTAAATATACCATCTATTCTAAGAAAGGAAATCTAATTCATCCTAAAGGAATAGTTTTTGGATTTTTATTTAAAAATTCGGAAAAAAAGAAATTGCCAGATTTAAAATGCAATCTAATCTAAAATAAGCAATATTCTAGGAAGAATCAAATCCAATTTTAATATTTTTTTAGGTTTTCCTTTTAAGGAAAACAATCAAACAATGGATAAATATTTGGTTAGATAACGCAATACACAAACCTATATTATCTATTTGTAAATTTGATAATGAAATAAGCCAATGATCATATCCAAATAGTTATGAATATTTACGGAAAGTTGTCCGTTCAAATTTAGAATACGAGTAAATTGACGATTGTATCCAAGTGGTTATAGATAGGGTGTAAGATATTCCATGCTGCCGGGTATCGTATCTTGTAGTTAGAGATCATATGGCATGTGTTATTAAGTTATGAAATTTTCCTAACTACATCAGGACGAGGAAGGTTCGGGCTTTAGTTATCACTCGCTCAAGATGCTCAAATAACAGCATATCTCACAACTCCAGCGGCAGCGGATACGGGCAAACCTAAATACTGGTTGAAGTCGAATAAAGTTACGTGTCGAGTACAATACCAAATGAATTTCACTTTCCGCTTGTACTTGGTTTTGCGATTTCGAAGATTATGTTAAAGGTTGGGCTGTATTGAAATTGTAAGTGCTCCGCTCATTCTCCTCATTCTACGTGTCTGGAGTAAATTTTCGCCAATGAATCCAATTCTATGCTCAAGAATTGTTGGGAGCATCGAGTTGTCGCAACCCAAATCTAATGTAGCAACAAAAAGAAGAACTGCAATCTATGTTCGTTGGACTGGTAATTATGGTTTTGTTTCGTTTGGTCTCTTTTTTGGAGTAGGAAACTGTGGCACCCCCGAAACGGCCCCCGATCCGTTAGGGTCACCATAGTTTGCTTACCTTTCGCTTTCCTAATAACATATCACTCTGATACCATTGAATTATAGTGGGTCCATATATCCTGGGGGATTATAAATTATTTTTTTATTTTTTTTTCAATTGGTCCCAGCGCAGTTCATATAACGGAAGCATATTCGACATCTCCCTAACCCATAATCATGATCTCGTCGCGACGAACATGCACGGACATGAACTCATGGACTACAGGGCCATCAGGTAGACCCACGTCATACATAACTAAAACTCGAACATGGATGAACACCAGTCCACGAACACCAACACAGGAATGCTCCGAACACTCAACCTCAACGTCGGACGGTAAGCCATAGAAAGTACCATGTGTGACCGGTAACAAAGGCTTCTCTTAATTTGAAATATTAGTCCCCAAAGGGGTGAGTACAACCACTCAACAATAAAAGATTCCTCAAACTATATCAAGCATTATTATTAATATCCAGATTCAATTATGGTAGACAAAAACAAGAAATTAGAGGATAGGTATGCATCAGAATCATGAAAACCTTCAATGTAATAACAATGTAGTCCTAATGTGTAGTGCAACATATCTAAGATAGACAAATCTCAATCATAGGGTCAAACTGAAATATCATGTTCCTTTCCATGCCATACGCTCAGTCTTATATCCAGACCCACACACACTTATAATTGAATCATTCATTTTATTTTTCAAAAGGTTTCATCCCCGAAGGACCAATGTTTGCGTCCCTCTAGCATTCGCACCCCTCCAGGCATCACGAAAGCCTCCGGCATTTAGCCATTTAAGGCCACCGGGCATCTAGAGCGAATCACGCCTCCAAGCATCTCGTACCTCACCTGGCATCACGAGGAACCTCAAGGGCCTCCCATGAAATTGGTTACCCTGGCCATCCGGAATTACGTACCGACAAGCATACCAACAAGCATCCCAAAGCTCCCGGGGAATAACCTTCGGCATTCAGCCATTTAAGGCCATCGGGCATCCACAAGGCATCGAATCACTCGATCCTCTGGGCATCCCGACTCCCCGGGTATCGTTGACCTGAGGGTTCAACGGTAACAATTTAGCATTTCAATTCACAAAACATTTTCAAATGCTAAAACAAGATGTCTCATGGACCCTCTATCACATCTCAATATTGCACAAATATCCACATCCAATACCATCATTTCACATAGCCATTCGAAACACCTTCACCTTTCGGATACTTTTGTGAAAATTCAAGAACATAATAGCCCGACTTTTACAATGCACAGTTCGGGTAAAATTTTTGAAATAAATACTAAATGGACTCAGAAAATTATGAAATTTTGACAAGTTATCAATTAGGCCTAAAGGGAACAAATTTCATGAAGAATACCAAGTCAAATTCCATACACATCAAGAGTAAAAACTTTGGTATTTCTTGCTACAGTTTCTGTAAAATTTCCAGATTTAGCATTTCCATATAAAAATCATTTCGTGGACCAAATCTTGTCCATTTATGCTAAATTTTTGATATGTTACTCTTACAGATGTACTCTCAACCTTTCATTAAGGACTAAAAGTAAAATTTTGGCTAGAAAATTCCAGAAAAATCGAGAAATCACCGGTGGTCACACTGTCCTTTACAAAACAGTCCACTGATCTAACTAGAATTTTTCCTACTCCTTGAATTTCGACCTCCAACATCCACAATCAAATGTATACAAGTACATTACACTATAACACAGCCTTATCACTTCCAAAAATCCTCTATAGTTAGATCTTTAAATTCTTGTTCCATCACAAAATTTGAAATCCACAATGCATGCCCTGTTTTTTTACCTAGTTTTCTTGATCTAGCTTCATCTTTCATGTCCAAATCCATCATGCAGCTCTAGTATTTCACCTTTCTCGCATCTACCAACTCCTCACTAGATAAAACAGCAAGCCAAACATAGATTGAAGAACTTCTACTTGCCTCAAGTTCAAAGCAACCACAACAAGCAAGTCAGCAACTTAGGGCTCCGGACACGGCTCGATTGACGGTAGAACTAGGCGGTGTCGACGGTTGCAGCTGGGACACGGCGGAAGATGGCCTTCCTCTTCCCCCTCGCGGCCCGCACTCGCCCCTCTCTCTCTCTCACTCAAACTCTCCTCCTCTCTCTCTCGCTCGCTCGCTCGCCCGCTCAGTCTCTCAGTCTCTCTCTCTCTCTCTCTCTCTCTCTCTCTCTCTCTCTCTCTCGATCACTCCCTCACTCACTCCGCCCCTCTCTCTCTCTCCTTTTTCTTTCTTTCACTCTCATGATTAGCTAGTAATCATTGGATTTGCATGGAGATCACCGGTGAAGCAATAGGGGCAACGACACTTGCTTAATCCCTCTTGCCACTTGTCAATCTTCATGCAAGGATGATGGGCCTCATTCAGCCGGGCCTTAGTCGACCAATCAAGAGGAAACGTGGGCCGATTTTTGGGCGGTTTTGGGCCTTAAGAAATCAGCCCACACCTTCTCCAATATCTCACTTTAATCTCCACTTATAATTACATAATCACAAATATTCACATGGCCATAAAATATTGCAACATTAGTCAAGGGAAATACGATTCATAGGGTACACGGCCAAGTATAGAAAATTTCTTATTAATTTATCCTTTAGTACAATCCTTGATCACACATGGACATAGGATACATTTCCAACAAAACAATTGTCCATTAAATGCTTGGCCTTGTTTAATTGTAATCCATTGATCTAATGGTTATAATATAGTCCGATGGCGCTTCCATCACATATTCATGAGTCGTAATGCATCTAAAGATTGCTATGAAGTTTTTACGATGCCACAGAAACGAATGGAAAAGTTCTATCAATTGCTACTGAACCAAGCTCATTATAATTTGGTAAGGTTCAATGTGAGTAGTAAGCAATTAATGAACCAAGCTCATTATAATTTGGTAAGGTTCAATTGCTACTGAACCAAGCTCATTATTATTATTCTCAGTTTTTTTTTTTTTTTGTCAGTCCTACTCTATTCCTACTTTACACTCACTCGCAGACTTGTGCCCTACCTCTTGCAGGGCGTGGGAGTCGCAACCCACTCTCGAAACTTACGCGTCCCTACCCCCATCCCCCCTGAGAAGGTGGGGATTTGAACCCCTCACCTCCCCCTTCCATGTTGGAAGGGTGGCCACTGGGGCGAACCCCCAGTGGTTTTATTATTATTCTCAGTTACATCGAAATAATTGAGTAGTAAGCAATTAATGCGTAAAAAGAATAAATTTGGCATTGCGTGACTCTTCACATTAGTCTTGGGGTTTCCAAATTTATCTGGAGTTTTAATTCAAGAAACCAAATTCAACAAAAAAGCAAGTTCAGTTGGTTAACAAATCATGAACAAGAGATTCAGAAAAAAGGAAAAAAAAAAAAAAACTATGAACTAGCGATTAGATCTTTTTATTTTTCATTCCTCATTCACATTGACCAATCAATGCCCAAAATTTAAATCAATCACTTAAATGCTATCATTTTCACAAAATTTTAACCACAAGCATCGAATATTTGATGCCATGTCAAATTTTTCAGCAAAAAAATAGCTAACATCACTCAAGTCAACGCTTTAAAACAAAAAAATTATAACATTTAAGCAATCGATTGAAAAAATTTATAGCACAAAACACATATACTTTGTGCCATAATTTCTAGAGCTTGTTATTGTTGCCCTTGCTTTTGTTGTGTATGGATGTCCAATAGAGTTGAGCATTATTCCAAGATAGAACTTAGAAACTAAGAATTGGATAGGTGGGAACATGTCTAGTTTTAGGTTCTAAAATATGTAGGGTAGGTTCTAACTTTTAAGGATTGAATAATCTATTTCAACAGATAGATTACAAGTTCTAGGTTGGTATAACTTGGAATCTAGAACCTTTAACTAAAAACCCTAAAGACATTTTATGTTTTTCTTGGTTTCTGTTTTTGCGTGATCCATCATAGCATTCATTAATGAACGTATAATCTGAAACCATTCGTCTATCATTTTATGAATGAGACTTACTTTATTAATGTTTCATACTTTTCATGTGTCTAAATATAAATTATGATCAGTAAATTATGACAACAAATTGTGATCATTAAAGATGATAATTTACTGTAATTATTCAATTAATAATTTAGGTGAAACTTGGGTAGATCTTGGAGCCAACCTTGGGGCAAGTTCCACGTTTTAAGCGGAACCTCTACAAAACTTGGAAACACTAAAATCGGGAATTGCTCACCCATAGCGCATGTACTTAATCCAGTAATTCTTTTTTTTATAATCCTTTTTGTTCATTTGAATCAGTTCTCATTAATCCATCCAAATATACGTAGTACAAGAGAAGTAGCCCAAGCAAACGCAACTGAGTCTCTAACAAAATAGAGAGCCAGTATGACAAAATGAAAATGAAAGAGACCATTCGATACATAAAATAGGTAGGATAGTCCAGGAAGCCATTACAAGATCATCTAGTAAAAACCATGAACTTCCTTCAGGATGTTAAATTAACTGTAAAACAAAACGATGAGCTTGCCATGCTCAAAACCAAAACGTAAAGAAGAAAATTTACACCATGAATTATTCCAAATTGAGCTATTTCTCATTTTCATCAGCAATGGCCAATTTTAACCTCTTCTCCTGTTCACGTACTGTTTAGACTGCCGCTTCATCACGGCGCTAATGCCGCTCCCGTATGCTCTCGGCACTAGCTTTGCTTTTGTCGAATCGAACCTAACCAGATATTTTCCCAAGATAGAATAAAAAGGACGATCTGCGAAGCTCAAAAGTCGTCTCCAACAGTCAGCAAGAGAACGAGTTGAGGTCTTGGGTCCATTGGAGACGGCAATTTGACGCGTATTAGGCACTGAGTGACTTTGTTTAATTCGAAGTCAAACCAGTCCCTATCAAAATTTAAACTTTCTTTTTTCGGTCGGATTTCAAACGTAAACTTGACTCCAAAAAAAAAAAAACACACTATTTTAAAAAATTTCTCAAGACTTTTAATAATACCCTTTAGAGGGATGTGCCCGGCCAGGGTTTAAGGGGAAAAGGGAGATCATAAAGGGAGGTGGGGGGATTTGAGGGTTTAGGGGTTGTGATTTTATGGTCATATCTCACTCATTTTCACTTTGGTAAGGCACCAATGGCACATGGTCCGTATGATATTCCCATAAATCACGTCCATTCCCAACTTTGGTCCCTTCTAAAAGACGAAACTCCTTCTATCTTCACAACATTCAAATGTTAACATGTATATTCACAGACTAGTTTTTTTATAACGTTTTAAAATTTGAATTACATTTTAGATTTTGGCAAAGAAAGCCAACAAAATTGACTCTTAATGAATTTGTAATCACATTGCCAGTCAATGCCTTATATATTTTAATGCCGAGGCATTTGAAATGACATGAAAGCCAAATTATAAATGCCAAGGGTAAAATAAAATCTAAAGGTGGAAAGAAGTAATTCCATAAATACGAATTGCGACCTCTAAGTTGGCTAAAGAAATCGAAGTAATTGGGGATGTTTTTTTCGGTAAAAATAGGGAAAGAAATCACTTGTGGGAACTGAACGTCACGCGAGGTCGGTGCAAGTGGGGAATGCAGCAACGTGAAAAATGAGCACGATAGTTAAATAATCAGCATTAGAGAATACCTAACCACCCTTTCTTTCTATAAATAAAAAAGAACACCGTTTTTTTGGGGCTGAGCTTAAAATAGCAAGAGGGAAATTATTAATTAAAGCAGTAATTAAATGATCTGAGAGAGAGAGAGAGAGAGAGGGAGAGAAATTATTAAAATGCAGGAAATTAAATAAGATCTGCCTCAGACGTTACGGACAGTCTGAAGGATCGGAACATCCCTGCACACAATTCCATCATAACCAGCCTCTGTTCTCTCCTCGATTGGGAGTCCATTGGTGGGGTCGAGCGCCCCGGTGCTCTAGGCACCTGTAACCCAAAAAAAAATTAAAAATATTATTAATAATGAATTACCAGATTAAATCCCAGTTATGAAGGGGCTTTGAAAATAGGGCATTAAAAGTGTGCCTAGTTCAATTTTGACAAAGGCATGTGAAGAAATGTTGGGGTGTTTGACAAGTATTTAAAATAGCTTCTGCCCAAATACATGCTAAAAGCTCAATGTTACTTCCACTCAATATTTGGAGAATGCTAAAATTAGAATTAAAAGATTTTTTCTTCCAAAATTGCCTTCATTAATTATTTAGTTTTTCGATTTTGCCCCTTTCTTATAACTCTTCATTTTCTTCATGCAAGGGTGGCTAGTCTAGTGAAAGGACGACGAGGGTCGCACAACCCAAGCGACCTCTGCTAGAGGTCCCACGTCCTTTCGCAGCCCTCGCCGAAGTCACGTAACTCTCATTGAGGACCACTTAAGGTTACTTAAGGTTAGGCAACGTCAACCGATGACCACTAGAACTAATGGCCACTGGCACCAAATCTAACGCATTGGCAGCCGTAGCCCTTCATTAGCTCTAGTGAATGTATAAATTATAAATTTTTTTTGATAAAAATATACATATAAGATACAGTAAAAGTTCATTGCAAGAGTTTTTTTTTTGCCAAACACTATTTAAACCTAAAGTTCTTTTACAAAGAGTTTTTACAAAATGCAATTTGCATTTCCCTAAAGAATTTTGACTTTCAACATTTGCATTACACCTGAAATCCATTTGCAAAGTTGAACTAAATCCACCCTAAATCCAAGGAGGAAACGCCATTATCAATGGAGATAGATTAATTGTTGGGGGGCCGCTTGAGATCTGGTCCCTCTAGGGGCAGAGAAAAGCTGGGAAAGGGCAGGGCGCGAGAGCGTTGTTAAAGCATACAAGAGAACGAAATCTCGAGCATCCAATGTCGGCCAGACCAATGGTTGTGGAAAAGATTGTATTGGGGGGGCGCCGCTCTCCGACCCCTTTTTAAACATACGCAACTCCTTTTCCCTCGCACCCAAATTGGCATATGCTGCTCATTGCAGTGAGCACAAGATATTCTCTCCTAATAAGGATTTGGGTGATGGGTGCTCTCAAGAACCCTAATTTGGCAATTGAATTGAATAAGTTACAGAGTTTTCTCAATATTTATTACCCTTTTACTGTGATGTGCACAGCCAGGGCTTTGCACCCTATCAAACAGCAAAGCTTACCTGCCAAATGGGTGTCGGTGCAATAAGGATTGGGTTGTTCTCAAGAACCCTAATTTAACACCCATCCCCCCCCCCCCTCTCTCTCTCTCTCTCTCTCTCTCTCTCTCTCTCTTAATATTCAAAAGTCCAAAACCCTTTTCCCTTGTTGTTTTCTTCATCATCAGCGCCCTTCCCTTGTAACGGGAATATTATTTTAAGCCAGAGCCAATCGCCCTCATCCCCAAGACCAAGACCGAGAGGTTCCTTTTTTGAGAGGGAGAAATTGGTGGAAGAACAGTGCATGATAGACCAATGGCGACGACTCCCATCTCACCAGCACGGCAGCACCCACCCCACTTTTGACTTCCGAATTGAGAGGGGGACGGGGGTCAAGGGGGTCGTTCCTAAGTGGACCGTTTTCCCATGACGTCTTACGAAATTGACATGAATTGGCTTTAGGACCACTTTGATGCATTTATGAATTTCTGAGTACAAGACCGACGCGTGAAAACAAATGTTACACAAAACGTGTGGCAAAAAATTGAAACTTCAAGGACCACATCGAATTAGTTATGTTCGGATCATGGGTTGGTTTCCTTTAGTCCGGATTTTATACAATTATTGTGGCCGTGCCGTGGAATTGAGCGGCCCTGTTCTCGGGCTCTTCCACGAAGAAAAGTAAAAATGGGACAAAGGAAAGAGAAACGCACCTTCCCCCTACCACTTGTGGAGTCCAAATGGAATCTCTTCTCTCTAAAATCGAACACGTGGTGGTCTGCTGCTGGCTTTGAAGGGGACCGGCATGGCCTCTTTTCTTCAATCGCCCTTCTGTCCCTCCCCCAACGTCTTCCCAGTACAACAGTTAATAAATTTCCGTGCCCGCGTCCTTCTAGATGGGATCGACCCTTCGTACACGAATGTGCTAACAAGGCGGAGTGGCAGAGATGTAAAGATCGTCCTTTCCCTCGTACCCCCCAACACCACCCTCTCATCATCCCATCCCCGAGACCCAAAACCAGTCTCTAACTTTGACGCGCGCAGAGGCGCACAGATCGCACAGAAATGAAGGTGTTCTGGACATCCCTGGCGTCCCTCCTGGGCGTCCTGGCCTTCTGCCAGACCCTCCTCCAGGTGGTGTTCCCGCCGGAGCTCCGGGTCGCCTCCCTCCACTTCCTGAACTACATCATAAATAAGGCCAACGAGATCCGCCACAAGAACCGACGACGCCTTCTTTATATTCATTCGCGCAGCGGGTTGCTCGATTCCCGGGGCCACCCGTGGGAATCCGAGCCGTTCAAGCACCCGAGCACCTTCGACACGTTGGCCATGGACCCGGAGAGGAAGAGGGACATCATGGAGGACCTCCGCTACTTCGCGGCCGGGCAGGCCTTCTACCAACGGGCTGGCCGGGCCTGGAATCGGGTGTACCTGCTCTATGGACTGCCCGGGACGGGGAAATCGAGCATGATCGCCGCCATGGCCAATTTCCTCGGCTACGACATCTACCAACTCGAGCTGCCCCATGTGCACACCAACTCCGAGCTCCGGAAGCTCCTCATGAACACCAGCTCCAAGTCCATCCTCGTCGTCATCACCGGCACCGACTGCTCGGTCAGTCTGTCCAACAGGTCGGAGGCGCCCTATGCCACAGCACCTCGTAGCTACTACGACCCCGGCGCGCCTGAGGCAAGCTGCGGCAGCAAGGACGGGAATAGCAACATGGTCACCCCCTCAGGGCCGTTCAACTTCACCCATGGCCTATGGTCATGCTGCGGGAGCGAGAGGATCTTCGTGTTAACCACCAACCGCATCGAGAAGCTCGACCCAGCATTCCTCGAGAGAGGCCGCATAAACATGCGCATCCACATGAGCTACTGCTCGTACCCGGCGCTCAAGATCCTGCTCCGGAACTATCTGGGTAGCGAGGCCGAGGACCAGAGCGAGGTGGTGGCGAGCGAACTCCGAGAGGCGGTCGAGAAGGCCAAGATGACGCCGGCGGACATAAGCGAAGTCCTGATCAAGAACCGGAGGAACAAGGAGAGAGCCGTGAGCGAGTTGCTCGAGGTGTTGAAGGCGAGAGCGGAGAGGAACTACAAGTACGAGCTGAACACGGTGGAGGAGGAGGAGAAAGAGGAGCAAGAGGAGCAAGAAAAGAGGGCTCTGGAGAGCCCGACAGAAGGGAGCGACTGCGGTGACGATTCCTGCATGGTGGAAGAGGATGATGAAGAGAAGAAAGCAATATGAGAGGGAAAAATCAGTTCGTCCCTTTTTCATTTTCTTTTCACTTTTATCTTCTCTCTCTTTTTTTTTCCCGTTTTTTTTCCTCTTCTTTTTGGGTTAGAAATGAAAAATGGAAAAGCAATTTGATCTGTTGGGAACAGATGGTTGATTTTTGCTCCTGTGCAAGAATTTACCATTTTCCAAAGCAACATATCAAACGAATTTCACTTTCTGCTTGTGCTCGGTTTTGCGATTTGGAAGATTATGTTATAGGTTTGGATTGTATTGAAACTGTAAGTGCTCCCCTCATTCTATGCATCTAGATCGAGTCTTCGCCAATGAATCCAATTATGGTTCCATTCTATGCTCAAGAATCGTTGGGGGCATCAATCTATCGTAACCCAAATCTAATGCAGCAACAAAAAAAGAAAAAAAAGAACTATAATCTCTATTCGTCAGACAAAGTAATCATGGTTCTGTTTAGTGCAGTCTCCCTTTTTTCCTTTTTTTTTTTTCAATTACTACCGAACCAAGCTCGGTATAATTTGGTACGATTCGATGTGATTATTATTATTCTCAGTTGTATAAAAATAACCGAGTAGTAAGTAAGCAATTCATTAATAAAAAGAACAAGTTTGACATTCTATGATTTTTCTCATTAGTTTTGGGTTTTCCCAATTTATTCGGTTTTCTAATTAAAGAAACCAAATTCAACAAAGTAGCAAGTTCGGTTGGCTAAGAAAAAACTATTCACTAGCGATTAGGTTTTTCATTTGTCATTCCCCATTCAAATTGACCAATCAATATTCCTAATTCAAATTGATGATTTGAATACTATAATTTTACAATATTTTAACTACAAGCATCAATTATTTTGATGCCATGTCTGATTTTTTGGCAAAAAAATAGCATATATCACTCAAGTGAACTTTTTAATTTTAAAGTTATAACACTTAAATACTAGATTGAAAAAATAATGTCACAAAATGCGTTTGTACCATAATTTCTAGAGTTCAATATTGTTGCCCTTGTTTTTGTCGTAGACAGATGTCCAATAACAAAGGGCGTGTACTTCCACTAATTCTTTTTTTGTCCTTTTTTTTTTTTTTTTCATTTGAATCATTTCTAATTATTCCATCCAAATATATAGCACAAAAGAAGTAGCTCGAACAAATCCAACTTTTACAGCTTTCTCTAGCTATCCAAGTCTCTAGCAGGATAGACACCAAGTATCACCAAATGAAACTGAAGGAGACCATTCTTTATAGAAAATAGGTAAGACAGTCCTGGAAGTCACACCCCTAATGCTGCTCCTTTATGGTGTCGGCTCCAGTTTCCCTTTTGTCGAAGCGAACCCAACCATAACTCCTAACTTCATCATCTTAACATCATCATCCACAGCTGCCTCCCCTCCTCTAGCGCCACCATCCTCCTCCTTCATACTCTGCCGTTCCTTCACGATTCCATCAACAATGTCCATCGCGTCTGGGAGCGCGTGGCAGGATCATTGGCAACAAATTTATGGACAATCCCATCGATCTAAATGAAACTCCAAGTAGAAACTATGACTACTTTATTTTCCTTCATAGTTTTCACAGTTGCAATATCATCCCAATTGCCCATCTTAGCATATATATGTTGCCTGAAGGATATAGCATCCACTATGTTGAGGTTCTAGTTTTGGATCAAATGCCTGCCTACTTTCTCTCCTAACTTAACATAGCCATGCACCGTACACCCCATTCACCAAAGATGCCTAAAATGCACCATCTGGTTAAATTTTAGAGATGAAGGGATGAAAACTAAAGAAGGGCAGACATCGTAGAACAATTAGTTAATTCTTAGCTTCAAGTAACTTTTACCAGGAGTCAACTTAGTAAATAAGTTATATTTGGTGAAACACATGCAGAAGAGAAGTCATGATGATGCCAAATGAAGAAAGCTAAGGACGGCTAATCATTAGCTGTGTGAGGAGATAAGCTAGCAATACTCATAAAGCTTATCACCAATCTCTATACGGAAGAAAGAATGGCCCAAAGAACCTATTCTCCGATCAAGTCTAAAATGGTTACACGACCAGAACCTAGGTGCAACGTTGGTCAGGGCTTGAATAGAAAATAGCAATGGATAATAGTATAATACGAAGGAAGCGCACGTCAGAAGGTCAATCATGCATGGAAGATTTATTGAATGAAAAGGAAAGGTCTTTTGATGTAAAATATGATTTGATCAAAAGGGAAAAGGTCGTTTGATGAAAAGGTCACTAACGTGGTCCTTATTGTAGTTTGTATCAATGTGACTTGGTTTGGTTCAACATTCAAACCACGTCTTACTCATCCTAAGGACTATCAAAAACTTGTGACATTACTCCAATATATCTATTGTTATTATAAGATATAGGGAAAATTCCAAATAAAGGCCTAAAGTGGCCATGGTTGTTTCAAATAAGGGCCTAAAATAGTCATGGTCATTTCAAATAAGGGTTTGACCTCACCAGTCGTCAGCTGGCTAAATATTCTAACCAATTAGAGGCATTATTTTCCAATTACAATTTTAATCTTAAATTATTTTTGTCTTTTTCTTTTCTTTCCTTCTTTTCACTTTTTTTTTTTTTTTTTGGAGCATGGGCCAATGGTTGCTAATAAGGATTGAGGGTTCTACAAGCCTCGCTGACCACTGGTAAGGGTCGACCAACCCTCATCGGCCCTAGGCGAAGCCAACCCTCGCCAGATGGCCGCTAGGGCAGCCTCCCCCTGGGTGACGGTTGCCAAGCCCTCGTCAATCCCAAAGCAAAATTAGAAAAAGGAAAAAAAAAAAAAGAAAGAAAGAAAGAAAAAAGGAAAAAATTCGAAAAGAAAATAAATGAGTAAAATACCCTTTATCAATAAAAAATTTAGGCTCTAATTTAAAATAGACATAGTCACTTCAAATCCTTATTTGAAATAAAATCCATTTCAGGTTCTTCTTTGAGAAAATGATAACACTTTAGACATTTATTTAAAATAAGATCCACTTCAAACTCTTATTTAAGAAAATAGTATTTCAAGCCCTTATTTGGAATATTTCTTAAGATATATTCAAAAGCACTTTTTACTTATCTATACATATATATAATAAAAAGATCGGATAGAATAGCTTTCCATGATTGTATGAAATATCAGAATATTGTCATTCCGCACTTTTGCATTAATGGACATCATTGATCCATGTGACATTTGAGGGCCACAAGTGTTGGCACTTTTCCATGAGAAAGGTCGGTGCATCTCCCGAGAAAGGTCGGGTACCAATTGGTGTCCTCGATACAGATCAGGCACCTCCTGAGAAAGGTTGGCACATTTCTTGTCACGGTGACCGAAGAAAGGTTCGAGTTCGAGACAAGCCACTTACTGCTCTGACAAGCAACCAAAAATTGGTTCGGGCCCTGGAAAAGCATTTTACCATCACGGCGACCGAAGAAAGGTTCGAGTATGAGAAACCATTTATTGCTCTAACAGGCGATCGAAGAATGATTCGGGTCTTGGAAAGGCAATTTCCCGTCAAGGCGACCGAAGAAAAGTTCGGGTCCTAGACAAATTATTAATTGTTTTGACAGGCAACTGAATAATGGTTCAAGTCCTAAAAAAAGCAACCTCCTCACATCACCAGGTAAGATGACGCATTGATACTTGCTAAAACTCGAGGTTCACACTGCACCCTATTTCACTCACTCCCGGTAAGTAACTACATGTATCTTCTTATCTGTCTTAATATTGCTCTTTTTATGCATATAATAATAGATCCCAAATAAAATACAATCTACTACACATGCATGGATAAAATTGAGGCATCAATCTGTCTTTGAATGCAACATCTGCGAGCTCACCTTTAAAGAAGGACAGCTGCTTACACCTCAATTTTAAATTAGGTTTATTTTATTTTATTAATTAAGTTTTTTTTTTTTTGGAATGATGAACAAAAAACCAAAAACAAACAAAACAAAAGAAAAGCAAAAAATGCAGCCCATTGGGGCTGGGCCTTCGAGCCCAACCCCTCCCCTCTTTTTCTCTCTCTTGCGAGCCCGGCCCCCCCTCTCTTCTTCTTCCTCCTGTCTTCTTCTTCCTCAGTTGCCTGCATCTCACGCGCGGTGGACGGCGACGTGCGCAAAGGATGGCCTACGGCCGAGGGGAGTACACTGACGTCAGCCGGAGAGGATAAGATCTCAAGCGCCATCAATGCCGAGCACGCTTCGCTGGATAAGCTCGGATGGGACGCCAGTTCAGCCGAGGAGAACCGCTCAGCGCGCGAAGGGGATCGGCGGTCGAAGCTTCGTCAACTGGACCTCCTTGCCTATAAATAGCGGAGCACTTCCATCGTCGAGGAGGAGGAGCAAGCTCCGAGATCTTCCCACTTAGAGACTTCAAGGGAGGAATCAAAGAGCGAGCGAGAGAGAAATCGGGTCGCGAGCTTGACTGACCTCCCACTGAGAGACTTCGGGAGAGGCCGCCAGCAAGCGAGTCCGAGGAGGTCAGATTTGGCCGGTGGAGGCTCGGATCTGACCGAAGTGAGGGAGAAGCGAGGCCGGAGGAGGCGAAGGAGTTCTAGAAGAGTGGGGAGCACAGCAACGAGGAGGGCTAGCGAAAGCCTAGATTTGACCAGATCTGGGATTCGTTGTCGCCAATGCAACCACGTCACCACCGCCATCTCCGACGTTGTTGATCGCCCACGCCGAAGCCCCAATCAGCTGCCGTGTTTGTCATCGTCCTCCGACGCTGTCCGACGGAAGCCGAGACCCTGTAGAGCCACTGTTGACACCTATTTTTATAAAAAAAATCATCAATCAAAAAGTTAAAAAAAAAAAAGAAAAAGAAAAAGAAAGAAACAACAACAACCCAACCCCCCTTTTTCCTTTTCAGCCCACGAGCGAGGGTCTTCTTCCCTCTGTGTCGGTCTTCGAAGACCTGCAAAAAGAAAGAAACAGAACAGAAGACAGAACAGGAGACAGAGCAGAAGAAGAGGAAGCGATGACACACGGCTGCAGCATGGTGATGCCTGCGGTTGTCAAAACCCAAAAGAACTTGCTGCCATCTTAGCCGAAAATACCATCAACTCGCTCCCAAGAACCGAAATAGCTGCAGGCACATACACAGGCAAGGAGAGGAGGCTGATTAATGACAGTCTTGAGATGGAGATGGAAGGAAAAGGTAGCTGGCTTCGCTGGCCATCCGGAACCGCTTTGGAGGGATGCCAAAAGGGAGCAACCTACGGCAGATTTAAAAGATGGGGGGAGGGCCTTTGAAAAAAGGAGGAGCACCAAAAAGAGAGAGCTCAAGAGAATAGAGAGCGAGCTAAAGGGAGAGAGGAAGACCGAAGAACAGTTTTGCCGTCGCCAGTCATCCACCCGTGGGCCGTCGTTCACCGCCGCACCCCCTCTTTGAACTAGGTAGGACGTTCCCGAGTACGTCGCCCTTTAGTCGGTGGGGCGTCGGGCTGAAGCTCGTGGTCGACCAGTTCGCACGAGCTTCAGTCTCGACCCTCGCTCGAAATTCTATTGTGCTCATGTTCATTTCTCACAGAGCTTATGTGTGCTTATTGTAGTGCTTTATGCAAATATTTGTTTGTGTTTGGCGTTGTGGCTGAGACTCGTTACTTTTGTTTAAACTCAAGTTAAACGTTTATAAACTTGTCTATGAGCGAGCCGAACAGTGCTTGTGTATCGCGTGATGATCTCGTCGAACCCGAGCCCCCAATCGAGTCTATGCTTACCTCTCTATGCTAGTGCGTCTTATGTGTTCGATGAAATGCCTTAATAAAAAACCAAAGAACAGTGTATGCTTCAACGCAAGACCAACTCATTTTTGCTCCCGCGCCTGCTGAGTCCTGCTTGCTTTGCTCGTATACGTGGTGTTTTCGCAATGTTCGTGAGAAATATTCATGCGTATTCGAGTCGATTTTTATTTTTACCACGCCCAAAAAAATGGGTTTTCGTCACCGGAATGGGTGGCCAACAGTGGTCATCGTCGGTCGCAAACAGTGACTGGCGCGAGAAGGTAGCGAGGCGATTCTCCAAACCCAGCTGGAAGGTAGCTTGGCGACCCTCCAAGCCCTGATGAGGGTTCGCTGCAGTGTTGTTTTTAGTTCGGTGAAGATGGCGCAAATTGAGGAAGAAGCGTCGGAGAAGAAGAAGAACGCTAAAGGGGAAATAAAAAAAAAGAATAAGGAAAAAGAAAAACCAGAAAAGAAAAGACGGCAAAAAAAAAAAATGATTTTGGGAGGGAGGAGTCGTAGAAGGGGGAAGTGCAGGGAAGGGATGAAGTATAAAAGAGTATAAAAAAAACAAAAATAAAAGGAAAAAGTGAAAAAGTAAAACAAAATATTAAAAAAGAAAAGAAAAGTTGGCCTTGGGAAGGACATTTGGGCGGAACGTGCAGGGGAGTGTGCAGTGAGAAAAGACTAGCGGAGGGATTTTTTTTTTTTTATTAAAAAAATTGAAAATGATTTTTTTAATGCAAAAGTGTCGGATCCGGGTTTGGGTTGGGTCCACGGGCCGGATTGGGTTTACCCGGTCCGAACCCATTTTATTGAAGTATAATAATATTAAATATTAAATATATATTAAAAATTTAAAAAAATTCAAAAAATTAATTATAAAAATCAAAAATTTCGAAAAAATGATAAAAATTCAAAATAAAAATTTCATAAAAAAAAATTCGAAAATCCAAAAAAATTAAAAAAAATTGAAAAATTTATTATTTTTCTTAATTTAAAAAAAATTAAAAATTTTGAAAATCCAAAAATGATGGGATTTGGTTAGGAATTGCTATATCTTGCTTCCTTAGTGTAATTAGACATTTATTTGCTTGCATATTAATTATGTCGTATGTTTAATTTGCATATTTAATTATGTTTGATTGCATGTGTTTAATTTTATTGCAATTAGGATGTTGGTAGTTATGATTATTACTTTAATGATTGCGCACCTGCATGATTACCTCACATGTTAGTGGATAAATATAAAAATCAATCCAAATTGCCTGTCAAAAATCATTTTGTTAAAATGAACAAGATTAGGTACCGAAAGGGCACTAATTAGTTAATTAGTGTAATCAAGTCCCCGAACCTAAATTCTTTGGTTGCGTAGAAAGTGAGGCACGCTCCCATGCCTCACTTGGTTTCTAGCCGACCCCAATAGGGTAGTGGCGACTCCTTTTATGCAAAATCTCTTAAGAATATCTTAATGTCACGCGGGGTATGGGCTTGGGAGAGCCTTCGCTTAATGATGGGCCTTAGGCCCATCCTTTAGGCAATACCCCTAAACCTGTTCCCTCCCCCTGAGGGTAGGTCGCGACAGCTTGGCAACTCCGCTGGGGACGTTGGTTTTAAACCTTAGAGGACTTAAGCCAAAATTAATCTTGTTCAAAAATATTTTTGTTTGGCAGCAAGGATTCCAGGTACGTCCCTAACATTAAAAGTGTTAAATTTTTTTGCAGAATGGGAGGTATAAGGGGAAGTGTTTGCTTACCTTGGTCTTGCAGGGGATGTAGGAATGTATGGTTTATTTTTTATGTATGAAGTGCTGGTTGCTTATACATTGTCATGCCTGTATTCCCTGTATTGCACTACACCCTAGCACACACAACCTACCGTCGGACCTGAGCCGCATAGGATCACTTAGGACGGTGTTGAGGTGGATACCACTCCGACTACAACCGCGTAGTACGAGTCGCCCATCTCTACCCCGAAATTTCTTCCTTCACGTCAAAGGTACCCACCCTGGTCTGCAACCGCGCGACACGAGTCGATTCCTTGACGAAGCCGGAGTCATGGGTAACCCGACCTAGCCGCGACCTTGCTGGTTCAGTCCGGTAATCCTATGGCTCCATTTTGGGCTATATAGAGTAGAAATCGAACCACATCTCATGTGCATGTCTAAAAAAAAAAAAAAAAAAACAAAGGTTGGCACCCATTGTAAGTGTCATTTTCCTTTTTATTTGTTCATTTTGTATTGTATTTTCATCTTAAAATTCGCGGAAATCAATCGCATGCCCTCGGTGAGGCAAGCTTATGATTGAAAAATTGGCAGTCACTTTTGACAAGTGAGCATTTGAATGCAAGTTTTAAGCATTTTGATTTGGCCCTGTTGAACACATGGTTTTGTTTAAACTTCTAGTTATGGGCTAAAAATCATTTGAAAAAAAAAAAAACAAAATTTCAATTCGTGATTTTATATTGGGGCACAAAAATTGAAATTGCATTTTTTATTAAATTCTCTCATTCTCACATTTTGGGACTAAAATGCAAATCATTTTGTGTACAAATTCCTCAAAATAGAAATCACTTCATTTTTCTAGGAGTAAAATCACAAATCAATCTTTCAAAAATCAAAGACAATTTTGCATTACGAAACTTCGGAATAAAAGTGGACATTCGATTGATGGTCGTGGATTGATAATTTTATTGATATCTTCTCTTATGATAAAATCTTGGTGAAATACTAAAGTCCTATAATAATGATTGTGGGGCATGTATCGTTGCCTCGATTTTATTGTAATAAGTGATGTCATTAAAATATCATTTTCTCTCATTCACATATTGACATTGTCATCTTTTGCAGGTTACGCGTGACGCTCCATGATATTCTCGTGTTTGACTACATAGAGAAATGAATTATAGGGCTAGAACGAGAGTTGATTTTTACTCTTATCTATACAAGAGTTTCTTGCATTTTATCATTGTTTTTATTCTTGTTAAGAATCTTGTTTTCCATTTTGGGTTTTGGTCGCGAATCCAATTGATGCTTTGGTAAATCATGCGACTCATTTTTTTTTTTTATGATGGAATTCAATTTCGTGAAAATCATCCCAAAAAAAAAGAAAGAAAGAAAGAAAAGACAAAACAAATTCAGAAATGTTTCAAGCAAACCTTTATGTTTACCTTCCAAAACGAATTTCAAGAAAACTTTGCTTAAGGCCCTCTCTTCATGTAGTCGTTTTCTTAGGCTCATCAAACTTGAGAAGCAAGCATGCGTTGAGTCATTGTTGGTGCCAATTTTACATAAAGGCAGAGCGAAGTTGAATTCCATTCTAGGAAGTTTTGTTATTTGCAAATGCCTTAGGAACCAAAATAGCCCATCAATTTCGTTCACTTTGCATGATGAGACAAATGAAAGGAGTTGCCAAGCATCCAAAAGGGTGAAATCAAAGGAAGAGTAAATTGTATCGATTTCAATCATCAATTTTTGATACCGTTTCTGACATGGTTTTCTTTTCCATTATCAAGGAAACATCAAGAGTGTCAAGTTTTGTAACGTTCTTAACAAACACAGTGGAGCGTTTTAAACAAGATGGGTTCGAACATGACAAAGGATTGTCAAATAAAGAGTGGCAGAGCAACATTTGATTTAAAAAAAAAAAAAATCTCTCATCTCCCCACAAACAAAGTGTGCTGGAACAATATTGTCAAATCCATCAAGAAGGATGTATCGTTCCTTAGTTGAACCTAACTAAGAATAAAGATAACTCATTTCATCTCCTTTTCTTACGGGGTGATAAATAAAAAAAAAGGGTTGCACTTGACTGTAGAAGCGGTGCTTTCTACCAAGGAATCAAGGAAACATCAAACACTTAAAGGCGAATACAAGGGAAGGGTATTGTTGAGTTACCAAATATCCATGAAGGTGAATCCAAGAGATGTTAGCGCCAAAATGATGAAAGCGAGTGAAGGGTAATAATGTATCGTTTCCAACATTTCAATCCCTAGGGATCTTTGCACTAACATATTCTTCTACATTCTTTACAGGATTATCGGGTCGCCATGCTGCAGGTAAGTACCCTTCTTCTCAGTCTTTTTGGTTTTTTTCTTTTTAAGTAAAAAAAAAAAAAAAAGGAGAATTTCCATTACAAAAGAGAACTTTTGGGCTTTCCTAGAGACCAAAAAAGAAAAAAAGAATAATAATTGAGAAAAAAAATTACAAACCTTTTGAGCATCCTTTCTATCTCAAAATTGTTTTCTTGTCTTGTGGATTATTCATTTTGAATCAAAATTCCCTATGGAGATTGATATACTCGAATGATCTTGGCAGAGTGAAAGGGAAATGTTAACCATGCCAAACAAGAAGTGCTTAGGATGAAGAAAGGCAAGCTCGTTTCCAAACACGTCCTCCAAACACTTTTGAGAGTTGAGCATTATTCAAACACTTTTGAGAGTTGAGTGAAAAGAGACATTCTCTTAGGACGAATGATTCATTCGCATTGAGCACAAAGATCGAAATGATAAGGCATTTCCTTCATCAATCCTAAGCATTGCACTGATCCCTTGTTACCCATTTGGGCTAAAAAAAAAAAAATGATCCTTCAAAGTACCCCTATCGAGAACGACCCTACATTGGGGCAATATAGGAGGTTACGGTCGTGTCGTAAAACGAAAGGTTGAGAAAGATTCTATTACTTTCACTTATATCAATGTTCTTGTGGTAGCTTCAGAGGAATTCTCATCGGAGCTTGACTCATCCCAAGGTGAAGAAGAGTATTTCATTCTCTACCCAAACACTAATACCCATTGCTTTAACCAATTTGGGCCTAATTATTCATTTCCGAACCTCGAGCGGTGGTCATCTCCCTTCACTGGGGCAAGGCATAAGAATTGACCAAATACAATTGACAATCACAGAAAAATGTGAAAAGCATCTCGAAAGTCATAAGCTACCAAAGTTCAAAGAGCAAAAAGCTCAACAAACTAGGGGGCATGAAAAAGCAGTGTGCCTGGTAAAAGCAAGGCCGATGCCCGTCAAGAAAAAGAGCTAAAAGGCCGCATCTTATGTGAAAGAAAAATTGTCAAAATCCAAGTGCCTGCGAAAAAAAAAATCATCGCAAAGGACAAAGGAAATTAGAGAAAAGAGCAAAGCTCTCATGCAGAAATGATCAGTGAATGAACTCTCGAGATGTGCTGTGTTTCAAGAGCCAAATGCTTTCAAAAGGTCAAGTGACCCGGTCACGATGCCATGATGATCACTGACTCTTAAAGACCCTCTTGAAAATTTTAAGCCTTTCGAGCCTTTCCCGAGCCAACATTATAACCCTTCTTCGAAGCCTCTTCTGATTGGGATGATTTGAGTGAAAACGAGAATACCACAAAGAAGCTACTGCTTGAAGGAGTGGAAATAATTTTATCTTGTCTTATCTTCCAAGTTCTCGACTCGTAAGCCCAATGAAGATAGTGACAAATGTTCCTTTATTGGCCTCAAAGCAATCATTCCTTTGTATAAGCCCTAACCAAGCCTATATTGCGGTCCTTTCAAAAGACCTTTTTGATCGATCAGATTGTGCTCATTGCAAATGTTTCCGAAAGCCTTTGACATAGGCTATGTGAGATACTTTCAGCAATCAGTTACTTCCCACGTGAATGGATGGGACCAAGTAGCCATTTTATCAAGAGTATGTGAGAAGCCCTTTCTGACTAAAAAGCTCCAGTTTGGCATGCTTAATGAGTCTTTTTCACGAATAGAAATCATTTTGGTAAGAACTTGACTCATAGAGAATTTGATGATTAATGATGCATTCTCGAACAGGATGACAATTTTGCGTCACATGATGCTGATTGAAATAAAATGTTTTTCCAAAGCAGTCAGACTTAGCTTAATTAGCTTGTTCAATTAATGCCGCAATATTTTTAATACGACGTCCCTAATGACATTTGTCCAAGTTGAGTTTCACAGGATTCCTCAGTGAAGTCATGCAGTTTTCAAGGGATTAATGGGTGCTTCCTTAAAAATCAAAGGTTCATGGTCAGCCTTAAACCATGCCATCTCAAAAGGTTCATGGTCAACCTTAAACCATGCCATCTCAAAAGGTTCATGGTCAGCCTTAAACCATGCCATCCCCAAGGGTTCATGGTCAACCTTAAACCATGCCATCTCAAAAGGTTCATGGTTAGCCTTAAACCATGCCATTTCCAAATGTTCATGGTCAGCCTTAAACCATGTCATTTACACGGTTGGTGGGTCTATCCTTCAACCATCGGGTTGGTGGCTTTTCCTAAACCCACGAACCATCCTTAAACCACAAGGTTCATGGTCAGCCTTAAACCATGTCATTCACAAGGTTGGTGGGTTTATCATTAAACCATGGGATTGGTGGCTTTTTCCTAAACCACACGGTCGGAACCCGTTTGTACACGGTGAGACCTTCATCCGATCAAAACCCGCTTTTACACGGTAAGACTATCATCCGGTTGAAACCCGTTTGTACACGGTGAGACCTTTCTCCTAGTCGAAACCCGTTTGCACGTGGTGAGACTACCATCCGGTCAAAACCCGCTTTTACACGGTGAGACTATTATCCGGTCGAAACCGTTTGTACATGGTGAGACCTTCCTCCTAATCGAAACCCGTTTTTACACAGTGAGACCATCACATCAAGTCAAAACCTGTTTTTACACGGCGAGACCATCACATCAAGTCAAAACCTGTTTTTACACAGCGAGACCATCACATCTAGTCGAAACCCGTTTTTACACGGTGAGATCTTTCTTCCAATCCAAACCATACGGTTCGTAAGTCTATCCTTAAACCACAAGGTTCATGGGTCACCCTTAAACTACACGGTTCGTGGGTCATCCTTAAACCCCGCTTTTAAAATGTTCATGAGTTTATTTTTAAACTGCAATTTTTTCAAAAGGTTCATGGTCAACCTTAAACCATGTTATCTACAAAAGGTTCATTGTTTTTCCTCAAATCATGCATTTTCAACTCGGTCGAAACCCGTTGTTACATGGGGAGACCTCATTCCTTTCTTTCTTCTTATGACACGGTGAGCTTTGTAGCCCGGAGTCCTTCTTCCTATGACACGGTGAGCTTTGTAACCCGGAGAGCTTTGTAGCCTGGAGTCCTTCCTATGACACGGTGAGCTTTGTAGCTCGGAGAGCTTTTGTAGCCCAGAGAGCTTTGTAGCCTGGAGTCCTTCCTATGACACGGTGAGCTTTGTAGCCCGGAGAGCTTTGTAGCCCGGAGTCCTTCTTCCTATGACACGGTGAGCTTTGTAGCCCGGAGAGCTTTTGTAGCCCGGAGAGCTTTGTAGCCCGGAGTCCTTCTTCCTATGACACGGTGAGCTTTGTAGCCCGGAGAGCTTTGTAGCCTGGAGTCCTTCCTATGACACGGTGAGCTTTGTAGCCCGGAGAGCTTTTGTAGCCCAGAGAGCTTTGTAGCCCGGAGTCCTCCTTCCTATGACATGGTGTGCTTTGTAGCTTGGAGAGCTTTTGTAGCCCGAAGAGCTTTGTAGTCCGGAGTCTTCCTCTTATCGACAAGACACACTTCCATAATTATGAGTCATTTTGTCGACCTGATACACGCTTGTGCACTCAGGGTCCATCTACCATTGAAATAAATTAGGTGTCTTCTGTCTTTGAATGCAACATCTTCGATGCTACATTCAAAGAGGGGCAGCTGTTGACACCTATTTTTATAAAAAAAATCATCAATCAAAAAGTTAAAAAAAAAAAATAAAAAGAAAAAGAAAGAAACAACAACAACAACCCAACCCCCCTTTTTCCCTTTCAGCCCACGAGCGAGGGTCTTCTTCCCTCTGTGTCGGTCTTCGAAGACCTACAAAAAGAAAGAAACAGAACAGAAGACAGAACAGGAGACAGAGCAGAAGAAGAGGAAGCGATGACACACGGCTGCAGCATGGTGATGCCTGCGGTTGTCAAAACCCAAAAGAACTTGCTGCCATCTTAGCCGAAAATACCATCAACTCGCTCCCAAGAACCGAAATAGCTGCAGGCACATACACAGGCAAGGAGAGGAGGCTGATTAATGACAGTCTTGAGATGGAGATGGAAGGAAAAGGCAGCTGGCTTCGCTGGCCATCCGGAACCGCTTTGGAGGGATGCCAAAAGGGAGCAACCTACGGCAGATTTAAAAGATGGGGGGAGGGCCTTTGAAAAAAGGAGGAGCACCAAAAAGAGAGAGCTCGAGAGAATAGAGAGCGAGCTAAAGGGAGAGAGGAAGACCGAAGAACAGTTTTGCCGTCGCCAGTCGTCCACCCGTGGGCCGTCGTTCACCGCCGCACCCCCTCTTTGAACTAGGTAGGACGTTCCCGAGTACGTCTGCCCTTTAGTCGGTGGGGCGTCGGGCTGAAGCTCGTGGTCGACCAGTTCGCACGAGCTTCAGTCTCGACCCTCGCTCGAAATTCTATTGTGCTCATGTTCATTTCTCACAGAGCTTATGTGTGCTTATTGTAGTGCTTTATGCAAATATTTGTTTGTGTTTGGCGTTGTGGCTGAGACTCGTTACTTTTGTTTAAACTCAAGTTAAACGTTGATAAACTTGTCTATGAGCGAGCCAGAACAGTGCTTGTGTATCGCGTGATGATCTCGTCTGAACCCGAGCCCCCAATCGAGTCTATGCTTACCTCTCTATGCTAGTGCGTCTTATGTGTTCGATGAAATGCCTTAATAAAAAACCAAAGAACAGTGTATGCTTCAACGCAAGACCAACTCATTTTTGCTCCCGCGCCTGCTGAGTCATGCTTGCTTTGCTCGTATACGTGGTGCTTTTGCAATGTTCGTGAGAAATATTCATGCGTATTCGAGTCGATTTTTCTTTTTCCCACGCCAAAAAAATGGGTTTGTCGTCACCGGAATGGGTGGCCAACAGTGGTCATCGTCGGTCGAAACGAGTGACTGGCGCTAGAAGGTAGCTCGGCGATTCTCCAAACCCTGCTGGAAGGTAGCTTGGCGACCCTCCAAGCCCTGATGAGGGTTCGCTGCAGTGTTGTTTTTAGTTCGGTGAAGATGGCGCAAATTGAGGAAGAAGCGTCGGAGAAGAAGAAGAACGCTAAAGGGGAAGTTAAAAAAAAAAATAAGGAAAAAGAAAAACCAGAAAAGAAAAGAAGGCAAAAAAACGATTTCGGGAGGGAGGAGTCGTAGAAGGGGGAAGTGCAGGGAAGGGATGAAGTATAAAAGAGTATAAAAAAAACAAAAATAAAAGGAAAAAGTGAAAAAGTAAAACAAGATATTAAAAAGAAAGGAAAAGTTGGCCTTGGGAAGGACATTCGGGCAGAACGTGCAGGGGAGTGTGCAGTGAGAAAAGACTAGCGGAGGGATTTCTTTTTATTTTTATTTTTAATTTTTAATTTAAAAAAAAATTGAAAATGATTTTTTTTAATGCAAAAGTGTTGGATCCGGGTTTGGGTTGGGTCCACGGGCCGGATTGGGTTTACCCGGTCCGAACCCATTTTATTGAAGTATAATAATATTAAATATTAAATATATATTAAAAATTTAAAAAAATTCAAAAAATTAATTATAAAAATCAAAAATTTCGAAAAAATGATAAAAATTCAAAAAAAAATTTCAAAAAAAAATTCGAAAATCCAAAAAAATTAAAAAAAAATTGAAAAATTTATTATTTTTCTTAATTTAAAAAAAATTAAAAATTTTGAAAATCCAAAAATGATGGGATTTGGTTAGGAATTGCTATATCTTGCTTCCTTAGTGTAATTAGACATTTATTTGCTTGCATATTAATTATGGCGTATGTTTAATTTGCATATTTAATTATGTTTGATTGCATGTGTTTAATTTTATTGCAATTAGGATGTCGGTAGTTATGATTATTACTTTAATGATTGCGCACCTGCATGATTACCTCACATGTTAGTGGATTAATATAAAAATCAATCCGAATTGCCTGTCAAAAATCATTTTGTTAAAATGAACAAGATTAGGTACCGAAAGGGCACTAATTAGTTAATTAGTGTAATCAAGTCCCCGAACCTAAATTCTTTGGTTGCGTAGAAAGTGAGGCACGCTCCCATGCCTCACTTGGTTTCTAGCCGACCCCAATAGGGTAGTGGCGACTCCTTTTATGCAAAATCTCTTAAGAATATCTCAATGTCACGCGGGGTCTGGGCTTAGGAGAGCCTTCGCTTAATGATGGGCCTTAGGCCCATCCTTTAGGCAATACCCCTAAACCTGTTCCCTCCCCCTGAGGGTAGGTCGCGACAGCCACGTCACGCACCCTCTGACGTCGTCGCCGTCCCCGCCGCTTGCCGCCACCTCGCCATAGGTAATAAGGGTCGTCGTCATCATCGTCACGACCATCGCCACCATTGCCCCAGCGATGCTTTGTTCCCCCGCCCCCCCCCCTCGGCGTCGCGAATTAGGAACCCTAAGGTTCCCGATTTTCCAGGTCGGACCTGGGCTAGGAACCGGGTAGGATTTTGAGCGATTTAGGGCAACTGGAGCGGGTCGCAGGGTTGGGTTGTCAGGTTGGGCTAGGTGTCCCCGAACGCTCGGCCACGACGCCGTTTTAATAAAAATAAAAGAAAAAAGACTAAAAAAATCCAACTTGGGCCCGCAACGCGGGCCCTTCCTTGTTCGGGTCACCGGCCCAAGTTGGACCCAACCCGCGGATCCGACCTGGGCCGGTTTCATTTTTTTTATTTTAATATAAAATAATATTCTCATAAATAAATAAAAAATATTTTATTTTAAAAAAATCAAAAATGTTTTATTTCCAAAAAAATATTTAAAAAGTGTTAAAAAATGTTTTATTTTCCAAAAAAATCGAGAAAAATAAAAAATAATTTATTTTCCAAAAAGATTGAAAAATATTTAAAAATATTTTATTTTCCAAACAAATCAAAAAAATCAAAAAAATTTCTTATTTTCCAAAAATGCCAAAAATCCAAAAAAAGCCAAAAATTCATGAAAAAGCCAAAAAATTCAGAAAAAGCCAAAAAGACTTGCATTTTTCCAAAAATACCAAAAAAGGTCCAAAAAAAATCCCTTTTATATCCAAAAAATTAGAAAAATACTCAAAAATGTTTTTCCTCCCAAAAATGCATGGAAAATCCCTCAAAAATCCAAAAAGCCTTAGGGTTTAAACAAGATTAGGTACCGAAAGGGCATTAGTGATTAACTAGTGTAATCAAGTCATCGATCCTAATTTCTCTGGTTGCGTAGGAGCAAGTATTTCTCCCGATACTTCACTTGGATTTCTAATCAACCGATCACAAATCGATTAGTGGCGACTCCATTTTAAAAATTGATTTATAGGTTAAAAACTCAGACTATTAAAGTTGTGAATTGGTGGACTTGGGAGAGTCTGGGCTTAATAAATTCAGCCAAGCCATTAACCTCCTTAGGCGCCCGTACCCGATTGCGGGCGCCAAAAAAAAGAGGTCGTGACAACAAGAAGGAAACAAAATTCTGTTTCAGAGCTCTTTCCTTTAGGCATATGGCTGCACTTGTGTATTGCATGTGGCCTTTAACTCTTTTGATGTGAAGCCAAGCTAATTACGTGCACATTTAAGCCAAGCCAAATAGTAACATTTTTGGGGCCATCAAAGTGGGGAAAAAGGGCAAAATATATTGATAACAAAGCAAAAAGAGCCAAGCTAATAATTTTTTTTTAGAATAAATTTATGGAAAAAGAGCAATGTGTTGAGATTTATTGTAATGAATTTGATTTTAAAGCCCCAAGTTCCGGGGGCTCAAAGGCAATGAGAATTCAAAGGGATGAATACCTTTAAAGTTACATGCGACGGAGTCATTTGCTTTCGAGTTTTTGGCGGTTGTCTTTGTATGAGGAAGATACATAACAAGTGAATTCTTGTGGGAGACAAGCTTCCTCAAGCGAGAACTAGGAAGCAAAATTGTTGATTAGACCAGAGCATAACGGTGTGGGATGATATCGACTAAATATCGAGATGTGTCTGCAAATCCCTTCCACAAAATATGAGACCACCTACAAATCCATTCAACAAGATATGAGAAAAGTCTTCTTGACAAAGCCTAAATTGCATGCGTAGTAGGTTGAGTATTAAACGAGGAAATCATTACAACAATAAAGAAGATGTACAACTGAAATTAGTATCGGCAAATACAATTTTTATATCATGTCAAATTCAGGTCAAACTTAAACACGACGTATATATTAATCTTGTCTTATTTTGAAACCAAATACAAGAAGACATTTATCAAGAAGGTTACATGGCACAACATGTTTGATCTGTCTTCAATGCAAACTCTTGCTATAAAAAAATCTTTGAACATATGTTCCTAATCCGAAATGATAGACATGCTGACTTTTCAAATTTGAGTTAAAAGGAAAAGCAACTTGGATATGATCCATATTTTATACCGTTGACACCTAAGTTTTGGCGACTCGTTTATTCATTAAAAAATTAGGGATTAATTTTAGCATATAGATTTAGGTGCATTTGCATTTTTTGCATTTATTGGACCGGTGGTAGATGGGTTTGAATTAGTAGTTCTGAACTTTAAATTGACAGGCCGGACTAAGCCCACGAAGTAAGTAAATTGGCCCGAGCCCGTTTTCTTTTAATGACAAAAATTACCTAAATGGAGATTTGAAATGATATTACGGTGGATTTTTGGAATTTAAGAAAATTGGATTGCAATATTATCTTTAGGCGATAAAATCAGGAGATGTGGAAAATAAAAAAGTGATATTGTGTGCGAAAAAGAAATCTTTGCGGATATTGATTTGAAAAGGAAATTAAAACCCCAATCTTCAGCCTATAAAAAGGTTTTTTGCGTAGGGTTTCGAGGGAGGCCACACAATTGAACATACGGCCACACAAGAGGGGTTAGTCACTTTTTTAGGGGGGATCGGCAGAAGAAAAGCCAGCGACGTGAGGGTGCTTCGAAAAAAAGAGGAATTGGCTGGAAGGAAAATAATCTGCGTTGGTCATTGGAGGTGGCCACGACCTCAGATCTGGCCGCCGTTCGTCGTCTTTCATCGTTCCAAATTCCGCCCAGCGTCAAAAGCATTGCGGGAACCACACACGAATAGCTAGAAGACAAGCCTCAGTCCGATCACGTTGCCATCCAGTCGTTTGTTCCTTATTTGCAGGTTTCTAGTGATTCCCAGCACTTCATAGTCCTTGCTGTGCCGAGCATTGCTGTCCTCAACCTAGACGATGCTGCTGCCCTAGTCTCACCTGTCAATCACCATGCCACAAGCCACGAAATTAACATTTTTACAGCTACAAATTGAAGAATTCTTGGCAAAGGAAGAACACGAGAACTTGGTCAAAAACACCACGTCAGTTTGGAGTCCATGAGTCTTCCTGAACCAACCCCATCTCTTGAAACTTTAGGCATCCATCATAATTCACACCTTCTTGTTCATGTTTGGATTTTGCTGCCACGGGTTGCCACTTTGCCCACTATTACGATTCAACGTCCCAAGCGAATCCCGGAGTTTCTTGGCCTGAGTCATCGCAAGCAAACACCACCGCATGGTGCAATATTGACGAGCACAAATTTTCTCACATATACTGTCTAATATTGCTTGTTTTGTTTGAAGGCAAAATCCAGGGCAAGAGAAGGGCACACAATCTTTCGGTAAAAGAAAACATGGAGAGAGTTCTTGTCTTTTTTCTCTGCAGGTCAACAAAGGACATGCACAAAGGAGCTTGATACCCAAAGAGAGGAAGCAAAGCGGAGATTTTTGGTTTGGTCTGCTTAGTTCTCGCAGTAAAATCAGAATCTCCAGCAAGCCTCGCGGTGACACCTTGCCATATGCTCCAGTCACGCCCAGATCAGCAAGGTCGATATCATCGCAGGTTCTTGTCTCTGTGCCAAACTGCTCTTTGACTGACATTCAACTATTGCGACGAGCCCCTAGTTTCGAGTCACCATCGTACCGTCCTTAGCCGTGCCAAGCTCTAGAAAAAAAAAAGGAAAGCAAAGTAGGTAGTTTTTCTTTCTATTTATTTTTTTTTTTAGTAGAATTATTCCTTAGTGTAAGGATGAGAATTCATGACATGAAATTGCCTCTGAAATTTATGATTGACGGTCTGATTTTCATGCCCGAAATTCAACTCACAATCTCTTGCACAATTGTCAATCCGATCTCATGCCCAGGATTCGATTCGCGATTTAATTTAAAATTGGTCAATCCGATCTCATGCGCGAGATATGGTTCGCCAATTTTTGAATATCAATCTTATCCTGCTTGATTTGCTGTCGAGGTGTTTGAATCAATTTTATTTTCGTAAAAGGAAAAATCCAAAAAATATTTGAATTAGGCTTAGGTTGGTTTTAGAATATCTCTTGTTATCTTGCATATTTAGAATAGGGATTTATTTCGAATTTGTTAAAAAATCAAAAATCAAAAATGCATTCATTTAGGATGTTAGTTTTAAATTTGAATTGCATGTTTAATTATTTGGTAGTTTTAATTTCGAATTTCATAAAAGAAAAAAAAGAAGAAAAATTAGAATTAGGTTTATGAAATGCATGTCATTTAGTGATTGTTGTTAGGTTCATTAGAAATTACCCATCATTAGATTAGGTCATTTAATAAATGCCGCGTGACGTATAGCTCACATATTAAATTGCATATTGCATGTCATTTTAGTTGAAATAATTTTGTATGTCATTGCATTGCATTGCACGTTATTAGAATTAGGTCATTTTGGTTAATTTAGATTACATATCTAATTGTTGCATGTTCATTAAGAAATCATTAGTTTTTTTTTACTCATTCATATAGTTTATGACATATTGCCATGCCATATCATTTCATATTAGATTAGAAGAATTGCATTCCATATGGACTATATTCTCGTTGAAAAAGAGAAAACAAAAATTGAGTAATTGCTTGTTAATTAGAAACCATATTTAGGGTTGTTGATGTGGATTTTAATTTAACATTGCAAACGCTTTCGTTGCTATGAGGTAAGTCCTGCAATTTATTTACTGCTTTACTTTGATGTTAAATTGATGGTTTGCGCACCCACGTGATAACCTCACATGTTATGGAAATAGTTCAAAATCAATTCAAGCTGCCTGCAAAACCTTTTTTTCAAAATAAAAGAAATGGTACCGAAAGGGCGTTAGAAAAATCTAGCATAATCAAGTCCCCGTACTCAAATCTCTGGTTCGTAGGAGTAAAGTGAATCTCCCGTTACTTTACTTGGATTTCTAATCGACCCACCAAAAATAGATTAGTGATGACTCCTAATTGAAAATCAGTTGCATGTTAAAAACTTGAACCCAAGTCTCGAATTGGTATGGGTTTGGGAGAGACCGAGTTAGGTCTAGGCTTAACAATCCATTAGCCAAATCCTAGGTGATTCACACCCGAAAAAATTGGTCGCGACATATACCTTTTGTGTTACGCAACCCTAACTTAAGACTCAGAAATGTGTTATTTCTGAAGCATTTACTCATAATAACACACACATTTCTGAAGCATTTACTCCTAATGACACTCAATATCACATTTTACTTTTACACGATAAAATAATTTTAAAAAAAAAGAAAAAGAAAAAAGAACTTATTTAAAAATAATAAATTGGGCCCATCCAAGAACTGGCCCATGATAACCCAAGGTAAGCCCAATGTCTAGAATATTATGTTTTATGAGTAATAGCCCGAGATGGACGCCTTGTCAGCAACATAAGTCCAGATTTTGATGTCATTGGCATCGTTGAATGAATTTCAGAAGAAGAAACCTAAAATAAACGAAATGTAAATTGAGGTTTTGATGAGTTAAATATATTATAGCATTAATTTCACTTTTAGTTAAGTATATGTAGTTGAATTAAATATAATATTTCATTTAAATCAGAAAATGATAAGTTTTGCTAAGTTAAAAGAATCATATTGTTTTTTTTTTTTTTTGGTTCTTAATTTGATAGATTCGATTGAGTTAAATAAACTATATCATTTACAAACGAATTTTAAGATATATTCCTTTTATTCCTTTTTTACAATTGAAACTTGATAAGTGATGGAGTTCATAAATTACTAATCAATCAATAATACTGTCAGCTTCAGTTTTATTAGAAAAACCAAAAATACTCTATTTTCTGGGTGGGTTATTGGGTTTGTGTTCACTTTAGCCAGGTCTAGTGTTGATGCCTCTAAAATATTAAAACATAGAAAAGGCGGCAAAGGAAAAAATTCCTAACAAACTAGGAGGCCATTTGTTTCACTCAAAACGTCTTGTTGCCGTAAAATGCTGTTGTGACCCTCCAAGATATGAATTAAATCATCTTGAGGGAAGTCGACAGATTACCAAGCGGGCAAGAACAATTACTCACGCAAGGTAGCGCCTTTGCTTAGCACAAATCATCCCAAATCTTACCAATTGCAACTTGATTTTCTTGTTAACTATACATTCGTGATTAAATTTAGGAGTGGCCACTAACTTCAATCGGCTATTGATAGTTGCATGGCCAGAATGCAAAACTTGATTCAACTGGTAGTAATATCCTCTTAAAACCCCTTTTGACAATTACAAGAAAATGCAGAAAATTTGTAACACGTTCAAGTTGGAGCACAATTTTTTTAGGAAAATTAAATGAGTTCATTAACGCTCCGACCAAGATAGGAAAAGAAATGGAAAAAGTTAACGTTATAATTCTTTTGCCAAACGATTGTGAATGGCGATCCATTCCTGTTGTTATAGATATATAGCTTAATGTTATGTTAGTAATGCTATTTGGCAAAATTTAACTTTCGATTACTAAATTTGCGTATATTTTTTAATATCAAATCCTTAAATTATTAATATCAAATCCTTAAATTATTAAATTATCTGTTTAGATCATTCAACTTGCGTAAATTTTCTAATCGAGTCATTTTTGTGTCCAGATCCATCCAGATCCAAATGATGTACAGCGGAGTTAGCAACACTTGTGATATGGAAAACTTGAGTGCAATTTCTTGTTATAAAATATCATCGCTCAAGGTCTAATTGTGTATATCATCTGGATATTATAATCCTACACATCGGTCGATAATTCACGATGGCTATTTATGTCGAGCTCTTGTCATCTCCGACAACAAGAACCAGATCCGGAGTCGCGGGGGGGGGGGGGGGGGGGGGGGGGGGGGACTTGATTGGAAAAATTTTACACATTTAGGGACTCAATTTAAAAGAATGTTTAGTTAATTGCAGGACCAAGAGTGGACTTTTACGTTTTTGTTTGTCGAAATGGACAAATACTTGAAAATATGGGAAATGAATAAAGCTGGCGGGAAAATCACCACGATTAAAATGGAAAGAAGAGAGAGGATCATCCATCAAAACGACCTCAACTTTCGTCATTGTCTCATGTGCCATGTGATGGCCATCACATGGCATCATTAATGAACATAAAATATGGGTAGACATTTTCTTCTTCCTTCATGCTACATCGAGTCTCAAGCGAAGTTTAAACTCAAGACATAGTTTTCAATAATCTCCACCTTAACTTAACATCTGAGGCAAGTCACAATCGCTTCAATGATTAACTCTCTCCCATAGCCCCAAGGGGCTCAACCGCCATAGAGTTCTTCCAAGTCCAAGCCATGCTTGAACTTTGCCATTATTGTGGACCTCATCAAAACACCAACTCTACCTACATAGTTAGTTACTCCACAAGAATTTTCTGAGGTAACCTTCTATATCACAGGAAAAACAAAACCATAATTGCTTCCATAGTTGATAGAAGATTGAATACACATCTCATCAACTTCAGTAGCTACCATAATCGTTAGCTCTACCAGCTCCACCTCGCTATCATCCATGTCGATTATTCCATTAGTACTTGCTATCTCAGGAGTTTTCAATTGTAACTCTACCTCAAGCTAAATTCCATCCAAATTTGTATTAATAATGCCATAAACACTCCTAACTAGAAGTACTGAAGGCTTGTCAAAGGTAGTTTCTTTGCTATCAACAGATGAATTTACATTTGGGCACCACAACTTATCACCCCACTCACCTTGTGCATAGCCATGGAATATGCACCTTGCCCTCCCATCAAGTTTAGTATCACTCACTCAAAAATAACACGAGCAATGAACATTATAAAACTAGAATGTTATCTTACCACACTTCTTTAGGAGTCAATATCCAATAGCAATCAACGAGGGTCTATTCACCAAGTAACTTACTATATTAAGCGCATCCACTAGGAATCTCCTAGCAACACCAACACTAGAGATCATTTTATGAGCTATCTTAAATAATGTTATGCTCATTGATTCTACAAATTGTTGTGGTTTACTGGTACTAATTCGGTGTTTCACTATGACTTCCTTCATGTAGAATTTATTTACTAGCTTCGAGTAGAACTCCATGCTACTGTTAGTCTGCACATACTTGATTGACTTACCAGTCTCTATCTCGATCAAAGCTCTTAACCGCATGTTCTTAACAATATCATCAAACCTGTGCATCAGCACAAACACCCGGGTCTTCCTCGAGCAATCATCAGACTCTCAAACAAATGCATCCGATGTCTCCAAAGCAAAACCTATCACTATCTCATCTTAAAGTTCATATAGGCCACCCTGTTTGATTCTTCTCATTGCACCTCAAACAACCTTCAAAATTCCACCTTTTGAAGAAAATCACAATCAGCTGAATCTATGGCACCCAAGGAAATTAAGATCTTTTTCAATCCTAGAACATTTCTTAGTCCAGTCAATGTCCTCACAATTACCATAATACATTCTGATTTTAACATTACTAGCATCTACAACATCGCACTTAGCGTTGTTCCCTAATTGCACTTTACCACCAGCCATGCACTGATAAGTGATAAACTAGTTCTTATTTGGTGTAACATGAAATAAATAACCAAAATCCATTATTCATCTGTCAAATGACGTATCCTTAGTTACAGATAAAACACAATTGACACCATTAGAATTATTCTCAGTTATGGTTGCAACATCATTTGTAGACTCAATTCTAATTCTCCTGCTCTTTTCATTTTTCTTTTTATCTTAAAACAATTTCTTTTAAGATGCCCAATGCGGATAATAGAATTAAAGCACGTACCTCATCTTCAAAGTTAATCTTAAATGAATTCAATTGGTTAATGGCATAATTGAATTCGTTAATATGCTCAACTATTGATGTACCTTCGCTCATTTTTAGTTAAATAGATATCGCATCAAATAGACCTTGTTGATTGCAAAGGGACAAGGCTTTCATCAATCCCACAATGAATTTTTCCTTCATGATGTTAAACGTGACGTTATGAGTCAACATCGGCCAAATAACGCCCATCGCTTGTCTATCTAACAATTCCCATTCGGCATCTTCCATCAAGTCTAGTTTCACCCAGACAAATCGGTCGATTCTCACATTTCTTTCTTCCATCGTTGATTCACTTCAAGTCAGCCCACACTAGCTCCAATACCAACTGTTGGGTATTCAGCCCTTTGCACTGATGCCAATTGTTGCGGAATATAAAGGGCCCAGCAAGTGAATCGGTGAAATAGCTAGAAGGAAGAGAAGAAAATTGGATACAAGATTTATATGATTCGGTCCGAATATTAGCACCTATATCCATGGGAAAAGTAACATGGAATTCCACTATGAAAACAAGCAATACAATGAAGATTACAATCACTCGAGCTCAAATAAGCTCTTTGTGTTTCCTAATGCCCAATTACACTTAGTAACTCACATAATGTTTAACCCTTCACAATTCCCAGTGGAATCTCACTCAATAAATTATATAAATTCTACTAATAAGAATTTAACTCAGCTTCAAAACTTGGCGCCTTTTCCAATCTCACTCACAAAGAAGAGCCTAAGGTGTAACTGAGCAATACTCAACCCTCTCAGCCACCAAAGAACTCAGCACCCTCTCTTCTCTCTGGCCACCAAGGACTTGGTGCTCTTTTGGCCATCAAAGGAACTTTGGCGCTCTCTGTGCCATCAAAGGAACTTGGCACGCCCTTCTCATTCGCATGTTCTCTGCCTTTTATGAAGAATAGAATTTGCTAGAAGACAAATCAAGTCACAACTTTTGTGCCTCCCATTGTAACTCTCCTGTACGTACACTAAGAGAAATGATTTCCTTTAACTTCATCTTCTTCTTCTATCTTCATTTTCACGGAAACGTAGCCTTTGACTAAGAAGGCAAGAAGGGAGCCCATTTAATGCAAAGCAGAAAGAGACAAACAAAGCCCACAATACTTTCTCTCAATTCTACAAACTTCAAGGAGAACACAAGACAAAATATAATGCGACAAACGAAGCCCACCAATAATCACAAAGAAGTCAAAGAATTTTCTTTGACGTTTACTTTCATCAACGTCCCATGTGCCATCACATGGCATCACTAATGAACATTAAATATGAGTAGACGTTTTCTTCTTCCTTCATGCTACATCGGGTCTCCTGTCAAGGTCGAACTTGAGAAATAATTTTCAACAATAGGGACCCATTTCTTACTTTATTTATGAACGTGTATATGGGCAGGAATCCCTCCGAGGTTTTCAGTCTCTTACAACACAAAGCACAAGTATTTCTCGATACGTATGAGTATCTATAGAAAATTCTAAAATCTATGGGCCTGGGGAAGATTTTAGTGGGTTTACAAGTTGCATTCAAAGTGTGCCTTCAATGAAAGTTTCAAGAGGTTTTGAATTTAGAAGATGGGAAGGAGCCTATATCAATATTGTGGATGCTTTCCAAGGCCAAGAATGTGATGTCATTATAATGTCATGTGTTCATGCTTCGAGTCATGGAGTCGTGGCTTTGATGCAGACATTCGTCAAATGAAAGTTGATGTAAGTCATGCTAGGATAGCTCTAAGGGAATGCTTTCATCTGCCCTGTTGTATACCTTTCTCTTTTTAGCCTACTCCCTATCCTGTTCACTTGCCATACAGGGATAGATTCTTATTGTTTTCGTGTATTTTTTCTTAATAGGTAAAATGCTTTATCTTTGATTCAGTTTGATGACTGGGGGCTAGAAGTGGATGCTCTGAATTTTTCTCTTGTTTTTCTCCAAACAATGAAGCAGGTCAAAATTTCTAATTGAAAAAGGAACAACATTAGAAACCACAATATTTCTTTCATGAATATAAAAGAAAATGTTTCGAAGACATGGAGACCATCCATTTCAACAAACTATGAAAGAGCACCTTTTGTTATAAATGCACCAAGTAGTTCCAAAGTAATCACAACAAATTACTTGATCTATCAAAAAAATTCATTCCTTATTAGAAAATCTTACGAAGTAAAACATACTCCTCTTAATCTTCTACTTCTACTTTGCCATGACATAACGGACATGAATCATTCCTCTCAAGCCAATTGAGGATGCATTTGTTGTGGAAGAAATGTAGAGGTATCTCCATTGTTGTATATGCCTCATTTAGTTCCTCTAAACAAATACAATAGCATTCGTCACCATCTCGGATTGAGCAACTCTTCTGCTTTAGCATTTCAAACCTCCTATTTGCCAATAGAAATGTTGGCCTACTTCCACACTCGATATATCGTATAACCCTTTTAATGTGTTGGTGTTTCTGGAGATACCTTGTGCCACTTGATTGTGATCTAACTTGTATCCTCCAATGGAGGCTTCCTCAGTGTCTTTTATTTTGACTTCCTCTTTGGTGGCCATTTCCATATTAATATTCATATTGAATTGTTGTTGGCTGTGACCTGATTGTAAGAGTTTTCCTGATGTGAGCTACATTAATTAAAATTGTAATTACCATTTTATGGTGTTGGTCTAATAAGGTAAGGCATAAAGTTTTTTTATTAGTCGAATATGAGCCTAGCATTGTGTGGGCTGAGTTGGGCTCGGCCCATGATGAGAGAGCCCATCCAAAACTCTATAAATAGCACTAAGGTCCCTCATCTAGTCCTCATTCTTTCATGAAGTCTCTCTCACCTCAGATAAAGGCAAACCGTGAGTGGCGGTCTCATCGAGCCAAGAATCGAGGGTCATAAAGGAGAAGAACCTGAGCGTCGACTCGTCATTTCAGCATTAGATCATCGTCATTCCATATAAAGAACGATGGATTCCATTTCAGCATTAGATCGTCGTCATTCCATATAAAGAACGATGGATTCCAAATAAGGTACACAAATCTTCATATTCTCCTCTTACATGTTTGGTTTTCTAGCTACGCCGATCCTGGAAAGCCGCTCCGACGGCCAACATTTGGTATCAAAGCCTCGTAGCCTAAAACCCGAACTGTTGCTTCTGGCTCGTTTTCAAAAAATTTGCCCGTTGAAACTTAATTATGAAAACAAATTTGAATTATTCTTGTCGAGCCGAGCATTTTGGTGGGTGGCACGCCTCTGGCAGAGGCCAAATGCGTTGGCGATAAGAATTTTGGATTTTACCTACCTTCGGAATGTTTCTCCTGTTTTTGTTAATTTTAGTTAGGTGAAAGTGAAATTTTATCACATATATGGATTCTACGAACCGAGACGAGCATTTTGATGGCTCGTACACACCAAGACAAGGACGGAAATGACCGTACGCACCTCCATGCACTAAGACGGAGCTCGGAGGCGGTGCCACTCGCAGCCACGTCGTCTCATGCACGCGCACGAGCGCCAACGCATGGCTCACGTGCACGCATGCGAGCTCATGCATGCTGATGCGTGGACCACCACGTGGCTTCACATGTGCGCACCGCCTCAACAACAATGACGTCATCCCATTGACTTCTCCACCGCCATGGACACGTGTCGATGATGACATCATGATGACGTCACGTAAGCCGCCTTATGTGTGTCTGCCATGTGGCATGTGACGTCACCACAAACCCAACCCGTGTTGACTGGTCAACTCGACCCGAGTTGATTGGTTTGACCCAACCTGAGTTTGATGGGTTGATCGTTGACCAGTTCGATCCATTGATCGGTTGGACCAGTCGGACTAGCTTCAGGCCGGTTTCCGTGCGCTAGCGCATGTAGATCACGCGCCGCACATTCTAGGGCGTGTGAGGGCGCGTGCGAGCTCCGATTGGAGCGTGGTTTGGACCATTGTGCTCGTATGAATGTTCTCTACACTAATATGTGTTGATGTAATATTTTTTATAATTTTATGAATGTGAAAATGCATGTGAAACCTTAAGGTACGTGATTTCAGGGTATTTTTTGCGTATTTTTCATGTATTTCTCTATGGTTTTGGAAATATATTGTGAGATCACATGTATATTATCACATAAGGAATGTGTAGAGCATCGATTCATTGATAACATGTATAAAGTTTAGCATGTATTAATGAATAGAGTAATATGATTGGCATGATATGTAATTTAAGTGACGAATTGCCCTTGTCATCCAGTCTAAAATCACATGTATAAAGTAAATATGAGTTATAAAGTTTATATCCACAACATGAGAGAGTTTCAATGATTCAATTGGATTGTGACCGCCAATGTGATACACTTGATTGGATTTGAGAAACGTCGGTCTCGTATTTTAATGGGATGTCTTCTGTTTTAATGTGTAGTCATACTCTCAAAGGATGTGATTGTGTGTTAGTTCATGGAGAGATGCATGTACGGCATATGGTTGAGAAGTGACTGACCCTAATGGTTCATACACCCAAAGGTGGTGAATTCGCGAAAGTCAGAATATATTCTCATAACCGCTATCATGTGGAGAGTGTATAATTGCATGTCATGTATTCTGTCCAAATGTATTTATATGATGATGTGTGTAACTCTCAAAATGTGTACTTATAAGATTTTCAAGTTACACGGTACTCACATAGTGCCAATTATATATGCTACTTGTTATTAAGTTACATTATCTGTAATGATAACTCCATTGTGATTGAGGTTTCTATTGGTCAAATTTTAAGTAGTGAAGATGATTTTTTGTTAGGGATGGATGTTGATAAATGTTCATTTTACTCTTGCTTTGAATAAGCTGAGAATCTCACTGTTAGTTATATGGAATTAGAAAGTATTTTTTGCTGCTTAGGAAAGGGAAATTGAATTGTCCATCATCCATAAGGCGTTCCATTTAGGAGCACTTGAAAATAGTTTACCAGCTGACTGCATTATTAGAAGGATAATATAAGTCTTGGTAACTTGAAATTGTGTCTTATCTATTACCGAGATTGGTATAAATGCAAGGATTCTTCAACATAAGGTGTGATGGTTCTGATGAGGTTAAGGATTACGTCCTAAGGATGATAGATTTCAAGTCCAAAAATCATACTCATGAAGGAATTCATGAAACCATCGATCATTCTGACAATATGGTCTTAGGATATCACCCTTAAGAGAAATTGTGTCATTTACTGTTTTTGTGGGAAAAAATGACACATAAAGATATTGTAATTAATATAAAGATAGATTGTCCAAGTGTGAGTCTAGAGTTAATGATTCATTGGCATTCATTTATGAATTCAATTCCTATCAAAAGCCTCATCTGGTTCTTAATGGCTAGATACGGTGCAACAAATTATGTTGTTTACCATAAAGGGATTCATAAATCTAAGGAAGCCAAATCAGAATAAATCATAACTCATCATTGGAAACAACATTTAACGTTGTTATAGTGGGAGATGTTATTTTGACTATGGATACTGGTTAGCATTTTACATTGAAAAACACTTTTATATACCTTCCTTTAGACAGAACCTAGTTTTCGTATCATGTCAGGAAGTGTACGACCATTCTTTTGAGATAAAGAACAATGATATTTCAATATTTTATAAGTCAAATAAAGTTGGATGCTATAATGGGTCGAATGAATTGTACCAATTGTGCTAATCTCCCAATGATATGTATGTTATTTTACAAGTTAAATATGTTGTTTCCAATAGAGATTTACCTTAAGAATAATCTTTTGCATTGTAGCAAGAATGTCTTAATTATATGTCTAGAGAAATAGTAGAAAGACTGATAATATTGATATTTTGTCTACTATTAAATATTGCCTAAAGACTTGAGTATACTATTGTAGAAGCAAGATAATTAAGATAAAGAAGAAAACTGTAGTATGAAGTTTTAAACTGTTAAAGGTCATTCATACTGATGTTAGTAACATATATAGTAACGTTGTATAGAAATTTTCATTTTAACACAGTTATTGATGACTATACTTAATTAAAGAAAAGTCTGAATCTTTGGATAGATTCAAGTTCTTTCGGACTAAAGTCAAGAAACAGTTGAGATGAGTCTTAAAACTTGTTAGATATGACTATAGTGATGAGTATTTTGACAAATATGGCAATGTTGGATAGCTTAAAGGGCCATTTGTTAAATATTTCGAAGATTCTGGGATAGTAACTTGGTTTACTATACCCAAAAAGCTTGGAACAAATTGGTGTGGCCAAAAGGCGTAATTCCACCATGATAGACATGATAGTGAGTATGATTACTAAGACTAATTTATCAAGTTTTGCATGAGGCGAAACAACCCAATATGCATTAAACCGTATTACTACAAAATGTGTTCCATTAACTCCCTTTTGAGTTGTGAATTGGACGTAAACTTGACTCAAGTCATCTTAAGATTTAGAGCGTCCTATAGAAGTTTGGTCATATAATCCAACATTGAATAAGTTGGAATCCAGAACCACTCAGTGTCATGCCCAGATTATTTGAAGGGATATCAGGTTTTATTATCCCAATAGAGGCACAAGAATTATGGAATCACAAATAGCGAAGTCTTTAGAGTTTGACGAAAATGCAAAGGATAGTTGCTCTTAGACTATTAAGGTAATGGTATGGTGGGGACCATTGTGTCTTTATCTTTCTTTATACAAACAATTGTGGAGTCTTTTACACCACATATTAAGCTTGTGAGGTTCAAGGTATTGTTATTGATACAATTCCTGATGAAGTTTCTCAAACCTCTCAAGTGCAAGATAAAATGATAGTAGCTCCACTCAAGAGTCTATTATGGAAAGATGTTCAGTCATACCACCATACTATAAAGTCTATCTGTAAGAGCATAATTACGATATCTGCTATGTGATCAAACTAGTGACTTGTATGTACAACTGTTGTTTCTTGTCCTTAGTCTGATTTGTGGTTAGACATAATGAAAAGATGAGATGCAATTTATTACTTGTTATAGTGTTTGGGAACTTATTGAATTGGTTGAGGGTCACAAGCTCATCCGCTGCAAATGGGTGTATGAGACTAAGAGTAATTTCAAGGGAAACATTGAGAAGTTTAAACTCAAATTACTAATAAAAGGTTTCACTCAGAGAAAAGTTTAATCTTTTCTAAAGACTATTTCAGAGTGAACATGGTATTATTGGCTCTTTTTTTTTTTATTTATGGAGTTACATTAGATAAATGATTGTAATTGTGTTTTTTTAATGAATACCTTGATAAAGAAGTCTATGTGATATAACACAAAGGTTTTGCAGCGGGTGATTCAGGTAAGCTTGTGTGTAAATTGAAAAACCCTTATGGTCTATGGCCTTAAGAGAGTCTGTAGATCAGACAATGCTTGAAGTTTCATAGTATTATCACTTCATTCAGTTTTGCTGAGAATAGAGTACATCAATGTATTTACTGCAAGATTAGTGGGAGAAAATTTAGTTTTCTCAAATTCCATGTAAGTGATAACTTGCTCGTAATAATAATATTAGACTATTGCATAAGATAATATAAATATTGTCGAGAAATTTTGACTTGAAAGACCCTGGTCAAGTACCTTTTGTCTTTGGCATTGAGATCTATAGAGATCATTTTTTGCGCACATTAAATTTATCATAGATTGCATATGTTGATTATATTTTGAAAATATTCAATAAGTCAGGAGTTGCTGCTGTTGTTAGGGCTGATAGATTGAATATCTGACATTGTCCTTTTCAAATTTTGGGAAAATCCAAATAACGGATACACTTTATGCTAGTGCATTTACAAGTGTCATACATGCTTAAGTCTGCACTAGACTAGATATTGCTTTTGTGGCAAAATTTTCAGGTAGATATCGGTCAAGTCGATGACATGATCACTGGATTGCTGCCAATGAGGTTTTGAGATCCTAAAAAGGACAAGAAAACCACATGCTGACAAACATGTTCAAGATCTAGAGCTAGTAGGGTATTCGAATGCAGATTTTACTAGCAGAAGGTGCGGTATTATGAAAAGTGTTAAATATAAATTTATGTTATACTCTATTGTATAAATGGAGTTTATAGCATGCCTTTTAGCTACTACTCAAGATGTTTGAATTTGAAATCTCATTAAAGAGTTGATCATATTAGATATTATGAATAGACCTATACGGTTGTATCGAGACAATAACTCTTCAGTGTTGCTTGTTAACAACAATAAGGGTCTTGAGGGGTCTAGATGTATAACAGTCATGTTTTTGACCATAAAGAAACGATACATAATGGTGACACTAAAGTAGAGCATATTTTCACAGATGAAGTGATTATAGACCCACTAATTAACGATTTTCGCCTTTATGTACTTGAACGACATGTCGTGAAATGGGCTAATGAGCATCATTAGATACTGTTATTTAGTGGGAGCTGTTTTGATTTTGCTCTAATAAAGCTTATATATGTTGCATATTTAATAAAGTGTTCATGAATGTGTGGTCACCATATTGAATTGATTATATGTAATGAAAATCTCAAGATATTGTGTAAGCCTTGAGCGAAGGCTGGGGGCATATGGTTATTAGCCTTGAACATATGCCTTGATTACACATAAAGAAAAGACATATGTGGGTTCATTAGAATTATAAGGATATTCTCTAGTGGCACATCCGGTTTTCTATGACACTTAAAGTAAAATAATGGTGACCGATAAGGGAGATAATACATATGGTATTGCTCTTTGTGAGGTGTTATCCGTTTGCCACACAATCATATTGAATTCATATCAATAAAGTTGAAAGCATTCGTGACCATGGAATGCTCTATTTGAATACATACAGTTACCGCCATGATTCAGTGTTAGAGACCTTATGGAATAGGATTAACTATTAAGAATTGCCACTGGACCAACATAAAGGTGCGCACATATAGTACAGTCTCAATTAATATAGCAAAAGTGGGAGAATGTAAGAGTTTTCCTGATGTGAGCTACATTAATTAAAATTGTAATAATCAGTTTATGGCATTGGTCTAATAAAGTAAGGCATAAAGTTTTCTTATTAGTCGAATATGGGCCTGGCATTGTATAGGCCGAGTTGGGCCCTGCCCATGATGAGAGGGCTCGTCCAAAACTCTATAAATAATGCTAAGGTCCCTCTTCTAGTCCTCATTCTTTCATGAAATCTCTCTCACCTCACATAAGGCAAACCGTGAGTGGTGGTCTCATCGAGCCAGGAACCGAGGGTCATAGAGGAGAAGAACCTGAGCGTCGGCTCGTCATTTGAGTGTTGGATTGTCGTCATTCCGCATAAAGAACGATGTATTCCAAATAAGGTACACAAATCTTCGTATTCTCCTCCTACATGTTCGGTTTTCTAGCTACGCCGATCCTGGAAAGCCGCTCCGACAGCCAACACCAATCCCTGAAATGGCATATGCATAATAACACTTGTAATGTTGGGCCAAAAGTTGTGATGAATGCCCAAAAGCATTGAGAGCTCTCTTAATATGCGTTTCTTATTGGGATTGCCATGGCAGGATACTGAGTGGCATTTCAAGCGATTGACTCAACTCCAACAATGTGATTTCTTGAAAATTTATTGACACTCCCTGTTGATCGACGAAGACTAACAAATGATGCTACATGACCGAGAAGTTGAAGACAGCGGTTGACGAGTTAGAAAAATCAAAATTTCTTGTCTTCAGCCTTAAACTACATCCACAGTGGACTATCTCCTCCTCCAAGCCGTTGCTACTAAGAGTGGGTTGAAAAGGATTTCATGAGTAATGTTGAAATGGAATCATAAGAAAAACCGCAAAATTTTTTGAGAAATATTTTTGATATGTATCAAGAAACAAACAAAAAAGAAGCTCTAGAATAGAGAATCAGAGATTTAGACGAACCAAACAATTATAACTGTTCTCTCCTACGAACAGAGCGCAATCTGCTTCAAAACCAAAATCTGGAGTTTCTGCAGAATTGGAAATTCTCTTTGAAGATGACAAACAATTGGAATGTTATGCAAACCATGTAGCCTGAGTTTGGGGTCTTATTATATAAGCCGTTGGAAGCGAACAAAACTTTCCTGTTCGTGGAGTGGCGGTGCATTTCAAAGAGCGTGCTATGCACGTGTCGCAAAAAATAAAAGATTTTCCTTTTTCGTCAAATTATCGATTTTCTGTGTAAAAAAAAGGGAAGGTGGCCATGTCTGGAAGCTAATTCTTCGGCGCCCCCACCACTTTCTCTAGGGGTGGTTTCATGCCCTCTCAGTCCACTATGCAGTTCGCCGATCCTTCTTCCATCTCTCCTGCAAAGTAGTGCCGCACACTCTTTCCTCTTCTGGCTAGAGTGGCATGTTCTGATTTGGCGAGAGATTGTAGCATTTGGGAGAATGACTATTTGTCCATCTCTCCTTTCCCCTCTCTTTCTCCTCTCTGTTCACTAATCTTGCTTTTCCTTTTCTTTGCCGACTTCAATTTCTAGACAAGTCTGTCATGATGAATTTTCCTCTGTGAAAAAGACAATCAAAATATGGGTTTTGGATTTCGTTAGAGAAATCATACATTTCACAATGGAGTCTTTAGGAATGAGGAGAACTCATGTTGAAATTGCATCTGCTGTCAAAAGGGTTATCCTATCTTAATTTTGGAAATAGGCTATATTTACAGAAAATGAAGCATAGAATGAGAAAAGTGTAGGACCAGTGGCAAAAGTCAAGTGTCGAAGGAAGGACTCATGGCAAGAAAAGGGGTTGGGTCTTGTTTTATGTATATGCACTTTTAACTTGAAAGAGCACCTGAAAACATCTCGAAAGTACAGCTGAATTTCATGCTCAAAAGTTACTCACTGATCAATTTTGTTGATGATATTTAACTAATTATGCAATTTAGTATATTAGTCTCATGGCACAAATTACTAAGTTGCTGAGATACAGTCATTGGGTGGCGAAAACACATGTAGCATTTGAATCCCAGCCAACATGTTAGTCCTTAGAATTCCTTCTTTTCTAATGTTGGTTTCCTTCTTTTATATATTAAAAAGGATTTTGTAAAAAGCAGAAATCCTATAACACTGGAAATGTAGAAGGATATAATGAAAAAAAAAAGTAAAACGTCACAATACTATAGGGAGTTAGAATCAGATGTTTGAAGTTGAATAAAAGAGGAAAACACAGAAGCAAGTGAAGATTCTGAAACCTCCAACATCCTTTAGTTGTGTTCCTTCCAAATATAGCGCAAGCGACAAAGTTGTGCAGCAGTCCAAGACCTCTTAGAATTTGAGCCTCCTTCATGAACATTCCGATGGCTAATAAGCTGGATGAATTGTCTTGGCATGACACCACCTGAGATGAGCTAAGGATATGATTTCCAAGCTTAAGATCCAAGTCATTATGAAGAAAGAGATGATCCACGGATTCAGCCGAGTGCTTACACATTCAACACCGATTCATGAGAATAAAATTTCGTTCCTGAGATTCTCAATTGTAAGAAGCTTGTTCCAAGCTACCCTCCAACAGAACAACAGAAATCCTACAAGGGATATGTGACAGCCAGATTGCTTCAGAGGGGAATCGACGAGGGTAGAAATTCCCCAAGATAGAATAAAATGATTCAACACTGAATGTCTCGTTATTTGCTGGGTACCACACCTTCGTGTCATCCTCAAAACCATGAATTTGGAATGAATAAAGAGCCGAAAGGGAGCCAATTGGGGAAAGCTCCCAATAATGAGAATTTCTAACTCAAACTGGGTTCCAATGAATGTTACCACCCTCAAAACACAAAGTCAGCAACCATGGCATGCTAGTTGGCTGCTAAATAGAATGAAGTAGGGAAAAGAATTTAACAGGTGCTTTACTACATCACATGTCATGCCAAAACGAAACTCTTCTTCCGTCTTCCAATTTCAAATATAATGCAGCCAATGAAAGAACTGCACCTCTTTCTTATAGGTTTCCAAGCATAAGCCTAAAAAGGGTAAGGATCTTCAGTTGCTTCTGCGAGATTCTAAAAGTCGCTGGGCATAACATGTTTGGAGACTTCCCACAAAATTAAATATGTGGTTGTGGCCACAAACTAATGCTATTACCTGGTTTTGGTGAAGGTGGACCGTTGCATCAATCCACAACCTAAATAAGAATGCTAAAAGGATTAGGATTCTTCTATCTACTAAGATTTCAGTACTATTAGATTAGCCGAGCTTCCAATTTTACAGTCTTTCCTATTTTTGAGTAGGATTCATGTTCCTATCTCAACTTAGTGAAGGTCAATAAAGTATCTGAATAAAATCTTTTCTTATGAAGAATGTAATGAATGCCGGGTGAATGAATTTATTTTGAATTTTGGCAAGCCTGTCTTTTGAATTGTGTGATGCAATTCTTCTCTTCATCTTGAGGATTAGCGAGGTGTGATGCTTCGAGGAACGTATTCTTCTTGAGATGTGATTTGCTGCAAGTCTGGCTGGAATATCAATCCTCATAAGGCTGACTATTTTGGACTCAGAATTCCACATCAATGGATTAATTCAGAAATGTTAAAGATCACGTCTCCATTTTGAAGGTAACATGTTCAGCCACAAAATATGCAGTACCTATTTTGGAGTCGATTACATTAAAATTATGCGAGGGTCCAAGTGTCCTTAAGATTGTCAAGTGTTCATGAAATGGAAACAAAATCAACTTGTAGTGGGCAGCACTTTGGTCATGGCAAGGTGTAGTAAGATCAATGTCTTTCTTTTCTCAGATAAAACAGATCAATGGTCTGAAGAGGTGGTAAAATGATAACTTCTGCCCAAGGTCAAAACTCGGCTAGAAAGGGGAAAAGGGCACATGGACAAAACAAGAGTGCTTGTGCAGTGTACAGGCACTCAGATAGTATCCACCTAAAAAAGCTGCTTTGGTTTTGCGGGTGGTCATATTCCCTTATATGCTCGCTGAAGAAGACTTTGGAAGTTGTGTATTTCTAGATGACATTGGGAAGATGAAAACTTGATAAAATGAATCAAATTTTGCAATGAAACCTTATGGGAAAATGCCAAGTTCTCGTCTGGACTAATCATGTTTTGCCTCATCTCTTTAATATTGTAACGTCCCGGGTCCCACTTGTGTGATATTGTCCGCTTTGGACACTGAGTCCTCACGGCTTTAAAACGCGTCTCACAAGTTTAAGAGGGACCAAGCCTTATAAAGGCTTCCAGGAGCTCCTCCCTAAGCAATGTGGGACAAGAGGAAGAGGAATCCCTTCCCCTTCCCTTGTGCACGTTCGAGGACCGGAGGCGCGGACGCACCGCCATCCCTCCTCCCCGCGCACCACCGCTCGGGTCGTCACACTCTCCCCCTCTTGGGAGCACAGCGTCCTCGCTGTGGCCTCACATGCTATTGGGAGTCGACTCTGATACCATTTGTAACATCCCGGGTCCCACTTGTGTGATATTGTCCGCTTTGGACACTGAGTCCTCACGGTTTTAAAACGCGTTATACAAGTTTAAGAGGAACCAAGCCTTATAAAGGCTTCCAGGAACCCCTCCCTAAGCGATGTGGGACAAGAGGGAGAGGAATCCCTTCCCCTTCCCTTGCGCGCGTCCGAGGACCGGAGGCGCGGACGCACCGCCATCCCTCCTCCCCGCACACCGCCGCTCGGATCGTCACAAATATAATGTGTGTCAGTAATCAATCTGCCCATTAAGGTGGATGCTTCTCAGCGCTTCTAGTTTTTTTTTCATCTCCTTAATGACATGATTTCATCACCTCATGGGAGATTGCTGAAGGGTGTACACATCGATGATGTTGCTCAGTAATTGTGTCTTCCAGTGGATAAGATCATCTCTCTCTCACACACACACCAGCACAAACCCACAGCCTCACCCTTAATCTGTCTTTAGCTTTGATTCTTTTGTTTGGGCTGTGACAGGGAAGCCATCTCTTATTTGGAAGAGGAAGGTTTGGTTTATTCGATGATTAACGACTACCTCCACAAATGAACCGCCAGTACTTGATGTCCACGTTTTCCTCTAAACGGCTTTTAGGAGAGACATTCCAAAACAGGGAGATGTTTCATCCTCCTAGCATTGTCACTTATTGCTTTAACTTTTTAACATGCCCGGATGAATGGACTAATGAAAGCCTACATCTTTAGCTTGTTATAAGCCTTTTGTTGTTCCATTTATCTTTGTCATGTATATAGTGGGACATCTAGAATTGCATATCTACCTTCCAAAAGGGTAGTATAGATAGTATCATCCTGTGACCAGGAGGATTGCTTGCATTTCTCAAACAGAGTGATTTTGCACCCACAAGCCACAAATGTTATAGAAGAGGTTGAAGTTCACATTTCACCAATTACAGTGCAAGTTGGATAACCTGGAAGTTCTCAGAAACTAATTTATACTTATCCTAAAGAAGGAAGAAAGAGATACAAGAGAAGAAGTGATTAGATTAATTGGAGAAAGCCAAGGGTTCACACTGAATATGGTATCAAAGAGCAATATTGTTTCGCCTCCGTTCTAGGCTCACATAACTAGACCCTAACCATTAATGAAACATGCATCAAATCGTACCTGTCCCTGAGAAAAAGAATGATTAAAAGAGTACTGCAGTTCTGAGCAAGTGCTTCTTGGTTGAATCCTCTGTCCTGCTGTTGATCAGCATGAGATCCATTGTATCCTCCTCATTCGAAGCCATGAAAACCATGTCCTCTTCCTCAACCGAGCCTTTGGCATAATCTTGGTTGTGGTCCCAACCTCCATCGTCATACTCAGAATTCACAAAACCATTCCCTGAAACAAGTAATATTATAGGTTATTACCAGCAAGCAAACATATGAAGGATTGCAGATGCAGCAGCAAGGGGTATTGCCATCTACATATTCCTCAAAGAAGTACATTAACATTTTGGTGCCATTACAACCGAGAATGAAAACAATTTACTTAACCATGATGCAAGATCCCATATCTAAAACACTCCCTTCCATGCGATCTAAAAAATTGTTCAGCTTTGTGAATGCAACACCTCTAGATCTTGGTCTTCCTCTACCACCGCGACCTCTTCCTCGCCCATCAGGTGATCCCCTATTTAAATGAGGAACATAATTAGAAGAAAATTAGAGAAACATTACAGTCACTAATAGACAATAATGACAATAATTTCTAGAAGTACCCCCCTCATAATGAAGCTCTGACGATGTCTTCACCATCTCAACAGGTAATAGAGGCCGATACCTGCAATAGAGGGCATTTGTGGCTTATGATGGATCAAACACCAAGCTCTTAATATGTCTAACTCGCACTATGAAGAATCAGTGACAAGAGACGAACACCATGAACTAATCCAACAGCTGATGTATCCAGTTCCTTCTTTGAAAGATTTACTATAATCATTGACGCATGTCTCATGGTCTCCAACCAACCCAAACAAGAGAGACATTAGATGGAGAAAAAAGAGCACTTTTGAGATCGAAAACTTATGGCCAATCAGTTTGCAACTACACTTACGCGGCAATCTCCCATCTGAATATCAACTTGCAGCTCCAAAAGAACAGATCTCCAATGTTGGTTGAGCAAATAGGCTCAAATAATTCTGGGCAGAAGCAGTAAAATGATGAGCACCAGTCAATCTGTTGAGTTCAACGGATCCCGTGCCAAAGGGCAAATGGCTCAGAAGAGGTTTTGGGTGTGGGCTTAGCCACTTCTGGCATCCCAAACACTTGCCAAAACATTAATCTTTCATCTGCTGCTGCAGATGCCACCGTGCATTCATCCGGACTCTGCAAAACAAGTATATGACAACGAGAATCAGCAGAATGATCAACTCAACAAGCAAACATCAAAAGTATTTACACTGAATTGCAGATGACTATGATAAGCATACAAAGTAGTACCTGTGCCAGGAACAGAACTCTAGATGTGTGTCCAATTAGCTCTGCCATCCTTCGCATAGAAGGATATTTCCAGAGAATGAGCTGGTTCTCAGTAGGCCCGTGAGAGCTTAGCAATTCCCTCTCCCTCTTGCTCCACAACAGTGCACACACCTGAGAACCGGTGTCCACTGAATTCAGACACGTGCCCATGCATGTGTTCCAAAATTTAACACATCGGTCGCTCCCTCCCGAGGCCAGTAAATTCGCCTGAAATGGGCACCAAGCAAGGGCTTTCACAGTGGCTGTGTGGGCTTCAATCTTGTGAAGCCACTGAGTGCCAGAATTCAAAGAGGCTCTAGATCTGTCCCACAAGTAAAGGAGATTGTCATTTCCTCCGCTAGCCAGCTGTTTTCCCGAGGGCGACCATTTCAGGCCGCAGACTTCCTGGTGATGCCCCCTGTAGGTTCCAACAATGTGGGATCTAAGTCTCACATCATTGTTGTTGACCATACAGTCCATGCCTCCTGTAGTGAGGACGTGATTGTTCCAGGCCAAGGAACCAACTCGGAGTCGATGGCCTCCTCTTAAAGTTCTCAGCTGCATGAGAGGAAGCGAAAACAAAAAGCAAAAAGCACAGCCTGAATAAGAACCCGTCAGCCACAGGTGAAACGCTAATGCTATCAAAACAAGAAGCTTACCTGTCTTTGAGCAGAGAAATCCCAGAGCTGGACATGAGAATTTTCTAAGCCAATGGCAATACGCTGACCATCAGGAGCCCAGCTCACGCTCGTGACAGGACCCTCCTCATTATTGAAGGTCACCAGTTCTGTAGTAGAGCCATTGGAGGCATTCCACAAGTACACCGTTTCGGAAAGAGCAATCGCTACCACGTTGTTGGCACCCCAGTCCAGCAAGTTCAAATTATAATCATCCGATATGTTAGGAGCATCTAGCATCCTCTGGCAGGTCTATCAATTGACAAACCAAAGAAAATATTTCAAAACACTAATCCTACAGTCTTTGAGAGCACAAGCAAAACCAGTACATACTAATGTTCCAGGGAACAAATGCTAACTTGTTGGTCAAGTTTTATGTCATCAATAAAAGAAACAGCAATGGGCATGAATTTGAGGCTACCTTGGGTATCGATGGACAGGGCTTGATGAATTTAGACTGGTAAGCAGTGGGGGAGAGCCAGCCTTTTGGGATTAGCTCTACTGGGGTCGGTGGCTTGTTCTTGAAGGCCAGGATTCGACTTCGGTTCATGTCAAGTGCCTCTGCGAGAAGCTTCTGGTACGCCTCACTTGATGCTGACATCACCGCAGACTTCTCCTTCCACTTCTTCCCTCCAGTCAAGAGAGAATGAGCGTAGTCGAAGTCCATAGCTGAGCGGTTCGGGATGAATCTATCCAACTGTGATTAAAAAAAAAAACACATCCCAGAATCAAAGGAAACAATCTTATTGGAACTTAGCAACAAGGAAAGAAAAAAGAAGCAAAATTGCTTGTGAATCCTCTAAAAGAGAATTAATCCTAACTCTGTTGTTTTTCAATAAAAAGTACCGTATGGTTTGTTCTCTGTCTGCGATGAATGTTACCAGAGAATGGTGACAGAAAAATCCTAAGCCCCACATAATTCCCAATTTTCACTCAATAACATCAGGAAATAAAGGCCTAGAGAATTCACATTGCAACCTGAGCATCGATCAAAACCCTTTGTCCGCAGAACATTTATTACCAAAAAAAAAAAAACGACTCTAAAAAGTCTCTGTATATGACAAAAGAAAAACCACTGGCTTACGTTTTCTCGAGAATTCTTCTTCTGGAGGTATTCCTGGAGAGCATCCAGCAACCACTCCTCGCCCGGTGAAGCCATGGTCCAACGAACGCCCCAGCCGCAGAGTTAGGTCGAAATTCTGCAAAAAAAAAAGAAAAAAAAAAAGGAAATTTCAAGGACAGAAGAAAACCCAGAAGCGGAGAAACAAAGAGGGACTGAGCGTTGATGATGGGTCGTCAGTTTTTCAACAAAACTGATGACCAGATTTTCTCTGGCAATGCCCTCAAATCAGAGGCCCACAAAGAGCGAGCGAGAGAGCGAGATTCAGAGAGCAGCTTGAGAAGGGAGAGCTAGTTTGCTTGTGGAGTAACCGGTGAAGTCATGGGCCGACGAACACCCCCGCCGCAGAGATCGGTCAAAATCCTTGCAAAAAAAAGGGGGAGAAATTCCCAGGACAGAAGAAGACCCAGATGCAGACGAATGAAGAGGGACCGAGCGCCGATGATGGGTCGCCACTTTTTCAGCTGAAGCGACCAGATTTCCTCTCGCTGTGCGCTCAAATCAGAGGCGTGCAGAGCGAGAGAGCGACAGAGAGAGAGATTCAGAAAGCAGCTTGAGAGAGAAGGAAGGGAGAGAGCAGCTAACAGCTAAAGATCGTTCGCAGAGGAATGGGTGAGAGGGAGAAGATGATGAAGAAGGAAGAAGGAAGAAGGAAGAAGAAGATGATTTTTTAATCAACGTGCGGGCGGGAACGGGAATAGTTATGCAAAGGAATACAAGGAGCCGTTGGCGGCAGCGTTCCTCGGACGCCAATATAATATTATTAGCTTATTATATATAATTTACTCAACAGTATATTGTTAACTTATATTGACTCTTCTTTTTCGTCTGAAAAAATAAATTATTGACTCTTCAGAGTCTTCACTACCCATGAAATTATGAAACAATTTTATTTTTCAATCAGCACAAGCAAAAAAAAAAAACCCCACTAATATTCTCTAATCATCACTATAATTGGTTAATCAAGAAAATCAATTGGTGATTTTTTCATATACTCAAATTCAATAAAGAAATCCCTTGCACCTCACGATATAATGTGGAAATCAATGTCCACAAGATAACGGGAGGTAAATTATCATTCTCCTTTTTTACATTAACGAATTATAGATCTTAATAATCGAATTAAGCACAATTTTATTTTATTTATCAAAAAAAAGGCCGCACGTATTATCCTTAGTGATTATTTACAAATATACTCGCCACATGCTTGTGCACATTGCACGGATAATTTCTCTTCTAAAAAATTAAAGTTCAACAAGAGAAATGTACTCTAAAATTAACCAAATTGTGATGGTGCCATTGGCTAGATATAATGATTTTATCATCATGTGACGTTGTCATAGTTACATATGTTATGAGTTAATACTAGTTAGTGATTTACACTATATTAATCACACTATTTATTAGAGCTACATGGCTGGCAAATTTGGAAAATCGAAGTTCAATAATGGAAATTTGCCTTTGAAGTTAGGTCTACATTTTAACTATTTGGCAGTTATAATCAAGTGTTAATCTTCATCTTCCATCAAGGTTTGATTTAAATTTATTTCAAATTTTTTTATTTTTTATGAATACATCATATATTTGTATATAACTTTGATTTGTTAGTCGTCAACTGATCACAGTAATTGGGGTTTATTATTTCTTAGTTTTGATTTGATTTTAAGTTAAATTTTTTTCTTGGGATTAAAATTAAATATTTTAGCACTATAAAATTGAGAATTTTCTTATTTTGTGATGTTCATTTTTAGGACAATTAATGTCGGCTTGGAATTTAATCATTCGGTTATGGAGTAGTACCTAATCCTGAAGGAAAATCTCGTGGAATATAGCTCATGAGCCTCTTCAAAGCTCAAAAGCATTTATCCAAAAGGAGAATTTCCTTTTGTCATACAAAAAAATGATATTTACCATCTCGTCAGCACAAAGATCACATAAACAAACTATTTACTATAAGTAAAAATTAGTTTCTTTATATTTTTTTGGGAAAAAGTCACAAAAGGAGCCATTGGTGGCAACATTCCTCGGCTGCGAATATAAAATGTTTAATATAAAATTAATTCAACAATATATTTTTAATTTCTTTGCCGACCATTAAAATTATCAAGACTCGACCAAAAATAAATTATCGAACAATTTTATTTTTCAATCAACACTAGAAAGGAAAAAAAAATTACCCCACAATATTCTCTAATCACCACTATAATTAATTAATCAAGATAATTAATTAGTAATTTTTCACACGTCAAATTCGATAATGAAATTCCAAACACCTCAAAATATCGTGTAAAAATCAATGTCCATAAAATAACAGGGGGCAAATTATCATATATATTTTTTTTAAATTTAATGAAATATATCTTGATAATCAAATTTCAAAAATATCTTTTTTATTCACAAAAGAAGACTATATGTATTATACTTGTGATTATCTACAGATATACCCGCCTCATGCTCGTGCACATTGCACGGATAATATTCTTTTTTATACAAATTAAAGTTCAATAAACGAAATGTACTCTAAAATTACTATATTCTTTTACCATTTTTACACTTATAAAATTGAACTTAAGCTGTCATTCACACCAAGAGAAATGTACTTTAAAATTAACCAAATTGTGTTAGTGCTATTAGTTGGATATAATGATTTTATTATCATGTGACGTTGTCATAGTTACATATCTATTTATGCTAGTTAGTGATTTACACTATACAAGCCACACTGCACAATTAGTGCATTTTGAAAATCTAGTTCAATAAGCAAAATCTGCTCTAAAGTTAGGTCTACATGTTACTATTTGGCACGTATACTTAAGTGTTAATCTTCATCTCCTATCAAGGTATGATTTAATTTTATTTCCAATTTCACTATGCAAATCCAATATAGGTAATAGTCGTAGCAAAATGTTAAAATTTGGTGGATCAATCTATGATAGGAAAATTCAAAACATGTCTCACTTCATTGCTACTTTTGCTATACGCAAAAAAATGGTGTTTATCATCCTGTCATAAGCACAAAGATCACATAAAGACGCCATTTTTTATAAGTAAAAATTTTAAGTTCCTTTTTTTTTTTTGCTAAACCAATTAATTTGCAAAGTTAGAAGATAAGGTTTTTTTTTTTTAAATAAAGAGTAGAAAGAAAGCATCTTTAATATTTTATAGGGTCAATATTATGAAAAACCCTAAATTGGTACACTTATAACAAATTTACTTAAAACTAATTTTTTGATTACGTAAAATCCCAAACTTATATACCTATGATGAATTTACTCCAAATGATCTCAAAAAACCAAAAATTGGTACACTTATAACAAATTTATTCCAAACAAATTTGTTTAATCTTAAAAAATTCCAAATTGGTAGATTTGTGACAAATATACCTTTCATTAAAGTTAAAAAATTACGAAAATGGTACAACAGTGGCAAACATAGAGTAAAATCCAAAAAAACCGTTACATTTCATCTAATTTAACAATATGATAGTAAAATTTAACGGAAATTATTTAATAGTAAAATTTGTCACAAGTGTACCAGTTTTAGGTAAATTTGTCAAATGTATATCAATTTAGGGTTTTTAGTTTTAGGGTAAATTTGTCATAAGTATATCAATTTAGATTTTTTAGGGTATTAACACTATTTTATAAAAGGAAGCAATTTTTTTTTATTTTAAAATCTAACTTATTACCATAATTCCATATTGTGACGTCTGGAATTTCACACATCATCTATATTTGCGATGTTCATTGTGATAATAGTTTTTGTGATATAGAATTTTAACAATTTTTTTTATAAAAACAGGGAAGGAAAAAAAGAACAGAAAAAAGCCTAAAAAGGAGGGAGAGGGAGAAGGCTCCGTCATTTGGTGCCTCTCTTTATCTCTCTCTCTCTGTACATTATACTTTTCAATTGCCATATAAATTAATCAAACCGCACATATGGTGACATCCGGAATTTTATATTTGGTTCTCCTCCAAAATTGGGAAATTGTCGGGGGGGCTATATTTTCCATTTTCATTGTGATGATAATTTTTGTTATATAGATTTTTTACTATTTTGTTGTTATAGAAACAGGGAGGGAAAGATAAAAAGAAAAGAAAAAACACAAAACGGAAGCACTAGAAAGGGAGGGAGAAGTTTCCATCATTTGGCGCCTCTCTCTCTCTCTCTCTCTCTCTCTCTCTCTGCATTTGCTTTCTCTCTCGTCCTTCTTCGCTTCTTCTCGGCGAAGAAGAAGGAGAAGAGGGAAGAGGATTGCTGCTTCAGGTCGATTGTGTGGGTTGCGAATGGCAGGGGAAGGACGATTCCTTCTCCTCTGCTCCCCAGCGAATCTGCCGACGTCTACGTCCCCGATCTTCATTTCTATACATTCTTTTTATACATACTTTGGGGGCATCTAGCTTGTTCGAGTTTTACATGTACTCTTCTATAAGTTATTTCGGGATTGCAGTTACTTGAAGACCTAGCATGAGTAGCGACGGAGCTGAAGTTGAATTTGAAACCGTGGAAACGTACTGAAATTGTATAGTCCAGCTTGTGTGTTTAAGAAATAAATAGTCTATTTTTAGTTATTGTTTATTTGGTGTTTTACTTGGATGGAATCAACGTGCAGAGCATGGGCTAGGGAAATGAGAGAAGCATTATTACCTGATGATTTGAATCATCTCTCTGGGGACCTCCTTACTGCTTTTAGAAACTGCAAAGTGGCAGGCGTTTCCTTGTTTTGCCCTCCTGAACCTAAGGTTACTCGATTTGTTTACCTGGTATTCCTCTGTCAAAAGTTTCCAATAGCACTGGGTCCTTTAAATTGTCGTCATTGGTCTTCTTAGAGATGTAGAGTAGGTCGCCACTGCACCGTTGCCTTTTAGCATCTCCTACTTCACAGATTCTCATGTTGAGCCTTACACTTACTTGGCTTGAAGTTGGAAATCACATCGTACTCAGACAAAGACATCGACTGGAATGTTCAATCAGGTTAGTCTTTATCTAATTGATAGTGCGAACGATGTTGAAAATTAGAACAAATGGGCCTATGGATGATTTTCTCAAAAAATTATAATAAAGAAAACATGGTCAGGCCAGTGTAATGCATTTCTTCTTTTGGCGTGGGCTAGAGGTAAAACTAATTGAATTTGATGTGCACTGTTTATTCAGAGCATTGATGGCCTCCATGTCTGCAGTTTTATGGACATTGTCATGTGCTTCAATCACAACCTCATAGTCCACAAAGCTTGCTATTTAGTTGTTCAGTTCGATTTGTGCTTGTGTATGTCATAGTTGGAACTTGGAAGGCTTTTGTTTCTCATGATTTTTTTCTTCCTCTTCTGGTAATTATTATGTGCAAAGTTCAAAACAATCTTAAACTTGATAAGATGAATGTGGGATTTCATTGCTTCCTTGGACATCGTTGTCAAGTCCTCTTTTTCCATCAGACAATTGATGTAGTCCTTTTCTCCTAAAACTCCTCATCAAGTATTAGTTGGATATGATTTCACCATATAAGTGATCTGGAGGCCTTTCTATTACTGGAATGGTTTGTGTAAATCTTGGGCTTCTGCTCTCATCAATTCATTGCCTCATGCGCTAATTGTCTGGATGTGGACTTCTATTTTTTGTATTTTGATTTTATTGATTAGGTAAGGCTGTAACTTTGGTATGGAATACCTCTTCTTTAATTGGTTTCATGTACTCTACTTGGATCTGGTTTTGAGTCTGCTTATTTTATTCATTTTAAGAAATAGTTTCTTGTATGAAACATTAGTTTACTTTTGCTGCTATGTAAGAAAATGGTTTTGAAGTCCAAATGAATCCAAAGGTTCTACTTCTGCCAGAGATTGAGCTACTTTTTTAAACTCGAGATGGTTAAATCTTTTAGAAGCATGAGCGGTCTTCCTACTTGCTAGTATTATATGAACCACAGTAAATTCCAATAATTCAATTTTGTAAACATTAGCTGATGAAGGATGCCTTTTTATCTTGTGCAGTGCCATTTGTGTTCTATTCGTCATAAGGCAAGTGCTTTAAACCTTAAGATCCGTGCTAAAGGTATGTTATTGCTATGTGAATGGATTTGTTTTTTTGTTCCCCCTTTTTTAACTATTAGCTCTCCTAGTATTAGAAATCTTGGACGGTAAGGAGGGAGAGAGAGAGATGTATGGGGGGGGGGGGGGGCAGAGAGAGAGAGAGAGAGAGATATGAAAAATATCCATTGCTTTGCAGATTTGTGCATGATACTGATGGGGCTGAGCGATCTCAAATGATCTCATTCACGAATAGTGTAATCTATCTATTTACATACTTTAATTTACAATCCAATCCACTATGGATACCTTCTTAAATTGGTGTAATCTTCCATCTGAATGTTAACTTGCAGCTCCATAAGAACAGATCTCTGATATTGGAAAAAATCCTGGGCAGAAGCAGCAAAGTTATGTGCATCAGTCGATCATTAGAGTTCAACGGATGATGCGCCAGTCGGCAAATGGCTCAGAAGAGGTCTTGGGTGTCGGCTTGGCCACTTTTGGTATCCCGAATACTTGCCAAAACATTAATCTTTCATCTCCTGCTGTAGATGCAACCATGCATCCGTCTGGACTCTGTGAAACAAGTACGCTGCAATTAGAATCAGCAAAACAATAAACTCAACAGGCAAACTTCAAAAAGTATTTGCACCGAATTGCGAATGACTACACTAAGCATACGAGTAGCATCTATGCCAGAAACAGAACTTCAGATGTATGTCCAGTTAGCTCTGCCATCCTTCACATAGAAGGATATTTCCAAAGAATGAGCTGGCTCTGAGTAAGCCCCGAAGAGCTTAGCAATTCCCTCTTGCTCTTGCTCCACAACAGCATGCACACCTGAGTGACATGTCCACAGAATTCAGATATGCGCTCGTGCACATGTTCCAAAATTTAATCCACCATTCACTCCCTCCTGAGGCCAGTAAGTTTCCCTGAAATGGGGGCCAAGCAAGGGCTTTTACAGTGGCTGTGTGGGCTTTGATCTTGTAAAGCCACTGAGTGCCGGAATTCAAAGAGGTTCTAGACCTATCCCACAAGTAGAGGAGATTATCACTTCCTCCGCTAGCCAGCTGTTTTCTGGAGGGTGACCATTTCAGTTCGCAGACTTCTTGACAATGCCCCTGTTGGTTCCGACAATGTGGGATCTAAGTCTCACATCATTGTTGATGACCTTACAATCCATGCCTCCTGTAGTGAGTATGTGATTGTTCTAGGCTAAGGAACCAACTCAGAGTTGATGGCCTCCTCCTACAGTTCTCAGCTGCATGAGAGGAAATGAAAACAAAAAGCAATAAACGCCAGCCTGGATAAGAACATCTCAGCCACAGACGAAACACTAATGCTATCAAAACAACAAGCAACCAGCCTACCCGTCTTAAGGATGGAAGACTTGATGAGGATATGCGGTAGATCTAGACAAAAAAGATCAAACAGATAAAACATGTGGTAGCAGAAGGAAATGGAGTCCACCCAGCATGTGGGATTGGAGAATTGCTATTGCAGATAATGAAGAAAGAGAGCCTTATTTTCACTGTTGTTGACACGCCTAAAAAAAAGGGGCCCAAAACTCTTTTTTAGAAGAATCGGTGCGGTGAACTTACTCAGGCAAAGCCATTGAGTGGAATGTTCAATCAGGTTAGTTTTTATCTAATTGGCAGTGCAAACTATGTTGAAAATCAGAATGCACGGGCCTGTCCATGATTTTCTTGAAAATTTAAAATAAAGACAATGTTTGGGCCAGTGCAATGCATTTCTTCTTTTAGCATGGGTGAGATGTAAAACTAATTGACTTTCATGTGTATTTGTTTATTTTGAGCATTGACGGCCATATTTGGACATTGTCATGTGCATCAAAGACAACCTGATAATCCACAAAGCTTGCAATGTAGTTGTTCAGTTCTATTTATGCTTTGCCTCAACACTAACGATATTTCTGATTGGTAAGAGGCTTCCTTTTATTGAACATAAATCTAGAATAACATGTATGTAATGGTTGGAACATAGAAAGCTTTTGTTTCTTATGATTTTTTTTTCCTTCTTCTTCTGGTGATTATTAGGCAACGTTCAAAATAATGTTAACCTCAATAAGATGAATGTGGCGTTTCATTGCTTCCTTGGACGTCATTTGAACTCCTCTTTTTCCACAAGACAATTGATTTAGACTTTTTCTCCTAAAACTCCTCATCAAGTTCTAGTTGGATTTGATTTTTCTATATATAATATCTGGATATATAAAAGGTAATCTGGAAGCCTTTCTATTATTAGAATGGTCTGTATTAAATTTTTGCTTCTGTACTCATCAATTCATTGCCTCATGTGCTAGTTGTCTGGAGGCGGAATTTTATTTTTTGTAATCTGATGTTCTCGATTTGGTTTAGGTTGTAACTTTTATCTGGGGACACTTCTTGGTTATTGGATATTATGTACTCTACTTGGAGCTAGGTTTTTATTCTGTTTATTTTGTTTATCTTAGGATATAGTTTCATGTATGAAACATAAGTTCTACGTTTGCTGCAATGTAATAAGTCCAAATGAATCCAAAGCCTTTACTTCTACCTGAGATCGAGGTACTTTTTTTAAACTCATAATGGTTAATGTTTTTAGGGTTAATACTCCGAAAAATTCTAAACTGGTATACCTGTGACAAATTTACCTCAACTGGTCATTTACCCCAAATTAATTTATTCTACCACAAAAAACCCCAAACTGGACAAATATACCCTCTGCAGAATTGTATTAATATCACAAAAAATCAAAAAATTTGTTAATTATGACAAACGGAGCATGAAATCCCAAATTGGTATACCAATCAACTGTCATGTGTCATTTAACTTAATAATTTGACAGTAAAATTTAACGAAAACTAACAGAGGATAAATTTGTCACAAGTATACCAGTTTATGGTAAATTTGTCAAAAGTATACAGTTTTGGGTTTTTTGTGGTAAAAAAAATAGTTTGGGGTTTTTCAAGATATTAACCAATGTTTTTACAAGCATGAATAGTGTTCCTACTATATGATAATCAAAGTGAACATTTCAATTTTGTAAACATTAGCTGATGAAGGATGTCTTTTTTATCTCGTGCAGTGCCATTTGTGTTATGTACGTCATAAAACAACCGCTTTAAACCTTAAGGTCCGCGTTAAAGGTATGTTGTTGTTATGCGAATGGCCTTTGTTTTCTCCTTACCCTCTTTTTACCATTAGCACTATGAGTCCTAGACATCTTAGACTGTTGAGTGAGAGTTTCTATGTGCTTTCTATCATGTACCTACAGTCGTGAGCGGATTATGGCTTTCCAAAACAGTCCTGCATACATCCCAATGCCAGTAATCGAATTAAAAGAAGTAACAAGGTCAGATTTTACATTTCATGTGTATGTTCATCTGTTATTCTGCAGGTGTTGGATCTGTTCTTATGAATATTTAAAAATGGATGATGCATACATGCCAATGCCAGTTATTCAAATTAAATTAAGTAAGGTCAGATTTCACATTTCATGCGTATGTTCATCTGTTTCATCTGTTAATGTGCAGGTGTTGGATATGCTCTTATGAAGATTTAAAGATGGATGATTGATTTTTTTTTTTTTTGTCTATCTGCTAATCTTATGAGGATCTGAAGTAGAACGAGAATCCAACCTAAAAAAAAGTAGACCAAGAAAACTACCTAAAAGTCTCCAGAGTGTCGGTGGTTTGTATGGCAAGCCTGTCAATGCTTTAGTCTTTGAAAAAGCCTCATGCTGTTTCACTTATCAAGTGGCATGCAATACTGTTTTATCCTTGTAATCATTTTATACAAGCTTCTAGAAGTAGTGGATACATGGTAGCATAGTCCTTTCTGAATAAGTGGATTGACTCTAGAACTCAAACTATGTAGATGAGTAGAGGGATAGGAGAGGTTCATGGCTTGTTAAGGGAGAAATTGGGAGCTTCATTGTACTATTCTCACTTGTAAAGAGTTTCAGAAAATCGGATTGCAGCATAAAGCTAATTGTGTTGACTCTTTTTACTTCAATCCAAGCTACTGGATTTTGCAATGCGCCTTTTTTAGCACTGCAGAACTGATTGCTGTATCCACACAAGGCTGGATTTGAAGGTAATGGAGAAAAGTTTTTTGAAAAACATCTCATCTGTAATTGTCAAACCCCTTAGTAACTGCCTGTCGTTCTGTGTTCATCACATAGAAATGCAACGATCAAAGAAGAATTCACCACGAAGTAATTGTTCTGCATCCGTCTCGGGGTCCTCTCCAAGAGTACCTCTAGAGGAAGAAATCTCGAGAATAGCCTTTTTTTTGTCCTACTCTACTCTTATTCTAACTCTCACCCTCAGACTTTTGCCCTACCTCCTTGTGTCCTTTCTTTTGTATTATTTTTACGGAGATTTTTCAGAATTGTGTTTTTTTGGTAGTAAATATTCTGCAGGCAATGGGTTTTGAGAACTGATTTTCATTGTCAATTCTCAATTAGGCCTTTATTCCTCACGAAATGTGTCTACTGGCAGGCCTTTGTATTTTTGTCACTTGTCTCTGATAACAATAATCGCATAGAGAGAACTACACAGTTATGTTTTTTTTAAAGTAAAAGATTAATTCCTCTTTTAGAAAATTTGGAAGTGATTATTTTATATCGAAGGTCCCAATAGAATTGTTCCGTTAAAATTCTGTGGTATGTTGTTCATCACAGTTTAATAGAGTCATCCCGAGCTGCTCAGCTATGGACATCGACTACGCTCGTTCCGTGTTTAGTGGAGGGACGAAGTGGAAGAAGGCTGATTCACCATTGAATGAGGCGTTCCAGGAGCTTCTCATAGAGGCACTTAACATGAGCCAATCCTGAATCTTGGCCTTGAAGAACAAGCTGCCAATCCCAGTAGAGTTTATCCCGTGTAGCTAACCTCACTCACAGCTATGAACGTGCTGCTTTTTCTTTCATTTTTCAATTGATAGACGTGCTAGAGGATGCTTGATTCCGCTGATATATTGGATGATTATTACTTGAACTTGCTGGACTAGGGTGCCAAGAATGTGGTAGCAATTGCTCTCTCGGAGTCAGTAAAACAAGCCGCAGCAATGATTTTTGAGTGGGAGCCGGACGACCTTGCTGCTTTTGTTTTGCTATCAAATGTGTATGCATCAACTGGTCTATGGGAAGATGCAGCAGCAATCAGGAAGAGGATGAAACTGAAAATTCTTAAGTGAAAAAATAAAAGTTCTGTACGGGTGACATGTCACAGCCAAAAGACTCAGGAGATCTATGATGCACAGGACCAATTGGCTAGTCGAATAAAGAAACTCAGTGATCTTCTGGATACTGAATTTGTTCTTCATCATGTGGAGGAGGGACAAAAGGAACAACATTTGAGCACAGTGAAAATATTACCGTTGTTTTTGGCCTTATAAGCACCTCCAGTCCGAAACCTATCTGGGTGTTTAAGAATCTTAGCATTTGCAGAGACTGTCATTCTGCGTTCAAGTATATCTCCATGGCAACTGGAAGTTCTATCGTCATAAGGGATGCAAACCGTTTCCACCATTGCAGACAGAACATGCTCATTCAATGACTACAGGTGAGATGCTTCTTAATTTTTTACATTTATTGTCTACATTGAAGCTCTGTTTTAGAATTTTCTCCCTTGCACCTATGTTACTTGAACCAGGATCCATTATTCTCTATGTAAGCCCTAGATATGGTCGAACTACAGTCAAAATACCAGCGGAAGGCCTCAAATGGATCTCGCAAACTTTTAGCAATATGATATGTGAAATCTAAAACAGTCACGCTTTTTGCCTATGGGATTTTCCTGGAGCATGCAGTTTTTCGGATACTAGATACTGATGCTCTGTTCTGTTCAAAGCATTCCTGATGTCACTTGGGTGTATCGCTATGGTTACTTGGTTTCATCCTTAATTATAATTCATTTATCTTATGGATACTATGACCTCGGCTAGTCCATGCACACTGTTCACATGAAGCCATATTAGTTAATACCTGACTATTTTAGTTTTGAAAACTATAAGACTGTTAGCACAGAAGTTTAAGCATCATTAATTAGTGGAACTATCCCAATGATCAACATAGACAAACTTGAATTTCCACATCTCATTTTGATCTTAAGGACAAGATAGAAAGTGATCATGTAATCTTCCTCTACTTAATAGGTCCTAAACATGCACCTCATACAGAAGCCTAAAACAATATAAAAGCCTAAATATGATGTACAAGCTCAACCGCTAAATATAATGAGAATTTTGTGTTCACTCAATGCTGAGACATGAAATGGGGTCTTACATTTTTCCAGACAGGCAAACTGTGTCCGTCTGTACTAGGAGATGTATTGATTGATATATAGGATTAAAATCATATAGGATTAAAATCATCTTACTCGCTATTATCATATTTGATTCACTACCAGTTAAATGCACTGATGGGCAAAAGAACAAAACCGCCATGATGCAAGAAGAGATTCGCCAGTAGAAACTCCAGACCAAGTAAGGGGAATGAACGCAGAATTTCTTGGTAAACCGCATTAAATAACAAGTAACACCTTCAGAGAAAGCAAAGGTGGTTTGAATCCAAGTGGTTCAAGCTACGAGCCATTAAAAGTCGATGGTTGAAAAGGTTCCCTGACGTTTGCAGCCTGGTGTCCACCTGCGATGAGGTTCGGAACTTGTGAAATCAGCATGTGTGCAGCCTCTGTCATCGCTTGTGCTTCCAACGAAGGGCGAGCAAGATTACTGTGGGGCACGAGATGTGGAGGTAGCTAGTCAGATAGATTCAGCCCTGCTCCTCGTCATTTTTCAACCACGAGCGTGATCACGAGTCAGCTTCACAACTTGAAATTGATGTTGAGGTGTTTGACTAGTTAGGGGTGCATGACAACAACCTGTTTCTGTTCCAGAAACAAATTTTCTATTCCAGACTTGTTTCTGGAATAGAAATCCGCTTGTTGACGCCTAAAAATTAGACTTTATTATTATTTTGTTTTATTTGATTTTCGGATAATAAACCAAAAAAAAAAAAAACAACAAAAACAAAGCAAAAGAAAAAACAAGAAGAGGAGCAGCCCCTCCATGGGCTCTCAGCCCATTTCCGCCAAGCTCGGCCCCACCGCATCTTCTTCTTCCTCGCGCCTCTGTAGCGCACGCGTAGAGGGCGCGACAGAGAGGAAGGGGGTGGACGGACGGCGATCGCGTGCGGAGCAGAGGAGCAGTTGGCGTCGACGGGACGTGACCGGAGGAGGCGATGATGGCGGATGGGACGGCGGTCCAACCGGTGGGTCGAAGCCTCTCCGACCGGCCGCTTCCGCGCCTATAAATAGGCCCTCCATCCCCGACGAAGAGGGACACAGAGATCACGGAGAGAGAGAGGGAGCCGGATCGAGTCGCAGCCCTTGGACACCCCACTGAGAGACTTCAGGGGGGCCGAGGGCTCGCGGCCTCAGATTCGAGCCTCGCCGGAGGAGGAACGGGAGAGAGAGAAGTTGGAGAGGAAGGGATTTGCGTGGGTCTCGCCGTCGTTGCCACCCCCGTCGCACCGTTGCCACGAACAGGTATCGTGCCGTCATCGTCGCTGTCGCCATCTCCCTCTCCATAGCCCAGTCATCGCTACTGCCATCGCCGTCGCCGCCGTCGTCGCCGCGATTCGGAAACCCTAGGGTTCTCGATTTTCTGGGTCGCGACCCCGGGTTGTCGGGTCGGACCCGAATCGGGAACCGGGTAGGGATTCCGCAAATTGCTAAGGCGGCGGAAGGCCGAGTCGAGATTCGGGTCGGACCCGGGTAGGGTTTCGTGGGGAGTTGGGTCGCGGAGCGGCCTGTCGAGCCAGGTCGTCGGGCCGGGCCGAGTGTCCCCGAATGCCCGGTCACGGCGTCGTTTTAATAAAATAAAATAAAAAGATTAAAAGATTAAAAAAATCCGAGTCGGGCCCGTTCGGATCGCTGGCCCGGGTCGGACCCAACCCGCGGATCCGACCCGGGTCAGTTTTTATATTATTTTAATATAAAATAATATTTTAAATAATATAATATAAATAAAAAATATTTTATTTCAAAAAATCAAAAAATGTTTTATTTTCAAAAAAATATTTAAAAAATGTTAAAAATGTTCTATTTTCCAAAAAAAATCGAGAAAAATAAAAATAATTTATTTTCCAAAAATATTTAAAAAAACATTTTATGTTCCGAAAAATCAAAAATATTTATATTTTCCAAAAATGTCAAAAATCCATAAAAGGCCAAAAATTCATGAAAAAGCCAAAAAAATTCAGAAAAAGCCAAAAAGAGTTGTATTTTTCCAAAAAAAATACCAAAAAATCCTTTTGTGTCCAAAAAAAAATTAAAAAATGACTCAAAAAATGTTTTTCCTCACAAAAATGCATGGAAAATCCCTCAAAAATCCAAAAAGCCTTAGGGTTTAAACAAGATTAGGTACCGAAAGGGCATTAGTGATTAACTAGTGTAATCAAGTCCCCGATCCTAATTTCTCTGGTTGCGCAGGAATGAGTATTTCTCCCGATACTTCACTTGGGTTTCTAATCAACCCACCCCAAATTGATTAGTGGTGACTCCAATTTAAAATTTGATTTACAGGTTAAAAACTTGAACCATTAAGTCGTGAATTGGTGGACTTGGGAGCGTCCGGGCATAACCAAATTCAGCTGAGCCATTAGCCTCCTTAGGCGCTCGTACCCGATTGCAGGCGCTGAAAAAAAGAGGTCGCGACACCGCTTGATAAACTTATTTTATTTTTCTATTTTTGAAATAGATTTTTGTTCCAAAAATAGATTTTGAATAGAAATCAGAAGTATAAATTTTATACTTCTCTATTTCTGGAACGAAAATGAGAAATAAATTTTTTTTCTCATTGTTCATCAACCAGTCCTTCAACCGTTGCCGTCGACCATTGTCCATCGGTTGCCAACCGCAAGTCGCGGATCGCCGGCTGCCGCCGCCACCAGTCACCAGTTGCCGGCCGCTGCCTCGCCAGCCGCCGATTGTCGGCCGCTGTCGGCTGCCATCTGTTGCCATCGATTGCCGATTCACCGCCATTCGCCGATCTGCTACCGTCTGAAAAGAAGAAATTTTGTATCGTTATTAAACGAATTTCTATTTTTAAAATAGAAATTTTATATCGTTATTAAATGGTTATTTTTGTTTAGAAACTCATCTAAAAATAGAAATAGAAAAATCTATTTCTCTTCTAGAAATCAATTTTTGGTCAGAATGGTTATCATTCGCGCCCTTACTCTCGTGAACGATTGGAGCATCCGGGAAATCGATGTACAAACCAGCCAATGTTAAATTTCTTGCCAGATTATCTAAATCAAGTATAGAGAATGCTCGGCTAGTTCTCAGCATTAATCATTGTTCAGAACAGAAAGACGATACCCATATGTGGTGATCTGGTGATCCCTGCATGAATTTCTAGGTTGTGGGCCGTTTCGTCGCTATCCATGTACAGCTGAATGCACTCTCTATCAAACTGCAAGCCTATAAGTACACGTGTGAAAACAAAGAAAAACGTGACACGGTTATAGACCTATTTAATTGAAGAAACTCGGCAACCTTGATGCAATGCAATGTGAGAGATTAATTCATGAAAAATAATAACTTGTGCTTCACTCTGTTGGTAACTTTTTTTTTGGTCGGTCTCTCTGTTGGTAACTTCAATCGCAAGTTATGAGCAGCTTTCCATCGACTAAGCCTTTTGGTCCACGTCTATCATGTTTCTATTCTCAAAACCACTTTCTCAATCAAATATAATTAAAAAAAAAATGAAGTAATCCATCACAATTTTATATGATACCGGTGAAGTAAGAACATGCCCAAGCCTGCGCATGACATATGTTTTATATATGGTAGGACCGAGCTAACTAAGGTTGTGCGGCTCGGACTTTCTTATGTAAGAGCGCCGCCCAAGCTTGACTTAGAGCAAGCCGTCCACTCGTTAATTACCCCTGCTTGATTAAAATTTGTCAAAACTTGGCGCTCTTTTTACATGCAAATAGATGGGGATCAACAATTACGATGCATCACGGCTACTATGGCTTACTTTTGGGCGTCCAAGAGTAACCTCCCGTGGAGGAACGGGACGTGGGTAGAAAATCTGCAGTGGGCTATGAAATTCCTCTCAGGTAAAGATTTCTATCATTCCATTGGTCGCTTCTCCTTCGGTGCTCTTTGCCATCTCATTTGGAAGTATAGAAACGACATTCTCTTTAGAGAGCATCCGGTCGTAGTTGCAGCTGTCAACAAGCATCTCATTAAAGTTGTTAAGGATAAAGCCTTAACCTTCAAGTACGTGGAAGATTGTCCGAGAAATAGGAGGTTACAACGGAATTGGGGACTTGACCCTGCTATCTTCAGTCCTCCTGCGCCGATCGGCTAATCCTCTGTGCTCTAGCAGTGCGGGTGCCTTCTCCTACCCCCGCTGTCTCTCTTGGCTCGCCTGCACTTTGGTGGGGTTTGTCTGGTTTCGTCGGTGTTTCGCCTTTGGCGTTTCTTTGTACTTGTCTGCATTTGGTTTTGCTGGTGGTTTGGTTTCTGGCCCTGCGTGGCTGCCTTTAGGTTGGTTAGGCTTTCTGTTTGGTTGCTCTTCCCGGCCCTTTGTGGTCGTCTGTTTTGGGCTGCTTGTTTAGCCCTGCTTGCTTTGACCGCTTTGCGGTGTGCTCTCATGTGTCCGGCGCCCTTCCACTCGTGTAGACGTCTGTGTCTTGTTGAGTGCAAGTTTTGTGGTGCCTGATCTTGTATATTTGTTGGTTAAAGCTCAATATATAATTACCCTTTACCAAAAAAAAAAAAAAAAAAACAATTACGATGCAGTCTTTTTAGAAAGTGTACATTTTAAAATTTTAAAAGTCCGATTTCATTTAGAGTTTGGATTCTTTTCAATTAAATCTAAAATGTTCATCCACGCTAATTGTTATAATTTGCTAGTGTCTTGCCTTTTCTTTTCCTGTTTTGAGGTTATTGTGGCATTGACAAAGCCACTTATACAGTTAAAGTCTATATATTTGACGGACTTTGGGGTGGGAAACGCCATGGTGATATTTTCTTAGCAATTAAATCAATGATCGAGAAGGAAAATTATGCTAGAATTGGAAAAAATTTCTCACGTATTATTTTTTTCTTTTTCTTGTTTGAGTTTTTAGATGTTCGATTCCGAGTGTTGGACTAAGTGGTAAAGAGAGACCCTCCGTGTCAATTCTCCAACTTCTAGTCGGGAATGGAATCTTGTACCTGAGATTTTTCAAAGTTAGGTTATTTTTATGTTTATCTTTTTAATTTGATGGGTACTTTTTCACATTAAATGCTACCAACTCTGCCAACTGACATGGATAAAGAGGTCCGTTCAATCTGGAAGATTTTAAATTCTAAATGAAATTGATTTTTTAAAATTCAAATGCACATTTTTTTAGAAATACGATATCATAATTGTTGATCCCTATCTATATATCATAACTAAGCGGAGATTTTGATATCATTATCTAATTATGAGATAATAACTGCAATATTTCAATTAAATAATAAATTGTAGATATCACAATAATTAGATGATGTATTACTAGATTATACAGCAATTGCTAGAAAATACATATACTATGATATAATAAATTGTAATCAAAATAAGTGTAGATATTCATGTAGTACCAAAATCATATGTGCTCTAATTATAATAATTAAATAACAACTATAATGTAATTAGACCACTGATAATATAATTATTGAATTATAATTACGATTAGATCTTTTATCTTGTCCATAGTTATATCCTTACATAATTATTATTGGTGTGTAGATAATGATTATACTAGCTTTCTTACTACTATACTAGCCATTTACTTTTATACATTAAAATATAATAATCATTTATAAATTGTCAGATCTTTTCATTTATGGTTTTTAAAACCACGACTATAAAACGAATTAAGCTTTAATTAACTATCATCGAAAGTATTGTGAGACTATTTTACTATTACTAACTTATTTTATATGGTATAATGGTTTAAAAAAAAAAACAATAGGATGGTCTTGAAATTGTATGCCATTCTACAAACCAAACTACTAGCAGTTATTTTTTTTTTATTCCTACATTTTCTGTTCTCATGGTTGGTTATTCCATTCTTACCTTATTTCTTTTCGTGAATCAAACGTATCATATGGGTTTTTTCCTTTTTTTCGTGTTCTTTGCCAAAAGCTTCTATCAACCAATCCAAGTCCACTGTCTTAAAAGCTCACCTCAAATTAATTTTATGACCACTAAAACAAACCATGTTATGTCATAATCTCTTGCAAAGAACTCACCCAAAAAACTCACAAAATAAATAACCGTCTTCTTGTTTTCTTTAGCATGCATTAACCAAGTAGAGATACATCTTTTCCATAAATAATATCACAAATAGGAAAACCTTTTTAGAAAAGCTACTTACATTATAAAATCATTTAAATTAAAAATGCACTCAAATAAGCAAATCTACTCGAACTAGGAAACCTATTTGCATCATATTTTCTTTAGTGGTTCAAACTTAAGATAGGAAAAATTACCAAAAAAATCATAAATCTATTATAACTGTGCTAATTTAGTCCTTAACTTTTTTTTTGTCAATTAAGTCTTAAACCTTTCACATCTATGTTAATTTAGTCTATTCGGCCAATTTGGCTAGCTAATGCTAACGTAAATAATTTTTTAATCATATTTGTTTGAATTTTTTTAATTAAATTTCTTCTTTTTTTTTCCTCCTCCTTCCTCCAGCTGATCTATGACCAGAGGTGACAATCGGCTAGAAGAAGAAGGAAGTAGGAGGGGGAAAAAAAGGGAAAAGGAAAAGGAAAAATAAAAAATAACAAAAATAATAAAAAAATATTTGAAAGATTATCCACATTAGTGTCGGCTGGTTAAAATTAGCCAAATAGACTAAATTGACACAAACACAAAAGATTTAGTATTGAATTGGCCCCAAAAAAAGTTTAAGACTTAATTTGCACAAAAATAATAGGTTTATGATTTTTTTTGTAGTTTTTACTCGAGAAATATACTCTACAAATATACGGCTTAGTTTGCAGCTTTCGTACGCATCAATCGAGTTGTCAAATCGTATAAAACTTAAGCCACCAGTCCAAGTCTTCATTTGACTTCGAAGCTTCGAAGATTCGTTTACATTTCAAATATGTCGACCGTGGGAATCCCAAACTTGACGTTCCAAAGTAAATGCAGCGACAAGCAAGTCAACATAGTAATTTGTCGCTGCCCTTTCTAGTCAATTCTCCGACAATCTCTAGCCGACCAGATTGATTCTACGGAATCAATATAATTCTCTTCAAAAAAATAAATAAATAAATAAACAAAACAGTAGGAGATTTCTTATTCTATACGATGCCCTTGAGGAAAAAGCTTTGCATGCGTGTGCCAAAGTTGCTTTTCGTACGAGGGTTCTCTATTCTTCTATTACATGGATCAAAGTTGCACACGCAAAAGTGGACTAATCCAGTGTGATTCATGCAGAAATTACATCGCTTTTCATTACTGACAAAACATAAAATAGAAGTGCCAGACTAAATTAAGTGGTTTGCTTGTTTTACGCTAATTGTACGGTGCTGTCTTGGTCGATGATACCAGTTGGCCTTTACTCAGGTTGTTCGCCCGAGACGGAGATCCTTAGGTGCACCCTCTTTTGCACCATGGGGTTGTAACGCGTTGATTGATCGATGCAGTATCAATCCCTTTCGGTGGATTTCGAGGAATTTTACGGGGAAGGAGAGACAATGACTTGTCCTCCTTTTATATAACGCGTGGGGGGTTTAATATACACTGTTACTGTGAGATATGCATTATAGTCTCATTCTATAAGTAAAATATTATAGTCTAAGTTTCAAAAAACAAAATAATAAGAGTAATATGATTTAACATGATTTATTTGTCATACTTGCCCCTACTAACAGTTGTTGATGTTGTCTCATATTGGTTGTGGAAATGGTTGATAGTTGATTTATAAGTGTGAGCGAAAGTCTCATCTCTTAAGCTAACTTTTAGGATGAGAGAAACTCAAGACCACCTAATATTAATATCAGAGCTCGGATTGCCAACAGGTCTAGACCCAAAAAAGTCACATGAGAGAGTTACAGGTTGTTGTGCCTCTGACCCAAGCCCAATGTGTGAGGGGTAGATTTTTGAGGTTGTCTCACATTAATTGTGGATGAGGCTAGTGGTGCGTTTATAAGTGTAAAGGTAAACCTTACCCCTTAAGCTAGCTTTTAGGGTAAGAAAGGTCCAAGAGAATCCAATACAAGTCATATTACCTACCATGTAAACAAAAGCAAGGTAAGCATAGTCTCAATGGTCGATTTTCAAGACAGAGAAAGATATTGGAAAAAACAAAACCAATTTCAAAGTTTTAAATTTGCAAAACCTTACATGAAATTCTTAATGACAAACACGATAGTTTCTAGTGGTGTAGCGGCTCAGGTAATTTCTCAAATTTAAGCCAGTGGATGTCCTCACTTTTGGAAGGCAAAGACTTGGAGTTTCAATGGCTCTAGCATTAATTTAGCCGGTCAAATCTAACTTTCTTATATCATTATTTGAGGGGGCCAACTTTGGTTTTGAATGCCAAGTGACAAGTCTAATTAAAAAATTGGAGGCAGAATCAGAAGTCAAGAAAATAATATTCACCTAAGCAGCACCTAATTGGACCAGATAAGGAGGGTCTTCCCTTGCATTAGCAAGTGGTAATTGCAAATATTCTTCTATGCAAAATGATGTCGGTATGATGTCCGTCTCTCTTCATTCATTGCTTAATTCTACTTAAAATATTGAGAGATCTTGGACATACATGGACTGTCTCTACGCAAGGTAAAGTGAGCTCTACATTAGAACTCATTCACTAGCTGATTTGATTTGATCATTCTGTCTGAAAATCGATAGTACAATTTTTTATCAATTTAATCCCGACCCATGTTGACCAATTAAAGATCAGATCCATTTTTTTTTTCAATTGTAGATTTGTGGTAAGAAAACGTTGAAGCAAGATGCACGTTACATTTACCATGAAATGTGGGATTTTGAGATAGGTTGACCTGCAAGATAGCTGTAATAACTCGAATTTTCGTGAAACATGGGAAGTGTGATGGGCCAATTAGATTAAGCAGATACCTTAAGAGGTCTGGACACGTAATATTCTTTTAAAAAAGTCGTTTACCGAATAATGTAAGTAGAAAACAAGAGAATAACATGTATCTGATGAATCATGACCCTTGCCCTTCAAACAATTTTATGCAATGTGAAGTTTTTCTTTTTGAAAACTTCTGTATCACTATAATGAACTTGAGTTTTGAATCTTTCATTTTGGTGCATTTAAGTCTTAAAAACTTGCAACTTTGACACACTCGAATCTTTCCGCTCAGCTTGTAAGTTTTAAGAGACAGAAATGCGGTGTGGTCTTTTTTTTTTTCTTACAAATCCAACGTGACTGTTAATAGAAAAACACCTCGTGAATTACAAGGTGATAGTAATTTTTACCGTCATCTCTTAGCGTGCCTGTTCAATAATATCTATAAAAATTTTCAGTTTGTCAGTGAGCCATGAGGAGAACATGTCTTTGCAAAAACCACCCAAGAATTTATCTAAAGATGACAAAACGATATGCTCCGCGAAACGATAAACAATGGTTACGAACTAACCTTATGAGTGGCTCGTATGTGACATTTGATGTTTAACACAAATCTCACGGCGAGCTCGCGCAGATTATTGCTTATTAGTTAGTAACATGGCCTTATTAGATGGGAAGGGTTTCAAGGAAAACGTATCAGTTTACGGGATCCGCATCTCCCCATACATTTCACCTTGATTCGTTTCGTTTCGTTTCGTTTTCGTCCGATGGTTCCGCGCAATTATGGATCTGGGACGAGGTGGACGGAACCACGTACGAGATGAAGATGAGTTCCGTCCTCGTCATTACGAAGAGAACTAGCATAACATCCTCAAAGTCTACAGTGGAGGTCATGGACATGAGATCCCTGAACACGAGAAAGATGCAGGGGCTACAAAACAATTTCTCCACGGGTGATGTCGTCTCCTCTATTTGTTGTGGTCTTGTTGAATCAGAGGATTTCTAAAATCATTCGCCTCATCATGGGCTTCACAGAATTTCATGTTCTTTGCTAGTGCAAGCAAGTTCTTGAAGTTGAAAAAACTATATGGAGCAACAATTTCGTGAAGCCCATGATTTGTGCTTTTTGGGTAGAAATAAATGTCCGAGAATGGAAAGAATTCTCCTTCTTATCTGCAATGATTTTTTTTTTTTATTTATGTTTTTGACACTCGAATAGATTTAAATCACGATGTAATAATCCGTGGATGGTATGCGCAGGTATTTTTGGTTTTGCACTATGGATAGGCTGAAGATTTAAGAGTCTAAAGAGTGCAATTATGAATCGACTGACATTCTTTTCGAGATCCTGAACCTGAATGTTTGTTGGGTTCAACATGGCTTTGTGAAGCAGATATTGCTTGATTGTAACCTTTGAAATGGTTGACTCCGGCTTGACCTGAGTTGCCCACCGAACCGCCTTGATTATTTACCGGGTACTCGGATCGAACAGCCGAGATTCAATGGGTTGCCCCCCGTGTCACGGGCACGATGCTCCTAGGGATAAACACTCATTTAAGTCATGATGAACATCTGTCTACTGTTGGTAAAATCACTGTAAAGCCAACGAGAAGAACAATCACATTTGCAATGGGTTGACCACTCGGAGCACTAAAGAGACGCTCAAGACTCACAAAGGGTAAATGGCCTCGCTTTAACTATCTTTTAGGTGAATAGTCAATATATCAGTAGAGTTTCAAGTGATAGACATCAAAAAGATTCTCAGGATGTATTTATTGGATTTTTAAATGTCTTTTGAAAATGAGAAAATAGCTGTTCGATTAAGGTAATATTTATGTGCTAGTAGAAATATATATAAATCCTTTTTTTATGTTCAATTTACATGTATTTTTTACTATTAACACTTAAATTTTGACAATTTGATCATTCACTTATTGCGTTAAAAATTAGGGATTAATTTTAATCCCTAAACAAAAATATTATAATTAAATTGCATAACATATAGTTTAAGAGCATTTTTTTTATTTGCATTTGCATTGGACTAGTGATGGATGAGTTTGATTTGATGGCTCTAAACTTTAATTAAACGAGTTAGATTAAGCCTGCGGCGAGAAGAAATTGGTCCAAGCCTATTATTCTCTGATGACCGGAAATTGACTTATGAGGAATGACGATTCAATATATTCGGTAAATCTTTCATATATTCATACAATATACAGATATATTCCCCAGTGAATCGGAAGATTTCGAGAGACTATTGCAGGTGGGATATATATTTAGTGCTAATCTTTGGGCAATATATATTTTGACACAATAAAAGAAACACCAAATCTTCAATCGTGAATGGGCATGAGAAAAGGAAGGAAATTTTACTCAAGGGGCTCTATTTCTTTGCATATAAAAGGGGAGTCTTGCACGCATGAACATGGGGAGTTTTTTTTTTTTTTTTTAAAAGTCAAGTCAAAGGGTGAGGTTTTATCCTAAGTAGCACCGACATGCGACACGACACGAGTATCCGACACGACACGACACGTCGACACATCATTTCTAAAAAATAGAGAATTTCGACACATTACGACACGTTATATATTAAATAAATATTTTTGTTTTTAATTAATTTGATTCAAATTCATAAATATATAATTTATTAAAAAAGAGCCTATAATAAATGTACACTAATAATATTAACAAATCAATTCATTTGAAATTTGAAAGATATATTCATAGTTAATGCGAAACATTTTTTTAATTTTAACAAAAGTTATTAATGAAACTAATAATCAATAAGAAATTAAAATCAATTTATTTAAATTAATCCATGATTTTCTACAACAATTAAAATTTATCATTATTCAAAATTCAATACTTTTATTTTTCAAAAATATTTTTTAATTTTATTTATTTAATTTTCCGGTTAAAAAAATAATCCCCTAAATCCATCCCTTCTTTCATTCGTCCTTTTCACTCCACCCCAAGTTTATTTAACTTTTTTTCCCTCCCCCACCACTTGACAGTGACAGGTAAGTTGTCGCTTCCCCTCCCCCTCACGCCTTTCTTATTTTTTTTGGGTTTCTTTATGAAAAACCCTAGCGAGCCGCTGAGCCCTCCTTTTCCTATTCCTCCTTGCCGCTCGCCACAGACCCCCTTCCCTCCTCTCCTCTTCCTCTCATCGCCGATCCATCGCAACAATGGCAGCCCTCGCCGCTCTCTCTGGCCATCTCTCGCCATCATGGTGGTCCGTTCGTGACTTCGTCTTGCCGGCGAAATTTTGCTTTCTCTCATCTTTCTCTTTGTTCAGCTCTTTCTCTAGCCGTCTCTCGCCGTTGCGGTGGTCCGTTCGTGGCTTCGTCTCGCCGGTGCTCGCGGCCCTTGCTCCCTCGCCCTCCCTCGCCTCCACCCTCCATCAGTCTTCCGGACACGCATTGACACGCGTATCGAAAAAGATAATCGCGTGTCAAATCGCATCTGAGCATGTCGACGACATGCTCTGACGAGTGTCGGACATGACACGGAAGCACAGACATGTGCTTCTTACGTTTTATCTTGTCGCACAGAGAAAGGACGGGGAAGAAGAGAAAAATTTTAAAAAAAGAGTACTTCTCTTTAGTCTTTTGCTCAGGTCAACAAAAGAACTTTTCCCTTTCTCTGACAAGGTGCAGAGGAAAAAGAAAGGAAGGACGTGCGAGAATAGAAAAGTGGGCTGCCCACGCCAAAAACAAAAAGAGAAAGGGGAAGGGGAAGTCTTCTTCTTCATCTTCTCCGACTAGCCCGACAACGTTATCCATATCTGCTTTGCCGCTGCTCCGTCACCGCTGCTGCTTGCCCAAACCGACGCCCGAGCGCCGCCGTATTGGCCTCCATCACCGACGCCTGCAACCCGCAGCTGCCCGTTGCCACGCCTCCCTCCATCCGGCAAACTCCGCCCGGCGCCGTGTCTCCGCCCAACGCCCACCACCCGCGGCTGCCGTCCCTCCGTCTACTGCCGCTGCTGTTCAATCAAGCCCGAGCATTCCCATCGTTGTTGCTGCTCAACTAAGCCGACGCCGTTGCTTCCCACCACCTCGACGAGCCGCTGCCTTGTTCTCGACGCACCGCTCGACGACGGTCCGACACTGCTCGCCTCCCTGACGTCTTCGCTGCTCGTGTCGCTCTTGCCCGTTGCTAAACTCCCTCGCCGTGGTGTTTGCTGGCTCTTCGACGACGAGCCGCCCGTGAGTCAACGAGCCACTGCATCTCCGCCCGACAACGACCTGACGTTCACTGCCCCCCTCCGGCAATACTTCCGACGGCCGTTGTCCCTAGTCACGGATTCGCCGTCCAAACCCTCAAAGCCAACTGCCGTTCCACTCGTGTTCAAACCGGGTCAATTCCGCGAGTTTTCTAATCTTGCAGGTTCATTGGTTGTGAGCCCGTTGCCGCCAAGCCTATCCTGACGCAAGTAGCCGTTTGTGAATTCTTGGCGTCCGTCTCGTTTTGGAAATAAAAATCCAATCGAGGTAATTTTCTTAAATCAAATTTCATTTTGATATTATTGTCTAAATCAGAATATTTGATGCCAATGTTGATCCTATGGATACTTTAGGCATTATCCGATAGGATATTATTATCCAAAAATCACTATAATTACTAATTTGATTCATAAAACATTGGATTATTTTTTTAAATTATATTGATTTTTAGGCACATTGATGATATTATAACTTTTAAATCATTATAATTATTAATAATTTAATTTGTAAGATTTCGGATCGAATTTTTAATTATTTTGAATTTTCGTACATGTTGTGATATTTAGGAATAATTATTAATTTAATCGGTGAGACAATGGATTATTTTTTCAATTATTTTAACCCTTTATTTGATGAATATCCTTAGTGGTTTAGATATAATGCTTATTTGGAGATTGCTTGTCTTGGAAAAAACCCAAAAAATATTTGCTTGCTTGATGTGTTTAATTCTTTTGGTTCAATTTATTTGATTCATTGAGTGTTTAATAATGATTGAGCATTCGTGTGATCACCACATTGCATGATAGTGATTTAGTTTGAAACCAATCCAAATGATAGTGATTTAGTTTGAAATCAATTCAAATTGCCTACAAAGATATTTTTGAAAATAAAAAAGAATAATACCAAAAGGGTCTTAGAAAAATCTAGTGTAATCAAGTCTTCATACCTGATGTCCGTTTATATTACTTAGGCGTCTAATCGACTTACCATAAACTGATTAATGATTGACTCATAACTAATAATCTTTTGCATACTAAATCCAAATTGCCTGCAAAGATATTTTTGAAAATAAAAAGAATGGTACCGAAAGGGTATTAGAGAAATCTAGTGTAATCAAGTCTTCATACCTAATGCCCGTTTATATTACTTAGGTGTCTAATCGACTTACTATAAACTGATTAATGACTGACTCATAACTAATAATCTTTTGCATACTAAAAACTTGAACCTAAGTCGCGAATTGGTATGGGTTTTGGAGAGCTCGAACTAAGTTTAGATTTAGTAGTTCATTAGCAAAACCCTAGGTGGTGCACCTGAGGTTAGGTCGCGATATTTACAAAATGACAGTTGCTACTTTCAGCATTCTTAACAAGTGTCATGGAGATTACGCATTAATATAATTCCATCAATGTTACACCATTTTCTTAGTTCAAAATCATTGGTTGTGTAAGACACAACAAATGTCTTGCGACTTATTCAATTTGAACGCGAGAACTTTCAATATTACATCATTTTCTTAGTTCAAAATCAATGGCCGTATAAGACACAAAAAATGTCCTTTTAACTTATTCAATCTGAATGCGAGAAGTTTCTCGTGGGCTTCGGTCTAATGATTCTTCACGATTTCTTACTTTCTTTTTTTGAATTAAACTCTCTTTTGCGCAAAATTCAATAAAGTAAACAGGCCACCCGTAAGCAAGTCTCCTTATTGCTTCCAAAAAGCAAATCTATGGATTCGTGTTTTCTTACTTTTGAACTCTCCTTTTTGCGCAAAACACGACGACTATTCTCCTTGGCAACTTAATCAACCTCACACCGCTAATCTATTTTCATAGCCAAATCAAAGTTTTCTTGCACATCTATATTTAATTTTTAACGAATTGGTTAGAGTTAATTAGAAGCGCAAATCAAAAGAGAGATGTCATTGATGTGAAGAGATCACACTAATGTTGAACACTAATCTTCAATCCAAATGAAAAGCTATCGGATTTACTTTTGTCTTCAATAATATCAAAAGTATTTGTCCCTTCTAATTCTAGCTGAGAAAGTTATTCCTCATATCCATCCCATCATCATTAGAGTGACAAAACTCTTAATAAAGAAATCGTACTAATTAGGAGGACTCAAATTCTCGTGCATTATATTACATGGGATACATCTCTTGTGTGTGTGTATATATATTTCATGAAATGATTGGACCATGTAAACAATTGGATTATGTTTGAAGTTCATTACTTGATTTAGCAAGTATGGAGTACATATAAAGTGATTAAGTGCCGACGACCAAATAGAAAAGGTTCAAATAAGAAGGAGAAGTAGTAGTTTTGAGGCAAGCTAGTTTTTACTTTTGATCTTTTGCCTCTAAAACTATACATCAATTTTTCCTTTGATCGTGACCCGGGGGTGAAGAAAGAAGATGGAAGAAGAAGGGACGATGATGCGTGATGGGTTGAGTGATTCAAGAACAGATATTTTTTTCAGAGTGGATTTTAGTGGTTAAGTGTATGGAGTAGTGTATACGGGGAAGAAATGGAAAGGAATAAGAATAGATAAAAACAATCTCCTTCCAAGGTATAAAGGCAGCGCCACCAACCAAGGATGAGGATCGAGATCTACGAAGTTCACCACCAAGGCTTAAAGCTTCCACCAGCCAAGGATAAATGACTTCGGGATAGGAGAAGCTCACCACCAAGGCCTAAAGATTCCACCAGCCAAGGATAAAGGGCTTCTTGGCTCACCACCAAGGAGTGATCTACGCTCCAAGGATAAAGAAACCGAAAGGAGTTATCCACTCTCCAAAAGAGTTCACTCAAGCAGAGGAAATCTCACAATTTCATTCATCAAATTCGTATCCCTTACATTGGATAGTTTTCCCCTCTTTATAGGAGGGTTTTAGTGTTAATACATATTAAAAACGGACCTTAATAGTCTAGAAACCGAAACCTTAATACATATTAAAAACAGACCTTAATAGCCTAGAAACTGAAACCTTAATACATATTAAAAACAGAACTTAATAGCCTAGAAACCGAAACCTTCGACTCTTGGACTGCATAACAATAAAGACACATAATAACATAATAAAAGCCTTATTAACACAGGAATTAAATGCCTTTAATCTTCGGCCTTCCGCATTCTTGAACCTTCAAATTCGAGCTCCTCCCTTGACCAGAAAATAATCCTTCTGAAACTTCATCAACTGGTCATTCAAGACATTTAGAATGGTCTCCCATTGATAGTTATCGATATACCACAAAGTACCGATAAGTAATTGACATTATTCATTAAAAATGATCCATCGAAGCACATAATGCCCAATTTCTCTCTTGGCTTGGATAAACATCGATGGTTCCGAGTTGGTAGATGGAGCTACGTTGGATGCTCCCGCATCATCCTCCCTGGGTTGTTTGAGATTTGTCCTCAAATCTAGAAGGTTTTCATCCTCCAAGTAAGGAGAAAGGTCTCCCACGTTGAATGTTGCTGAAACTCCAAACTCTCCCGGAAGGTCAATCTTGTAAGCATTGTCGCCAATTCGCTCCATAACTTTAAACGGACCATCAGCTCTAGGCATGAGCTTGTTCTTTCGACGAAATGGAAATCTCTCCTTCCTCAAGTGAAGCCATACAAGGTTGCCCAGTTGAAATTGAGTCTTCTTGCGATGTTGATTAGCTTTCTTCTTGTAAGATTCGTTGGCCTTTTGAATGTTGGATCGAATCTGCTCATGGAGCTTCTTCATTGACTCAGCTCTTTTGTTGCCATCAAAGCTCACTTAAGAGTTAGACGGACTTGGAATCAAATCAATGGGTGTGAGAGGATTAATTCCATACACAACTTCAAATGGCGATCGACCAGTAGTATAACTTGGTGATCGATTGTAAGCAAATTCAGCATGCGCAAGCTTTAAATCCCAATCTTTCAATGATTTACTCACCATACCATGAAGAAGAGTGGTTATGGTACAATTTGTTACCTCCGTTTGGCCATCAGTTTGGGGATGACAAGCCGTGCTAAATAAGAGTCTTGTACCAAGCATTCTCCATAGAGTCCTCCAAAAGTGGCTTAAGAACTTGGAATCAGGATCCGACACAATGGTCTTTGGTACTCCATGAATGCGGATAATCTCTTTGAAATATAATTCAGCAATATGAGATGCATCATTGGTCTTGTGACATGGCACGAAATGAGCCATTTTAGAGAACCGATCAACGACCACCATGATAGCATCTTTTCCTCTTTGAGTTCTTGGTAGAGCCACGATGAAATCCATGCTAACATCTTCCCAAGGCTGTAATGGTACCGGAAGTGGAGTATACAAACCTTGATGGAAATGACTTTTTGATCTATGACAAGTTGGACACCTTGAGATGATAGCATGCACATCTCCACTCATCTTTGGCCAATAGAAATGCTCTTGAAGAACCTCAAGAGTTTTGTTAATCCCAAAATGACCAGCCAATCCTCCACCATGCGCTTCTCGAATCAGCAATTTGCGAAAAGAACTCTTTGGCACACATAATTGATTTCCTTTAAAAAGAAACCCATCTTGCAAAGAATATATACCTTGAACTCCTCGCTTGCAATTATTGATGATGGATGAGAACTCCGCATCTTCAGAATAAAGTGCTTTCATTGATTGAAATCCGAGAATCCTAGAGTCCAGAACTGCAAGCATAGAATATCTTCTTGATAAAGCATCTGCTACGACATTAGTGTGCCCGGGTTTATATTTTGAGACAAAAGAAAAGGATTGAAGAAATTCTACCCATTTTGCATGTCTCGAATTAAGCTTGCGTTGGCCACTAATAAACTTAAGCGCCTCATGATCAGAATGAATGACAAATTGCTTTGGCCTCAAATAATGACTCCAATGATCAAGAGCTCGGACAATCGCATAGAACTCTTTGTCATAAGTTGAATAATTCCTCTTGGAATCAGATAACTTTTCGCTGAAATATGCTAATGGTTTTTGTGCTTGCACCAGAACAGCACCAATACCAACTCCGCTTGCATCACACTCAACTTCAAATACTTTATCAAAATCAGGAAGTGCAAGAATAGGAGACTCACAAAGTTTCTGCTTGATTACCTCAAAGGCGTTTTGAGCAGTCTTTGTCCATTCAAAAGCACCATTCTTCATGCATTCAGTTATAGGAGCCATGACGGTACTAAAATTTTTGACAAACCGTCGACAGAAAGAAACAAGTCCATGAAAACTTCTTACATCATAAATAGACTTCGGAACGAGCCAAGTCTTCACAGCTTCTACCTTGGCTTGATCAACAGAGATTCCATCTTTGGAAACCACATAACCAAGAAACACAATGCTTGGAGAGAAGAACTCACATTTCTCCATTTTAGCATATAGTTTTCGTTCTCTCAAGACATTAAAGACCTGTGCTAGATGAGAGATATGCTCCTCCTCATTCCTACTATAAACAAGAATATCGTCGAAATAAACAACGACAAATTGACCAATAAAGGAACGAAGAACCTCGTTCATAAGTCTCATGAAGGTACTCGGAGCATTAGATAATCCGAATGGCATAACCAACCACTCATAAAGGCCTCCCTTGGTCTTGAAAGCTGTCTTCCATTCATCACCTTCTCGCATTCTGATTTGATGATAACCGCTCCGCAAATCTATCTTTGAAAACACAGAAGAACCATATAATTCATCTAGCATATCATCAAGTCTAGGTATAGGGTACCTATACGTAATGGTGATATTGTTGATGGCCCGGCTATCAACACACATCCGATATGTACCATCCTTCTTAAGCACAAGTAGAGCCGGAACAGAGTAGGGACTCATGCTTTCTCGAACGTATCCTTTGAGAATAAGTTCATTGACTTGTCTTTGCAACTCCTTTGTATCCTCTGGATTGCATCAATAAGCTGGCTTGTTTGGTAGCGGAGTACCGGGGATCAAATCAATTTGATGCTCAATACCTCTTATGGGAGGTAATCCAAGTGGCAAATCCTCCGGAAACACATCTGCAAATTCTTTCAACAAGTAATGCATTTTTGGATGTATGGGTCGCTCCATCTCACTCTTTTTCTCGACCACAAGCAAAGCAAAAACATTCTTTTGTTTGCTAATGGCTCTCTCAACCTGTGTCTCACTCAAGAACAAATTTTCCTTACAAGTGTTTCCCTCCCCGGGTTGATTATTATGTATCGAATAAGGGCTCAATGGTAAAAGAGTAATGCATTTTTGTTCCTTCTGAAAAGTGTATGTGTTTTTCCGACCATCATGCATAGCATTTATATCAAATTGCCACGGTCTACCCAATAACAAGTGGCATGCCTCCATTGGAATCACATCACATACAACCTCATCTTGATAGTTCTTCCCAATCGAAAATGATATAAGAACGCATTTGGTTACCTTGAGTTCATTCCCTTGATTGAGCCATTGGAGCTTGTATGGTTGAGGATGTTTCGTTGTTGGAAGCTTCAACTTGTCGACAAGAGTTGTCGAAGCAACATTGGTGCAGCTCCCACCATTGATGATCACCGAACACACCTTTCCATTAATAGTGCAACGCGTGTGAAATATATTCTCCCTTTGCTCTTTATTAGGAGAAACTTCAACATGCAATGCTCTTCGGATGATCAACAGCTCACCATCATCAGCTTTCTCCACAACTTCTTCTTCTCGATCAGATTCGGAAATATTTTGGTCTTCATTGCCATCAGCCTCTTGAAGCACCGAATTGATCTCCTCAATTTCTTGAAGAGTCATAACTCTCCGATTTGGACAATTTGCTTGTAAATGCCCAAAGCCATGGCACTTAAAGCATTTCCTTGCATCACCTTCAAACTTCTTTTGGACTTCTTTGGAAGGCTCTGCATTCTTTCCCTTGCCTCTGTCTTTTGTCGACGAACTCTCGCCCTTGCTTGAGGAAGCACCCTTAAAATAGGATGTCGCATTTGTTGAGGTTCTATAGGAAAACCTCTTGCTCTTCAATTGTTTTTCCACTTTTATGGCTAACTTGCATACATCTTCAAAGGACCAATACGGTTGAAGTTCAACCATATTAGCAATTTCTCGATTCATGCCGCCAAGAAAACGAGCGATGGTTTGCTCGGGAACTTCTGGAACTTCACTCCTTATTTTGAGTTGTTCAAACTCACGAATGTATTCTTCAACGCTCATCCCATGTTGTCTTAGGGAGTTCAGTTTGAGGAAGAGATCTTGCTTATAGTTGTCAGGCAAGAACTTCTTCTTCATCAACTTCTTGAGTTTTTCCCAAGACTTGATTCGGCCTTTTCCTTCCCTTGCTCGTTGATGCTTTAGATTCTCCCACCATAGAGAAGCATATTTGATCAACCTTAGGATAGCAACCTTACATTTCTTCTCATCCGAATAGGATTTGAATTCAAAAATTCGTTCGGTTTTGTGTAGCCAATCTATAAAGTCATCGGGATTAAGATTACCGTCAAACTCGGGGACCTCCATTTTAATGTCTCTTTCATCCTCCTTATGCCTCCCTCTCCGTCTTCGTCTTCGAATTGGAGATTTAGAATCACTAGAGTGCAGAATCGTTTGGTTGTCTCCAGTGGACTCGGAATCGACATTAGAATTTTGACGAGATTCAGAATCGTCACGCCGATGCCGTTCATTGGGACGCCTTGCTGGTTGTCCTTGTCTCGCCGAATTCTCTAGAAGATTGAGGACTCGCTCCATTTGTTGCTGAAGATTTTGGATTGCACGATCTCACCTTTCGTTGTGCGCTTGCTCCAAGGTCAAGCCTTTAGGAACTTGTTCATCCATAAGGAATTTGTAACAAAAGAAAGAAAGGAATCACTCAAATGAGTTGAACCTTGAGCTCTGATACCAATATTTTGATGCGTGATGGGTTGAGTGATTCAAGAACAGAGATTTTTTTCAGAGTGGATTTTAGTGGTTAAGTGTATGGAGTAGTGTATACGGGGAAGAAATGGAAAGGAATAAGAACAGATAAAAACAATCTCCTTCCAAGGTATAAAGGCAGTGCCACCAACCAAGGATGAGGATTGAGATCTACGAAGTTCACCACCAAGGCCTAAAGCTTCCACCAGGCAAGGATAAAGGACTTCGGGATAGGAGAAGCTCACCACCGAGGCCTAAAGATTCCACCAGCCAAGGATAAAGGGCTTCTTGACTCACCACCAAAGAGTGATCTACGCTCCAAGGATAAAGAAACCGAAAGGAGTTATCCGCTCTCCAAAGGAGTTCACTCAAGTTGAGGAAATCTCACCATTCTCATTCATGAAATTCGTATCCCTTACATTGGATAGTTTTCCCCTCTTTATAGGAGGGTTTTAGTGTTAATACATATTAAAAACGGACCTTAATAGTCTAGAAATCGAAACCTTAATACATATTAAAAACAGACCTTAATAGCCTAGAAACTAAAACCTTAATACATATTAAAAACAGAACTTAATAGCCTAGAAACCAAAACCTTCGACTCTTGGACTGCATAAAAATAAAGACACATAATAACATAATAAAAGCCTTATATTAACACAGGAATTAAATGCCTTTAATCTTCGGCCTTCCGCATTCTTGAACCTTCAAATTCGAGCTCCTCCCTTGACTGGAAAATAATCCTTCTGAAACTTCATCAACTGGTCATTCAAGACATTTAGAATGGTCTCCCATTGATAGTTATCGATATACCACAAAGTACCGATAAGTAATTGACATTATTCATTGAAAATGATCCATCAAAGCACATAATGCATAATTTCTCCCTTGGCTTGGATAAACATCAATGGTTCTGAGTTGGTGGATGGAGCTACGTTGGATGCTCCCGCATCAGACGAGGAAAGAAATTAAGGAGATATGAACTTGTCTGTGTATTAGAAGCTGAGTGATTGGGGAAGAGAGAGAGAGAGAGATGAATTTATTTGTTGATGGGGTGTGGTGTGCACCCACCAATCACGCGGGGACAGTGGAAGAACGGTGGCGCTTAAAAGTGGAGAAAGAAAGATTAAAAAAAAATGTGAAAGGTCCTTCAAATTCTTTGTGGGTGTAAATTTTCTAGATGCACTATCTGTACACGTGACTAAAGGGGTTCTTCAATAGCGATGGCCACCAACCATTTCTCTAATAATGGAATCTCAGTTTGGGTCCACCCCTTTAATTTCTTGACAAGCATCCATTTGTTACGTTGACTGACTGGTGCTTTTCTATAGGACAAGGTGACCGCTAAGTCTCTTATATTTTTTGAGTTTCTTTATGAAAAATCCTAGCGAGCCACCGAGCCCTCCTTTTCCTATTCCTCCTTGCCGCTTGTCGACCCCCTTCCCTCCTCTCCTCTTCCTTTCGTCGCCGATCCATCGCAACAGTGGCGGCCCTTGTCGCTCTCTCCAGCCGTCTCTCGCCGTCATGGTGGTCCGTTCGTGGCTTCGTCTCGCCGGCGGGAGTTTGCCTTTTCTCTTCTTTCTCTCTGTTCGGCTCTTTTTCTAGCCGTCTCTCGCTGTCGCAGTGGTCCGTTCGTGGCTTCGTCTCGCCGGCACTTGCGGCCTCTGCTCCCTCGCCTCTACCCTCCATCAGTCTTCTGGATCACGTCGACATGCGTGTCGAGAAAAATTGACCGCGTGTCAGATCGTATCCGAGCATATCCAACACGCTCGGACAGGTGTCAGACACAAAGCAGTGTCCGTGCTTCATAGACTTTATCTCGTCGCACGGAGAAAGGACGGGGAAGAAGAGAATTTTCTTTTAAAAAAAGTACTTCTCTTTGGTCTTTTGCTCAGGTCAACAAAAGAACTTTCCCCTTTCTCTGACAAGGTGCAGAGGAAAAAGAAAGGAAGGACGTGCGAGAATAGAAAAGTGGGACAGCCCACGCCAAAAAAAAAAAAAAAAAAGAGAAAGGAGAAGGGGAAGTCTTCTTCTTCATCTTCTCCGACTAGCCCGACAACGTTACCCATATCTGCTTTGCCGCTGCACCGTCACCGCTGCTGCTTGCCCAAACCGACGCCCGAGCGCCGCCGTATTAGCCTCCATTACCGACGCCTGCAACCCGCAGCTGCCCGTTGCCACGCCTCCCTCCATCCGGCAAACTCCGCCCGGCGCCGTGTCTCCGCCCAACGCCCACCACCCGCGGCTGCCGTCCCTCCGTCTACTGCCGCTGCTGTTCAATCAAGCCCGAGCATTCCCATCGTTGTTGCTGCTCAACTAAGCCGACGCCGTTGCTTCCCACCGCCTCGACGAGCCGCTGCCTTGTTCTCGACGCACCGCTCTACGACGGTCCGACACTGCTCGCCGCCCTGACGCCTTCGCTGCTCGCGTCGCTCCTGCCCGTTGCTACACTCCCTCGCCGTGGTGTTTGCTGGCTCTTCGACGACGAGCCGCCCGTGTGTCGACGAGCCACTGCATCTCTGCCCGACAACGACCTGACGTTCACTGCCCCACCCCCCCGGGCAATACTTCGGACGGCCCTTGTCCCTAGTCACGGATTCGCCGTCCAAACCCTCAAAGCCAACTGCCGTTCTACTCGTGTCCAAATCGGGTCAATTCCGCGAGTTTTCTAATCTTGCAGGTTCATTGGTTGTGAGCCCGTTGCCGCCAAGCCTATCCTGACGCAAGTAGCTGTTTGTGAATCCTTGGCGTCGGTCTCGTTTTGGAAATAAAAATCCAATCGAGGTAATTTTCTTAAATCAAATTTCGTTTTTGATATTATTGTCTAAATCAGAATATTTGATGCCAATATTGATCCTATGGATACTGTAGGCATTATCCAATAGGATATTATTGTCCAAAAATCACTATAATTACTAATTTGATTCGTAAAACGTCGAATCATTTTTTTTAATTATATTGATTTTTAGGCACATTGATGATATTTTAACTTTTAAATCATATTAATTATTAATTTAATCCGTAAGATTTTGGATCGATTTTTTAAATTATTTTGAATTTTTGTATATGTTGTGATATAGGATTAGAATAATTGTTAATTTAATCCGTGAGACAATGGATTATTTTTCCAATTATTTTAACCCTTTATTTGATGAATATCCTCAGTGGTTTAGATATATTGCTTGTCTTGGAAAGAAGATGGAAGAAGAAGGGACGAGGAAAGAAATTAAGGAGATATGAATTTGTTTGTGTATTAGAAGCCAAGTGATTGGGGGGGGAGAGAGAGAGAGATGGATTTATTTGTTGATGGGATGTGATGGGCACCCACCAGTCACGCGGGGACGGTGGATGAACGGTGGCGCTTAAAAGTGGAGAAAGAAAGATAAAAAAAAAAAATGTTAAAGGTCCATCGAATTCTTTGTGGGTGTGAATTTTCTAGATGCACTGTCTGTACACGTGACTAAAGGGGTTCTTCAATAGCGATGGCCACCGACCGTTTCTCTAATAATGGAACCTCAGTTGGGGTTCACCCCTTTAATTTCTTGACAGGCATCCATTTGTTACGTTGACTGACTGGTGCTTTTTTACAGGACAAGGTGACCGCTAAGTCTCTAATCAAACGAGATCGTCCCATCTTAAACCGTGCCTCGCCTCCACCACACCCACACCAAACACCTTCGCCTAAAGACCAAAAGAGACATGATCAGTGCTCTCGGCTCCATGCATATCTATCAAGTATTGCTGCTCGTTCTTGTTCTATTTCTAGTAATGACTAGTAATGTCGAGCCGAGTAATCAATGGAGCGCTTCTTCCTGTGGTGACATTCATAATATAAGCTATCCGTTTCGACTGATAAGTAATTCAAAGGGACAAGGGTACGACCTGACTTGTGAAGATAATCGCACTATTTGCTACTACGGTGATGGTCGATACTATGTGCAGTCTATCAATTATTCCGCTAGTGAAATCAGATTGGTTGGTGTCGGGCTACAAAAGGATAACTGCTGGTCTCTCCCTCATTATTCATGGTTAGGCAGCCCATACGAAAATCAAAGTGCATTGGTCATTGTGAACTGTTCAAAGCCGGTTAGTTCTCCATTCTACATCGCTTTTGGTCCATGCAGTAAGGGGTCGCACTCTTCCAACACATCATCAAATTGGAACTTGTATGCTTTGCTCAGTCCAAATGCATCGGACGTTAGGGATTTTTGCTACATTAACAGATGGACATGGATAGATTATTCTGGGTTTCAAGAACACATTAACAGTAGCTCCTACAACTATGAGCTAATCCATAGCATCATGGCCGATGGATTTGTTGTCCCCTACGGCAGTCGATCTCCATGGAAGAGAACTTCCTTTTGCTACTTTTTTTTGTATGGCCGCTTTCATTTCTACAGGTACTTTTATTCCCGTCTCTTATACTGGAGCTCTGACGGAGGTGAGGTTTGCACAACCATGTACTACAGAGGCAGTAAGTACCTATCGGCAATGAAATTTCACCGTAATTTTGCATGATTCTGTACATTTTATTTATTTATTTATTCAGTACACTCTTTATTTTGCTACTTTCTCTTCGAAATTGGAAAATGAAAGGAATATCTAATATTAGAGAAAATTATGACCAAATATACATGATAGTGTACGTCAATGGATATACGTGTTTAGATTATAATTTCGTTGAACAAAAGGGCTAAATCTCCCACCGTTAAAAAAAGAAGAAGAAGAAGAAAAGGGATTCTTGTGCGACTATCCACGTGACTAGATTTTTGTGGGCATAGAATTTACGTTTTTTTTTTTTTTTTAATTTTCTTAATTAGATCTTTAATTAGTCACTTAACTAATAATCCAATAGACACTTGTCCACAATCCTTAAAAAGTTGTGGTTATGTATCGATCGGAAGAACAAAATTATTCATTAAAAATGAAAAGCAATGTTTCTCTAGATTTGTTGACCAAATATAAAGCAAAAGGAGCTTTTTTATCATCTATCATCCACGTGAAAAACGAAACTTAATATTTCCATTTATTTGCAAAAGTACGCATCCCACTTCCCATATTCTTTTGGACAACATTCAACTTGTACAAAGTACCTTGCTACTACTCCGTTTCCTCATGACTTTTGCTTTCCAAACTTGTTTTGCTTCAATTCCTTTTCATAACATTCATTCCTTCCGCAGGTGTCCTCGATGATATTACATTTTGGACTACTTGGGATTTTATAATACCATTAGGTAAGCCGCAATTATTTATTCTTACAATAATTATGTTAAAAAAATTTTCTTTAGCGTTTTTTTTTATACCGAAGTTCGTAATCGGTACACCATTTGTGGCGATATTTCTGATCTACAAGTACAAAAGAAGGCACCTAGCAATGGACAAGAACATCGAAGAATTTTTGCAAGCTCATAACAACTTTTTGCCCATAAGGTACTCTTACTCAAATATTAAGAAGATCACCAGAAATTTTAAGCACAGATTAGGTGAAGGGGGATATGGCTCTGTATACAAAGGAAAGCTTAGAAGCGGCGACGAAGTGGCCATCAAGATTTTGAAGCAGTCCAAGGCCCATGGCGAAGATTTTATTAGTGAAGTGGCTACTATTGGAAGAATTCACCATGTTAATATAGTGCAACTCATCGGTTTTTGCTTTGAAGGCTCGAAACAAGCTCTCGTATATGATCTTATGCCAAATGGATCTTTGGATAAGCACATTTTCACCGAGAAAGGTAAGTTTCTTGATTATGGGAAAATATATGAGATTGCTCTTGGAGTGGCAAGGGGGATTGAATACTTACATCGTGGGTGTGACATGCAAATATTACACTTTGATATCAAGCCTCACAACATTCTTTTAGACAAGAATTTCACTCCGAAAGTTTCTGACTTTGGACTCGCGAAACTCTATCCCACTAATTACAGCATAGTCTCATTGACTGCTGCAAGAGGGACGTTGGGATATATGGCGCCTGAGTTGTTCTACAAGAACATTGGTGGTGTATCTTATAAAGCAGACGTCTATAGCTTTGGAATGTTGCTCATGGAAATGGCAGGTAGAAGGAGAAATATAAATGCAAATGCTGAACATTCAAGCCAATTATATTTTCCGCTATGGGTGTACAACCAAGTAAATGAAGGAGAAAGAGTTGAAATGGTGGAAGAGGAAATGAAGGTGATAAAAAAGATGATAATAGTTGCTCTTTGGTGTATACAGTTAAACCCTAACCATCGGCCTTCAATGAACAAAGTCTTAGAAATGCTTGAAGGAGATATTGCTAATATTCAGATGCCTCCAAAACCACTTATTTACGCACTAGATGAGCTTGTAAATGATGACAAAGCGGAGATGGAACTAGAAACATTCTCAACTGCATCAAGCACTCTAATAGTTTCCGCTAGTTTTCCTTTTGGAGAGAGCAATGATGTATAGAGAACCATGCATGGTTTGATTAGAAAAGTTGTGTAATTGTTATGTGTCCCCACAATCTAGATTGTATATGGGGATACTTGAGCTAGTTTAGCTCGACAGTAATTACTTTCAAGATTGTCTTCTTCTAGCTCTTATGTTCATGATGGGTTATTTTATTTCATTTAGTTGTACTCTCTTGCATCATCCTTCCAAAGGATGAACAATAATAACTTGTGATCTTGCTACTTAATGTACTACTACCGGCATATGATTTCTCAAAATCAACGACTTATGAATTCATTTTAAGAGACTTTACAAAGTAGTCACATCTGTCTACGGGATAAACAAATTTTATCAAAATGGAAGGGAAGAGGTCCTAGATGAAACAATTCTATGAAGTCCATATTTGAAAGAACCCAAATTCCATTTTGAAGTTAACATGAAATTCTTAACAAGTAATTTTATGAAGTTTACTTTGTTTCTTCTTATATTAGGCCATGTTTTATTAGTTTAACTTGATAAGCTTTTTGAGGAAAAATGTCAAAAAAGTCATAAGCCTATATTGCATTGATGCCAATATAGTCCTAAACCTTTTGATTTAGTACCAATTCAATCAGTTTGGTTAATTTTAGCTAGATTTTGCTTATGTGGACGTTGGTTGACTTATGTGGCACCTCTGATAGTGACAAATTTTAACTATATTTTTATATTTTTTCAATTTTCAATTATTTTTTATAACTTCTTTCTTTTTTTATTTTTATTTTTATTTTTGTCTTTCTTCTTCCTTTTGCTAGTGGCCAGCCATGGCAGGGTGAGGGGAGCCCTCGCCGAGGCTCGTCGTCACCTAGGTGGGGCTCGATGTGGGTTGGCCTCACCTAGGCTAGTGGCAAGGCCAACCCTCACCCGGCCGGGCCTTGCTTGTGGCAAGCAACAATGACCCTTGCCTAGGCAAGGCCAACTCGCCTTGCCATGGGTGGTTGCCAGCCTTTGCTTGTGGCTGATGGCCGGTCACAAGCAAAAGAAGAAGAAAGGAAAAAATAAAAATAAAAATAAAAATTTTATTAAAAATTATCCACAATAGTGCTATGCGGTGCCGCGTAAGCCGATCGACGTTGACCGACGTTCACGTCAATAAAATTTGGCCAAAATTAGCTAGAATGGCTGAATTGGCACCAAGTCAAAATATTTATGATTAAATTGACACTGATAAAAGGTTTATGACTAAATTGATATTTCTAATTCATAAGTGGAGCATAAGGCACTTAGCTATGGCCTAAATTATAGAGTTTCTACAAGTTTCTGAGATAGAACCCAAAGGAGTAGAAGAAGCATTGTCTTATGAAAGCTGGATAGAAGTTATGCAGGAAGAATTCAGACAATTTAGCATCAATCATGTGTGGGAGCTGATTCCAAAATCCAAACGTAAATCTGTGATTGGAACAAAATGGGTTTTCAGAAACAAGATGAATGAAAAATGAAAAATAATCAGAAACAAAGCAAGACTTGTGGCAAAAAGATACACACAGGAAGAAGCGATAGATTATGACGAGACCTATGCACCAATAATAAGGTTAGAAGCAATTAGATTATTACTTCAAGAGTTGTCACCTTCAATAATGAGGATCGGGAGCTGGGCTCCTGATGGTCAGCATATTGCCATTGGCTTACAAAATTCTCATGTCCAGCTATGGGATTTCTCTGCTCAAAGACAGGTAAGCTGGTTGCTTTTTTATTTTTTTTCAATAGAATTAGTTTTGCGTCTGTGGCTGATGTGATCTTATTCAGGCTACGTTTTTAGCTTTTTATTTTTGTTTCCACTCATGCAGATGAGAATTTTAAGAGGCGGCCACTGATTCCGAGTTGGTTCCTTGACTTGGAACAGTCACATACTCACGACTGGAGGCATGGATTTTAAGATCACCAACAATGATGTGAGAATTAGATCCACATTGTCAGAACCTACAGGGCATCGCCAAGAAGTCTGCGGGCTGAAGTGCTTGCCCTCAGGCAAACAGCTGCCTAGCGGAGGAGTGGATAATCTCCTCAACTTGTGGGATAGGTCCAGGGCCTCTTCGAATTTAGGCACTCGGTGGCTTTGCAGGATCGAAGCCCTCACAGCTGCCGTAAAAGCCCTCGCTGGGTGACTGTTTCAGGGCAACTTACTGGCTTTGGGAGGACATGAGCGATGCATCAAATTTTGGAGCACGGCAAAGACGTATGTCTGAATTTGGTAGAAACCGGTTCTCAGGTGTGCATGCTGCCATGGAGCAAGGGCGAGAGGGAAATGCTAAAATCTCACAGGTTTACTAAGAACCAGCTCATTTTTTGGGTAATATCCATCTATGAGAAAGACGGCAGAGCTCACTAGTCACACATCCAGAGTTCTAACCTAGCATAGGTACTACTTGTATGCTATCATAGTCATTTGCAATTCGGTGCAAATAGTTTTTGAAGTGTGCTTGTTGAGATGATTGTTTTGCTGATTCTCATCATCACGTACTTGTTTTGCATTGGCAGTAGGAAATGAAAGATTAATGTACTGGCAGGTATTCGGGACACCAAAAGTAGCCAAACCAGCACCTAAGACCTCTTCTGAGCCATTCGCCCACTAACACTGCATTCATTGAACTCTAACAGATCATCTGGTGCTCATGATTTGCCGCTTCTGCCTATAATTTTTTCCATGGCTATTTGCTTAATTCACATGGGAGATCTGTTCTTTTTGAGCTGCAAGTTGATATTTCGAGGGGAGATTACACCAATTTGGGTAAATATGGATTGTGGATTGGATTGTAAATTAAAGTATGTAAATAGATAGATTTCACTATCATGAATTGGATCATTGGAGACGGCTCAGCCCCTCGATGTCATGCACAAATCTGCTAAGAAATGCATATTTTTCTCGCTCTCTCCTGTTATACACATTTTGGCTCACTTCAGATAATTTGGTTCAGTTTTCAGTTCGTGCTCGGCATCAATGATAATAGAAGGTCAAGTTATCCATAGTCAAATAACAGTGATTGAGATATAGAATATTGGAGATGGAATTGTGAAGCACGATTCTATCCTCCCAGTTCATATGATGGTCAAAAAGCGATTCTAGTAATCTGCTATCTTATCCTCTTTAAGAACCCAAATCTCTTATTTTTCCAAGAAAAGAGGAGAGCAAAATTGGAAGGCACGCGACGGAAGTTCGATACCTTAAGTCATAGGGTTATGGACGAAGTAGGATATATTAACTACTGAACACCATATCAATATTTTGATATGGGACTTCTCTAATGCAACTCATAAGTGTATCCTAATGGTCCATTTCTCTTCAAAAGATCTCCTTGATATCAAGGCTCGGGTGAGACAAGGACAGATGACGCAGCTCAGAATCATCAAGATTAGATTAAAGCTGGGAGAGTAGATATGGATCAGTACAGTCGTATAAGCAATGAGAGGGTTCAAGATCAGAACCTAGGCGACGCTCCTCCAATCCCAGAACGGGTACTTTGCATCGTTCTTGGAAATGGGTTGTTTTAATGGAGGGAGAATGAAGAATGCGAGTCGAATCGCAAAGTTCGGGCGAATCTTGCTTTCCGTTTTAGAAAATCATTTTCAAGGAGCAATCTGTTTCATTCTCGTTTTTGGGTTAATGCAGGCGAAATGAAACAGAGCAGAAGAGTAAAAATGACAGATTTCGGTGGGTCATCTTCGGCTGTTTCTTCGGCCAAATAGAGAAGGAGAAATTTTCCCCTAACTCAGATCGATAACTAAAATCCCCCATGAAGTTTCTGCAACTTCATGCGTCACGATATCAGATTACGTGTTGCCGACGGTTGTAAAGCTTTTAGTTACAATACCATTGGTTCGCTAATTCACCATGTAAGTTCCAGATTTGCACTGAGAATTTGATTGTCTCAGGTTCAGATCGATGATTCCCTAGTTTACAGAATAGAAAGAAAACTGGGAAAGGGAGGTTTCGGGCAATTTTATGTCAGTCGCGCTATCGGTCCTTCAACTTCGAGCGATGAAATTAGAGTGGATCATTTTCAGATAATTTATTACATTTGCACCATTGCTTTAGATGATTTAATGTGGCACTACCTAGCTGGCCTTAAAATTCGAGCATAAAGACGGCAAAGGATGTAAAGGTGGCATCCTTAATTAGTGGAAAGTTCATGAATGAGTACTTTAGCATTATTGCTTGTACATCGTGCTATTGCATATCAAATTGGATTAGGGTGTTGAGTTTTGCATCTGCGTTCTGCATATGTAAAAGTCACAGCATACCACTGCCCCAAGTCACCCCGTTTTTGATGTCATAATATGTGGATTCCCTTCCTTCGACATGGATTTTGTACTTTAAAGAATACAAAGTTTTTGATGATCTTTGAATAAGCAGGTCATGGATTTGCTCGGACCCAGTTTACAACCCCGTTTCGTCAACAACTTCCCAAAGTATATTTGGCCGTGAAGTTAACAGCTTTTACTGTGTCTGCTCTTCAGGTTCTCTTAAACAATTTCTGATTCTTTGTCCGCTTCTGATGCTAGCTCTTTCCCTACTGCTCCAGCCTGCCATTGGAAGCAATTGCATGTATTGCCGTTGAAGCAATCTCTATACTTGAGAAGCTGCACTTTGGAGGGTAATAGCCGACGAGCTTCAAATCGGATCTTTGTTAGTTTTTTCTTTATTAGACAGTGAAATCAATGTTTTGGTAGACCAAACTATCAGAAATACAAGCCAGATTCGACTTTTTGTAATGTTTCTCATGCATGCTTCTTTTATGGGCAGGTACATCCATGGTGACATAATACCAGGTAAATTTTTGCTTGGTCCTCCAGGAACTCCTGAAGAGAGGAGACTGTTTCTGACCGACCTAGGATTAGATATCTGCCATTTGCATGAATACTTTATATGCTCTAGGAATAAGCGATTGTGAAGGAGAAAGCACGTGTCTCATCATTTTCATTATTCATGACCTTGCAGTCACAAGATGGTGGGATCCCACCATTGGTTCACATGTCAAGTACTACCAACTCCAGATGATATCTGGTTCGAACAAAATGATGTCAGTATCTTCATAGGCGCTATATCATGCCTACCTGTGTAATTACTGTTCCATGCACCCAACTAAAGGATTTGTTACAAAGGAACAATTCGATTTGCAAGTGTTCACACTCAACTTGGTAGAACAAGTAGGGGGAGGAATGACCTAGAGTCTCTGGTTTACGTGCTCATGTATCTTGTCAGTGCTTGTTTGCCTAGGCCAAGACATCGGGTTTCATCCCTATACCCAGAGAAGATTTCTTGCACTAAACCCCTGTACCGGTCTTTTGATCATCAGTCTTTCAGGGAGAGGATAAGGCTTACCTTGTTTGCAAGCGAAAGATGGCCACTCCTCTAGACATGCTGTGTGATGCTTGTCCTGGGCCTTACCTGCAATTCACTGCGTCTGTGCTTGATCTGAAATTCGATGAAGAACCAAATACGCTGAATACATCTCTCTCTTCCATGGGATCACTGGTCAAAATATATACGTTTGGCCCGTGCACAGAGATGCTAGTCAGGAGGTAGTATCCATTTCCTGTGAAAAGCAATAGAAGTGAATGAAATTTCTGATTTGCGCTTGTCCTCTAATTGCGCCATATTTTTCTCTTTCATGTGATATGGACGGATTAGGTACCTTGTAAGCAAGTGCAGCTAAAGGATGACAACGAGCCATCAAAGAGAACGCGAATAGGGTTGAAATTAAAACAATGGATGAGCGTTTACCATGTGCATTTACCAATGAAGCAAAGGTGAGGACTTGAATTTCAGATTCATTTATTTTTTCTGTGGTAACTTAAGTTTATTCGTAATCTTCCTGTTTCTCGCAGATATTTGTCTAATTCGAATGATGTCAACTTGCTCTTACACATTCAGAAGGGACGTGCGAGGGGAAATGCATGTCACCAGTGTGGCTTCTGGTCCCCATTCTAAGTCACGGGCCATAATAATGGATGATAGCGTCGGCTACACTGCTCAGACTTATGCTATTTCATTCGGCTATCTACGCGAGGTTTTTGTTGAGCGGCTTTACTTTGAACTTTCAATCACGGTAGATCCCATTGGTGCATATCACAATTCTTATAATAAAAACCGGGATGAATTTGTGTTGGACCTATGAGGAACACATACACACCAACCTCTTACCGTGGAATTCTCGATTTTGACAGTCTGGACTGCTTCTTTCCATATTCGAAGGACTGGATTTGGGCACATAGGTCGCAGAACTATTACATCACCATAGTGGCTGGAGCAGTTGACCACAGATTTCTAGTTATAAGGTCCAAGGGTTGGTCCGTGAATGTTTAATTTCTATTCCATTGACTCCTAAGTAATGCTATACTTCACCATTTTACCAGCTTTTATTGATATGCCACAAGGACCCCCAGCGTTAGGCAGTATTGTCGTGTTACCAATACATTTCCTTTCAAGTGAAGAGGGCAGAAGGTTTTTACGTCACCGCCTTTTTGAAGTACTATTCAACAGCAATACAAACTAGCTTGTAAGCTGTCAAATGTACATTTTATAGTCTAAGGAAAGCGGATTTCTTTCTTCGTTGTCACGTTCAAATGACATTTGCAATCAATCTTAATGGCTTACTTTAAACCTGAGACCATTTCTACTTCTCCGTTGATTAAATTATATTTGACTTGTGAGGTTACAAGCAAAATCTATGAAACATCAAACTTAAGCGCAAAACTATGTGACGCTCCTTCCGACATGGAAATTGGCTAAATGGCTTATCTTTAAACGATGTAACTATATTTGGAATGACTGCATTTCAAAGGAAGAAAAGAAAAGTGAATGAAATGTGTGTGTCTATATATATATAATTTTCTTAAGGATTTGCTGAATTAAATAAACTATTCCAATTTTTCCACTCTTAATTAAGTATATGTGGTTGAATTGAACAAAATGTCTTTTAATAAAAAAAAATCATTCAAAGAAATATATTTTATTCTTCGTTGATGAATTTACATAAATCATATCATTTCTTTCGTTCTTAACTAGATAAATTCGATTGAGTTAAATAAAAAAATATCACTTAAAAAGAATTAAGATATTTTTCGTTTATCTTTCTTGAAAATATAACTGTTAGATATGGAACTTGTGGATTGTAAATCAATAACAAATATTGTCGGCTCCCACTTTATTAAAAAACAATTACCTTAAATTTAGGATGGGCTATTGAGTTTGGGTTCCCTTTCGCTAGATTTGGTGCTAGGGCCCCTGAATTATCGAAAAAAAAAAGGAGGCAATTCATAAACTAGGTAGAAATTTGAAAAGTTGAACTTGTTGAATGTTGATATTTCCCTCCTGTAGCACACATCCATGCGGACATAACCCAGGCACATGGTGCCGCGGAAGAAAAATGAGATGAAGGCCTACATATGTTGCAGAAATGGACCTTTACTTTGTAGGAACTACAAAAAAGGCTCATGAAGTCCGTGTCTTTTATCAGGAAGGTCCCATTCATAATATGTTGCAGAACAGCTTTTTATTTTTTAAGATTAAAAAAAACGAAATTTTTTTAAAAACTCAAAAATCTTGGAAAATTCAAAAATTCATAAAAACAATAGAAAATCTCTAAAAAGTTATAATTCCTTGAAAAATCTTTAAAATAGTTTGTTTTGGGCAGTCTTCTCTTAACATTGTGGGAAAATCATTAAAAAAAATTGTGCAAAAAAATTAAACAGGCCCTTAAAACTCTATCTTAGGGTTTCAATTGTCTATAAGGACAATCGCCTTTGTTTGCGTACTTACATTGATTTTGGCTTTCCTTTAGTCTAGTTAGAATTAGTATTTATCTTTTTCTTAATATTAGGTATTTGTTATTCGATGCAATTATTTAATCTTTTCTTAATTACTATTTGTTATGTTAATGATTGCACACCTGCATGATTACCTTACACGTTATTGGATAGGTATAAAATCAATTCAGATTGCTCGATAAAAATCTTTTAATGAAATGAACAATATTAGGTACCGAAATGGCAATAATTAGTTAATTAGTGTAATCAAATCCCTAATCCTAGATATTTTAGTTATGTAGGAAGTGAAGTATGCTCTCACACTTCACTTGGTTCTTAGTCGACCATAATGGGCTAGTGGTAATTCCTTTGTTAAAATTTGCATAGGCTTAATTGATTAAAATATTGAACTTTCGATGTCTCGCAAGGTATAGACTTGGGAGAGTTCGCGTCTAAATCATGAGTCATGGCCCGTTCTTTAGGCAATACCCCTTAACCTAATTCTCTCTCCCCCAAGGGATTAGGCCACGACACTCTATTTTCTTTTCTTTTCATACATGCAACTTTAACACATTTAAGGTGAAATTCCAAGAGAGAAATTGAGTGAACTTATTTCTCTATGGCTTTGGTGTGTATTTTGAAGGTATATTTGTTCTAAACCCAGCAACAATAATAGTAGGGGCAAATAATACCTTGAAAATAATGATCATCATCACATATCAAAATATTAAGGATCTATTTCTACTTATCTATTTTCATCCACAATCAAATTTCCCCAACAATTTACACTAGTTTATCATCGTGATAGAACTCCTTTAATTGTCAAAATAAACTAGAATCATTCTGTCAAGGGTTTTAAGGCAACTAATACCTCACTGACCAAGCCTTCCACTACTCACACTTGTTAGTTATTACTTCAGATCAATATGGGGTTGATCCCAAGGTAATTCCTTCCCTGCTATCTTCTTTTAAATGGGGAAAGTGTCAAAGAAGTCCTAAACATTTTGTATTTATATCAATTTAGTCATAAACTTTATACCAATTCAGTCCTTTTTGGCTAATTTTGGCCAGATTTTGCCGCACTAGGCATCGGTCGGCTGGCGTGGCATGATTAGCTCTAACGTGGACATTTTTTAATAATATTTTAATATTTTTTGAAAAATTTATTTTCTTTTTCTTTTTTCTTTCTCCTTCTCCTTCCTCTAGCTGGTCGCCAGGCCTCAATGACCAACCAGAGGTGATGGCCGGCGAGGCTTGACCTTCACTAGCCTAGTGCAAGGCCACCCTCGTGGCCTAGGCGGCCTTGCCAAAGGCCGGTCGTTGAGGCCCGGCAACCAGCTGGAGGAAGGAGGAGGAGAAATAAAAAAGAAAAAGAAAATAAAAAAATTCAAAATTCAAAAAATATTAAACTATTAATAAAAGCTGTCCACGTCGGCACCGATTGTGCCACATCAATCAACCGGTGCCTAGTTAGCAAAATTCGGTCAAAATTAGCCGAAAGTGACTAAATTGACACAAAGTGAAAATGTTTAAGACTAAATTGGCATCAATAAAAAGTTTATGACTAAATTGGCACAAATGCAAAAGATTTAGGACTTCTTTGATACTTTTCCCTCTTTTAAATGTACTCAATTTCCCAGTGGTGATATGTTGTTGCGATGCCTAACAAAAGGAGTAAGTCAAGCACTTGTTGGCCAAAAAGAAAATAGGAAGTGATGGCACTTAGATTTGAGGACTTTATTTATAGCACAAAGGCCCATTACCATTGGATTCATGATTGTCATTCCTCTTAATTTTTGAGTTCAATTGGGCTCGATTGTCCAAAACCAACGTCGACTGAACTCAATAAGGAAGGAAATTCAATCAAAGCTCGAGCTCACATGCTGAAAATCCTATAAATTTGAGAAACATATTATTTATCTATTCCTCATATCGACAAATATCAAGTCGAGAATGATCTTGTTTATTTGTTTGTAACGTGGTTAACGTGCTTTGTGACAGTCTTATTTTCCACTTCTGTTTTCAATAGAATAAATCGAGCTTTTCATCGACGTGTATATAATGCTATTCTTTAAGCTAATTACTCATGAGATAACTAGACTAGTTGAGGAAGTTAGTAAGGGATTTTAGTGCAACAGGCTTGAGAATTCAACCAGGAATCGACTATTCAACCATGTTAGTCTGCAAGGGTCATTGCAGCACAGTCGAAAATCTATTAGAGACCGGAAATAGGTTGATTTGACTGAGGTAAATAATTAAGCATGGGTGATTCCACTTAATTACCAAAAAAAAAAAAAATTCTCATCAATCGACACTAAATCGATTTTTATGTCGTTTTGGTACCATGTGCCTGTAAATGAAATCTCAAGATTTTTCACGATAACCAAGAGTTGCCAATGAATCGAAGATGTACATAGTGGCTCGAAAATAATTGACCACGAGTCCATTGCATCGAAAATTCCCAAAAACTACCCGATAGTTTAGGTTGCGCCGAAACCATGTTTAACTAAATTTAACTATGAAATTTATTCTGATTTCAGAAATTGAGAACTTTCATATATCACAATTTATCCTAGGGATATTGTTGCATCTTTTCAAAATTTATTGATGACGAAAATTGTTTGTGAAAAATGCAAGAGGGGCAAATTAAAAGAATAACAGAAATGCCATATTTTAAGTAGGTTTTTGGGCCTTTAAGGTGGAACATTTGGAGAAGGAATTATAAGGACTTAAATGAGGAATTGTCCTTATTAACTAATATTGTGTAATGGGAAAGTGGAAAGAAAAAATCTCTTAGAAAGGAGGTAAATTTGTATGAAGGCCTAAGGCATGAGATTTCATGGACATTTGAGTTTCATTTGAAAGAGATAAGTGTGTTCAAGCGAGGTGGGCCTCATGAAAGGGATAAGAACCAATTTTTCCATAGAAAAAAGGACCATGCTTGTGGAATTTATGAAAGTAGTCTCCCCTAGTTCTTTGTCCCTTTTTCCTCTCACCCCCCATCCTTGCATCCTCTTTCCCCCTAGATACCGTGTGACACTCCCTTCACTTTCTTTCCTTTCTTTTTCTTTCATTTCCTTTTCACTGCCATAAAAAGTCTTGTCTTCTTCTTCTTTACACTAGGATATTCGGCCTCCCATGTTTCCCCTTAGACGACAAACCGGCAACCAAGAAAACAGAGGAAGGCGTTGTTTTGTTGTCTAAGGGGAAATAGGGAGGCCGAATATCCTAGCGTAAAGAAAAAGAAGACAAGGCTTTTTGTGGCTGTGAAAAGGAAAGGAAAGAAAAAGAAATGAAAGAAAGAGAATGGAGTGTCACACGGTAGGAGAAAGAAGATGCACAGATGGGGGGTGAGAGGAAAAAGAGAAAAAGAACTAGGGGAGACTACTTTCCTAAATTCCACAAGCATGGTCATTTTTTCCATGGAAAAATTGATTTTTATCCCTCTCATGAGGCCCGCCCCGCTTGAACACACTTATCTTTTCCAAATGAAACTCAAATGTCGATGAAATCTCATGCCTTAGGCCTTCATACGAATTTACCTCATTTTTAGAAGCTTTTCCTTTTTTTCACTTTCCCATTTCACAATCTTAGTTAATAAGGACAATTCCTCATTTAAGTCCTTATAATTCCTTCTCCAAATGTTCCACCTTAAAGGCCCAAAAACCCATTTAAAATATGGCATTTCCGTTATTCTTTTAATTTGCCGCTCTTGCATTTTTCACAAACAATTCCCCTCATCAATAAATTTTGAAAAGATGCAACGATATCCCTAGGATTAATTGTGATACATGAAAGTTTTCAATTTCTAAAACCAGAATAAATTTCATAGTTAAATTTAGGCAAACGTGATTTCAACGCCAACCTAAACTATCAGGTAGTTTTTGGAAATTTTCGGTGCAATGGACTCGTGGTTAATTATTTTCGAGCCACTATATACATTTTCGACTCATTGACGACTCTCGGTTGTTGTAAAAAATCTTGAGGTTTCATTTACAGGAATAGGGTACCAAAACGACAGAATAATCTGTTTAGTGTCGATTGACGAGAAATTTTTTTTTTTTTTTGTAATTAAGTGGAATCACCCATGCTTAATTATTTACCTCAATCAAATCGACCTGTTTCCAATCTCTGATAGATTTTTGACTGTGCTGCAATGACCATTGCAGACTAACACGGTCGAGTAGTCGATTCTTGGTCGAATTCTCAAGCCTATTGCATTAAAATCCCTTACTGACTTCCCCAACTAGTCTAGTTATCTTATGAGTGATCAGCCACGTCGATGAAAAGCTCGATGTATTCCATTGAAAACAGAAGTGGAAAATTAGACTGTCACATGCTTAAAGCATTTTGGTTGTTTGAACATCTATTCCAATGGAAAAATGAATATTAAAAAGCTTCAAGCAGTGTCATCTTTTAAGCATCTAAGTTAAAAGGCTGTTTAATTAAGCTTTTTAAAAAGCTAATAAAAAGCTAAAGGCAATATCTTGATTTTCGGTCAAATTTTAAAATATCATTCAAATTTCGGAAAATTATGATCAATTTATATGTGAATTTATGTATTCGGTATTGGTATATTGTCGGAAAATTTTGAATGTTTCAGGTTAAGAAAAGGTAAACGTGCGTCCATCATAAAATTTAGAGGAAGTAAAGAACCAAAAGAAAATATCTATTCATGATTTTTATAAATCTACATGATCCTCGTATGGGCATTACACTTGTTCATAAATTGAGATTCAAGGGGTTGGTTAAGTAATTGCGCCGGTGCTTACTAACTTTTGAATATGCAAGTGCTTATGAAACATAATCTATTTATTAATTCAGTTTATGAAGGTAATCAATAGAGTTGCAAATGTTAATGAAAATAATAGAGAAGAAATTGACGTCAAAGTTTCATTTTTTCTTAATCATGGCTGCTCTGCACCATGAGGCAAAATTAGGAAGTCCCACGGTTTCTTAATTTTTGTCCGAAATGGTCTAAATTCAATTTTCAAAAAATTGTCAAATTTAACCCTAATCCCCAAAATCTCTAAAATAGACCCAAACTCCCAAACTTTCCAATTAAACTAAGGGGGCGTTTGTTTTATAGAAAACTCAATGATAAGATAATATGGTTAGTCTTCCTTTATTAGGTGATATATGATCGAAAACATTTTTTGATGTTTGAATCTCATTGGAAAATGATTTTGATCTTTTGACTTTATTTCAGATAAAAAAATCAAATTTTATAATAAATTTTATTATTTTCTATTTTTTTAAACTTGAAATTTTAATCTTTTTAATTTTTTAAAAATCTAATTTAATTTAATTTTCTTTTCTTTCCTTTTTCTTTTTCCAACTTCCTCCGTTGCAACCGATCAGCAAGCCTAGCTCACTACCATTGGGCAAGCCGTGAGTCAGTTCGCTATGATCAGGTGAGTTGCGAGCTCGACCTCGACGGCTCAACCTACTTGGTCTCATCAAGATCGGTCGAGCCTCGAGCTTGCCAACTCGTGTCATTGGTCAATCGCTAGTCTGCTAGTTGTTGTTGAGGCACAAGGTTGGCAATAGAAGAAGGGGAAAGGAAAAGAAAGAAAAGAGAAAAGAAAAATAAAGAAGAAAAAAGAAAAGAAAATTAATAAATATAACAATAAATTGATACATTTTAAAAATTAAAAAAATGATTTTATAAAATGATATTTATACGAATGAAATTTTCATTGACCGAGGACCTCAATACTAGAAAAATATTTGGGAAAACGTTTCTTGTTCTTTTAAAGGAGAAATCATTTTCTTGAATTTAAATTTTGGTAGAAAAATCTTTTATGTTGACTAAGAAAATATTTTCCATTGACTTATTTTTCTAACCAAACCAAATGCCGGAAAATGAGGAAAATATTTTTCCCAAAAATATTTTTTACAAAACAAATGGATCCTAAATTAGAATCAAAATTTTGATATTGGTTTTTAAATTAACGAAGGGAGAACAATAGCAAGTTGAAATTTCACTATCGTTGAAGGACACCGGAAAAAAAAAAATCTTGAAAAAATGTTTTACCGACTCTAGAATCAAATAAGGCTCGATTCACTTAAAAAGTATCAACTTTAACTTGAATCCACTTTTGGGCCAAATTTCTTTTTGCTGCAATTCTCACCCCACTTTCTTTGTCTCATAAAAAAAGCACAAACTTTTAGTTTATGCCTAAATCTAACTCATGCCAAGTTTCTATCTAGTAATGCCATTGAAGATGTGATGTGGCCTTCCATGTATACTTGGCAACCCACGGCTGTGTTGACGTGGAAGAATCACACACAATCAGAGAGCTTCCCGTGCTTTTGGACATCTTGGACCAAGAGTTCAAGGTTCCATTCTCAGATCCGGTGAATCGCTTGTTTGTGCTCCGTTTATCTTTGGTTAGTCACTTCTTCAATCCATTTTGATTTTTATGGCCAAAATCCAAACTTAGATGTTCCTGTTTCCTCCACTTGCTTGGTTTGATTCTATTTAGATTCTGACAATGGTTTCGGCAACGACATCCCTAGGTCACTATTATTAGACAAAAACTTATCAGGGATTAGAATTTGAGTAACCATCCAAAAAGATATCTTCTTCACTAGAAAAGAAATATTTGGGTTGGGCTATCACAAAAGTGCATTCCATAATTGGTACCCGAGCCACAATTTGTGCTTTAAAAGGGAATTGGGCCTATCAAATAACTAGAAAAGACAAAAACTATCAAGAAATGTCACCTGCCGACTCTCAACGAAAAACATTTCAAAAAGGTGAAAAAAGGTAAGAACAATAGTGGACTCAGCCACATCACCCTTTTATTTATTTTTTCCTGTTGTGCTAAATTTTTGTGTACTCTTTGGATGATTATTTTCCTCTTCAGCGAATGATGTGTCACAATCAGTATCATCCCTTTAGCGTTCAAAACACGTTGGTCTGGCAGGCCACTTCGGGATAGGTAATTCTTATCCTGTAGATAAGGTAAGGAGATGGAGAACACGCGAGTACACGAAAATCGAAGGAGCAAAGCTTTATTCTTTCTTCTTGTCCAAAAAAAAAAAACTTTATTCTTTCTTTGTTCTTTTGCTTTTGTGGCGATCTTTGATAATCGGCGCCATCCGAGATAAAACACCTGTGCTAGATTTGAATACTAATTTATCAGATGAATTATGATCTACGAATATTCCTGCCATGTTCAAAGACAATTCTCTCTTTACTTCTACAGTTAAACTCCACCTTAGGCCTGTGAATTTGCTTATATTTTCCAACTAGATCCTTAAACCTTCAATTTGTTGCACTTGCATATATGACTTATTTAAAAATTCATGCATAAGGCTAGGGAACTTTGGATGAACTAATGCGAATGGGTGTAAGTCCCGCTTAAGTTCCTCACACTTAATCGGGTTAATTTGAGTTAATGCAACTTGTGAGATAAATTTTTCTGATGAAAATCTCTTCTCAAATTGAGCACATGCAACTCTTTTCCTTGTTTTTGTTTTCCATGGTTTCTTCCTTCCCATGTGATTGTCCCCAGTGGGTTGTTCATCTTATAGCGATACTATTTTCTATGTCACATTCTTAACGGCTGTAATGGAGATATCCAATTTACTTGATTTGGATTGCAGAGGGACTTGATTGAAGAGGTGATTAGGCACAGCAAAAGTTCAAGGACTCAATAAGAAAAAATAGACAAGCTCAGGGACCAAAAATGAAATTCTTAACTATATAATTTCATGCACTCATTCATTCCTCCAATGAGTAAATTATATAAGAAAAGCCCAAATCAGCCTAAAGAAATCAATTTCCGGTTTCAACCACACCATATAGTTCTCTTACCATAATAAAATTCAGCGTAATCCAACTTTCTTTCTGTCGCGACCTCTTTTTTTTTCGGCGCCCGCAATCGGGTACGAGTGCCTAAGGAGGCTAATGGCTCGGCTGAATTGATAAAGCCCAAACTCTCCCAAGTCCACCAATTCGCGACTTTTATAGTCTGAGTTTTTAACCTGTAAATCAATTTTTAAAATGGAGTCGCCACTAATCGATTTGGGGTGGGTTGATTAGAAACCCAAGTGAAGTATCGGGAGAAATATTCACTCCTGCGCAACCAGAGAAATTAGGATCGGGGACTTGATTACACTAGTTAATCACTAATGCCCTTTCGGTACCTAATCTTATTTAAACCCTAAGGCTTTTTGGATGTTTGAGGGATTTTCCATGCAATTTAGGAGAAAAAAACATTTTTTGAGTCATTTTCCAATTTTTTGGATACAAAAAGGATTTTTTTTTGTATTTTTTTGGAAAAATACAAGTCTTTTTGGCTTTTTCTGAATTTTTTTGGCTTTTTCATGAATTTTTGGCTTTTTTTTGGATTTTTGACATTTTTTGGAAAATATTAAATATTTTTGATTTTTTTTGGAAAATAAAATATTTTTTAAATATTTTTAATATTTTTGGAAAATAAATTATTTTTTGATTTTTCTCGATTTTTGGAAAATAAAAAAATTAACATTTTTTAAATAAAACATTTTTTATTTTTTATTTTTATTTTTCGAAAAATAAAATATTTATTATTTATTTATTTATTTAAAATATTATTTTATATTAAAATAATATAAACACTGACTCGGGTCGGATCCGCAGGTTGGGTCCAACCCGGGCCAGCGATCCAAACGTTGCGGGCCCGACTCGGATTTTTTCGTCTTTTTTTTTTTATTTAGTGAAACGGCGTCGTGGCCGGGCGTTCGGGGACACCTGGCCCGGCCTGATGACCCAGCCCGATAGCCCGCTCCACAACCCGACTCCCCGCGAACCCTACCCGGATCCGAGACCCGAATCGCGACCAGACTCCTGCCACTCCTGAATCTCGCGAAACCCTACCCGGATCCGACTCGACGACCCGAAAAATCGCAAACCCTAGGGTTTGCGAATCCGCGGCGCCGAGGGGGAAAGGCTGAGGTGCGCGGCGGCGACGATGGCGACGGTGGCAACGACGGCTACGGCGGCTATGACGACAGCGAAGACAGCGGCTAGCCACTCAACTGGATCAGCGACGGGGCTCGTGGCGCAGCAGTAGGAGACGCGACGAAGACCTTGATTTACTGAGGTCGAGATCCGGAGACGGAGGGGTTTCGAGAGAGGGGGCGACAACGACTACGCAACCGGAGGTGGCGAATACCTGGTGGCAGTGAATGGTGGTGGTGATGACAATAGGGCAGCGGCGGCAGCTTCTCGACTCTCGGATCCGGTGTTGCGTCGGCGGATCGGTCACGGCAACAGCTTCGGGGGGGAACAACAGCAGCAAGAACTCCAGATCTGTGGCGTAGATCTCGGCCGGACCTTCCTTGGCCTCAATCTTGTCTCACTTAGGCCAAATCCGAGCCTCCACCGGCCGGATCTGACCTTCTCGAAGTCGCTTGCGGCCGGCCTTCCTCGAAGTCTCTCGGTTGAAGGTGGGCTGAGCTCGCGACTCGAGTTCTCTCTTGTGCTTGCCCTTCAACCCTTCCCGATGTCTCTCAGTGAAGGATCTCCGAGCTTGCCACCACCTCCAACGATGCTTGCGGCCACCTATTTATAGGCGAAGGAAATCCGGTCAACGAAGGGCCTCGGCCGCTGGCATTCGGTTCCGCTCGGCTGAACCGGTGTCCCATCGAGCTTTCCAGCAAAGCTCGCTCAACATTAATGGCGCTTGCAATCTTATCCCCTCCGGCCGACGTCGGCCTACTCCCCTCGGCCGTAGGCCATCCTTCGCGCGCGTCGCCGGCCACCGCGCGTGAACTACAGAGGCGGAGAAAGAAGGAGCGAGGAAGAAGAAGAAGGAAGAAGAAGAAGGAAGAGAAAGGGGGGGTGGGGCCAAGTCGCGCGAGCCCACGTGGAGAAAAAAGGGGGGGCTGTTGTTTTTGTTTTTGTTTTGTTGTTTATTAATTATCTTATTTATCCGAAATAAAAAAAATAATTAGTAAAATAAAACTAAATAAAATTAAGGCGTCAACAGCTGCCCCTCTTTGAAAGTGAGCTCGCAGAGGTTGCATTCAAAGACAGACCGATGCCTCAATTTTATCCATGCATGTGTAACAAATTATATTTTATTTGACACCTATTATTCTATGCAGAAAAAGAGCAATATAACTTTACATATACTAAGACAGATAAGAAGATACCTATAGTTACTCACCGGGAGTGAGTGAGATAGGATGTGAGCCCCGAGTTTGGCAAGTATCAATGCGTCATCTTACTTGGTGATATAAGGAGATTGCTTTTCCAGGGCTCGAACCATTCTTCGGTCGCCTGTTAAAACAATCAATGATTTGTCTAGGGCCCGAACCTTTCTTCGGTCGCCTTGACGGGAAATTGCTTCTCCAGGACCCGAACCATTCTTCGGTCGCCTTGACAGGAAATTGCTTCTCCAGGACCCGAACCATTCTTCGGTCGCCGTGACGGGAAATTGCTTCTCCAGGACCCGAACCATTCTTCGGTCGCCTGTTAAAACAATCAGTTGGTTTTGTCTAGGACCCGAACCTTTCTTCGTTCGCCTGTTAGAGCAATAAACTGGTTTGTCTCGGACCCGAACCATTTCTCGGTCGCTGTGACGGGAAATTGCTTCTCCAGGACTCGAACCATTCTTCGGTTGCCTGTTAAAACAATCAATGATTTGTCTAGGACCCGAACCTTTCTTCGGTCGCCTTGACGGGAGATGCACCGACCTTTCTCAGGGCATCTGCTTGCTAGGGGTGCCTGACCTCAATCAAGGACGCCGGTTGATACTCGACCTTTCTCGGGAGATGCGCCGATCTTTATCAAGGCATCGATTTGTGAGGTGTCTAACTTCTGTCGAAGACACCAGCTGGAACCCGACCTTTCTCGGGAGGATGCACTAACCTTTCTCAGGGCATTGATTTGTGGGGTGTCTGACCTCTGTCGAAGACACTAGTAGGAACCCGACCTTTCTCGGGATGATGCGCCGACCTTTCTTAGGGCATTGATTTGTGGGGTGTCTGACCTCTATCGAAGACACCAGTAGGAACCCGACCTTTCTCGGGAGGATGTGCCGACCTTTCTCAGGGCATCGATTTGTGGGGTGTCTGACCTCTGTCGAAGACACCAGTAGGAACCCGACCTTTCTCGGGAGATGCGCCGACCTTTCTCAGGGCATCGATTTGTGGGGTGTCTAACTTCTGTCGAAGACACCAGCTGGAACCCGACCTTTCTCGGGAGGATGCACTAACCTTTCTCAGGGCATCGATTTGAAAGATACCTGGACATTCACAGGCATATCAAAGAGTACCTGGATATTCACAAGTATTAACCTTGAGGGTATTTGGGCCTTTGTAGGCGTCGAAGGGGTACTTGGATGATCGCAAGCATTAATACTCTAAGGATAACTCGAACAGGTCGAGTGTCAAGAAAAGAGAGTACCTGGACAGTGATAGGTACTTTAAGACAAATGGGGATTAGGATATGCTTACCTGGCAATATCTCTGATCTTTGAGAGTATGTCTGCTATTTGTACAATATGCACACATGATTGTACATGCGGAAAATTCATGAGTCAAATGGGATTCATGTATGATAATTTTGTCAGTTTTGCATTATATGAGTTCCACTGAGGAAAATTTTGATAGATAACCTTCATTTAGAATGTAGATGTCTTGAACATGCTAGATGAGGGCCTTTCAGTCTGAAAGGACTTTCTGCTCACTCTCATGAAAAAGGCTATCTTAACCATTGATGCAGGATTTATAAGGACCACACTACCTTATTGTTATTATGTCAGCAGGGGTCCGAGTATTCTTGCAAACGGTACGATTTTACCAGTGTGAGAGGTCTTAGTTGAAACTGTAACGAAGATTTGGTCAATGGCTCATCAAATGGGACCGTCAAGGTCAAGGCTTATGAACGAAGTGCCGCACGATCATCTCCGGGTTTGCAAGTCAAGAATTCTGCGAAAAGAGATAGAGTAATCTTGCTTGTACTTCTTCGAGCGATACTTATTGACACATGAAATCCTACGTTAATTGAAGTGCCCCTAGTCTGAAGAGACTTTTACAATGGGAATGTAACGTAGTCTTGGCTCACATGTAAGAGGGTGAGCGTTGGTGATTGTCTTGGCATTTGTCATTAGTCTTTCTTCACGGTCAGATGGCGGTTGTATCAGCAATTTCTCTTGGGAATACAAATGGCTGTATTTTTGTTTGGGGCATCGGCCTTGCTTTTACCAGGCACACTACTTTTTCATGCCCCTATTTCTCATCTCAATTTTTCATTCATGGGCATTGACCTTGCTTTTACCAGGTACACTGCTTTTTTATGCCCTAGTTTTTGTCCTTGTTGCTTGAGGAACTGATCTTGACAAGCTCAAGCAAATGCTTTCACTAGACTTATTGAGTCTTCTGGTATTTCTGATTATGCTGCTCGAATGGCGGTAGCTTCTACTTTGCCTCCATGTGAGGGTGAATTTTACAGACTCAATTGGGTTGTACAATGGATACAAGTGCGTAAAGAAAGAATTGTTCTTCATGACTCTAGGGCACTTAAATTAACGCGAGTGTTCATATGCAATAAAGACACTCAAAGATTGATGCGAGTGCAAGCAAGAGAATTTCTATCCCTTTTCTCACCTTGTGATGCTGCTTTGCCTCCGCTCTGCCCTAATGTGGGGTGGTTCTTGCCGGGGGTCTGAGAGAAGCTTCTCCAGTGTATGGGGCTCAATGGGGTGAGCGATGAAATGCCTCTCACTATTTTGGTTATCGTACCATTCGCGAGAGAACTTTTTACCCTACAATCATGGAATCTTCTGCACTTATCTCACAAGTGTATAGATGGGGGACTGTGTGTAGGATATGGCTTGCCTATCATCATTCTAACGCACCTTATCCAGCATGCTCAATTAATATTGTATTCTTCATTTAGCTGTCTATTCTAATAATTCTCAACGGAATTAGTGATTTAGATAGACAAAATCATCATGCAAAATTCACCTAAAAAAAGGCATGCGGCATTTTAAATGTGATGAAGTTTGTACTCTCAGAACAAATGAATGGTTTTGGCTCAAAGAGACCTTCTTGGTAGCTTTAAGGGTTAACAAAATGGTATTGTTAAATTTTGGACATCAAAAGGATTATTCACAAAGGGGTGTCGATGGTTGTCCCTATTGATTAATGATGTGACACATGAATGATCAACCAAGGATTAGGAATTTGATCAAACGTCTTTGTTTTTGCCCCAGGCTTGGATCACTTGGTTTGCTCTATTTAATCATTTAATCTGGCTCTTGAATCCCAATGCCTCCTGTCAATATGAGTTCAGAGAGTGAGTGTTAGAAATGATGCCAAGTTACCTTTCCCCCAGAGTTTATTTGTGTTGGCTCTTAGGGAAGGCCCTTTTTTACATTTCAATGCTCCCTTCGACTGGCCTTTCCTGCTTGTGGCCACATATGCATAATTGCTGGTCGTTGATTGATTTTCAATGCTTTCCTTCTGTGGAATTTTTTTCTTCTGTCTTTGATTATAGCAGCGTTAGGCAAAGTCATGTACCTCAAGCTTCTATGGAATTTGAGATGGACAATCAAAACTTCCGATTCTCCAATGGTGATTACTTCTTGCAAGAGCATGTGTTTGGAACAAGAAGTGAGGCCTCCAGATTCTAAGACTGTTGACTAGGACAGAAGATTCCTTTTAACCAGACTGGTTCCTGAATGACGCGTCCTCTACACCGAGCTGGGTGAAATTGACATGGATCACTCTTACGCGTCTGCTTGGGTAATGTCGATTTGCTCAAGTTATGCCATCGAGTTTGCTACTTGATTTTCGACACTTCCTTAAATGCTTACGATTACCATTCATTTTTCTTCATTGAGTCAACCCAAACACACGTTTTTTTATGATGGTGTAAACACATCACTCATATATAAAGGTGCATAGGCATTTTCATTATAATAGAGAAATGCTTAGCAATGCTAGACAATGAACATCTTTCAAGGGTAGTACTTTTTCACAGCATCGGAATTAACTGGTTTAGAGAATTCTCGCCCGTCCATCTCAGTTAGAATCAAGGCTCCTCCAGGAAGTATCTTCTTTATTACATAGGGACCCTTGTAATTTGGGGCAAACTTGCCTCCAGGCTCTGGAAAGATTGGCAGTGTCTTTCTCAAGACTAGCTCATTTACCTCAAAGTGCTTGGGTCACACCTTTTGATTGAACGATCGAGCTACCCTCTGCTGGTAACACTGACCATGACAGAGGGCTTTCAGTCGTTTTTCGTCGATCATATTCAGTTGCTCAAGCCTTTGTTGTGTCCATTCTTCCTTGGACAATCCTGCCTGGGATAAAATTCGCAAGGAAGGGATTTTTACTTCTACAAGCAAAACCGCCTCCATGCCGTAAACCAAGGAAAAAGGCGTTGCCCCAGTGGAAGTTCGAATCGAAGTTCGATATGCTATTAGTGCGAAGGGTAACCTCTCATGCCAGTCACGGTAGTTTTCAGCTGTCTTGGATAGGATTCTCTTGATGTTCTTGTTGGCGGCTTCCATGGCTCCATTCATTTGTGGACGATAAGGGGACGAGTTCAGATGTTGGATTTTGAACTCAGAAAACAATTGATCAATCAACTTGTTGTTCAGGTTTGACCCATTATCGGTGACGAAAGCTTCTGGTACACCATAACGGGCAATTATGTCACGTCTGATGAATTTCATAACGTTTCGTGCAGTTACGCTTGCATATGATGTAGCCTCGATCCATTTTGAGAAGTAGTCGATTGCGACCAAAATGAATCGGTGCCCATTTGATGCCTTCGGATTGATTGGGCCAATTACATCAATACCCCACATTGAAAATGGCCACGGCTCAGATAATTGATGCAATTCAGTTGGAGGGACATTTATCTTGTTTCCGTGAATCTGACAACAATGACAGCTTCGCACATGCTGAGCACAATCACTCTCTAAAGGGAACCAGTAATAACCCAATCTCATTATTTTCTTGGCCAACATACGTCCATTCATATGAGAGCCACATACTCCCCCATGTATTTCTTGCATTATTTGTGTGGCTTCATTTGCATCCACACACCTTAGCAGGACTGAGTTATATGATCTTTTGTACAAATTTTCACCGCTGACGAAGAACCTCGAAGCCATTTTCATCAGGTATTTTCGATGAGAGGGAGTGCTTTCTTCAGGAAATTATTGCTTCTGGACGTATCTCATGATGTCATAATACCAGGGTTTCCCATCGGGTTCTTCAATTATAGTCATGCAATGGGCCTGTCTTGTCAGGACTTCAATCTTTAAAGGCTCTACTTCTAACCCCTTCGTTACTTGCAACATAGATGATAGTGTTGCTAGTGCATCAGCAAACTGGTTATGAATTATAGGTAGGTATTCAAACGAGATGTCCTGGAATTCTCCTACCAGCTTTTCCAAGTAGTCGTGATAAGGCACTAGTTTGGCGTCTTTTGTCTTCCATTCGCCCACAGTCTGGAGGATAATTAAGGTGGAGTCACCGAACACTTTTAGTTTTGACACTTCCATTTCAATAGCCGCTTGTAGGCCGAGGATGCATGCTTCATATTCGGCTATATTGTTGGTGCATGGAAACATCAACTTTGTAGCCACAGGATAATGTTGTCCATTTGGGGATATCAAGACCGCCTCGGTGCCTGAACTTGACAAATTTACAGCCTCGTCAAAGAACATAGTCCATGTGTCCCCTTCCATTGTTGAAATTCGGTCGTCTGGGGAATGATCCTCGCATACTTCTTTAGGGCAATCTGCTAACATATCAGCAATCACTTGACCTTTAACTGATTTTTGCGACATCACCTGGATGTCGAATTCTGAGATCAGGATTTGCCATTTGGCCAATTTTCCCACCAAGGCCGAGCAACTGAGCAAATACTTGATTGGGTTATTCTCAGTTACAAGGAATGTCTGGTAATGCAAGGTATACTGTCGGAGTCTGTGCAACACCCACACCAATGCAGCGCATGTTTTTTCTGACTTGGAGTAGTTTTGTTCCGGCGTTGTGAACTTTTTACTCAAATAGTAAATGGCTCGCTCTTTCCCATCATGGGGTCCTTTCTGTGCCAACATTGCACCTAGAGATTCACTGTTGATGGTAAGGTAGAGGGTCAAGGGGTGTCCTGGAGTCGGGGGTTTTAAAACTGGGGGTTTCATCAGGTATTGCTTTAGATGTTCAAACGCCAATTGGCAGTCATCATCTCATTTGATTTGTGCATCTTTCTTGAGAAGTTTAAAGAAAGTTTTTGCAGTTTCAGAAAGCTGGGAAATGAATCGCGCAATGTAATTTAATCTTCCTAGGAGACTCCGGACTTCTTTTACAGTCGAGGGAGGAGGCATCTCAAATACCGCTTTAGTTTTTGATGGGTCCACTTCTATCCCTTCACATCTCACAATGAATCCAAGTAATTTGCCAGAAGTTGCCCCGAACACACATTTTGCTGGGTTTAAGCGCAACTTGAATTGGCGAAGTCGATTGAATAATTTTTCCAAGGTCTTCACATGGTCTTCTCCATGTCTGGTTTTGGCGATCATGTCATCGACATATACTTCAATTTCTTTGTGCATCATGTCATGGAAAAGGGTGACCATGGCACGTTGGTAAGTTGCTCTAGCGTTCTTCAGGCCAAAAGGCATGACCTTATAGTGAAAAGTCCCCCATGGAGTAATGAATGCCGTATTTTCCTTGTCTTCCTCCTTCATTTTTATTTGGTTGTATCCTGAGAACCCATCCATGAAAGAGAAAAGTTTGAATCCAGCAGTACTATCCACAAGAACGTCTATGTGAGGTAGCGGGAAGTCATCGTTTGGGCTTGCTTTGTTCAAATCGCGGTAGTCAACACAAATTCGGATTCGACCATCTTTCTTCTTCACCGGTACAATGTTTGCTACCCAACTAGGATATTGCGAGACTTTGAGGAAGCCTACTTCCAGGAGCTTCATTACTTCTTCTTCAATCTTTTTTGACATTTCAGGCTTAGCTCTTCTTAGCCGCTGCTTCTTAGGGGCCACATCAGGGTTGGTTGGCAAGCTATGTTCCACGATCGTTGGATCGAGGCCTGGCATGTCAGCATATGACCATGCAAATACGTCTTGATATCTTTTTAGGAGGGCAATTAAGCTTGCAGCTTCTTCTTTAGGAATGTTCGCGCCAATCTTTATCTCCCTTAGATCTTCTATGTTGCCTAAATTGACAATGACGGTGTCTTCAGTAGTAGGGAGCCTTGTTTCTTCGTGGCGCTTCCAATTCCGTTGAATTTCGTCGGAATCATCAAAATCATCATCTGAATCATTAGAATTGCTATCATGGCTACTTACGGTGTTGGTCTGGACCGTTCCCATACCCTCGCCTGCCGCTAGATTATTCATGTGTTATAGAGTAGAGAGGTTAAGGAAACAAATAAAGTTAGTAGCATGCATGCTTCTTTCTTTTGAAAAGGTGATAAATTGTTTTTAAAGATTAAATACAAGGAAACATGAGGAGACCTAGGCCTCAGATTTCTTCTTTCATTTGACGGCTGGCTATCATCAACGGGCTGGTTTGGTATGTCTCCTCATGCCCTCAAAATGTTTTCAACTTTATTTATTAGTAGACAGATTTACAGGGCGATTTCAAAAAATAGTTCCTTGAGTGGAACTGATGTTGAAAACAAAACAAGCCAGACATTAAAAAAATATGTACAGGCTCCCACATAGGGTAGTATGCAGAGGAATTAAAAAGGATTCTACTCGAGCGGGTTTGCACCCATTTCCCCTGACGGTCCTGCGTTGATAGCGCCCACGAAGAATTCTTCATACCAATTGCCAGTCATGTCTCCTTGTGCTCCCGGCTTTGTGGATTTCAGATCATCCATATCCCCCCATCCATCAGAGACGATGTTGTGATGATGATCATAGAAACTTTGAGGAATTGAATAATTGACATAGTAGTCAAATTCACCACTTGGTTGGCCCAAAGTGTCTATGATTGCCTCTCCTTTATGCGCCTCCTTAGCATGCTCAGGGAATATGGTACGGGTGCTGGGTACCACGAGGAGGTGATCCTTGCCAAAACACAACCATGGAGAGCGGAACGTGAATACCCCAGCATCCAAAAGATCTTGAACCTTGTCTCTCCTGATGGTGCAATCATCTAGCGAGTGTCCTAATTCCCCTGAATGGTAATCACATTGCTTGGATGGATCATAATCAAGGAAGTACTCGGGGGTAAGATGGTTCAGTTCTCTGCTGATTATCCCTTGCTCTAGGAGGATGGGGAAAACAATGGCCATTGATTTAGGAAGAGGGGAATATGGCCGTGTGCTTCTCGGGGATAAGGGTAGCCGTGCCCCTCGCCAAGTCGTGTCAGTAGGGTCTTTTTCATTTACTACCAACTCTTCATTGTGACGAGAGTGGAATGTACGGGTAGCTTGAGTGAAGTTTTTTGTCAAATGATGTACAGTCTCACGTAATTCTTCGACTTGGTGATGAAGCTGGATGAACGAGAAGTTATCGCTTGTCTCTTCTAACTGCTCTTCCTCAATGGCACCTATGAAAATGTCCCTGAACATGGAGGTCACATCATCTGGCCCCTCTTTCTTAAGTGAGGGCCAAGTTGTGTCTTCCTGGATTATGGGCAATTTCGCGCTTTTGGGGTTGAACCATTTTGAAGTATTCACTTCATCTTCCTCATGCATCATCCTGGCTGGGCCTGGGAAAGTTTCCTCGAGACGGGGATATACAAGGCCGATCTTTTTTCTTCGCTTTTTTATCTGGGGAATATCCTAAACCGATAGTATAGGGTCTCCTCAGGGCTTCAATGGGCTGACGGATGCCCTGACCTCTCCTACCAAGTCCTTGTCCTGGAATAAAACCTTGTCCAACCATGATTTTTCCTACCATGATTGCAGTGCTTGATACCTTGGGGACGAGGGGCAAAGTCCCCGAGTTTCGTGTATAGTAGACACGAGCTCAAACGATTGATAGCTGGCTTCACTTTTGTCACTAGGTTCAACATAAGGGATGGCCATCTCATGGTAGATGTGGTGATCTTCCTCCCCTCGGACCGTGATCAGTTTTCCTCCAACCACGAACTTCACACTTTGGTGGAGGCTCGAAGGTACTGCTCCTGCGACGTGAATCCATGGGCGCCCTAAGAGGAAATTAAAAGCAGTGGGGATATCCATCACTTGGAACAAAATTTTGAATATGGTTGGGCCAATTTGAATGTCGAGCTCGATCTCTCCCACTGTTTCCTTCTTTGTTCCATCGAATGCTCGAACAGAAGTCTTGGGTACCTGGATCCATGACCTCTCTATTTTAAGGCGACAGAGTGTCGCTAGTGGACATATGTTAAGAGCAGATCTGTTGTCAATCAGTACTCGAGCGACGTGAGATGCGTTGCACTTGACTGATATGTAGAGGCCCTTGGTGTGTCCTCTACCCTCCTCAGGAATTTCTTCATCAGAAAATGCCATTTGATCCTTTAGAAGGATGGTACTGATAAATTCCTCGAGTTTGTCATGCTCAATCGTTTCAGGGACATGTACTTCACTTAATACTTTCATGAGGGATTTCTGGTGCTTGACAGATGTCTGAAGCAATTCCAGTAGAGAGATCTGTGCTGGTGATTTTCGTAACTGTTCCACCACATTATATTCGCTGGCCTTAACTACAGCCAAAAACTCCTTGGCTTCTTTGTCAATGACGGGCTTAGCAGACTGAGTATTTGCTTGAGCATAGGTTCGCCCAGATCTCGTGACTAAACCAACATCAAGGTCATAAGACCATGGTACTGCATTGTTGTACTCGTATTTGTAAGGCTGGGGGATCTCGATGACTATAGTTGTTTCTGCTGTTGATGCTTGAACAATGGCTCCCTTCCTTTCAAAGATACTCCCAGGTGAGGTGGAATCCTTCTTCTCCTTTTCCGCATTTAGCGCAGCAAATTCTTCATCCTAGTTGATGAGAACTTGCGGTATGGTAAAAACTATGCTGGTGTGGTCAGCGTACATGACTATTTCGGCCTTTATCATTCTTAATACCCTTTCCTCCATTATTGCAAAGGGTGGTATTTCATCACCCGGATAATACCCGGTTTCTACTAGCCCTCGATAGATGTCAACAATATGTGCATTGACATTTCTGATTTGACCGGCTTCAGAACTGAATATCATGTTTACTTTGTCAGCATGGTCAGGGAGCGGATTGCTTTGGACATTTGGCTTTGCAGTTTGGAATGAGAAGGCCTTAGTATCCAGCAAGTTCTAGATCCGATGCTTAAGGATGAAACACTCATCAGTTGAATGGCCTACTTCTCCCATGTGATAGTCACATTTTTTGGACGGGTCATAGCTGGAGAAGTTTTCAGCATTGGGTCGTTTTGGCTCGGTTGAAAGGAGGCTCTTGTTTCGAGGATTGCCAAAACCTGGGAGGGAGATCCAGGAAGCGGAGTGAATTGTCTTCGATTGTTGTAGCGCTGGGGTGGACGGCTATTAGTCTGCTGTTGGCCTGTGCTTGTCTGAACAGTCGGGAGGTGACCGGTGTTTGCAGTGTAGGTGGCATTGACATCAATCAGGGGTTCTTTATCTTTTTTCATGTTGAGCCTTCTGCTGACAGGTGTAGGTTCAGTGAACTAGCCGTCCCTTAAACCTATCTCAATCTGCTCTCCCATTGGAATGAGTTGATTGAATGATTCAACGATCGTAGTCACCATCCGATTGCGGTATTCATAGGGGAGGGTTTTGATGAACATTTTTCTCAATTCGAAGTCAGTTGGCTCAGGACTAATCTGGGCGGCGAGATTCCTCCATCTAATAGCATATTCTTTGAAAGATTCCTGCTTTTTCTTTTCTGTGCGATCGAGATCCTCACGAGAAGGGGTAATGTCCATTATGAATTTGTACTACTTGAGGAATGCCTCACTTGCTTCACTCCATGTCTCGATGAGGTTAATGTTCTTTTTGATGTACCATCTCAAGGCGGGACCTACCAGGCTTGATTGGAACAACTGGATCATTAAAGTTTCATTTTTAACGTATTGGGTCATTCGAACCAAATACATTTGCAAGTGAGCTCTTAGGCAGGTCGTGCCATCGTATTTCTCGAACTCAAGCATTTTGAATTTTTCCGGCATTTTGACATTAGAGTAGATGGAGAGGTCTATTGGAGTAGGATCTTGAAGACCTCGCAATTGTTTTAGCCTCTCTTCAAGTTTCTCAAGGCGTTTGTCATGTTTAGTCTTAGACAAACTGTTGGGCTTTGCTTTCTCAACTATGATTTGGTGCTCATCATCCTCTAATTCGGGCATGTTATCATCAGTATCTCTTCCTTGATCACCTTGGGTAGACGATTGCAGTAATAATACTTCGATTGAGGCTGGGGCGGGAGCCAATTTGCCTTGGATGGAATCTATCTGCTTTGAGAGTTGTTGAAGCACATTGAAGACTTGCTTCATTTCATTTTCCATAATCTCGACACGGCTTGGTACGTTTTCTTCAGCCATTCTAACTTTTGGATTTGGCAAATACGACTATGATGTGAATACCTGTCAGCACAGAAAATGGAGAAAACATAAACAAGGGAAACACATAAAAAACTAGCTCATAGCAAGGGTCGAGTCATTCTTATTTATTAACATGAGATTTATACAATGCCAAAGGGGCTTTTTACACAAGTCAGAACGACCCTAGATATTCACATTAGAAATATTCACATCAAAAGTCCCGCTGCCCATTTTATATGCGATGGGAAGTTCCAGTCTTGTGGAGCTGCTTGCTTCTTCGTACTAGCTTTGATACGTGTCTTCTGCTTGTCTCCAAGTTCTTTTCAAGAGATTCAATTCGCCCTTTCAGGGTAAGTTTATCAACTACATGAGGGATTACTAGTTGCAGCTCTTTGGGAATTATATGGTTGAGGATGTAGAATGTGGATGCATGATGAGCTTTTTCCTGCCCATTCAACCTTCTGGGTATGACAATCTTTTCGGTGTAACATCTACTCCATGCATTCTGAATTATGCAGATTTCCTCTAAGTAGTTGTAGTCTGTACAAGTGAAAAGGATCCGGAACAATCCTGATTTGAGCGGTGGCGGGATTTCTTTGAGGACCCTATACTGACGAGCCACCCTATATGGATAATATGAGGTGGCTCCGGAGAGGCCCATCAATGGGATGGGATTGTAATAATTAAGCGCAAAGCGCACCTCTCCTACCATGAACCACTCAGCTCGCCATAGGAAAGTCTCGGGGACAGGTTTTTTTAATAAGTTAATCCATCGAGAATATTCCTCATTGGGAGAGTATTTTTCCAAGCTTTGAAACTTTTGCAATGGGTGTTTGAATTCATTGATTTCAAATATTTGCATGAGGTGCCCAAATCCTTTGATATGGGAAAAGAACCACATTTGTAAAATTTCTGGGGCGGCCCTCATGATTTTTTCCTTTTTTTCTTTAAAACGATTAAGGGATAAAAACGTTTCGGCTAAAACCATGTTCACATATCCTGCTCCAAAAATGACTTGATTTACTACCCATGTGATTGAAGGATTTATAGCATTCTTTCGATGGGGAACGATAATAAAACCAAAGAATGCTAAGAGGAAGATCTTGGCTTTTTGGGTCATTGATTGTTTTTCAAAGCATTCGGTTAAAGATGACAACGGAAAAGCATTGTTGTTGGCTTGCACAATTTCTCTTACCGAATGATTTTTTAGAAACCGCGATAGACTAACCACAGGGTTAATGCCGATTGGTGGCGTGGCAAGCTCGCTTCCCAGGGGCATTCCTATGGCGAGACTGTACTCTTCTAAAGTCGGAGTCAGTTCAAATTTGCCGAATATGAAGGTGGATGCTTCAGGGCACCAGAAATGTGGTAGTGCTTGCATGACCCCAGAGTGGATATTGATTTAGAGCAATGGGAGGAGATGACCAATTCTTGTTTTGACGCACTCTTGGCCGAGTTGATCTAACTACTTCCACCATCTGAGGAGCTCTCCCTTTGGTGTAGGAATGAACTAGATATCAAATCTTCCCATCGCATATAATAAAGGGAAGTACACAACTTGACCCTATTTTGCCATGAGCTAGAAAAGACTGAGTAAAAGTAAAAAAATAAAATAAAAAATACTTGCTTTTAAATAAAATGGCAAGCACAAAGACATACAAATGAGATGTGCGGCTCGATTTCTAACTCAGAAGACTTGATGAAATTAAAAGGGTAGCCGCTTGTCGCAATCTCGCGTTAGCAGCATACCCCCTTAACCTCGGCTAAGAAATTCGGGAAAAATAAAGGCAACCTCTACATCGCAGTCTCGCGTTCGAGGTCGTATCTTTCTTAACACCATCCTAGAAATCCTATGGCGACCCAGGTCCGGCGGCCGGGTTGTGTGTGCCATGTGTAGTGTTTAAAACAGTAAAGCATGCACAACAGTTTATAATAACAAGATAAGCTATTTTAAACGAAGTTAAAATAAATTTCTCAACTACTGATCTGCATAAAGAAAAAAATAAAAACAAGTCAGTAAAGAATTTAAACAAGACAAAAATGGCCTAAGTCCTCAAATTCATCCCCAGCGGAGTCGCCAAGCTGTCGCAACCTCTCTTTTTTCGGCGCCCGCAATCGGGTACGAGCACCTAAGGAGGCTAATGGCTTGGCTGAATTGATAAAGCCCAGACTCTCCCAAGTCCACCAATTCGCGACTTTTATAGTCTGAGTTTTTAACCTGTAAATCAATTTTTAAAATGGATTCACCACTAATCGATTTGGGGTGGGTTGATTAGAAACTCAAGTGAAGTATCGGGAGAAATACTCACTCCTGCGCAACCAGAAAAATTAGGATAAGGGACTTGATTACACTAGTTAATCACTAATGTCCTTTCGGTACCTAATCTTGTTTAAACCCTGAGGTTTTTTTGGATATTCGAGGGATTTTCCATGCATTTTTGGGAGGAAAAACATTTTTTGAGTCATTTTCCAATTTTTTGGACACAAAAGGGATTTTTTATTTTTTATTTTTGGTTTTTTTTGGAAAAATACAAGTCTTTTTGGCTTGTTCTGAATTTTCTTTTTGGATTTTTCATGAATTTTTGGCTTTTTTTGGATTTTTGACATTTTTTGGAAAATATTAAATATTTTTTATTTTTTTGATTTTTTTGGAAAATAAAATATTTTTAATATATTTTTAATATTTTTGGAAAATAAATTATTTTTTGATTTTTCTCAATTTTTTGGAAAAAAAAAATTAACATTTTTTAAATAAAACATTTTTTTGATTTTTTTATTTTTTGGAAAATAAAATATTTATTATTTATTTATTTAAAATATTATTTTATATAAAATATTTTTCGGATTTTTTCGTCTTTTTTTTTTTTATTTACTGAAACGGCGTCGTGGCCGGGCATTCGGGGACACCCGGCCCGGCCCGATAGCCCGCTCCGCGACCCGACTCCCCGCAAACCCTACCCGGATCGCAACCCGACTCTTGCCACCCCCGAATCTCGCGAAACCCTACTCGGTTCCGAGACCTAGATCCGACTCGACGACCTGGAAAATCGCAAACCCTAGGGTTTGCGAATCTGCGATGCCGAGGGGGAAAGGCTGAGGTGCGCGGCGGCGATGGCGGCGACAGTGGCAACGACGGCTACGGCGGCTACGGCGACGGCGAAGACAGTGGCTGGCCACTCAACTGGATCGGCGACGGGGCTCGTGGCACGGCAATAGGAGACGCGACGAAGACCTTGATTTACTGAGGTCGAGATCCGGAGATGGAGGGGTTTCGAGAGAGGGGGGCGACAACAGCTACGCAACCGGAGGTGGCGGATACCTGGTGGCGGTGAATGGTGGTGGTGATGACAATAAGGCAGTGGCAGCAGCTTCTCGACTCTCGGATCCGGTGTGGCGTCGGCGGATCGGTCACGGCAACCGCTTCGGGGGGGAACAACAGCAGCAAGAACTCCAGATCTGTGGCGTAGATCTCGGCCGGACCTTCCTTGGCCTCGATCTTGTCTCACTTAGGCCAAATCCGAGCCTCCAACAGCCGGATCTGACCTTCTCGGAGTCGCTTACGGCCGGCCGTCCCCGAAGTCTCTCGATTGAAGGTGGGCTGAGCTCGCGACTCGAGTTCTCTCCTGTGCTCGCCCTTCAACCCTTCCCGATGTCTCTCAGTGAAGGATCTCTGAGCTTGCCACCACCTCCGACGATGCTTGTGGCCACCTATTTATAGGCGAAGGAAATCCGGTCGACGAAGGGGCTCGGCTGCCGGCATCCGGTTCCGCTCGGCTGAACCGGTGTCCCATCGAGCTTTTCAGCGAAGCTTGCTCGACATTAATGGCGCCTGCAATCTTATCCCCTCCAGCCGACGTCGGCCTACTCCCCTCGGCCGTAGGCCATCCTTCGCGCGCGTCACCGGCCACCGCGCGTGAACTACAGAGGCGGAGAAAGGAGCGAGGAAGAAGAAGAAGGAAGAAGAAGAAGGAAGAGAAAGGGGGGTGGGGCCAAGTCGCGCGAGCCCATGTGGAGAAAAAAAGGGGGGCTGTTGTTTTTGTTTTTGTTTTTTTTTTGTTGTTTATTAATTATCTTATTTATCCGAAATAAAATAAAAAAATAATTAGTAAAATAAAACTAAATAAAATTAAGGCGTCAACACTTTCTTTTTATAGAAGCAATCAATAATGCAATTTCCTCAAACTTACCAAATGGAAGTATCGTATTCATTTAGTAATAAAACAAACATCAAAGCATTATTTCAAACATCTTAATACCATTAACCATGTGAATATGATTTCACACCTTGATCTACTGGCAACACCACATGTATCCAGTTATGCAGTGTAATTTCCACAGTAAAGTCATGAACAGTTCTTTTGTTCCAAAATCTCTTATATTTCATTACCTTTAATTTTGCTTATGGAATGTAATCACATTGATGGCAGTGCGAATTCATTTCTGGCCAAATTCTCCCAGCAATCCTTACTGGTTCCATGGATAATGAAATCTTTTGACCAAGTTTCATATAAATAATGCATCTTTTGACGATTAAAAAGTGATTGTCACATAAATAATGGCAAATGATGTTTGCTTATCTTTCGGGTCAAAAAGAAAAGGGTTAATACCCTGGAAAACCCCGAACTGGTACACTTGTGATAAATTTACCCCAAACTATTTTTTTGACCATGAAAAATCCCAAACTGATACATCTGTGACAAATTTACCCCGACTGACCATAAAAAACCATAAATTGGTACATTTATGACAAATTTACCCTAAACTAATTTATTCGACCGCAAAAAATCTCAAACTGATAAATTTGTGACAAATATACTCTTCGCTAAATTGAATTAATACCACAAAAAAATCATAAAAATTATAAACTTTGACAAACGGATCATAAAATCCAAAATTGGTATACCAGTCAATTGTTACGTGCCATTTAACTTAATAATTTGATAATAAAATTTAACAAAAACTAACAGAGGGTAAATTTGTCACAAGTGTACTAGTTTGGGGTAAATTTGTCAAAGGTATACCAGTTTGGGGTTTTTGGTGGTCAAAAAAATAGTTTGGGGTAAATTTGTCACAAGTGTACCAGTTTAGGGTTTTTCAGGGTATTAACCCAAAAGAAAATATAGACTCATATGACACGCAAGGCACCAGTACAAAGGATTTACCCGGCACATGCATGGACATTGATTGAGGCTTCATGAGAAGATCTTCCATGTGTAAATATCCATCTTTTAAACAGCCGTGTAGACCTCAACAATCTCACATCCCGAAACCAAACGATCCCCGAAATCACTTGGCTTCTTCCTTATTTCTGTCGAACCAGTCTTCTATAGGCGTCTTTTACTTATCCTCGTCGTTCTTCTTCGTTAGCGCCATAACCATCTTTGTTTCCTCTCCATTTTATGGTGCGGGCGTTTCCGCTTCTTTAGCTTCTTTCTCTAACAACCAGTAAAAAGGATGAAGCAAAGGCTGCTCTCCTCAAGTGGAATTCTTGTCCAGAAAAAGTAGCCAGTAATTGGGTATAGGGTCCAAAAAAGGGATCCGATTATAATAGGGTCGGGTACATGGTCCAAATTTGGAACTTGCCCAACCTAGACTAGATCACCCCCTATTAATCATCTCTATACTAAAAAATTTTACTTACAACCTGTCTAATCCCAAATTGAAAAATCTGGACAGCAAGAAAATCAATGGAGTCCAACTCTTTCCAAGCCTTAAAACATCCATTTGAGTTGAAGGATGCCATCATCATATTAGTCCCAATGCAGATTAGATTAATGCCCCCAAAGATAAATACCATGAATTTGTTTGTATTAGCATTATGCAAGCATGACTCAATTGAATTTTTTTTTTTTTAACCAAAGAAAAAATTGAAGAGAAGAAACCCTTTCTTTGACTTTGAACACAGACAGATTGAAACAATTTTCTAAGCTCAGAAACGTTATGTATGCCTCTTGCAAATGGAGGATACTTGATTTCAATTGATAGAGACTGAAAGGACATTATTCGAAGAGACATGTTCTTTCGGACATGTCTATTAAAAATCAAGAAAACTGCAGCAAAAAATGATATGAAGAGACGTTCTTTTGGACATGTCCATTAAAGACAAAGAAAATTGCTACAGAAAATGATCTGAAGAGACATATTCTGTAATTACAACAAGCACATCAAAATTAGTGCCCCAAGGCCAAAATCAGGCATGCAGCAATTCAGCGATTGTCCCTTCCATTTTGCTTCCATTGGTTTCACTTTTCCTTCCTTGTTTTCTCTAATGGCCGTACAAGGGGAAGAAGACTTCGTTGAAGACACGGTTGCCCTGTCACTTTTCTGCACTAATTTTTACATGCAATATAAATTGGCTGGTGATTAAGGGTTTGCTCGTTAACACTTCAATTTTTTTATTTTACTATTCTTTTATTCTTCAGAATAAAAAAATCCATTGCGAAATAAATTTGGAATAAATATAAGAAGTACAAAAAAGTAACTTCTTATTTTTGAAAATAAATTTTAGAAATAAGTCATTTTTTCTTTTCTTTTATTCTTTTCTTCTTCCTCATCACTTGCTGCCCACCTGCTGCCGCCAACCAGCAGTGGACAGTGGCGGTGACCGCAATGAAGAAAAAGAAAAGAAAAAAAAAGGAAAAAATATAAAAAAATTAAAAGAAATTCTACATTACAAAAAAAATTGCCGATCATACCAAACGCATTCCTGCTTTTAATCCATTTTAAGAATAGAAATTTTATATAGTTATCAAATGTGTATTTTTTTTTTTTACTCAGAAATTGTTAAAGAGAAGAGAAATAGAAAAAGACTATTTTTTAAAAGAAATTGTTCCCTAGAACAAAAGTGTTATTAAACGGAGCCTAATTCGGGTTTTGAAACAATTTACACTTTCTTTATTCTGGGGTCTAGCTGGTACAATTATATCCACCTAGGGGCCTTCAATTTTGTAAAATACGTAGGCCATTTATGATATTTCCAAATGAGTTTATTTAGGTCCTACGCCGATGAAAAATTAATTTATATGTCGTTTAATCACAAATTGGTGCACCTATCCTCACAACCGCAGTAAAACCTCGAATAAATCGAGGTGCCATTCGGTGTTAAAAATTCGGACAATTACACTTGCAAAGTACATAGACGGAAAACGACCCATCTATAATTATAGCAAAAACGTGAAGAATCCGAGCATCTCTTAATCAAATACGGAAACTTGTTTAAAATAAAACTCTCTGCCTTTTTACATATTTGACCTTCACCAACACAGTAATTAGATTCCATGTTTAATTAATTTGCATAATCGGACTTGTCCACACGTTGGAAGTCATTGTTTAATTAGATCAACCGCTTCGATTACGATGGCCATCCATAGCCAAAAACATATTTGACCAACACCTTCGATTACGACGGCCGGCCATAGCAATAAAACAAAACGTGAATCATTGTAATCACAATGAGATGAGTTGGCTAACTATGACCTGTCAACAGCAATAGCAATGCTACGAAGTTGCATATTTCATGATTAAAAACGACTTAACATAGACTTATGATGGTCCGTTGTAACAAATAGCAAATTGTTGTCGAGTTTGATTTACGACAATTTACATATATCTACTGTGAAAAGTTATCGACTATGAAAGGTTGTAGATTTTTTTTTTCTTTACAGAATAATAATGTAACCAATACCGACACAAATAGGTGTCGTTTTTTGCTTATATATATACTCGAAGTGTGAGACGGTCTATGGTAACGAAGAGAAAAACGTTGAGTAATCAATTGCTACACATCATAAATTTGTGCTTCTTTTTTTTTTTTTCTCAAAACTATTTACACGAAGTGTGCGACGGTATATGGTACGCTATGTAACACCGACATGGACACGCGACACACGACACGACACAACACGACACGCCAACATGTTAATTCTCAAAAAATAGAGAATTCCGACACGTTCCGATATGTTATAAATATATATATATATGTATATATAATGCAAAAATAAATAATAGAAAGAGCATATAATTAATCTATACCAAAAATATTAATTCAACATTTGTTAATATCATTAATTGTTTTAATTTAACAAAGATTGATTAAGAAATTCAAAAATTGCAAATACAAAAGAGTAAATTTAAAGGAACGTGTCATATTTTCTTACACTTGTCAGAAATTAGTGAGATTTCTTATAGTCCTAGATAGAATTCAGAGTTCATGATATAAACTAGCTTAGAGCTCCTCTACTAAACAAGATTCGAGAAAAATGAAAATCTAGAACAAAAACTCTCGAAGTATGACCAAAAGAAAATGAAATAACTAAATTCGCCATGGAAAATATAAGAGATAACTCACAAGCTAATGATATAGACCAAAAGAGATAACTCACAGGTGACGCTTGCAAGAGGCGGAAGGAAGCAAAAAAAAAAAAAATCGCAACTTTAAGTCTGCAGGAACGGCAGAGTGACGCCGGCGAGAAAAGGAGCGTTCCATCGTCACTCACGAAAATATCAAAATTTATAAATGAGAAACTTGAGAGTGAGAATTTTTTTCTTCCCCTTTATTTTTCTTATTTTCATTATTTTTTCATATATTTATATTTTGAACTATCAAGTATTGAAAATTTTTAAAATTAACCCCATGCGTGTCGAAATCGCATGTTGGAATTTCGGACTCGCGTCTCAAAGCGTGTGGAGAAGAGTTGACCACGCGTCTCGTTGACCGCACGTCGGAACGTGTCGTAGCGTGTTGGATACGTATTTGAGTATTTGACACGACACGAAAGTTTCCGGAAAGTATAAGTGCTTTTTAGATGGTACGAACGAAGAAAAGGTCACGCAACCAACAATACCGCGCTATAGAGTTGTCATTTGTTTTTAACTTAAAACTATTTACCCAACAACGTGTGCGACGGTTTGTGTGACTAGAAGAGAAATAGAAGGCCCCGGAGTTAGGGGGCAGTCTATCACTGTCTTCATTTGACTAGTGTTTTCCCCGCGGCCTATCGGGGCCTCACGAGGACTTAGTTGAACCAACCGTCCCCGTGGCGAGATGTGACATTGAGAAAAGACCCCCCACATGAGTCAGACAAACTGACTGGGAAAAGGAAAACTGGGGCAAAAGAAAGATCAAGCCGGTGTTGCTCTCGATGTTCCTGAGGATATCATGTGTTCAAACGCTCATGAGGGTTGTAGGAGGTGAAGACTGGTTCAGCGAAAAAAGAGAGAGACCCGCGCCAGTCAAGTGAATCCAAGATCGTGCTAGTACGTGGAATCTTTTAATGGCACCTTGATGAGTTGAACTACTTTCCAAATATGATTTTTTAAAGAAAAAATTACAAAAAAAAATCTCAAATTATGTTTATTATGCCACATTTACTTTAAATTTTTTCTCTAATGCAAAATATCCGAAACTTATACTTATATGATATATTTACATTTTGTTAATAAACACCATTAAAAATTGACCAATATGAATCCACAAATACTAACAATATTGACATGACGCCTATGAGACTTAACTAAAATAAAAACAATATTGTTTTTACTGAAAATGTAAATTTAGGATTTTTTTTATGTCACAAGAAAAAATTATAGTGAATATGTTACAATGAGCATAATTTAGGGTTTTTAATGTCATAAAAACAGTTCAAAGCAAATGTGTTTGGGATTTTTTTAGTTTTTCCTTTTTAAATAATTTCAACCTAGAAATTTGAGAAAATTCTAAATAAAGGCTCGAAGTGTCCTTGATTTTTCAAATAAGGATTTGAAGTATACATTGTCTAAAATATGGACTTAAAATGGACTTTATTTCGAATAAAGGTTTGAAATGATCATGTCAGAATCAAAGAATGACCTAACCTTACTGACTAGTCAAGGGCATTTCCAACCTTTGAATTTTCTTAATTTCTTCCCATTTTTTCTTTCTTTTTCCTTTTTCTCTTTTTTTCCAATAAAAAAGACAAAATAAAGAAAAGAAAAACTAAAAATTAAAAAAGAAAAGAAAACAAGAATTTAAAAAAAAAAAAAAACAAGCAGAGGGCTAGGGCCAGCCTCCCACCTATATTTATCTTCTTTTTTTTAGAGTTTTTTTTAAAGAAAAAATAGAAACAAAGGAAAAATAAAAGAAAATGAGAAAAAATAAAGGATGAAAAGCCCTTAACCAACTAGTGAGATCAAGTCCTTTGAGGTTAACATGGCCACTTCAAGCCCTTATTTGAAATAAGATTTACTTCAAGCCCTTATTTGAAAAAATAATGACACTTTAGGCCACTATTTGAGATAAGGTTTACTTTCGACCTTAATTTGAGAAATTGAGGATATTTTGGGTCATTATTTGGAGTTTTCCCTAGAATTTAAAAATAAAATAAAATCACTTGGGGGGAGGAAAGGGCGGGCGAGCGGGCGGGCGGCAGGGGGGGGGGGAGAGAGAGGGAGACTTGCATTGAACTAGAGGATCAACGGCTTGCAAGGAGCATTTGCCTGGAATTCAAAGAACCAGTAGAAGAGAGCTATTAACCACATTATGAAAATTAAAAAAAAAAAAAAAAAAATTGCACATGAATTTTTATATCAATATTCATATATTGGACTTCAAAGAACCAGTAGAAGAGAGCTATTAACCACATTATGAAAATTAAAAAAAAAAAAAAATTGCACATGAATTTTTATATCAATATTCGTATATTGTGAAAATTTGGAAGATTCAATTTAAGAAAAGATGAAATTGTGTCCAACCCAAAATTTGAATGAAGCAAAGAGAAAATATCCATTATTCAAGTGGTTCTAATTGAACTATATGTTCCTTATATGGACATTACAAGTGTACTTAGATTCAAATTCAAGGTGTTGTTTAGGGGATTGCGTTGGTGCCGAGCAAATTTTGGATATGCGAGTACTATGTTGTTTATTAATTTATTCCATCCATGAAGACAATCTCAACAGAGTAGGTGGAAATATTATAGAAGAAATTGACATCAAAGTTCCATCACTTCTTAATCATGACTTTTCTACACCACAAAGAAAATTCAGAAGTCTTGCGCTTCCTTAGTTTTCGTACGAAATGGTTTGAATTAAATTTCCAAATTTCCCAATCAAACTGTTTTTTTTTTATAAAAAAAAAAAAAGGAAGAAAATATATTTTCTTGCAATACGGCCTCAATGGTGGGTAAATGCTATGCTATTGTAGAAGGCATTGGCCTTGACTAAGGAGCTTCACGAATGATGTTTCATCTATAAATATGTCCTTAATCTTGCTAACAATATGTATAGACCTTAACCATCTCACCACCTAAAAACCATCCATTCCCCCAAAATTATGGTTTCTTCATTATTGCTGTCCAACCCGTCTCCTTTATGTGTCTTCTTCTTCTTCTCCTTGCTCTTCTTGGTCAACACCACTTCATTTTATGGGGCAAGTGCTTCTACTTCGTCCACTTCTTTTTCCACTATCCACACAACTGGGAATAAGGATGAAGTAGAGGCTCTCCTAAATTGGAAATCTACTCTTGACAACCATAGCCAATTTCTACTCTTTTCATGGCACGGCAACAACCCTTGCCCCTTTACTGGTGTGGCTTGCAACGACTACGGAGCCATCACCCATCTAAATCTTTCCCATCTCAATTTGACAGGAACTCTAGATGGCCTCAACTTCTCTTGCTTAACCAGTGTGGTTAGTTTTGAACTTGCCAACAACTCGATCTATGGCTCCATTCCCTCAGGTATCGGGAACCTTTCCAAACTCAACTCTCTTGATCTTTGCTTCAATAAACTGTCCGGAGAAATTCCTCCAAGTATAGGTACGTTGGAGAGTCTTCGTTATTTGTACCTTTGTGGCAACAACCTAAGTGGACACATCCCTATGGAGATTGGACATTTGGATTCTCTTCTAGTATTTTTTTTCCCCCCAAAATCAACTTTCCGGGCCCATTCCTACTTCTCTTGGAAAGTTAGGCAATTTAATCAAATTAGACATTTCGCAGAATAACTTTTCTAGCTCCATTCCAATAGAGATAAGTGACTTGAAGAATTTGATGTCTCTTCAATTATGGCAAAATGGACTTTCGGGATCCATACCTTTAGAAATTAGGAGACTCACTTCTCTTCTTAGACTTGACCTATCATCCAATAGTCTCACCGGCTTAATTCCTCATTCCATCGGAAACTTGACAAGTTTATCTCTTCTTATCCTCTCCCGAAATGGATTTTCGGGATCCATACCTTCAGAAATCGGGAAGCTCACTTCTCTTATAGAACTTGACCTATTTTTCAATAATCTCACCGGCTTAATTCCTCGTTGCGTTGGAAACTTGACAAGTTTATCTATTCTTCTCCTCTCCCCAAATGGACTTTCAAGATTCATACCTTCAGAAATCGGGAAGCTTACTTCTCTTACGAAACTTGACCTATCAGCCAACAATTTCATCGGTTCAATTCCTCGAACTATCGGAAACTTAACAAGTTTATCTCATCTTTACATCTATGAAAATGGACTTTCGGGACCCATACCTTCTGAAATTGGGAGGCTCGCTTCTCTAGTTATGCTTTCCCTATCAACCAACAATCTCAATGGTTCAATTCCTTGTTCCATCAGAAACTTGACAAGTTTATCTCTTCTTCACCTCTTCGAAAATAGACTTTCAGGACCCATACCTTTAGAAATTGGGAGTCTCACTTCTCTTGTAAAACTAGGCCTATCATCCAACAATTTTACTGGCTCAATTCCTCATTCCATCGGAAACTTGACAAGTTTATTTCTTCTTCACCTTGATGACAACAAATTCTTTGGTTCCTTGCCTTATGGATTTAATAAGCTAACATGTTTAAGTATGCTGGCTCTATCTAACAATGAACTAGAGGGGGAACTGCCAAAAGATGTATGCCTTGGGGGATCATTGCAGTATTTCTCCGTCACCAATAATCATTTCACAGGTCCTATCCCAACAAGCTTAGAGAACTGTAGCACATTAATCAGATTGAGTTTAGTAGGAAATCAACTTACTGGAAACATAACAAAAGCTTTTGGAATATATCCACATTTATATTTTATTGACTTGAGCCACAATCATTTGACCGGTGAACTTTCATGGAAATGGGAGAGTTGTCGTAATTTGACGAGCTTAAAGATATCAAACAACTACATTTCTGGCAAGATACCCACAATATTTGGAAGGATGACTCAGTTACAACTACTAAACCTTTCTTCAAATAGTTTAAGCGGAGAGATTCCAAGAGAACTAGGAAGCATGTCGAGGTTGTTAGAACTTGATTTAAGTACTAACTCGATCATGGGAAATGTCCCGACTGAGATTGGACTTTTATCACATCTAGCACATCTAAACTTGGCATCAAATAATTTGAGTGGATTGATATTGGTGCCGTTAAGCTCATGCAAAAGCTTGTTGAGCTTGAACTTGAGTAGAAACAAATTTTTGAGCAATATTCCTCTTGAGATAGCCAACATACAATTTCTTGAAGTTCTTGACTTGAGTCATAATTTGTCGAGTGGAAGCATACCAGGAGAGCTTGGAAAGCTAAGAATGCTGGAAGTTCTAAATATTTCCCACAACAGTCTTTCTGGTCCTATTCCACATACTTTTGGTGATATGTTGGCCTTGATTTCTATTGATGTATCCTATAATGACCTAGAAGGTCCTCTCCCAAATGTCAAGGCTTTCAATGAGGCCCCATTTGAGGTAATATGGCATAATAAAGGGCTTTGTGGAAATGTTGTTGGTATACCTAAATGCAATTCCATCAGGAGTGAGAAACACAATCGATACGTTGGAACCAGAGTCATAGTTATCCTCATTCTCTCATTCTTGGGGTTTCTCTTTTTCTCTTGCACATGGGCCATTCTTGTAATTGTCAATCATCGTCGAAGAAGGATTATCAAGAAGGACAACAACGAACGGGCAAATGATTTGGATTTCATGCATATTTTGAGTTATGATGGCAAAGTTTTCTACAACCGAATCATGGAGGTCACAGAGGGATTTGACTCTAAGTACTATGTCGGTGAAGGATCATATGGAATCGTTTATAAAGCCGAGATATCAAAAGGACAAATGGTTGCTATCAAGCAAACCTCTTCATTGCAAGAAGATGGTGAGATTGTTGATTTGATATCATTTGAAAGGGAAATTCAAGCCTTTATGAATATACGCCATCGCAACATTCTGAAAGTTTATGGATTCTGCTCTCATGCCCAACGTTGTTTTTTGGTGTATGAGTACATGGAAAGAGGAAGCTTGAGGACAACTTTGAATGATGATGAAAGAGCAATAGAATTTCCATGGGACAAGAGGGTAAATGTGGTCCGAGGAATTGCGAATGCATTGTCCTATATGCATCACGAATGTTCACCTTCATTGATTCACCGAGACTTCACTAGTAACAACATTCTATTGGATCGGCATTATGAGGCTCATATTTCTGATTTTGGCACTGCAAGGCTATTGAGGCCAAATTCGTCAAATCGGACTCTTATTGCTGGCACTATCGGATATATTGCTCCAGGTACTTTGTAATTTTTTCAATTTTAATGGGCATTTGGTGTCAAACATGCCTTCTAAATAATTGAACTTTCGCTAGGTTCTTGATTAGTTAATCTTCTTATGGAAATTAGGTTACTAATTTAGAGCTTTCAAATTTTGTGTTGACCTTCTGATTTCCTTGATAAGGAAGAATTGGCAAATGAGGAAAAATATCATAATTGATCCATTTCAAGGATATTAAGTTTGCATTACCAAAATGATATTTGTACTTGAAGTGTCAAACAAAATCCTTTGAAATTCACCGCAGCATAAACTTCAATGCTCAAATCAGTTTTGTGAGTGTAGATTAGGTAGAAATTTGTACGTGTAATCATCACATCATGGGAAACAATGTTGTCAACTTGAATATAGCTTGTGATCGATGATTTTAAAAAATAGGATTTTTCCACTTGCAGAGCTTGCTTTCTCTACAATTCCTACAGAAAAATGTGATGTGTATAGCTTTGGAGTAGTTGCATTAGAGACAATCATGGGAAAGCATCCGGGAGATCATGTTTCTTGGGAATGTTCATCGTCTTCCCAAATTGAGTTGCCAATGATGCTGAAGGATGTGCTAGATCAACGTCTCTCACCTTCTAGACTTCATCTTCGAGATGCACAAGATGTGGTCTTGATTGCCAAGCTAGCATTTGCGTGCTTGCAGGCCAATCCACGGCTTCGACCGAGCATGAGACAAATTTCACGTGAGCTTTGCATTCAAGTACCCTTGGAAATGCCACTCTCTACAATCAGTTTAAAGCAACTTCGCGATCTTAGTGTCAAGAAGATTGGAGCACATAAAAGAGATGGTAAGTTCTAAATTTATTTTTCACGTGTTATTTTGTTTAGTTCATAATAATGATGATGATCGCCTTTTGAATATCGTCTTAGTTCTCACTCATCCCTTGTGTTTTACGACTTTCATTGCAGAGCCAGCTTCCCTTTGAACATTACAGGAATAGCGCAATGTTTATTGTTTGGAGTTGTTGCACTAAAAATAATTATGGGAAAGCTTTTGGGGAGATATTGTTTCATAATTATTTTGAAATTTTTGCAAAGCAATCAGGAAGTGAATTTGCAAAATGCATTGGATCGATGTATATTGCCTTCTTTTTAATCAAGATGTAAAAAAACATGTAGTTTTTGCTTCTGGGAGAGATAATGATACTAGATTGTCTATGAAATTTTATCAAAATGCAATGTCATTCTTGAACTTTCAATTAGTTCAATTAAACCACTTTTGACTAATGTGCAATATCATCTCGGAATTTTCAGTTGGTTCAATTCCATTCTACAATCGGATCTACCCAATTTCTAGATCCAAGAAGCACAAGTTGATCATTCAAACTTATGGAGCCATTAAACTAGCAAAATTGGATAGATTTCATATTTTCTTACACAAAATCCATTCTCACTGGATAGATTTCATTTTTTATTTGGTAAATACAAGATACAAACTAAGAAAAATTAACGTCTAAAATCTATAATCCCAACTTTATCACTAAGCAAAACATGAGATAATTCTCTAAGAGGCCACAAGTAAAATGTAGTATCCAAACGCTTCACTATGCCAATATTGACAAGCATATCAGCAGGCCGGTTACCTTCTCGAAAAATGTGATGAATTTTGAACTCAAAATGAGAGCTCTCTTCTGATATCTTTAAGAAGTGTTGGTCTAGTGTTGTCCGCTATTCTCTTTTGGTTAACAAGTTCCGTAAAAATTTTGGAGTCCATCTCAATAATGAGTTTATGGAAACCTCATTATTTTGCGATGGTAAGTCCCAACCATAGTGCCCATAGTTTTTCTTGTAAAGATGACCATATTTCAAGAAATGAGGTAAAATCGCCAAGCCAGTCACCCCATTCATTTTGGAATACTCCTCCGGCTCTTCTAAGTCTAGGATTACCTTTAGATAGTCCATCCATATTCTGTTTTATCCATGCCGAAGGAGGATGATCCCAAGCAACCATAATGGGAGAAGTAAGTGATCTACTTTTAAACAAATTGATCATGGAAAAAGCTATGATTTCCTATGTGTATGATTGGATTACTTGTACAGGGTTGGAAGGAAAAATAAATTTTTTTCTAGAAAAAGTGACTTGTTTCTCCATTACCAAAAAAACCATCTACTTACACCAAAAGTAGTACTCCAATCAAAGTGGGAATTAAATCTCTTGTAGTCAGCCAGGTTGAATTTCAACCATTGAGATAAATTCATTGAGAAGAACTCTTCAAACAATGTCGTCAGACGAGGTGAATCCATATGTTCTAAATAACTAGAGAATCTGACAAAACGTGAAATGTTGTTTCCACTAAAGATTCATAATACGGACAGTAAAGATTATCTCCCAGATTGCGAGACGTTCTTAATTCATTGGATAATAAATGTCTATGTGCCGCTAGCCAAAAGAAGGTTTTACTACGTTGAAATCCTATCGGTTTCTTGATTATTGATCCTTTTGATAATTTCACATGCTAACCCAACAGAAAAAGATCCACTACTATCACCTTCCCATAATAGACTATCTTTCCCATTGGAGGGTACCAATGGTTTGATGCGCGAATTCCAAGGATTTCATCTTTTGGTAAGATTCCTTGGAAAAGCGGAAAGTTCCATTTCCATTCAGCACAAAATCACAAACTTTTTTGTTTGTCTTAAATGGAGGTAGGTGGAGAGTAACTATGTCAATGAGTGGCTCCAACCCTTAAATCCATCCGTCTTTCCAAAAATATACATCTTCTTTATTTCCCAAGCTCCATACCGCTCCTTCCTCTAAAGTTGACCATACATTAACAATTGCTTTCCATAATATCGATCCACCAGATTTAACGTGACCAATATTTCTCCGTTGTGAATAATATTTAAGCATGCAAAAGCTGTGACTATAGTGGGGTCGTGTCTTGAAGCTCCATGCTAGATTCATCAATAACCTTGGTTAGTAATTTCAAAGGATCCAAGGCCAAGACCACCACTTTTTTTAGGTTTACAAATAGTCTTTCAATTCAAAAGGTGTATGCAATGCTTGTCTCCGGTATCTCCCCAAATGAAAGCATAGCAGCATTTCTCAAACCGTTGACAAACATGAGTTAAGACTTTATAATATTACATTTGATAGGTAGGTACAGACATGATTGAAAATTGAGCTAACGTGATGTGGCCCGCCATTGAGAAGCTATTTGACTTCTATCCACTAAGTCTATTTGTTTTCTTCTCTAATAACACTTGAAATGCCTTGAAGATGTTATTCCATGAATCAAAGGCACACCCAAATATTTGCCTGGGTTTGAACATATTACAAAGTCGAAGATATCGCTCAAGATGCATTTTAGCCCTAGAGAAGTATTCTTTAAGCAGAAAAGTTTGCTTTTAACCTTGTAGACAATTTGACCTGATCTTTGACAAAAATTGTCCAAGCACTCCAAGATAACCTTCATATATTCTATTGAGGCTTCTGCCAATAATAATAGCTCATCTGCAAACATTAAATGAGATATTTGCGGTCCTCTCTGACCAAAACAAAAAGGTTTCCATGGTTTAGAATTCACTCCTGCATAGACAAGACGAGACAATTGCTCTATACACAATACAAAGATATTGGGAGGGAGAGGGTCACCTTGACGTATTCCCCCAGATGGCAAGAAGGTCTCCGTAATTTGCCCATTCCACAACACCTACATGGACGAAGAGGTGATACATTTCATAATGAGTTGGACCAATGAGTCTGGAATACCTTTCAAGTAGGGAGTTTTCTCAATGAAGGACCATTTTAGTCGATCATATGCTTTCCCCAAATTAATTTTTAGAATCATGTGCCCTCATTTCCTTTGGGATTTGCTCATTGAGTGAATTTCTTCTTGTACAGTGATAACGTTATACTGAATGTGTCTATTGGGAACAAAGCTAGTTTAGACAAATTGTGGTAGAACATCCTTTAATCGATTCATGATCACTTTGGAGAGAATTTTATAGGTGACATTACACAAATTAAATGGTTGAAAGTTGTTCGTAGTCTCCGATTGCTGCACTTTCGGAATCAGCACTTAAAGTGTTTTGTTAATCTCAGCCCAGTTACAATTTCCTAACCAAGCATCAATAATAAAATTGGTTAATGAGTTGCTAACCAAATTTTATTGATGTTGAAAGAAAACCCCTCGGAAGCCATCCGGTCTGGGTGCTTTCAAAAGGTGTTTTGTAGACTTCTTTCTTGTCAACGATTCTAGCCAGACATGAAGCTTGCGAGAAATTCAAGACTTGAAAATTTCTATCGACAATTCAAACCCTCATCCTTATAAAAGTACAAAAATAGAAAATAGTAAAAAAAATAAAAAATAAAAAAGGAGTGGGCTTTTCTAGTTCGTGGCCCAATTTACATAGCTCACAAAATTAAATTTCGCTAAATCCACAAGCCCAGCAAGCGTGTCGGCTCTAGTCCATCTTATGCATCAATGAGGCCCTAGAAGCGGTTGCCCCACTAGTCCATTCCATATGCTAAAGCCACAGCCCATTAGACCAAAACCCATAGAGAATGAAGCCCACAGGACATGGAAAAGCCCAGTCCATCTTCTTTCTCACGCAATCTTTGAAGACGACTCACGTGAGAATGCGCAAGGGGGAACGCGCGCGTAAGGGCGAAGGAGAGAGGAGCTCTTGAAGGAAAAAGTGAGAGACGCCAGGGCCAGCGAGGAAGGAGCTTGAGATTTGTAAAACATGTTCTAAACTTCTAATCAACATATTGTTTACCTTAAATGGACTTCATTTGCTCTGTCTAAATGCCCCAGCAACATTGAGGCCTGATTTGGAAAATTGATATGTTTTTTCATGATTGTTCTGTTTCTGATGTACATCGGTGATTTCTTGATTGTTCTTCTTTTTTTTTTGGATTTTTGTGAGTAGATTTTCGGGATGATGTCTCCATGAAAGTTGTTTGCCACATCTAGATCTAGTTAACCTAAAATTTCTTTTAAAAAAAAAAATGAAGGTCGTTTGGTCAGTATGATCATCATTCAATCATTCGTGCTTGCCTCTGAAAATCGGATTTTCAGTCAGATCTTCTATGTGTTCTTCAATTTTTATAAAATTTTGTGTTCATATTTTCAAAATGAAATCTTCACGAAAGTTTGAGCTAACATCTCAAGATTTCATTTGACACCAATTTTATTGAAATCGATGCATGTTTGGTCATTCAAAGGATCTGATCAGTGCGCATAATCAATTTGCCCCCAGATCGGGGAACTTGTTTCTCAAGAACAACCGGGTGTGTTTTGTAATTTTGAGGAAGTTGAGGTCCTTGTTTGCAAATTTCCAAAACATTAAAGTTTTTCCAGAGGCTCTTATATGCAAATATGAAAAATTTAAACACCTGATTGCAAGTTTTGAGGGGCTTAGTTGCAAAACATTCGGATAAGGTTTGAGCTACTACCGAAACTAATTCAGTTATAACAGTTAGGCACTAACCGATTTTCCAAAATATTCACTTATGAATTTGTCAAATATAAAAACTGAAAGTTTGTTATTGATTCCCATCCCTAACTACTAAAAAATTTTCACGCCAATTTAAAGTCGGTTGATATTTTTTCCAAATTTTTCAAAACTCGGACCTGAAACGGGTCGGATTCTGGACCCTTCGGGACAAATCGTATTTTTCGAGTCAAATGGTAAAGAATTGGATATAACGACCTTCTAGACACTTATTCTAAACGTATTAAGCTTTCGAAGCATGCCTGAATCACTTCATTTGATGATCGTTTGTCTGGTCAATTAATTTCAAAACCTAATGATATGAATCCTGCAATTAATGAATAAGTGATCCTATTTATGATTAACTAGCTTTGTTTGATGGTTTGAGATTCAAGTCCATTTTTCATCTGAATGCATGTTTAATTGTTCACGTATGTGATTGTTAGATGTATGCATAAGTTAAATGCATGAACAAGGGAAATGCCAAAAGGAGATTTATACCTTAAATTTAGGGATTAATAGAAATCAACCACTGTTTGTGAACATAAATGATGGCCAATAACTATTAATCACAATTTAATCAACTTTAGGGTCTAGGATGGGACAATATGTGTGCACAACCAAAGGCCAACTTCAAGGCTCGTGTTTCATGTTCAAAATTTGCTTGAGTTATTGGCTCTTGTTTGTACTTGCTTGGACTTGTATGGCTGCATTATATGTATTACATAAGTCGAATACTTAGTATAGTATGTCGAGACAATCTGTGAAGAAGTAGACCGAAAGACTCGAAAGCGGTGGCATGCCCCATGTCCAATCCAGCGTTTGTGAAGTACCATTCATTCTCGACCATTTCTCAAGTTTTTCATTCAAATTTGTATTAATATCCGACAAGTTGCGGGTTTTATTTTTCATGCACTTAGAATAGTCTGTGCTTTAATTTCTTGAGTGTTTACCTTCCCGCAACATATTTTCAGTTATATGCGTGTTTATTTCATACTATGTTGACTAGTTTAGAATTGCACGAACGAACCATCCACATATGATCACATTTCAATACTCAAAATGAATTTGCACGAAAACATAAAAACAAATGCATGATCACTTTAGGTAACAGCCAAACCATTAGGTACCGAAATTGCATTATTATAAATATTAAGATAACCCAACTTCTTTGGTTCATACTTTCAATTCTTGATTGGGCAATGTAGCCGGCCCCCCAAAAAGAGGCTAGCAGTGACTCTTAATTAACATGTTAGGTTGTTTAACGAACATTAAAATGAATCCTTATCATGTGAGGTTTGGGAGAATCTGTATTCGTAATTAATAGACTGATTCCTGCTCACCAACTAGACGATGCTTCTAAAGCTGTCTTTTATGGGAAAACATGCTTAAATTGTTTTACAATTAAATACCCATAAATCCATCCACTAGAGGGCCCTTCCTGCCTGGAGGGGTAGGTTGTGGCATCCATCGTTCACCACCCATCGTTTATCGTACTCGACCACCACAATTCCGGTTAGACCAATAAGGAAGCTTGGCCACAAAAGAAAACCTGATTTTGGGCAACGCCGAGAGCTTTATAAACGCCTCTCATCGATTTCTCTCATTAATGAGTCTTGAGACATTCTAAAACAGGGAGATGTTTTATCCCCCTAGCATGATCTCCTACTGCTTTAACATTTTAGCATGCCCGGCTGAGTGGGCTAATGAAAGCATATATCTTTAGCTTGTTATAAGCCTTTTGTTGTTCCATTTATCTTTGTCGTGTACATAGCGGGACATCTAAGATTGCATATCCACCTTCCAAAAGGGTAGTACAGATTGTATCATCCTGTGACCAGGAGGATTCCTTGCATTTCTCAAACAGAGTGATTTTGCACCCACAAGCCACAAATGTTATAGAAGAGGTTGAAGTTCACATTTCACCAATTACAGTGCAAGTTGGATAACCTGGAAGTTCTCAGAAACTAATTTATACTTATCCTATAGAAGGAAGAAAGAGATACAAGAGAAGAAGTGATTAGATTAATTGGAGAAAGCCAAGGGTTCACACTGACTATGGTAATAAAGAGCAAATATTGCTTTGCCTCCGTCCTAGGCTCACATAACTAGATCCTAACCATTAATGAGACATGTATCAAATCGTACCTGTCCGTGAGAAAAAGAATGATTAAAAGAGTACTGCAGTTCTGAGTAGGTGCTTCTTGGTTGTATCCTCTGTCCTGCTGTTGATCAGCATGAGGTCCATTGTATCCTCCCCGTTCGCAGCCACAAAAACCATGTCCTCTTCCTCGACCGAGCCTTTGGCATAACCTTGGTTATGGTCCAACCTCCATTGTCATACTCAGAATTCACAAAACCATTCCCTGAAACAAGCAATATTATAGGCTGTTACCAGCAAGCAAACATATGAAGGATTGCAGATGCAGCAGCAAGGGGTATTGCCATCTGCATATTCCTCAAAGAAGTATATTAACATTTTGGTGCCATTACAACCGAGAATGAAAACAATTTACTTAACCATGATGCAAGATCCCATATCTAAAACACTCCCTTCCATGCGATCTAAAAAATTGTTCAGCGCAATACCTCTAGATCTCGGTCTTCCTCTACCACCGCGACCTCTTCCTCGCCCATTAGGTGATCCCCTATTTAAATGAGGAACATAACTAGAAGAAAATTAGAGAAACCACATTACAGTCACTAATAGACAATAATGACAGAATAATTTCTAGAAACACCCCCTCATAACAAAGCTCTGACGATGTCTCCACCATCTCAACAGGTAATAGAGGCTGATACCTGCAATAGAGGGCATTTGAGGCTTATGATGGATCAAACGTCAAGCTCTAAATATGTCTAACTCTCACAATGAAGAATCGGTGACAAGAGACGAATGCCATGAACTCATCCAACAGCTGATGTATCCAGTTCCTTCTTTGAAAGATTTACTATAATCATCGACGCATGCCTCAAGTTCTCCAACCAACCCAAACAAGAGAAAGACATTAGATGGAGAAAGAAGAGCACTTTTGAAAGTGAAAATTCATGGCCAATCAATTTGCAACTACACTTACGCGACAATCTCCCATCTGAATATCAACTTGCAGCTCCAAATCCAATGTTGGTTAAGCAAATAGGCTGAAAAAATTATGGGCAGAAGCAGTACAATGATGAGCACCAGTCAATCTGTTGAGTTCAACGGATACCGTGCCAAAGGGCAAATGGCTCAGAAGAGGTTTTGGGTGTGGGCTTAGCCACTTCTGGTATCCCAAACACTTGCCAAAACATTAATCTTTCATCTGCTGCTGCAGATGCCACCGTGCATTCATCCGGACTCTGCAAAACAAGTATATGACAACGAGAATCAGCAGAATGATCAATTCAACAAGCAAACTTCAAAAGTATTTACACTGAATTGCAGATGACTATGATAAGCATACAAAGTAGTACCTGTGCCAGGAACAGAACTCTAGATGTGTGTCCACTTAGCTCTGCCATCCTTCGCATAGAAGGATATTTCCAGAGAACGAGCTGGTTCTCAGCAGGCCCATGAGAGCTTAGCAATTCCCTCTCCCTCTTGCTCCACAACAGTGCACACACCTGAGAACCGGTTTCCACTGAATTCAGACACGTGCCCGTGCATGTGTTCCAAAATTTAACACATCGGTCGCTCCCTCCCGAGGCCAGTAAATTCGCCTGAAATGGGCACCAAGCAAGGGCCTTCACAGTGGCTGTGTGGGCTTCAATCTTGTGAAGCCACTGAGCACCGGAATTCAAAGAGGCTCTGGATCTGTCCCACAAGTAAAGGAGATTGTCATTTCCTCCGCTAACCAGCTGTTTTCCCGAGGGCGACCATTTCAGGCCGCAGACTTCCTGGTGATGCCCCCTGTAGGTTCCAACAATGTGGGATCTGAGTCTCACATCATTGTTGATGACCATACAGTCCATGCCTCCTGTAGTGAGGACATGATTGTTCCAGGCCAAGGAACCAACTCGGAGTCGATGGCCTCCTCTTAAAGTTCTCAGCTGCATGAGAGGGAACGAAAACAAAAAGCAAAAAGCACAGCCTGAATAAGAACCCTCCTCTCAAACAAAAAGCAAAAAGCACATCAAAACAAGAAGCAACCAGCTTACCTGTCTTTGAGCAGAGGAATCCCAGAGCTGGACATGAGAATTTTGTAAGCCAATGGCAATACTCTGACCATCAGGAGTCCAGCTGACGCTCGTGACGGGACCCTCCTCATTATTGAAGGTCACCAGTTCTGTAATAGAGCCATTGGAGGCATTCCACAAGTACACCGTTTGGGAAAGAGCGATCGCTACCACGTCGTTGGCACCCCAGTCCAGCAAGTTCAGATTATAATCATCCGATATGTTAGGAGCATCTAGCGTCCTCTGGCAGGTCTATCAATTGACAAACCAAAGAAAATATTTCAAAATACTAATTCTACGGTCTTTGAGAGCACAAGCAAAACCAGTACATACTAATGTTCGGGGGAACAAATGCTAACTTGTCGGTCAAGTTTTATGTCATCAATAAAAGAAACAGCAATGGGCATGAATTTGAGGCTACCTTGGGTATGGATCGACAGGGCTTGATGAATTTAGACTGGTAAGCAGTGGGGGAGAGCCAGCTTTTTGGGATTAGCTCTACTGGGGTCGGTGGCTTGTTCTTGAAGGCCAGGATTCGACTTCGGTTCATGTCGAGTGCCTCTGCGAGAAGCTTCTGGTACGCCTCGCTCGATGCTGACATCACCGCAGACTTCTCCTTCCACTTCTTCCCTCCTGTCAAGAGAGAACGAGCGTAGTCGAAGTCCATAGCTGAGCGGTTCGGGATGAATCTATCCAACTGTGATTATTAAAAAAAAACGCATCCCAGAATCAGAAGGAAACAAGTCTGTTGTTTTTCAATAAATGTCTATAAAGTCTGTGTAAATGACACAAGAAAATCACTACCACTGGCTTACATTTTCTCGAGAATTCTTCTTCTGAAGGTATTGCTGGAGAAGATCCAGCGACCACTCCTCGCCCGGTGAAGCCATGGTCCAGCGAACGCCCCCCGCCGCAGAGGTAGGTCGAAATTCTGCCAAAAAAAAGAAAGGAAATTTCAAGGACAGAAGAAGACCCAGAAGCGGAGGAACGAAGAGGGACCGATCGTTGATGATGGGTCGTCAGCTTTTCAACTAAAGAGGCTTGATTTTCTCTGGCAATGCCCTCAAATCAGAGGCGAGCGAGAGAGCGAGATTCAGAGATCGTTCGCAGAGGAATGGGTGAGAGGGAGAAGATGATGAAGAAGAAGGAACGAGACGACGAAGATGATGATCGATGATTTTGGATTCAACGTTGCGGGCGGGAACGGGAATGAGCCGTTGGCGGCAGCTTTCCTCGGACGCGAATATAATAATTAGCTTATTTTATATAATTTACTCAACAATACATTGTCAATTTCTTCGCTGCCCATTAAAATTGTCAAGACTCGACCAAAAAAAAAAATTATCAAGCCACTTTATTTTTCGATCCGCACTAGAAAAGGGAGAAAAAAAAAATACCCCACTAATGTCCTCTAATCATCGCTATAATTAATTAATCAAAAAAATTAATTGGTGATTTTTTTCATACAACCAAATTCTACGCACCACCTTAATATATCATGTGGAAATCAATGTCCATAAGATAACAGGAGACAAATTATAATTCCCTTTTTTACTTTAACGAATTATGAATCTTGACAATCGAATTTTGCATGATGTCATTTTGGTTAAGAAAGAACATTGTATGTAGAAGACTTAGTGATTATTTACAAATAGGAAAAAAAAAAACCACCAATAATCCAAACGACAAGACATAAGTGCAATGTAATGAAGGTTGAGTAATGAGTAAAGAAGCATTTGGATTATGAGGGAAAGGGACAGTATGATCATAAGCAAAAACAGTCTTTTAGGGACTCTCCCTAAAAAAGTAAGTACGGGCTTGTCCAAGCAGTATAAATGCCCGACCAAATAAATTATAAACTTTAGGCTCCGTTTATTTTTCATTAAATAAACGATTTTGTAAAATATTTTTCATAATTTTTTGTACCATTTTAAATAACTAGTCGAGGAAAATATTTTTATTGTTGAGAATAATTTATGTCTAAATATTTTCTTGAATAATGAAAAGAAGTTAAATGGTTATTCATTTTGTTAGTGATCATTCTTACGATATATTATTCAAATTATTAATTTTTCGTCAAACTCACGGAGTGTTGGTGATAGATCAAGTGTCGTGAGGAAAATTTACCATATCCATTGACCGAGCTAAGGAAGCAGCTTCGTATCAAGTCATGTCAATTTAAAAAGAGGGAAACCAATATCTGTTTGGTGCACTCGAGGAAAACATATGAAGAAGAGGATTTACTTCCGTTGATGTTCTTTGTTCTTACAATCTATTTGCTGTCATTCCAATTGAAACTCCGATCATTCCAGTTATTTTTTTTTTTTTTGGGTAAAGAACCGATCATTCCAGTTATTTATTTCCCTTTAGTCGATTAAACATTTGCTCTCCTTATTATTTTATAAGGATTTGTGTTATCACTAGTGATTTCATTTCATCAGCATCAGAACCCAAATGATGAAATTCTTGCTCCTTTTCTTGGTCCAAAATCGTCTTTCAATTTCAAGCACAAGAACTAGCGATGTTCTGTCAGAATCTTTAATTAGTCGAAGAACCATAATTTCCACTATCAAGTCGACGATTCAAAGAGAGCGGTCTTCAAGCAGAACAGGACTACGAATACTTATCCAGATAGCACTTGATGAGTGCATCTATCAACCATGGCATTCACACAGATCATTTAGGACTGTAGCACAAGAAAACAACCATGTTCAAAGAAATCTTAATGTAAGCAATGTGAGTCATGCCCGCACTCGTTGCGAATTTTCATCCTCGCAAGGACAGATGCACTTTCTACCGTCCGGATTCCTCCGACATAATTATTCTCCTAAACAAAGTGATCCGATCATGTAACACAACTTACAGAAATTAAATTGACACAGGCTTTCTCTCGGTCAAAAGTGACACCAACCAAAAAATCCACACTGGGAAGTGTGATTATCCCAGATGGACTCAGAAACTCTTGCGGCTTCTTCCTCCACTATGAGATGCAGAAAACAGAGGATGGAAGAAGGGTTTTCCTTCAGAGTGTCGCCAACACATCTACACCTCAACAACCTCAGATTGAGCCTGTGGAATGAAAGGGTACAGAGAGAAATGATCTCAATATGCCGGGTTAATTTCTTGCTCAGTGACCTCTTTCTGCATGACCAAAACACCAAACAAGCATATGTGCAAACGGTACAGGCTAATTCATGTCAAACTAATGGAGACAATTCATTTTGTCAAATAGCATTCAGCGTGAAACATTCCGCATCCAGAACATGATTCTGAAATGTGAGCTCACTATTGCTTTGAACTACAGATGCTAGCAATGCGAAAAATGACATTTCCATAATCCAAATAAAGTATACCCTAATCACCCTCCATCTTTCATAAATGAATTTGACATGAGATAGATGCCATTGCACATCATCTGATTCTCCAACGAATTCTCAGCTTTTCTGTTCGTCAAAGGGGGGCAAACCCCATTCCAATGGATCAAAATCCAACAGAGATTTCAGTACTTGGTCCGCTACATCATGAAAAGAGCTATCAAGCCTGGGATCTGGCACCATAACCGCAAACCTGCCAAATGTGTAGGAAAATATTAGCAGAGGGAGCAAGAGATAAATCCATCCAATGCTGCAATGTTTGATATTAACAGCAGGAACAGTAGATTGGGTAAAAGAAAATTCCTTGTTAGAAATCAAAATGGTCAAGGGATAAAAAAGAAGAAGAGATCTACAAAATGGAACAACCAAATGCACAATAAATCATTTAAGTAACAAAGAACAAAATGAGGGCAGCAAGTAAAAGAACTTACCTTATTTGGAAGAATTAAGTTGAGCAGGAGGGAAATGTAGTTGCAGGAGAAAAGGAAAACCATAGAGGATGGATCGTCTAAGCCACATTAGCACTATAAATATCAGCACCAGAACATTTTGCTAATTCTACCTTCTACTTCGAAAGTCCCAGACAGCAATCCCATATTTAGGCCCCCATTATATGTTTTGTACAGCCTAACTCATGTGATTAAGCCCTATATTACTGCATGCCACTGTTCACATCCCTGGTGCAGTTAAAATCACCACTCTCTGCTAATTATTCTAGACCAGGGCTAACCATGATGAAATTCATAAGGGAAAAAAAAAAAAAAAGATGATCATTCAGCGATCCAATTGCATAGAAATAACCACTTCATGGAACTTCTACCATCAGTACATGTGATGTTCCAAATTAAAATTTTACAAGGATGATCCTTCAGTTGTTATGGTTGTTGCAAATGCACATTCAAAAGTACAAATGCATACAATGTCCTCAATTATTTGACTGCATTGAATTTGAAAGGAGATTGGAATTCCCACAATATGCAGCAACAATTCAACCAAATTTTGAATCTATAATTGTCATACTTCAAGCATTACCCCGCAAGAAGAATCTACCGAAGAAGCTAGTCTGAACATGACCTGACTATTCAAACTTGACGACAACCTTATTATTGAATCAAGCATATCCACTAATCTGCCTTCAGGTGTATCAACCAGCTACGGAATCCATTTTACGAACTGTAGTGTGGAAGAATGGACTGAATATCATTGCAGTCATGCCCCTATGAACTCAAACACTATGGGAACTTTCATGATGGTGCTTTGCTATCAGTTGAAACTGTTTTTCTGCTTTCACGATTGAGAAAGACTAACAATGATTGCACAACATCACCACCAAATCAGAGTAAAGCACTTTGGGTGGATAACAGATCTGAATTTTGCTATTCATATATAGTACCACTTAGAAACAATTCCCAGAGTTTCTTTCTTGATGACTTTGTTGGCAAACGTAAGTGCCGTAAGGATTTTCATTCACAGCTTTCTAAATTGCACAGTTTTTCCTCCTCTTGCTTTTTCTATATCTTTCTTCAGATTTCCAACTCACTAACCCCATGGACAATCTCATTATCTCTCTCTTACATATTCATAGTTAGAATGGGATACATAGATCTAGGCCTAACTCAACTAATCCTCCTTTTTTATTGAGTGATTACCACAAAACTCCATAATAGCCAACATGCTCCCGTTTTACAGTAAACCTGTAACTTTTTCTTTTAAATTGTAATTCAGGGCCATGCCTGCCTGCTTTGCTTACTTTTTTCAAATTACATGGTTCCAGGTATTAAACTATGCCGGAACACCTGACATCTGTGACTGTACAATACTCTAACGAAAAATGATAAAGCAAACCAAAAAAAAATAACAAACATGCCCAAGCCCTCATGGTAATCTAAAACTTGACCTTTTCAAAATTAAAGCATAAGATGCAATGCAGTTCGACAATTTCCACAATTATCAAGAAGCATATACACTATCAACAAGTTCACTTACATTCCAGCATTTTTCGCCGCGTTAACTCCAGCAGGGGCATCTTCAAACACAATAACATTGAGTGGGTCAACCAGTCCACCCTGTTAATCCACAAAATCGAACAATATGTCATACCAATTTAAGTCTTCAGAACGGTTGCATCATTTGGACAAACAGTGAACAGAAAAAGATTGACCGAAATAGCACCCATCAGAGAGCCATTACCTCAAATCTCCTGGCTGCTGCCAGAAATATATCTGGTGATGGCTTCCCTTGTTTGACTTCTGGGTCATCACCAAGCACCACATGATGCATCAAGGAAAAAAGTTCACCGTGTCTTTGAGTCTTCAGTTCAAAATGGCGCCTATGGGAGCTGTGGAGTACATGTCAGATTGACATAACGGCATCCAAGAATTGTAAAAGGAGTGTATGCATGATACCCAGAAGTCGAATGTTCAGGCAATACTTGTGCTTTTCTTTGTTCTCTCAAATCTCAACAAATTCCAGAAATATGTATAGCTGTTTGTTGTTTATACTTTTTTTTTGTTGTTATTCTCTCACCAGACACCATCCCCACATAAAAAGGAAAGAAGATTGTTTGATCAAATTCTTACCCTGTAGCCAAGCAGATTGGTATCCCTTTTGCATGAAGATGTCTGATCAAGCGGCTAGCCCCTAAAATGAGTACAAGAATAATTATACGAAACTGTATTATATGGGTGAGATTAGAACTTATAAGAAGAAACATAAAAAAATTTAAAGTACGATGGTGCAATGAGATCCACCTGGCATTAGCTCACTCGTGGGAAACATTGTTTTTAACATCTCTTCCCTTTCCACAAGAAAGTCCTCAGCAGTGAGAACATCACTTATTCCAGTTTCTTCAACAAAGACTCGAGCAGCTTCAATTGCTTTCTTGCCCATCATTTTTGCCTTGAGAGACCAATCAAATGTTTTATTATATCTTGCAAGTATAATTTCCTGGACTTCTGTATAAAATTTCTCCGTATCTGCAGCATACAGCATCAGAATGCCCCTCAATTATTTCTCTTTTTCCAAGAAACTGGAAACTAATGGCCCTTGTGCACTTTACCAAAAAAAAAAAAAAAAAAAGAGGGGCAGGACAATCATCCAAGCAGATACAACGTTTGGAGCATAAATGGCAATTCATTCATCAAGCAATGCAAAAGGGCTCTCAGTTTTTGACAAATGTGGAGTTCAACATCCTTTTTCAGTTAAACCACACCAGGAGAGACTAGAATGGAAAGAGAACAGCATGCTCATAAGATAGACAATGCTTGCATATTTCGATATGAAGTTCACAAAAAAATTCAGTACATATTGAAGACAAACAGTTCTCACACGTGCCAACCTCTACTTCCAATATTAGTAAGACTTTTTTAGTAGAGAGTTCTGGCTTCATGATTTTGTGTCGAATAGATGCTTAACTTATAGTTAACAATCAATGACAATCATAATATATGTGATTTTGAAATTTTTAACTGTTTATCTTCAAAACTTGAGAATATATCCAAGATAAAAACACTCTCTAGACTCAGCTCAAATTTTCCCACTCTAATCTTCTATCCTTTTTTCTTGTTTTTGACAAATAAGATAGTTTACTCAACAACAGTTTATAGGAAGTATGTGCAAGGATGGGATTGAGATAACAATGACACAAATTAAAAACGGAAAAAAATTATTACATGTGAAATTATTCAAAGATGGTCAATGTTCCATTCATTATCTAAATTGGCTGCACCTCAACCCGAAATGTTCTCCAATTACTGTCAAACAAAATTTTCAACATAATGCTGTGAGGGACAGCCTACAGAATGTTGCATTCAAACTGAAGGGTCAACAACGCAAAAGATCCTTTTTATGATATGTGGGATTACTGACAATGGCCCAGCAAAGATATCTCTGAATTTCAACTAGCTTGTGCAGTTCATAATGTACTAAAAGATGGTCGACCAGTTACCCTGACTTAAGAAACATATAACTGCAATTTGTTATAAAAAAATCATCTTTTCATCAAATTCTCCATTACAAGTATCCTTTCCGAGATAATTGTCCACATAAACAGAGCAACTTTAGTCACTCCATGCAGCTTTCAGATTATTTCGTCAAAATTAACAGCGATAATCCTCTCCTAAAGCAGTGTAATATGCATGTGCAGTGGAGGTTGAGGTTCTTGTTGAAGTTCCATTCTGAAGAGTTAACCTCTTTCTATTCCCATGGAATTTTATCAGATCAAAAAGAGAGATCCACCCCAACTCTCAACCTCTTAACTTCCCTAGTACAAATTGAGAACAGAAAGTTATTATCCACCTGTCACACCACGGATTTTACAAGAGCAACTTTACCAGAAGCAAATGGAATTCTGGGAAAGAGACCTTCAGAGGTTGCTTACCCACCAAATATCATGAAAAAGGGAACTTCCTTCCCTAGTTCAATTCTTAAGGAAAAATAGTTTCCCACCCCTTCGAGATGTGTTTTCAAAGACTCTGATCATGACCTGTTCGGGTTCACCAGCCACCAACATCCAGTCCACATTTTGAGACTACAATTGATTTTTCCGCCAGCCGTCACCATTTGCTGCAGATCTCTATTGGAGTTTTCCCAAAAGTCCCTTGTTAGCAGTCCCAAGACTTCTTATACCCAGTCCACCTCTCTTCAGAGGACTGTAAGTAGCATTTTGACTAATCAAATGAAACTTATGGCCTTCAATTATATCTACCAACAAAAACTTCTTTCCATGACATCCGGATTGTATACCATTAAGAAGGAACATGGCACAAGGAAACATGAAGGAAGCTTGATGATCTACTCTCAATCTAATAACCTTCTATCTATTGAGGAATAGATGTTTCTTCTAATTGCTAGCTTCCTTTCCATGCTCTCTAAATTGCCTCTCCAAATAGATTGGTGGGGACAAACACCAAAAGGAAGACTATTCATTGGCACAAACCAACTTTACAACCCAAAGTGTTGGCAAGACTGTCTTATATGTTTACATTGATTTTCAAGCAGATTTAGCTACAGAACAGAGGAGCAAGCATGTCAAATCTCAGTATATCTCCATCAAACATCTGGTTGATGTTGATGACAAGGCAAAAGCTAGTGCATCATTAGCTTATAAGAGATGTGAGTTGAACCTAATCTACTTCACTCTTTGCAGCATTAAAACATGTATGTCATCCCTCTACTGCTCTTAAGAATACTCTCAAAGAAAGCTTATTCACTGAGACAGAGGATTTCACAGTAGAAACGCAGACTTCAATCAACTTCTTCCACTTAGCCTAAATGCCATTTTGTCCCACTGATATAGTAAAAGGATCCAATTAACATGGTCAAAAGTTTCTTCTTCTTTTTTCAAAATAACACTTGATCATAAATCATTCGTAAACTACTAGTGTCAATCCCACTGTCCAAGCACCCATTAGCCATTACAACAGCGTCCATAATTTTTGTTCATGAGTAAAAGCATTCTGATAAGTGGAAATAGTCTTTGCAATTGGCAACTTCAGCTTATTAACCAAAACCTCCACAATAAGCATAAAATTACTCACCACAACAATGATTCTAAAATGTTTTCCATTCTCAGCATTATGATAAAGTCCTTCACCAAATTCCTACATCTTAAAACAATGAACTATATCCCACAATCATTCCAAGGCCAATGCCCACTTCACCAAACAAATCATGCCCTTAATTATACAGAATCAAGCGCCACTCCAGCACAATTCGAAAACTTTCGGAGATAGATCACGAAAACTCGTGAGTTCAAGGTCGACCCGGCAAATCTCCCATACTTTAGGAGGCTAAATGAGCACAAATTACGCAAACAGAACTACCACTTTCTACGAACAACCCAGAGACAGCACCATACAACACAAACATATGCACCCCATTTCCCAATGGAAACACATCGAAAACTTCCGCCCCATTGTAACTGGAGGGGGGATCCAGATCTCTCCCGTTGGAGAAAAAAACGAAGTCCCGGAAAAGGGTTCGATCGGAAGTACCGAGGAGGAGGCCGTCCATGTCGAAGATGACGTGGGTGATGGTCCCTCGCCTCGCCATTGCGCGCGCGGCCGGCGCTCGTTGCCGGAGTTCGAGGAGAGAGAGACCGGGAATGGAGAGAGATGCTGAAGAGATATTCCTGCCGACTTGGAAAATTCAATTCCTCAGGCCGGCGTTCACGTCGTGCGAGCAAAGATTCTCGTCCGGAATATATTCCAATTACTTTCGCTTCTTATTTTAATCATGTAAATCATCTCGCATCGAGAATAAATACATTAGAAATGTCAAAAATTATGTACGATGCTCACATTTTAGTACCAAAATTTAAAGTATCTTTAAAAAAAAAAACCATTTAAGTGTCAATCTCGATCCGTGTCACTAGAAATCCGACGTTGCTATATTTTATTAATTTATCAGTCCTACACGGCTTGTCAATGTGCTTAGTCATATAACCATTAAATGACGCCGTCTAAAAATTATAAATAGTGATCATTTTAATACTAAATTTTATTTTAAATGATTATTTGAATGCTAAATTTTGTTCAAAATTATCATTTTTTTTGTGAAAAAACTATCTCTTAAATGCTAAGCATGTCACATGGAAATATCAAGAGGAATGGAGTTTTAAAAAAAAAAAATTCAAGTCATATTATAAATTTAGTCATAAATTACACTTAATTAATTTGGCTGGATATTGATAGAAATTTGGGATATTGATGAAATGGAAAAATATTGGACATCTTAATATCTTGTAAACGGGATAAAGTTCATGTTTTTTTTCTTTTTTTAGGTGAGATAATCCTTCTTCCTTCGTTTCTTTCTTCTTAGCCTAATCACTCTCCAATGTTGTTTTTTAAAAAACAATTCATCGACTTGCAGTTGCGGACTCGGGTGACTAGCTCTAATAATTCACCAATCGATCGAGCCTCTTTTACTTTGCAATTGCTAGGGATCGAGCCAATCCTTAGTACCATGGTGTGCCTCTATAGCTCGAGAAAAAGGCCCGGACCACCATTGCCAATGGAAACAAAAAATTGGGCTGCCATTATTCATTGGTCTCATCAACACGGGCTGCCGGTCACTTTCTCGGAAAAGAAAGACTCCGAGTTCGGGATGGAATTCCATTTATTGGCAGACTCGAACGCCTTATCTTGAATCTGTCTGGGAGATTTTAATGAAATTCCTTTGTCATCGGAGATGGCCGGCACAAGAATGGCAAGGCAAGCATGGCGGATCACGTACTTTTACGTATGCTCCCGGTCCTATCGGTTCAAAGAGCAAAGCATTTGCCTTCACGTGGGCCAATGGCGAAGAAGGCCAAGCTAGTGAACAAAAGATCGAATAGACGTTCTCTATTTTTCTTTTTTTTTTAACAAATAATTTCAAAAATAATTTTTTATTTAATAATACACCACTTCAACAATTCCCAACAATAATAAGTCCCAAGGAAGATTTTGAGCTTTGCATTGATAAAATTAGAAAGTTTTAAGACTTTTTTTTGTCCAATCCTATCTTATACCATATCTATTTTGTAAGTCATTGTGTATGCTATGTGTTTTATAAAGGTTACGAAATCTTACTTCCTCACTCACACATCCCCACCCTCATCGAACTCTTCTTTTCAAGTGGAAAGAGAGGCAATTTCCGGTGATTGAAAATTTATGATTGAACTGACATTTATGCAATAATATTTATAACCATTCTGTAGCCGAGTTTGGATGGGCATCTCCAACCAAATTTATAACGTGCATTAGCCGTTTGCCTATAATAGAGTCTCTTTGCTAAAGGAAAAAAATTGGATAATAAACTTGGCTGTTGTCATTTCTCTCTTCTCAAGCAGACCCATTGTCTCTCCGCCGCTCCTAGATAGACATCTTTCCTCCCACTACTAGAATGTCTTTTTCTGCCGACAATGTCGACCATGAAACATTTAACATCCTAGGAAATAGTACTACAACAGGAGCAACTCCAAAGGGATATGGATGCTTTTTGATAATCTCGATTAACCACGGGATGACAAAATTCTCCATTTGCTGTTGAGCCTTCTTCTGTTTTTATTATGAATCCATCGAATTCTCTTTACTTTTCTCCGTCGCACCCCGGCACAAATAGGGACGGGGATCGCGACCTCTCTCCGTTATCTTTACAATTTTTCTTTTTTATTCTGTCGATTTTCTCTTCTCATTGTTTTGTTAAGGACTGACGTTGAGCCTAGCTGGCATCATATCGTTGCCATGTCGTTTTCAACGAGACACCATGTCCGATCTCCAGACTCCAAAGATTAGTAAAAAATGATCCGAGCACATCAATTTCAACAAAATAAAAAATTAAGGGATTAGATTACAATAGGAGTATGCAAAAGAATTAGGAATCTCCCAAACCACCCGGAACCAATGACTCCCAAGAGAAATAGTCCGGTTCTTGGTTCTTATTTATTGGAACCGGTGGATATCAGTCTAGTTCTCAATAATGTAAAATTGCTCGTCTACCCACCTAGACTAGACCGATAATATATAAATATATATTTAATCTTTAAGAAAAAATTTTGACCCAAAAATTTTAAGAAAAATGAAAAAACCCTAAAATTTCTAATCTAGAACTCAATACCCATTAACTGAGTACTCATCCTACCTTACTCACACCTCGTATAAGTTGTCTCTCTATCTCTCACTCACGACCTTGACTCCCAAGCTCAACGCACATCGACTTTTTACTAATCTTGCAATTAAAAAAGGGAAGTTTTTTTTTTTTTTGGCTTTACTTTGGCATGTCAAAAAATATTATATTTAGTACATAAAGCTTGATGAGACCAATTCCATGGATCCACTCGAGAATCGGAGAGGACCACTAGTCCAATTCTCGCTTCTAACGATCTAATTCTCGAGTGGATCCATCAACGGACGATTCCTAATTTCAATTTTTTGAAACCGATACTTAGTGGGCGGCTTCCAGTTCCATTGTGAGAACCACCCACCCGGCCTATGCTCACCTTTAGATTGCATATCGCGCATCTGTTTACCGACGATCTTACCCTAATTACTTAGTTAAATACATTTGTTAATTCGAAACGGTTCCTTAATCTCTCAGTCTCTTATATAATATGCTCTTCTTTGAGAATGATCGAACGGTATAAGCTCGCTTCCTCTCTCTCTCTCTCTCTCTCTCTCTCTCTCGTGATGGCCGGCGAACCATTCGAACTTCAGAAGCGGCCGGAAGATCCGGAGGAAGACGGCGAGGCCCTCTCGCTCTCCGACTTCCCGCTCGCCACGACGGCTCAGCCCCGCAATGACTCCGGTCCCAACCACTTCTCCGACCGCCCTCGCCGCTCCTCTTCCGAGCCTCCGGAGTTCTTCGAGTTCCTCATCGACCTGGGCGCCCACATGCGCTCCGCCGACGACCTCATCGTCTCCGGGAAGCTCGTCCCCCTCCACGACCAGTCTCCCCCGCCGTTCTTCCGCCGCAGCGGCGCGCCGACGTGCCGCCGCTGCGACTCTCTTTCCGAGCTCGAGCGGTCGTCGGTCTCTCGGTCGAGCAGCCCGAAGGCGCAGCTCGCGAGGAGCAGCCGCTCGCTCAACTACCGGAAGCCCCGCCGGCCGTCGAGCTCTCTGGTAGCGCGAGAGGCGGAGAGGACGAGGTCATCGTCGTCGGGCAGGGGGGTCGCGAGGTCGGACTCGTTGGCGAGGAAGCCGTCGCGGCCCCGGTGGCGGGTGCTGCCGTTCGGGGCCCTGAGGCTGCCGGCGGAGATGGAGCTGCGGGACATGCGGAGCCGGCAGCTGCGCAGGAACCCGTCGACGCTGTTCGCCACGCCGTCGCCGGCGCCGTCTCCGGCCGACGGGGGCGGTTGGAAGGGCTCGTGGAAGCTGATCAGGGCGCTGAGCTGCAAGGACCCGACGAGCGTCGCCGTCGCGACGTCGCTGGCCTGCCTGCCGCACGTGTGAGGCCCTCCCCTCGCGCGTGCGGGGCACGTGATGACGCTGGCGTTTTATATGAATAGACCGTATTACCCATATATGGCTTGTAGATTTTGGGCGAGTTGGTCGGAGGGCATATATGTCCAAACGGGGAAATTTGGATGGCTCGCACGTGTGGAATTTATAGTAATTTGACATTGCGTCGGAGAGGGACGAGGCTGGAATTTTCCGCTGGGCTTATGACGAAGAATGATGACGTCACTGCCACAGTGCCATTGGCTGGTTACATGCCACGTGTAATTAATGAGTACCACGAGAATCATGACGGTAATTTAATGGGTTCCGATAATGTACTAAATAGGAATTTCACGAGTTTTTGAATTGTTGTTGTTCAGTACTTTCTCGGGTATTGTAATTTTTTTTTTTTTGCTATTTTAATGTTTGGCATATTAATGAATTGGTATGCAAAATTTGACTTATTTAATCTAAACTTACATTGTTATACTATTTCATATATATGGGATCGAATAATCTTCTTTTCAATATTTATGTCTCATCAAAAATAGCATTCTCTTTACAATTTTAAATCTTAAAATCTTAAGATATGTCAGACCCTCAAAGTCAAATTGGGATGAGAAACCCATTTTGCTTTACGTGAAAATTCAAAAACCTATTTTTGGTAATGAATGGTGAGCAAACTGTCCAGTGCATTATACCGTCTTCCGGAGTGATAAGTGAGTAATTCAAACATGTGATTTTCTGTGTCAATTAGAATGTTTTAACTGTTTAACTCACTTCTTAATTTAAGACTAAGTTGTTCTTTTTTCTTCTTTTTTTGAGAAATACTTATAAAGAACACACGTACGTGTATTGAAGAGAGAGAAAAGAAAAAAATAAATGTGTTTGGAGGGAGATAGCCGTTTAAAATGGCTAATCGGTTTAGGAAAGAAATTCGAAGAATTGTGAAATGAGGGAGATTTAAATTCAATCTTGTAAAGTGATATCATACTTTTTATTGCACTATATTCCGGTCATACATCTTAATATTCCACAGGCTGAAAACCAGTCAAGGGTCTTTTATTTTTTCTAACAAAAAGGAAAGGGCTCCTTTTTCTATTTGCCTGGCCATGAGTGAGTCAAGTCTTTTGCCCCCCATAAAATTGGAGTAAAGAGATCAAAACCCTAATATTTTATCTAATAAAGAAAATAACAGCTAATTAACAAGACTTTAGAAAATAAAGTTGCATGAGATGACACTTCTGGAGTTGCAATTGCCCAACTCGCAAGCCTTGTGCACGCAATGATTTCGTGACCCCAATGTACAAATTTCAAGAGTTGATTACAGTGTCATACGAAGCAAGGACACTTGTCGAGATACATTGGAAAACGCCGAACATGGTTCAAGAAAAACTGCCCGCATTAAATAAGGGAAGACTAGGTTTTAAGGAAAGATGCATGTTTTAGTGAGGTTAAGATATCTTTAAGGGTAAGGCAAATGAGATGCCTTGGGGTACGTGCATTACACATGCCATTTGTACAAGCAAAGTCAGAATAACTCAATTGCATTACTTTGATGATAACCAAGACGACTCCGAATGTTTCGTGCACCCTTTCGGGTCATTTCTAAATAACTATATAATTATTTAAAAAGTCATAAACGTATTGTATAGAGGTCAATTTAATCTTAAATATTTCAATTGTACCAATTTGGTTCTAAACGTATTGCATGGCAGCCAATCCAATTCTAAATCTTTCGACCGTGTCAATTTTAGTTCTAAACATTATGATAGTTTGCTAATTTAGTCTTGAACCTTTTGACAATTCACTAATTTAATCATAAACTTTTTATTGATTTGTCAATATGGTCATTAGGCCATTTCCAGCTAAAGTTGCCCAAAAGAATTATATTGACAAATCATTAAAAGATTTAGAATTAAATTGTCGAATCCTCAAAAATTTAAGACTAAATTGACATAACTAAAATATTTAGGATTGAATTAGCTGTTGTGCAATAGTTTTATGATGAATTAATATAATTAAAAAATTTAGAACTGAATTGGCCATTATACAATAGGCTTAAATCTTTGTGGACAATTTTTCCTCCGCATGGCTAAACCTATTATGTATTTGTTAGATGAATATTTCGGAGAACCAAATAGTTTTTCGCAACACAACCCCTATTTTGATAAGAGAAGTCACCGTTTCTAGGACAATCTAAATGGAGAAGGCTTCTTTTGGAGTTTGGACACATACTAAGGTGCGCCAAATCATGGCAATCATGCCTGCTTTGCTTTGCAACATTGTACTTATTGTCCCGTCCATGCTAGCGAAGCCAAAAGCTTTACTTATTCATCAACGCGGACAGGTGTAATTCACTGAACAAACTGTAGGTTTCGATCGATTACGTCGCGAAATCATGTTGCAGATGCTTATGGTCGAAGCTCCAATAATTCTTCGAATTAGTCGGTCAACGTGCCCCTGTCTACAATATAATTACAAGTCACTTGCTTCTGAAGCAAATTATAGCCCGTGCGCCAATCGTCGTCGAGGAACAGAATTTACATTCTCATCGAAGCTTCACATCATTTCAAAAATTTTCAACACAATTTAAAAGAGGGCGAAATGATTATGTTATTGAAGCCAAAGGAGGTGGGAAATCATGTGCTTGAAATCATTTTTTTTTTTATATTATTATCTCTAATTATGTAATCTTTGTAAAAAAGAAAAAGAAAAAGGATGCCTTGCATTATTCTTTGTTCGTACGACTTACCCATTTCATGGGGACAACCAATTTGGATCTTTCCAAATTTGGAGTCTTTTTTGACTTTTCTGCCTCCCATATTGAGACTGCATGATGTTGCCGTAATGATTTTGCACTTGGTGCTGCTCTACAAGCTTCAGATGATTTCACGTAAGGCCCCATATTAAAAAGACAAGGGACTTTCGATCGAAACCACTGTTCGCATGCACTCGTGGGACCGATTTTCGAAAAAAAAGTTGTCTTATATGTTAGCTAGAAGTTACCAATCGGGACTGTTCCATTCAGGAATCAAACCGAATTGACCTTACCCAATCGATTTCACTTTGATTCATGCATGACCAGATAGGTTCCTCAACAAAAAATTAAAGAGCAGTCTGTATTTTATTTTATTTTTAACTTGACCGATTCGATTCTCTTTTTTAAAATGCAGTTTCTCAAGTAGCTTTAAATAAAAAATAGATATGTTGGAAATGGATTTTGAACTTGGCAAACCTATGAAAGCCGTCAATGTCTTGATCAATATGTCCCATATTGTTCGCATAGTATGCTTTCTTTAAAATCATAGTTATACTATTTGCAAGTCAACCCAGGAATCGGCAATCAATATGTCCCATATTGTTCACATGGTATGCTTTCTTAAAATCATAGTTATACTATTTGCAAGTCAACCCAGGAATCGGCATTAGACTGGTTGATTTTGGTTTGAGGTCAGTTTTGGAAGGGAATTGACTCTAATAAGATAGATTTTGGGTTCTTGATTTGAAACATACGAATTCTTTAACCTGTTCACCTCTAATTCCAGTTCTACTTTGGTCTCTTTGTTTGGAATCTACTCATCTCAGAACCATTCAACCTTAATACCTATGCACTCACATTTATAGTTGTCATTTAAAATATGAAGTGTTAAGTCATAAACTAATTGTATGTTAGTTAATTAAGTCATAAATTTTTTAATTCGGTCAATTCAATTCTAAACCTTTTGAGGATTTATCAATTTAGTCCTAAATATTTTAACAAATTACCCATGTAATCTTCCCAGCTGATTTTAATCGGAAATCATTGAGATGACATCCAATTAACGCTAGCAATCCTATGTGGCATGATCAATGTTGATATTAATAATGTAATGGCTACATTGGTAATTCATTAAAAAGGTTTGGACTAAACTAATAAAAAAAAATAGCAAAAATGAGGAAATTATTTTAAAAAATTGAAAAAATATCTATGTTAGTGTCAGCTACATCATATAAATGTTAGCAATTATTAGTTAAAATCAGTTGGAATGACTACATTGATGATTCATTAAAAGGTTTAAGATTAAATTAACAAATTCTCAAAAGTTTTAAAACTAAATTGGCACAACTAAAAGATACTAGATTGACCTTTGTAGAATAGATTTAAGATATTTTATACAATTTTCTCAATTATTCTTACATGCGCAAAGTGCCAAAACTAGTAAGTATGGGTCATACTTCACTAATAATCGTTGTGTAAAGAACTTTGAGATCACTTGCATTTAGATTGTGAACTTCAGTTGCTGTGTCCTCGAGTGCTATAAACTTTGACATTACTCGCAATTGATTAATTTTATGTATTTTCAGATCAAATTTTCCACTAGACGTGCTAGTCCAATTTGGCAACTTTTCCATTTGGCACAACGCTCCCCACACGCCAGCCTTAAGTAATGAACTATACCTATTCATACGTGCATCCGGGTAGAGAGAAAGAGAGAGAGAGAGAGAGAGAGAGAGAGAGAGGTGGGCATGTCCAGTTGGCGATATCATCACCACAGCAACAGCAAGGGTCGCACGACCGTTACTGTCGTGAGGGCTAGAGCAACCGCCGCGGCGCAGAGGAGGCGGCTCACCGCCTCAGCTCCCAGCGATGGCCATCCAGAGCCTCGGCGATGAGTCACGCTTATCGATTAAGACGCTCTTCAGAACCGTAACGGCACCAAAAAACAGCAGGGTTTCCCCGGAACGTCTCCCTTGGGTAAAAGACCGCATGTTAAGTATTCACACAATGCCCTGGGAGAAGTCGAAGGATGAGAGTTGTAAAACCCCAGGAATATCATGCAGAGCAGCATGCGGGTTTATTTATGATTGGCCTAAACAGAAGAAAGCAAACAAACAGTCAAGAGGAGTTAAGAGCACTTCTCAACCCTGAGTGCCGGAGAAGACACGCCAGAACCTTCTCATGAGAATGGAATCTGTGCATAGGAAGCCATCAAAGAGGGCAAGTCCTAGCTATAGCTTACATCTTTGTTATTTGCGATCGCGCATCTATCGACTGTGGTAATCTCAGCACGCACAATTACCCTTGTTCGACACCCCCGCGATTGGAGTCAAGCTATGTGACGATTGGATCGCAAAAGCAACAAGCAAGAACGGATGAGGACGATATAACGACATGTCTTTCGTCCAAATGCCTGTTACATGTGCTTGCTCAAAACTTGGACAACCTGGAGTAGACAGGGAAAACTATACTTTATACATTCAGTGACCATAGACACCAATTACCAAGCAATCATGAAAATCACGCACTTAGAGTCCGTCAACCGAAACCCATTACTGCCCTACAAACAGGGTACTATCCCATTTCATGGAATGCAGTAGTTTCTTCTAATAACCATCAGTGGCATGGGATACTTATACTCTTTCTTACCAACGACTAAACTGTTGGACACATGGTTCCAACATGACAAAAATAGACAAAGGATTGCATGGAACTGAATCACGAGTGAAGCATCATCATCACCTAAACAAGCAAATAACTATAAATAGGCCCTCAATGAAACTTTGAAAGTCTAAATCAACGAACACCCCATCCCACCTCCCCCTACAATGAGAAAATTCTAATAAACAAGCTGTTTCACCAGTCACTGGAACTGATCGTAATACCACATCAGAAAGATCAAGCAAGAGAAAGGTGCAAGCAATGCACCCAGGATCACAAATCTGTTCAGATGAGAAAAAATTCCTGAATGGTTTTAGCATTTTGACAGAAAAATGATGTATGAATTGCCATCTGTAATACTCCCAAACAACTCCATTCTTACATTAGCTTGTATTAGATGCTAGGATGAGAAACATCGAAGAAAATGCTAACAAATCTAAAAACACCAAAAGAACTTCAAACGAATGGTAAAAACAGGGGACATGAAGAGTGATTTTTTCAAAAAAAAAAGGTCCAAACTCATCTCTGTATCCCAATCTTAAACAATCTCTAAACACTAGACAACCAACTTGACAGAAACTTCAATGAAAAACCCTTTCAAACAGTCTCTTCTATACCTCTAGGATTAAATCACCAGATGCTGCAGTTGCAGATACCCCAAACACAAGGATAAGACCATCCTCATTTTTCCTCGCAATGATAACCGGGATGAAGATCCCTATACTATTTGTAATACACCCATAAATAAGAGAAGAACAGAAAATGAAGTACTTAATCAGCAAAAAGCATCAGCAAATTTGCACATCATCTTTGAAGAATACCAAACAATTTAACCAAACAATTTAAAAATGAGAATTATTATATCGAATTTGACTTCTCCCAGAACCATAACTGCTAGAATAAGGAAAAGATCCCCATATTATTTGGAATAAGCCCATAAATAAGAGAAGAACAGAAAATGAAGTACTTGATCAGCATAAAAGCATCTGCAAATTTGCGCATCGTCTTTGAAGAATACTGAACAATGAAAAAATGATATCTATTATGTTGAATTTGACTTCTCCCAGAACCAAAACCAAACTCATTTTTCTCATTTCCTTTGGCCAGATTACCCAAAAAAAGAAAAAAAAAATGAACTATAAAATGCAGCACTTGATCTTGAATAATTCTATCCCATAGTGACATTCAATTGATGTTAAAGCTGGAAGTGTTGATGAACAAGTGCTAATTTGGCCCTCACATTGCTATCAACTATAGCAAGTTGACACATCACCTATGCAAAACAAAATACTAGCATAACCTTCAAAATGATATACAGTGACATTTAGCGCATATGTGGACCAGGAAAAAGAAAAAGGAAAAAACACAAATTCCCCAAATAACATGGTCAACTAATCAACTTACATTTGTACTCACTAGCACCAGCTACACCACTATCATCGCTCAAAGGGCAACCATCACCACACAAGTTATTCTCATTCTTCAGACTACATCTTGCAAACGTCGCACTTCTTGAGCTCAATCAACATCCCAAATCTGAGAACCAGCACCTCATGAATCTCACCGTTGCCTTGGGACAGTCCACTACATCCCATGTTTCATTTCTCTTGCTCACCGAGCGAGTTTCATTATTCTTATGTCAAGAAAGATCTTTACAGATCACAACCTTATCACATCCCCAAAACCATTTAATCTTCTGTACTAAAAGGCTTAGTACATGCATCAGTGGCCAATGTATATTGAAGTTTCCAATTGATGCTATAGCTGGAAGTGCTGATATACAAGGTGCTAAATTATAAATGCTAATTCCAAGCATCGAAGCCCCGGACAAAAACGCTGTTGAGCTATCGACATATAAAAATGCAGTGACTTTTGGCAATGCAATGTTTATTAGATCAAGGACCAGAAAATTTCCAGGTAATTAGATTGCTTTTTTAATTTTTCTCAAAATGTTTATGTTGACAAAAAATATTGCTAGCTAAATATTAAGTTTTCATTATCTTGCAGCGGGAATGTAGAGCCTATTTGGAAATTCAACACCAAACCTACAGAAGTTGGCCAATAAATTCTTGACTATAACTTGTAGTGCACCAGGTTGTGAGCATAACTGGAGTGCATTTGAGTAAGTAAGATTTATGTTTACCATGCATCAATCTTTCTCATCTATCCTCCGTATATAACTTATATTCTAAGCATTCAACTTATGCAACATATTAAACACAAAGAAGAGAAGCGAAGCAGATTTGAGCATCAAAAGCCATAATCTCATTTATGTCAAGTACAAGCTATGATTTGCAAGATGTGACTGATCTCATCCCGCTAAATGACCTTATTGAGTAATTAATGATTGAGTGGGGAGATAGAGGGTCACTACAATGCTGAGGATGACGGGGTTTTTATGGTGAAAATCCACATTGGGGTGATGTGGAGAGAATATCTCGTTATTACAAGTAAGGACATACACGAGGGAACAAGCGATATTAAAAAAAAGTGACAGAGCTCTGAGTTCTAGAGCAGTAAGCATTGGAGATGATGAAGCTGATTTAGATGAAACATAGGACACTGAACAGTTAGATATAGAGATGGAAGGGATGAAAGCTTGGATGGTGGTGATGATGATGAAGATTATGGGGTTATATTGATGAATATTAGGTTATTTAAGAATTTTTATATAGAGATTTTGCATGCTGAGTATAAGTTTTAGACTTATATACATTCGATTTTAGCTTTATTATGAATTTCAAAAGCATTTCTAGTGTTTTGTGAACTTCTTGCATGGTATATGGTGCCAGGATATTCAATCTGTTTATTTTGAGTTATTTAGACTTTCCATAATTTGCCAGTGAAGGATTTTATCCTAAAAATTCAGCTCTGTCTCCCTTCGCTTGGGCCAGCACCTTGGTAGGCACCTAGGGCCCATACATTACAGGAGTCCTCGTGCAATAGGAGCACCTAGCACTTTTAACAGCACCAGAATATTCAATGCATAGCCATCACAGCCATCAAAAACCCAACTAAAACATCACCAACTTCCTCTGCTCAAATGACAAAAAACTACCAACCTAGCCCAATGATTAATTGAGATGCCTAAACCATTCTCCACAAATCCAAATTGTCGGCCATTACAGAAGTACCACAAAGCTAAATGCAAGCCAACTCAAGGTAACAAGACGCTAGCAGAAACCACATATGCGATATAAACAACTACATTGGAACTTTGGAGAACTGAAGAAAATGGAACTCTGTAAAAATTGAGGCAGTAGTTTGGAAATTACAGAAGGAATCAGGTGTGAATTTTGGTCTCTAATAAGGGGGAGGGGACGGACGCAAAGGAGAGCCAGGGGGGGGGGGGGTGAGAGAAAGAGTAGACCGGTCACTGACAATGGTGACAGTACGGTGAGATGGAAAAAGGTTTGATCTGGCTATAGGAATGGCCAGTAGATGTGCAATTTATGAGGGCATCCACTGAGTACAAGTAGTGTATGTTTTTTTTTTTTTTTTGGTAAGTTACGAGTAGTGTATGTTTATCCATGATTTTAAAAAAAAAAGGATAAAAACTTGATGCATAGCAACCACTATAAAACTTCACCAATGTAAACAACTCCATCACACACTTAGATCTAGTTGTGCTAGTGACCAAGAGTCCATGCCAACCTGCTCTTCGATTGCATAGTGGCAAAATGCTTTCGAAAATGCATAAAGTTTTTATTCTCCCATATTTTACCTTTTCCAGATCTTGGAAATCTCATAATTTGACTATTATTCACTGTGAAATAACTGACACTTTTCAAAGTGTGCAATTACTAACATATACAATCGTGTTTTAATTTTATGGTTTGCCAGGAAAGTAAGCAACTTTCTGCCTAGAGAAAACCAAAACAAGCAGGGTCAATCATAATCATCACAATCATGTCGAGGAATATATGTCTGTACTTCATTATCCACTGTTCTGCTAGACAAACCCAGTTCTTATTAATTATTTCTTGAGCACTGTAAGAAGAAAGTCATATGATCTGATAGAAAGTGTAACCTCTTACTCCTCATCATCCGCTTATGATCAGAAAATTACAATCATAAGAAGCTAACCTATGAAAACATTCAACACACACACATGAAAAAAATGTGGTATCCGCATATATAGAAAAAGAGAACAATCCGTTAACTGTTGCAGAAATAGTAGTAATACAAGTCACAAGTTGCATAGGACACAGTAAGAGGATATAAGAACTTCAAAAGTGCATGTCCGCTTAGATAAAGATAGTCACAAAAAGAAAGAAGGTGATTTCACTGTTTGTTGTTGCAGATCACTCCCATGTTTTGGCAATTGCTAGTTCTTCTTCTGTTTAGAAACAATTAAGCATCATGCTTATCTGTATATGATTATATAAATTCTCCAGAACCATCACCATTGCGAGGGAAAGGGGCAAAGGGGGCAGACAAGAGGATCGGCTTGAGACCACAATTTTCCCTCTATGTATATCTTCAGTGAAAAGACATAAATGTCACTAATTATCTTGACAATTTCAGCGGACCTACTAAATTGGGGGTGCTCCTCTTTTAGTTACTAAATAATAAGCAAAAGTCAATTCTTGGCTAAGTATGTAGCAGCTGTGTACTGTAAGAAATCTTTTTGTGCAGCCTTGTGCATAGCATTTCATTCATGAGCACCAACAAACCAAACCGCAGCAATACCATGAAAGGCCCAAGGTATTTAAAGCTTCTACTAAGTTACATAGGTAAGCGCAATGCTTCATAGAGGTTCCCAAACTATTATACGCTTGTTTAAACTGGAAAAGACATGACAAATAAAACAACCGAAGGTGCAATACTCACAGAAAAATGGAATTTGAGCCAACAAGATCATATTCAAAGAATGCTACAAACTAATAACAGCTTCACACACCTAGTACAAACCTCACAATGAGATACAGTCTAACCAGAAAATCAATTTTGTCATAATCAATTACAAGTATAAACCCCACTCTCATACTTGTGGTTAACCTCGTAAAATTCTGTATTACCTTCAGAAGCAGGCCGTAAACAAATCCCAGATAAAGAGCTAGTGTGTTGTGAAGAAAATTTAACATAACCCACAACCTCAATCTCCTCATCACCCTCTTCTGCACTTGTATCCACAGGCATTCTAGCCCTTAATTTGCCTGGAGCACCATTCAGAGGGATCTCTGGGACAAACCACTTCAATTCTTTTTCTGATCTGTTCAGCATGGCTTTTGGTGAAACCTTCAGTAGACTTGGGTCAACTGGAAGTTTCAGGATAAAGGTCACATCGTGCAATGGTGCTGGCAATTCAGGATTGGAAGCATACTGTATCATCACAGAAAGTAAAGTCCCGCTATGTCGTTTTGTAAGGCGAACCCTCAATGGTAGCGGTGTTAACCTTGGGAGCAAGCTATACTTCAGAATCGGTATAGGCTCATCTGAAGGAGCCGTTCTCACATGGAATAAACCATTACCGAGGCTGCTAACACGAGAACTCTGCATTACAAACCGTTTAACAGCACTCGTACCATCAACCCGGAAGGAAAACTCAGTTTCTTTATCACCAGCAGTTTTAGGCGGTAATGTTCTCAAGTAAACAGCACCCATCAGTCCTACCCTAGCAACCAGTGATTCCCTAAATTCTGCACTAATCTCCTCCGAGATATACATCTCAGGACCCTTCATTTCAGTTTTCTTCACCAAAAGATTCTCAAGCGGAGTACCCTCTCCCGCTTTACCCGCTGCAGCTTTATCCACTGCTGCTTTGGCCGCACCACCATCTCCCGTTCCCAGAAATTCAAGGCCACCAAGACCTTGAGGTTTAGGAGCATTTTTGGGACCGACAAACTCAGACGGATCCAAACCCCCGCCCCAAGCTTCACCGAACCCTTCAAAAGTCTCCCCTAGAGAAGCCTGCTCATTCCCAAACTCTATGCCACCATAATCCCCTTCGAAACCCTCCACACCAATATGCGTGGATTGCGTGGCCTCGGCAGGCGGCAGGGTCGTCACCTCCAGCCCTACCAAGGCCAGCGTCAAATCCGTGGCCGACGGATCCCTGTTCTTCTTAAACCCACTCACTAACGCCTCAGGCTTATTCAAAGCATCGCTAGCTGCAAATGGGTCCTTAGGCCCTTCACTCTCTGCTTCCTCACCTTTCGTATCCTGGCTATCGCTCTGCTCAATTTGAGTCACGGGAGCAATGGTCGCCACCACTTCATCCCCCGCCTCCAGCGTCTCCGGCGGCACCTCGAACCGCGCGCTGGCGAACACCTCGATGCCCGCCAGGCGCTCGGCGGAATGCACCTCGACCCCGGCCCAGCTGTCCGCCCCGCGGATCTTGCTCTCGGTGTCGATCCCGGAGTGCACCAGCTTGGCGATCCCGTCGCCGTGCATCGACGACAGCATCGCGGCGAGGCGGATGCTGCTCGCCCCGCGGAGGACGATGTCGAGGGCCATGTAGATCTCGGCGTACTTGCGGCCGAGCTTCTCCGGGGTGACGTCGACGCCGCGGCAGGCGGCGACGACGACGCTGACGGCCTGGTTGACGATGTGGATGCACTCGAAGACGTTGACGGAGTTGTCCTGGTCGGCGGTGGTGATGCCGAGGACGTAGATGCTGTTGACGAGGCGGTAGATGACGCGGTACCGGGACTCGACGCCGACGATGACCTGGCCGCCGGAGGCGGCGAGGGGGTCGTCGCCGATGGACTCGGAGGAGGAGGGGTCGGGATCGGAGGCGGCGGCGGAGGAAGCGGCGGAGGAGGGCTTGGAGTAGGAGAAGCGGGTGAGGCGGAAGGCGGAGAGGGCGACGAGGGCGCGGGCGGGGGGGAACCACTCGCGGGTCTGGAGGAGGATGTCGGATCCGTTGACGGGCTGGAGGGAGAGGGCGAGGCACGACATGGCTGCTGCTTCGGATCTGCGGAGGCGGTTCCGGCGGCGGAAGGCGGTGGTTCCGGCGGGGGATCCGACCCGGGTTCTGGATTTGGGGATATTGGGGGGGGAGATTCAGTCGGAATCGGAACGGTCCGGCGACGGATTGGGGAGGAGGAAGGCGGAGGGGATCGGCGTCGAGTCGCGATCGGTCGGTCTATTATCTCATGGTGCGGAGATCAGTCGAAGAAATGGAGGAGAGAGAAAGCGAGAGGAAGAGAGGGAGAGAATTAAACTTTGATCTTATTTTAAATCAATGAAAATCTTTTAATTATTGAGTAATAATTTAAGTCTAAGTACTTTTGTGGAGGATAGATTGTTTTTACAAACGAGATAAACAATCATTTTTTCAAAAAAATGTTATCAATTTTTTTTTTTTTGTAAAGGTAAGAGATATATATTGACTTACGCTAAAAGCAATAAAAACGCTATACAACAAAAGCTCGGCACTAAAAACTTGCACTCATAAATACAACATTTAGAGTGAGCGGAAGGATGCAAGGTAAAAGAAAACCAACTACACAGGAGCAGAGAAAAGCCAAACAGTGGCAAAGCAAAAACCTACACAGGGATCACAAAAAAATACCGAATCTCAATAACTACACAAGTGCAGGAAAATGAGTAAAGCCTAAAAAGAAATAATTACATGGATAATGAAAATATTTTTTTTGTTCATTTTTTGTAAGAGATGTAAGTGATCACAAGTTGGAAAAGTGTTTTCTTGAAATAATTCATTTTTCTTGGAACAAAATAAAAATCATTTCTGAATATTATGAACCAAAATCATTCCTTGGTCAAAACTCAAAACCAGATCTCTCCATCATGACTCATGAGCATGGGCCGCAATTGCTTTCATGCTCTTGTTTGCGTAATATTAAAGAACCTAAATCTAAATGACCAAATCGAGCAACAAGAAAATTATGAAATGTTTTTTTTTTTTTTGGTAAGTAAAAAATTATGAAATGTTTTTACACGGTAAATTAAAAATTAAAATTTTATATAAAGACATCATGAAATTAGAGGTTGGCAGAAACATGTCATTGACTGAATTTGCGCCTAGCTATCATCTTAGCGAATAGTTTGAGTTAAACATTGTGGGTGCGTATCATATTTTGGATTAGTGATTAAGTGGGTGATAAAAATTTGATTAAATAATAGATTTCAATAAAATAATCCTAGATAAGAAATCAAATATATATTTATAGAATATAGGGTTGGGCATCAAATTTCAAAATTTGGCTATTATGGTTAGGCGTCAACAACCATATGCTTTTTAGCGGCAACCGGCTAACCATCAACTAAACTTGTGTTTTCTATAGTTGATGAAACGCTTCTATCTCTCATATGATTATATAATGATGATAGGCTTAATAGATCTGACAATATTAATGCGATAAGATTTACTTGTTGCGGGGTTGCTTCAAACGTGTTAAGAAAGAGTAAATTGCGTTTTTAAGTGGCTGGTAATAAACATTTAGGTCCCGTTAACAAGTATATTAGCATCTAAACATATCCAAACACTACTTCGATTTCAAAACATTGATTAGGGGCAGGCAAAGCTTTAAAAGTTTGTCGAAACTTAAGAATATGGTAGGGTTTTTCAAACCGTTACTACCCCCATTAAAATTTCTAAAAAATACACCACTATGCCAAAGTAAATATTTCCCACTTCAATCCCCCTTCCCCCCTCTACAAGATAATAAAAAGACATACAGAATCTATACAATGTTATATTTAATAATATTTTTAAGTGTAGGAGATATTAATTAATCAGACTACTAATTGATAAAATTTAGCCGCATCAAGAGATATTTCTTGATCCATCCCTCATATTTATAATTGCCAATGTCACCTTCACCATGCCGATGTGACCTTGATTCCCTCCTTCCACAGATTTTTTTTTTTATCACTATTATTATAAGTTAATTTCAGACATTATACAAAACAATTGGTCGACATTCTAGTTAATGTTTCCAACTTGCTTAATTTGCGTGTCGCAGATATAATTCAACAAAACCATTTTCCGGTTGTCTTGTGCCGTGCTGTCTATTCGCCAATCGCCAACGATTTGCCTAAAGATTGGAAAAATGCAGCATTGGCTTTCCAAAAATATGTTTCGCCCTTTTATCTCCGTGAAAATTTTAGCTTTTGTTTTTCCCTTTTAAATCAGAGAATTTCACAAAATAAAACTCTTCTATAAAGCTGCCTCCCGGTGGAAGTTACCCAAGCCAAAGATTTAACTAATTTCTCCAGAAGGTCTGGCCTTCTTCCATATCCAACCATGGCAATGCAGTAAGTAACCTCGGGCCTCTGCAATACGCAAGCATTGCGGTAACGGGGTAATGAAACTCTACTCTCTAATGGTTACATTCAGGAAGTTGAGCTGGCCCGGCAAAGGGAATTGGGAAGAAAGACCAGAGAATCCAGAACAAAAGGACTACTTCTCGTGATGACGAGCTATATGAAGGAATCTTTCGTGTGCATTCGCTACTTAAGTAGCTACTTTCCAGCAAAAATCTTTCCTGAGGATTAACATGTAACACCAGATAAAAGGCAAATTGCGAAGCACAACAAGGCATTGAGATAATTAAAATACTAATGGAAGAATTGCCTATCAAATAGTGAACTTAACCAGGCAAACGAGGACAAATCAAGCAGTAACCGCACCACACGCAATTTCATGCGTCATGAGCCTCAGCATGGGAAGAGATTTGCGAGGGCTGGCTCGACATCGCTAAAAGGTAAAAAGGCTGGATGCAGAGCCGGTTCTTCATGGCAAACCTCTTCTTTGATCGTTGCACATCCCTGTGATGAACAGAGGACAACAGGCAGATGCCGAAGGGTTCGACAATTACAAGTGAGATGTTCGCTCTGCTTCGGCGAACATTCCCACTTTACCCTGAAACTCAAACCCAGGCTTGTATGCATAGAAAAATCAATTCTGCAGTGAAAGAAAGGCGCATTGCAAAATCCAGATACCTTCTAACTTCACATTTTAGATCAACTACACCTCGGACATTGGGCAGATTGGCATTCACCAATCAGTTTTGTACCACTTTTGCAGGGTGGAAGGCATCATCTCCAGTAACTTGGGAATGAAGTGAAAAGAGTCGACACAATTAGCTTTATGCTGCAATCTGATTTTATGAAACTCTTTACAATTGAGAATAGTACAATTAAGCTCCCAATGTCCCACCATAACAAGCCATGAATCTATGCCTCTATTCATCTACATATTTTGAATTCGAGACTCAATCCTCTTATGCTAACAGGACTCTGCTTCCATGTATCCACTACTTCTAGAAGCTTGTATGGTTTGAGTACCTAGGATACAACTGTATTGCATGCCACTTAATATGTGAAGCAGCATAAGGCTTTTTCAATGAGCAAAGCATTGCCGGGCTTGCCATATGAAGTACTGACCCTCTGGAGACTTTTAGGTAGTTTTCTTGGTCGACCTGAGATCCTCATAAGATTACCAGATAGACAAAAAGAATCAATCATCCATCTTTATATCTTTGAATAAACAGATCCAACACCTGCAGATTACATTCGCATGAAATAAACAATCTGACCTTGTTACTTCATTTAATTCAAATAACTGGCATTCATAAGCTTGCAGGATAATTTGGGAAAGCCATTTTGGGTAACCCGCTAATGACAGAAGATTTAGCACATGACAGAAATAACGTCAACTCTCCTTCTCTCAAGGCCTTCTGCATTTCATAGTGTGATGAAATGGCACAGTGCAATCATGAACGTGATGTAAATAAGCATCTCCGGTATAGAAATTAGACATAATTTAAAATGTCTATGGAATTTATTAGTCCCTTGAATGTTGATATATAATTAGAGTCAAACACATTGATCAATGTTTCTTTGCAATAATGAAACATTGATATCCAAATGTATGGATACAAACCAATATAGCTAATTCAAAGGGCAAAGATCTGGTCAGTACCATGTGTTAGCACATTAATAAGAAAAGAAGAGATAGAACACCTTTTTTCTCAAATGTCTAAGATGTCTAGGACTAGGAGCTTCATTTTCCATGGTCATAGTGCTAATGGCAGAGAAAAGGGGAACCCAAAAAAAAAAAAGGCCATTCACTAAGCAATAACTTACCTTCAATGTGGATCATAAGGTGTGAAGCACTTGCTTTATGATGAATAGAACACAAATGGCACTGCACAAGATAAAAACACGTCCTTCATCAGCTAATGTTTACAAAATTGAAATGTTTAAGTTCACTTTGATCATCATACAGTAATAGGATGTAGCAAGACTATTCATGCTTCTACAAACATTGACTGTTTCAAGTTAAGAAGATTATACAAATGTGCATCATTCAATGGTCACAATAATAAAAAAGTAGCTTGATCTCAGGTAGAAGTACAACCTTTGGATTCATTTGGACTTAAAAACTACTTATTATTTTGCAGCAAAAGTAGAGCCTATGATTCATACATGAAACAATTTCTTAGATGAACAAAATAAACAGGCCTAAACCTAGCTCCAAGTAGAGTAAACGAAATCCATTAACCAAGAGGTGTTCCAGATCATGGTTATGTCATAAACCGAATCGAGAACATTGAACAACAAAAAATTGAATTCCACCTATGTGGCAACGAATTGATGATTTCAGAAGCCTAACATTTGCACAAACAATTCAAATAACGGAAAGACTTCCAGATAACTTTTTATACATCCAGATTTTATGTATATGGTAAAATCAAATCCAATTAAAAGAGGACTGCGTATAGTGTCCTATGGAAAAAGAGGACTTCGCCATGACGTCCGAGGAAACAATGAAATGCCACATTCATCTCAATGAGGTTAACATTGTATTGAAATTTGCACATAATAATTACCAGAAGCAAAACAAAAAAAAAACAAAAAATAAGAAACAAAAGCCTTCAAAGTTCCATAACCATGACATACATGTTATATAAATTTATGTTTAGTAACAGAAAACCTCTTACCAATCAGAAATATCGTTAGCAGTAGGGCAAGCATAAATTGAAGTGAACAACTAAATCGCAAGCTTCGTGGACTATAAGGTTGTCTTTGAAGCACATGACAATGTCCAAATGCCTGCAGAACATGGAGACCATCAATGCTTGAAATAATCAGATTCAATTAGTTTTACATCTCGGCCATGTTGAAAGAAGAAATGCATTGCACTGGTCCAACCTTTTTGTGAGAATCATGCACAGGCCCGTTCAATCTGATTTTCAATGTAGTTCGCACTGCAATTAGATAAAAACTAACCTGATTGAACATTCTAGTCAATGACTTTGCCTGGGTACGTTCACCACACCTATTCTTCCCAAAAAGAGTTCTAGGCACCTTTTCTTTGGGTGTGTCAACAACAGTGGAATTTAGGTTATTTCTCTCTTCATCGTCTGCAACGGCAATTCTCCAATCCCCCATGCCGGGTGAACTCCATGTCCTTCTGGTACCACTTGTTTTATCTGCTTGATCTTTTGCGTGTAGATCTATCACGCAGTGAACATCCTCATTAGGTTGTCCATCCTTTAAGCTCTTGCCCTCATCTATTAAGCCACTGCTGCAAGCAGCATTAGTATTAGACCCCACATCTTCCTTCTTATCATAATTCTCCAAAATGAAGCCCTTCAAGGATGTTCCATGCTCTGTAAATTCATCCTTCACAATTTGTGATAGTTCTGAAGTCCCAGAGAGAAACAAGGCTAAATCATCTCGCTCTTCTTTGTCAAGATTTACCCACTGAAGGGGCTGTTTTCCCCCCTCACTAAGAAATTCTTGCAATGCTGCTTCAACATGAGCGATCTGATCTCTAATGGCCACAATAAACTGTCCATGTCGAGCTGTCGTAGTTTTGTCACCATGAGGCCCATCGCTAAGCCTGACTGCTCTCTCAAATTCTTCCAACTTGAAAAGATCCAATGAGCAGACATATATCAGTTCCAAGGAAAGAAAGCAGCAGAAAGCTTCATTAAACAAGTTTCTTCTGTATGTTCAATGGGTCCATAATCAGAGTTTTTAAGATTTGATGTGATGTCCAAATTCAAGCCACAAACCAAGAAAGTGTAAGCCTCTACATGCCAATCTACGAAGTAGAAGGTGCTAAAAGCCAACAAAAGTGCAGTCTGAGGGAAAAAAAAAATTGAGCAATCTCATTTTCAGATGGGCAAAACAAGGAAATACCTGCCACTTTGCTGTACCTAAAGCAATTTGGAGGTCCCTAGAGAGATCATTCAAATATTCAGGCGATGATGCTTCTCTCATCTCCCTAGCCCATGCTCTGTATGTTGATTCCATCCTGGTAAACCAAACAAACAATAAGAGAACATGCCAACTGCATTTGCCAGCAAATAGTGGACATGACAAAATAACAGGGGAGCCGCAAGCTAAACATCAAGTGTGCACTCGTTAAGATAGCCTATTGCCTAAACAGTAATGGTGAAACTATCAAGATGGCCTTTAAATGATTTTATTACAATTGGTGAAGAACAACATTCATACATGAAGCTGGACTGAAACAATTTTAGTTCACTTCAATGCTTTCAAATTCAACTCCATTGCTACTCATGCTAGGTCTTTAAGCAACCACAATCCCAGACTAGCTTCTACTTACATATAGAAAATGGCAAATGCATTAAAATACATGTAAAATAACTCAATTAACTGAAATGCCCACACCAAGCATTTGTTTTTGGATATACAATCGGCAGTGCAAGACAGCAATTGCCATGTAAACTGTAAATATCTCATAAAAGCTTTGCAATGTCATCAACTCAATCTTCATTCTCCACTATTAGCAGGACCAAAACCAACGGATAAAGCTCCGAGGCAATATAGGAATCCGTCATTCAGCGCAACAAGAAATTAAAAAGAAATGCAAATCAAAGTGCCATCTCACTAATTTCGACGGCATATTCAAGCCCGAGAATGAACTTATGCAAATATTCAAGAATCAGTCGAAACCCAAAAGCAATCAATCAAGCACAAATTCCACAAAGCTAGGCACCAGAAGCATCTCAACACCAAGTTACATTCCCCAGCTAATCCTAGAGGACCCTGAATCACCAGATGTTCAACACACAAAAAGCTCCACCTAACAACCCGACAAAATTAGACTAAAATAATGGAACAAACGGGAACTACCACAAATGAACAAAGAAACGTATGCATATTCAGCCATCTATGATCACAACACATAATCTTAACTTCATCCCCCCCAAAAAAAAACACAAAAATTTTGACAATTGAGACAAAAGGAACAACTTTTTCCCCGAAAAACCCAAAAAACGAAGCTTTGCAGGCAACAAAAAAGAAAATGCAATCGAACCGCCACAACGCGTCCGTAAATCACGCGAACAAATCGAACAGAAAAGCGGATTGGGGGACGCACACGTCGGCGGATTCCTGGACCTCCTCGGCCGCGGAGAAGAAGGCGTCCTTCCGCCACATGTCGAAGCTGTTCGCGACCAGCATCTTCGTCGACCGCGGAGCAACCACAGAAAGAAGAGAACCGCAACGACAGCGACAAAAGCTGCTCAATCCGTCCGACCGCGAGGAGATTCCCGAACCTTTCCCCCACCGACAAAATCCTCTTCCGCTGCCGCTGCTGCTGCTGCCGGGACGAAGGAGATCGCTTCGAGCTCGAGCTGGAAGCTTTCCCCCTCTTCCCCACTTCCCCCTTCCTCCCTTCGCCCTTCCGCTTCTTCTTCCTCCTCCTTGCTGAGCAGAAGCGAAGAAGGAAGAGAGAGAAAGCAAGCGCAGAAGAGATAGAGAGAGAGAGAGAGAGAGAGGGGGCCAAATGATGGAGACGTTGCAGCGATTCTTCTCCCTCTCTCTCTTTCTCAAGTTGTTCCGCATCCGCCTTTGTTATTTATTTATCCTTTTTCCCCCCCTTCCCAGTTTCTGTCGAAAATGGGAAAATTCTATCTGAAGAAAATTATTGGCATCACAATAAAGAAATTGTGGAGATAGCCCTCGGCTAGGCGATCTTTTTCAGGTATATAATTAATGCCATAAAAAAATCCTAAATTATGATTACCATGATACCATGCCCCTAGACACTTTTCATGCATAGTTTATACTCACTGCAATATTAATAAACCAAATCCATTCACGTATGGCTGCGCTAGTTGAGGCCTGACCTCCTAACCGCCACAACTCCCGAAAATATAAGCGGGGGGCCCCAGCCGATGAATTACTGGGCTAGTCTCTCTCAAGGTATAGTCGGTGTTATGCTCCCGTAAGGTGAGTTAAGCCGGATTCTCGACATAAAATAAAAAAAAAAACCAGAATACATAATCTTGAGGCATTATTAGTGTATAAAAAAAATTGGAGTAATAGTGCAATGGAGTGGCAAAATTTAGGGATTTGGATGGCGAGGTATGTGTGTCAAACTGGTGCAAGTTTAAGCCTTTTAGCGATGCAAAATAAGAAAAGGAGTTCAGCATATTGGCCTTGCAGTGGGCATAGTTCTAATTTTTTATTTATGGAATCTCTTCAACATAGTAATTAAAAAAATGGAAAATGGATTTCGTTAATGAAAAAATAATGACGTATTAAAAAAAACCGGCAATGAGTTTTCTTGATTAACGAACATGGTGGTGATGATGAGAGAATATTAGTAGGCCTGTTCTTTCAATCATATATAAAATAAGAAATTCCAATAGTGGTTGGAGAATGGAATTGATTTGATAATCACGGCGGAGGGCGGTGAAGAGAGCGGCGGAGGCGGAGGAAGATGGCGGAGGGATGAGGTGGCGGAAAACGACAAGGAGTCGAGTCGGGGTGGGGCTGTCGTTTTCTCGCCCCTTCCAGCCACCGGCCACCACAAGGCCAGTGCATGTTTTTTTGTCATTGGCCAGCTCGAACGACCAAACACCCTCCTCTCCTCTGGACGGTGGGCCCCACGGTCTCGTGTTTCCTCTCGTTGAAAATCTGCTTTTGAATATTGAGGATCGGTGGGGCCCGCCCCCCCCCATGCGCCACGTGTCGCGCGCTGCTTTGGACGGCCGCTCGATGGTCGCCGGAAAAGTAGGAGGGTGGGGTTAAGAAAAGAGTGGGATTCGCCCGGAAATTTTAATCGTTCGTTCCTTTTGAGGCTGATTAAGAAATAGGGGTTGTACAAATTATTATATTTTTTCGCTAGTGATTAACTCGTCTTTGTTGAGTTATTTTTACTTATAATTTTTTTGGCTTCTTTTATGGAAATTTTTGCAAAGCTCGCAGTTTGGCTTTCACTTCTTTCAAATTGCTCGAGATCTTTCGAAATATAGTTTAAATGTTAGCATGTAATGCCAGCACGTGGTTTTTTAGGGAAAATATAAGTGGAAGTCTCTAACTTTTTGGCAAGCCATAAGGATGTCCAGCATTGGAAAACTATAGGTCATCCCCAAGAGTCGAAGATTGTAGATTTTAGTTCTCGCGCTAGTACCTATCAGGCAAGCCACTGTCTTTGTCCCACCATGACGCAAGTGGAGAACTCAAGACAACCGATACACCTAATCAAAGGCTCTCTCCTTCGTAGGCCAATTAAGATTTTCTTGAAATCGATGATAGATTGAGAAATCGAACTTGTGGCACTCGGCTTGCAAACTAGGACTCGGAACCAATTGAACAACCGTCGCGGCGACAAGTGGAAGTCCAGAGTGGCCGATAAGTGTAGATATAAACAAGCTCTTCATTTAAATAGCATGAAATGAAATAGGGTGATTACATCATAGCCCAAGAATCCTTCCCACTTTTTGGAGCGCCCAAAGGAGGGTGGATAGAGGAAGGGAAGACTTTGTTAGGTATGACATATCAAATTGAATTAGCATGATTAGTTTACAGGAAGAGATTAGATGAGTCATGCTCTTTCGATGTGTGGTGGGAGAGTTGCGCAGGACATCTCCATCCTCTACCCCATTAAGCCACAGCCACACGTAACCAAACCATCTCTGACTAACCTCCCTTTTGCCCTAATCTATTTCCTTCCTTGCCGGTTTTCTTTATGTAGATGAGACCGAAGGGCCAAATTCGTTCTTGTGCGGAGAAAATGGGTCATTTTGGCACTAAATTTGTTGCCAACTATGTTGATGTTGATATGCGGTTGTACTTAGATTTGCTTCTCCTTCGATTAAAGAATTCAATTGTAACTAGAAAGGGCATTTTCTTTTTCTTTATTTAAGATAGAGGGTTTGCATGATACAAAGTTTCTTTCCCCTTCATGTAGGCGAACACAATCCCCTCTAAGCAATTCTATAATGTTTTCCCATGTGTTGAGAAATGTTGAATTTGAGCTGTAACTTATAAGTCCTATAGTAACTCAAGGTTTGAGGTTGATAATTCTATCACTATAGCCTAATTGTCATGCCCGATGCTATACAAGGTTCTCACAAGACGGCCAATGCCTAATGTACTGGGTAGTTTGAGATTTACTCAACATTTTTCAAATTTGTGTCTTCTTAAAAGATGTCATCATTTTATCACTAGGCTACTAGCCTACCACCAAGATAGTCAATCGAGCAATAACCTATAATAGGACAAAAAAAAAAAAAACAATTGGTCTTCTACTATTTTTAAGCATTAATATGAGAATCCAAGCTTTCGGCGAAATAAAATTGTCCCTTATTAAATAAATAAACCAAAAAACAAAGGTAAAAAAATCATGAAATGTATGTTTTTGCTATTATTAGGAGACATATTAATCAACTGACTAAAGAGGAATTAGCACGATGATCTATTGCATGATGGTTTATACTTAAATTTGAGTCCCCAATACAAGAAACGAAAACAAAAGTACGAGAACGGCCTTATTAACAGTATATATATATATATAACACGAAAACTCATTTTAGGTGAAAATAAAATCCTCGAATTCCTTGAACAATGCTCTGTTATAATTATGGGAGCATGTAAGACAACTACCATAAATTCAGGTAAAGAGCAAAAACATGATAGTATGGTACAGGGCGAGATATCAAATATGAGCCGTGTGTTAAAGCCACGCTTGCTAAGTAAAACCGTTCACTCAAAAGATAATTTGCACTAGTTTTTTTTCTTTTTCTTTTTTTTGGTAACGAGAGGCTTGACATGTTTTAGAAAGTTACTATGCTGGGAAGTTCCAATGTTTGAGCTGTGACTGAACAGGATCTTGTCCTGTTTCGAGAAGATTTCAATAATTATCCCACTGACTCATCGTCCGGAAATCGACCGACATCTTCACACGGGACAATATTCACGCACACCAACAAAAGTTGACCTATTGTAACATGTTGACAGGATGGCCCTTCGGAAATCTAGGTAGTCGATGATGTTAAGCAACGGCTATAGACAGGACAAAATGATTACTAGCCACCAAACTTTCTATATTATTAAAAAGGTAAAAACAACCAAAAATCTTTAATTATACACGTTATAGCATATTTATCCTAATTTTTGTGATGATATCAAAAACTCCAAACTTATATTTGTATGACACACTTACCTCAATTTTTTTCCTGTAACATAAAAAATTCAAAATTTATATTCGCATGATATGTTTACCTAAAAGATTTGATATCAAAGAAAAAAATTGAGATTTTTGATGGCGTAAAAAAAATTGAGATAAATATTTCACATATATGTAATTTTTTGGGATAAAAATATCATACATGTATAAATTTGAGATTTCTAAAGTCATAGAAACTAGTTTAAGATAAATGTAGTATGATAAACAAAGTTTTGGGTTTTTGTGACTTTTTTCCCTTTGTTAACTAGGAGGAGATTAAAGGAAAAATTATCCAATCAATTTTAAATTATTATATAGACAATAATGAAATTTTAAACTTTTCAATTTTACCGATTGAATTTCAATGTAGACATTTCAATCAATTTTTATCAAAAATTGCTAACGCGAGGGTTTAATCATCATCGAAAGTCCACGCAACAAATCACAATGCCAACTATTTTTGATGAAAATTGATCAAGAGAACTATATCTAAATTTTATATAAGTATTTAGGACTAAATTCATAAAATTGAAAAGTTTATAACTAAATTAGTAATCCGTGCCATAGATTTAAGACTCATGATTTAATATCTTGTGATACTATGTGTATGGAATTATCATAAAGGCGAGAAATTTTGGGTAGTTATTAGTCTAGTCAATCATTGTCGATAAATTAGTATTTTTATTTAATATTGTAAATGGGTTACGTCCATTCCTGCATGATCACTCCTCGGATAGGTGGTTCTGATAAGAATTTTTAGTGGTTTCATCTGAATGGCCATCAACTCATCAACTTCTAGAGATTCTTTGGAGAAATGACAAAAGTATTGTAGTCAAATCAAGTTACCCAAATCACATGTATCCACAAATCGGCATCCAATAAGCTGCGGAAAAAAAAAAAACATTTGACCCCTAACTTTGGACCATTACATTTTCGTCGGTCAATATCACGAAATAAAAGAATATGAAAAAATTGGTAAGCAATCAATTCGTGCCGACCAATAGACAAATAGTGTCTACATTAGGTTTCCACTCCCGTTACTAATGGAATAAAGACAAATAAAACCGAAACGATTGATATGCCAAGTTTGACGGATGCTATGAATGTATACGATATAATCTAGCAACATATCGAACACATCAAAAGCTAGATCACTGAATTATCCTTTGTTCTAATCTGCTACACCAAAAGTTATGTGGTATGAATTTGTACATGTAGGTCAATTAATCACAGCACCTACAAAATGGAGTTTGTCACATGATCATATTTCCAAAATCATGTCTTCCTACATATAATGGTCCCCTCCAATCATAAAATAATTTCAAAATCCCCAAGGGAAGCAAAAAAAAAAAAAAATTAATTAATTAAATACTGACATTGTGCATCTCTCCTATCTAGACCACAGAAAGTGCCAGACCTAAAAATTAAATTATATAATATCCACGTGTATACACACAAGAAAAACACTAACCATGAGCCACACATGCAAAGGCTGTCGCACGATGTCCTTTGACGATATTCATTATTCTTAGATTGAGGTGAGTTTGCGGGGATAAAGTAGATGCCCCCACTTACTGAAAATCCAAGCCACATCTTTGTCTGCCCAGCGTTGGTTGCACTGTTACGCCAAACTTTTTCCAGGTGGGGATGCTGAGTTAGGATTGTGGCGGTCCGTAGTGCGTCTTGATGCAAGCAAAGGATATGGGAATGAGAGCATTTGAATGAGATATTCCTTCCTGGAACAGCAACACTTCCAGCATGATGTCTTTGCAAATTCCCATAGAACAGAGAGAGAGAGAGAGAACAACCTGGCTTGGCTTCTTCCATGCTGAGAAAACTAGAACAAAGAAGTTCCAGAACGTGCTGGAAATATTTTGCACAAGAAAGGGACAGTCCCCAGATTTATTAACAATCTTGTCACTTCTGTTTTCGGCTTTGGTATTGCGGTTAGGTGATATCTTGAGGCAATTTTCGTTGCACCATATGAAAAATACCACTCTATTCGATCAGGATCGAAAATTCAAAGAGAATTATTTTCTTAATGCGTGAATTATCGGGTTTTTTTTTTTTAATCTTTTTTTATCTATCACTTAACAACTGACCCTGCAGAGTCAGCCGAAACATTACATTAGTCTCCTTTAATAAGTTATGGCTGCTATCTCTGAGAAGAAGTTCCTTAATTATTTTTGTACACCGTGTCTATTATTGTACTTCTTCCCATCTTCCGGAGACTCTTCCCGGTCCATCTTTTCGACAATGTCTCCTAGCTTTCTTGTTCTAACCTGCATAATCATCGGGCCTCCCATCTCGAGAGCACTGCTTTAGGGTGCGTATAATAAAATTTCTACTTCTCTATTTCTTTGTTTTTCGGAGCAAGTTTGGAACAGAAATCTATTTGATGATGCAATTTGTTTTTTTTTTTTAATTCTGGAATAGATTTCTATTCTAGAAATAGATTTGAATAAAAAATTAGAAGCTAAAATTTTTAACTTAATTTCTAAAATAAAAATTGAGAAATCAATTTCTGTTCTAGAAATTTTGTCATGCTGTCATGCGCATCCTTAGTTTCCGTTATCAACCATTCAACAAACAATTCGAGGTGATACTCTTCAGTCAACAAAGAGAACATTCATGGTGAAAATAATGAAAAGAGACCTTTCGCTCAAGAGGGAGATCTTTACATGGGTCCGAATACAACTTTAAACTCGACCACATGAAGAGAACAAAACTGGCAAATGGACGGTTCTTTCGGAGTCACCAATCGCATGTCCTTCTTATTTAACAGTCACCAAAAACTCTGAATGTTAAGAAATGAAACCTCACGAGCAGCACATCTTCATTTACCGGACAACTGGAGATCGCCAAAACTTCAGGCTTCGTACTGAGTATGATGAGTTCCACATCCAAAATTTTAGTGCTCGAGACACTTGAGACTGGCAGCTCTGAGGGTGTGCTCGAGACACATGAAATCATTGTCAGATCCTCCCGAGGTCAGCCATAGGTTACAACCTCCAATTTTCTTTGGTATGAAAACAAGGTTCCGTCTGTAGAGAGTGACACTTTCAAGCTGACTCCTTTCTACTAACAAGGGCTGCAGTCGTCCTTGGCCAAAGATTTACAAAGTTCGTCCTCAACCAACTTGCGACCCGCATAACATGAGCTCAAAATAGAGGAAATTATCCTCCTCTGAAGATTTTTGTACTCTGCTGCAAGCTTCACATCCCAATCCATGTTCTCCCTGCAAAGTCAAATCATCAATTAAGCACAAATGAAATCTATTCCTGATGAAGTATAGACTGTGCTCACATATTAAAGATGCTTGGATGTCAAATTATTCTAACTAATCAGTTCAAAGACTCTTTATTGTAGATTATCATATGCCAATTAACTTTTTTTTATCAACGAGGACGACCTGAAAAGGATTTCAAGAAAATGTAACTTTGTCAAAAATTCCTTCAAAATTTACAAGGGCCATTATTAGCATATAGGTACATGCATGAGTACCCATGCGCTAAGAAAAAGCTAGAAATTTCACATGTTTTCTGGAAAAGTAGGTAAATAGTTTCCTGAAGAGTTCCCGGAGAAGGTTATTTACCTGGACTCACCATCCACCTCACCAAGGTTTTCCATCATCCCACTGAAAGTCGAGGAGAGGTCCTCAAGAATCTCAATTTCTATCTTTAGCTTCTCCAGCAGCTGCTTATATAAAGAGAAAAAAAAACAAACATTGCAATCACAAGACAGACTCAAGTCACAGTAAAAAATTAACCCCCAAATCAATAGCCAACTCAAATGGGCAAGAAACTATTTATTTTCTTTTTCCAATTGTCATCGTTCTCTTGTGGTCTTTACCCACATACAATTTTACAAATGATATTGATTTTCAGACAAGCTCAAAAAATGGGTAGTGGCATGGAAGCAATCAGAAACTAAAAGGTACTCACTAGAGAGATATCTTAAGACTCAAGCCTAAATGTAGAAAATACATTCCACTAATCATAAGATGCATTTATCCTATGCTTACACGGATAAGGTGCAATGAGTAGTATTCATGAAATCTCTCTATTTTCCATTTGGATTTTGTTAATGGTTAAGCAATGCTTTTGTGTGATCATCTTGTTGAGGACTGGACACATATTCTTATGGACATTTGAGGTAAAAAGTTCAACGGATCACAAAAGGCCAGGTGTTAAGGCGCTAAATCTTATTAAATTAAACTCACGAGAAGAAGAGAAGCAATCATACAGGAGAATCAGCATCCAGGATATCTTCCCGAGCTCTTCTAAAATGGTTCAGCAATGGAGCTGGCAGGCCATAATGGAAGATGCTATGGTTATCTGAAAACCAAGTACCCCTCACCATATGAGTTGTGCCACTGGATGCGTCAAATTCATCAGAACAAACATCCTGAGAACCATCTATATCTGCGCAAAGAGGATTGAAATCACATCCTACCAATGCATATAAGCCACAAATAGGAGCAATTGTGAACACTTCCATCTCTACCCTGTTTCGTTTGGAATAGAACTTCTATTCTGCATATTGTCCAAGAAATACAACATTTCATCCCAAATGAATATGATGAAATTTGAATTACCCAGTTCAATGACGTCATACGGGTTATCCATTTGAGGCATGAACCCATAAAAGGTAATTAGATGCGAACTGGAGAAGTTCCCATAACTAAGATAGCACTGTTCTCCTGCGTGACATGGTCTAGACATGCGAAACTTCAAAGTGTTTGTTGTAGAATCAACTTTGCCATACTGCGTGATATGTGGATACAGCTGTCAAAATAGAGTAAATAACTGATGAGGAGGAACCCAAACAGAGTGAAACAGAAGGCCATTAAACCGAATCCACAAATATGAACAACAAATGATTAGTTCCCCAACTTATTCTCAGCGAAGTGGAAAAGTGGGAGAGAGATATGAACAAAATACGTGCCAAAAATCCATGATCCCCCATGAGCAACCCATCCAGAGACATGGAAGCACATGCAAATGCAAATCATTGATAGATGCAAAATCAAAGACAAAGAGGAGATTTAACACATTTCAAAAAGAAAATCCAGTTGAACTCGTATTCTTGCAATCTTTGAGCAGTTAGGCGTAATGATAACTTTTTTGTGCAGTTCTGTTTACTCAATGGTAATTCTGCTACTGTGATGAGGTCAGATCCAAGAAAAAAGAGTCTCAGTCAGACTAAACCAAAGCCAATTGGAAGATAGCCACATCAAAATGGTAAACAAACAATGCTCAAGAGACCTGAGAAATCATGAAAATAAAATGAGAATACTCAAACGACATACCGAATGGTTAAGAAATCCAGCAATGGGGATTAGGCAAGTCTTGAGTGCTCCATCAGCAAACTGAATTTTCATGCTGTTAGAATACCAAAGTTCGCAAGCCCATAAAAATTGTTCCCATGTATAAAGCTCTGGAGGAAATATGTCAGGGTGATCTTCACACAATGCAGGAAAAAGTTCGTCATATTGATTCCTCAAATGCTGCAATTTAAAATAGAAAGCCTTAAAACTTATCTTCTATAAACTCAATTTAATATCTGAAGTAGAAGGAAAGAGACGTATATAAGCAAATTTTCTATAAGTGATTTCAGGACTGTTTGCTTTCTTGGGCTATGTTGAGCAAGAAGAGGTTGATTCCTCAATAGATGCTTTATCTAGGCCTTTTTCCAGCGCAAGAAGGATATTCTTTTTCCTTCCATTTTAGAGTTCTTTCACCACCAAATTGATGGAAATAATTTTTTTTCCTCTTTAGGAAACTAAAAATTGCCAAGCATCAAACCATAAACAGCTCAAAGAAGCAGAATGCAAAGTTGTCAAGGAATCAACACAACCCCTATCAAAAGGTAAAAAGAAGTAAGTCAAAGCAGCGAATGTGATTCCCATTTTCCTTCAATACAGAAAACATGATCCAGAAAACTTATAACCTCTTTTGCTTGGATTAGTTCTTCTAACAACAGTGTCCCGTCCAAAGCTACAATTGCATCGATCCCGAAGCTCAATCCTGCAGCACAGAAAAGCATGAGAAGACTAGACAATATAAAAATAACCAGACAGGCCCAAAAGATCATCTGTTTTTATCAAGCAAAGAAACATTACAATTAAATAGACACATTGCAGCAGTAAAGAAAAGGGAACCCTCATGGCCCAGAAAGGAGAAAAGGGAATCTTCTCTCTGTCAGTGGAAATGAACTACCATTGCAGTGGCATCATGGAGCATGTTATCCTTATCCAAGACTCATTGCATGCCAGATTGTCTAATATATCAACCACAGTCTCAGTTCTTAGCTTACCAAAAAATCGCTCTCTGCACCTTGACCTATTCTTCCATTCCTCTTCCTCTATACCACCCTAATGTTCTAGGAGAAATCTTTTATAAGAGCTCCTGCTTTGTCTTTGCACAATTGCATTCCTGCCAAGCCTTCACCTCCTCCACTAATTTGACAGTACCTAACCAAAAACTACACCAGTTTAAATCATATTTCAAGAAACATGTGTTCAGGAGAACCGCTTTAAGAAATAGTCTATTGTTCCTACTGCAATAGAATTGTTCTTCCATTCTGCTAAATGTCAGAAGCTCAAATACTTGACCATGAGCTCCGCACCAAAACGATAGCTCGGCTTGCAGCTATGATTTCTTGAGGTGTCGATGGTCATTCTTGCCCATAAACGAAATTAAACTGCTTATACCCCATTCCTAGCGACTTCCAATTTCACGACATATACCTCATTCCCAATAAGAGTTACCTTTCTCACTTCTTAAAGAAAATTGTAACAGTCCTACGATGAATTAAGATTTTTACGACAATTCCAAAGTAAAGTTAGTTTTGCCACCAAAATAATGGTGATTGGAGCCGACAGATTCTCCTTTTCAAGGCAAAACATTTCATATCATCCATACTTTCAGCATCATCATGCCTCTTAAACATGTTGCTGTAACAGCTCTGCCATGTGAATATAAGAACAGCTTTGTGCAAGTAAATTATAGTATCTCTTCATTGATTATGTGAAAGTTTGTATATACACTTGCCTTGGTAAAAGTGAACTATTTCCTGGGTAGTTCTTTTATTTGTTTGGGGAGGGCATAGGAAATTCAAGGTATATCAAGCACGTTTCAAGCGAAAGGAATTTGTCAGACTGTAGTGAAAATCACTTGTCAGATTGCAGAGTTAATGTTGCAATGTGGAAAATCACATTGTCAGAGAAAATTGCAGAGTTAATCATGTTGCAATGTTATAGTATCTCTTCATTGATTATGTGAAATTTATATACATAAACTGATTTCTTTTATTTGTTTGGGGAGGGCAGGAGAAAATTTAAAATGTCAGACTGTAGTGAAAATCACTTGTCAGATTGCAGAGTTAATGTTGCAATGTAGGATAGAAATTTATAACATAAACTGATTTCCTGGAGAAAATTTAAAATGCCAGAAGCAAATCAGGAACAGAACCCCTACACAACATAAATCCATGGTCTTCTGGACTTTAAAGTTGGGAAAGAAAACTCAAGAATAACTTTTGGCCAAATGGACTTATCCATCCAATTAAAGTTCATGGCGAAAATAAAAGAAAACAAAGAAATGACAAAAAAAGACCAAGTGCAGCCCTATGCCTGCAAGAGTGCATGAATATGTAATCTATATTTTCAAATAATATGCGACTACTTTAAGTGAAAATGACATACATGGGCGCAGGAAATCTTAGTTTAATGCTCATATTGTTGCAGATGCTAATTTGCCTATTCCATTAACTAATTTTATGCAACTGCAGCATTCAAATCTTCTTGGAGCTCACTCATTCAAGAAAACTAGAAGATAGCATCCAGCTATAAAGGAGTCCAACATATTCAATTACATGATGACCTACTTCACATTGAGGATTTACATAGTATGCTACAAAGAGAAGAGATTGACCCCATCCTTGCTTTTACATCCTTTATGTCAAGCATTGTTTCTCTGGGGAAAATCGATCACATAGGCATTTGAACAAACTATTCTTACGCAAGTGGCTGGTCTGCCTTTGACTAGGAACTATAACATGTTCTTTTCTCCCCCTCAAAACTTCTTCTTTGATGCATTAAAGTACCATCACTTCCGGAATATTCCTTTTACAAGTCATATGAGATTCCTTGAGAATAGCTAGTAGTTCATCATGAATTCCACTTCCCTAACAATATCCCTATAGCCAGTGTTGTAAAATGCGTGTGATTAATGATTCAAGTCACACAATTCGGTTTGATTCACCCTTTGAACAATTTGTCTTGCATCATGAATCATAAGAGTGTGTGCATGGTTGGTGAACCATACTTTTCGGTATGAACCATACAATTCTATTATTCTTTGCAGTTCAGAAGGAAAACCACAATTTGCACTGTTGTCTCTATAATAGAGGTTGAGCTCAAAAGTATTGGCTTCTAAAGAGGAAAAAGGGCCAAAAGAAGAAGAAAGCAACTAGAAGAAAAAGCAACGAACAAACGGAAGGAAAAAAAGAAAAAAGAAAATGCACAAGCACACCAGAAGACCTTGGTTCTCTCAGACCAACCCAACTAAGGCACTTGAAAAGCTGCTAGATGGCTTCTTGCCAGATCTTGAACAGCCGTTGCACCAGCTCCAGCACCCACCACCACCTCCTCTGGCGATGACGTCAGCCATCACCACCTCTGGTGCCAGCCATGGCATCTCCTTTGACTCGGAGATTCATGCCTCTAACCCTCCTACTTAAGCTTGTTTAAATGGCAAGCTTGGGTGACTGTTGCAGCATGGGTATTTAAGATCAGTCTCGTCACTTTAGCTAGCTTTAATAGATTATATTAAAGTTTTGATTTTTTTTGCGTACGTTGACGTTTTTAAGTGTTGTTAACAGGCCTTTTTTTCTTTGTAAGTGTTTTGGGCCTTTCTGATTATGCACTCCTATAATATTCAGAAGCTTGAATTTAGATCAGGTATTAAGGATAGACTAATCAACCGGAAACTCATTGTATACCTCAGTGTACTCCCCATACTTCATATCCTAGGAGATAAATGACAATTCAAGCCCTTACCATGATTGATCTCAATATAGATAGTTCAACCCACAGCAACTCCACATAAAGGAAATTTATTAAAACCATTATAATTCTGAAGAAGAAAGACTTCATGAGAATTCTCATTCAAGCTAAGCCTTAATATAATGTACCAGAGTCATTCTTAAAAAGTAAAGGAAACCAGAAATACCTGTGTTAAATTCTTCTGGCAATGTGTCAAAGTAATTCTTGAATGTTGAAGAAGAATTGTATCTCTCCTTCATACTCCAAAGTAACAGCATTGTCTCTGTTGAAATGCCATCAACTTTTTCCAATGCGGGAAACTGCATCACGGGGTATATTACAGATTAGACCCATCATTTCACAGGGTAGGATAAAACTAAGAGGCATCCTCTGGATCTCTGTCAAGATGCATGAGCGTAGAGGCAAGCATAAGAACTTAGGACTCTGCAATTTACATTTCTAGAATTGGATAGTGTCTGCTATGTAGCCAACCACATATAACTGGGGAAAGATCAACAGACTTGATTTTTGCGGTTATAATTATATATATAACTCAAAACTTGATTGGTCATCAACCAAGAACTTTGCACTCAAAATCAAACTAGTGCCCTAAAACTCAGATAAACAAGGCCAGTGATGCATCAATTATAATTGTTCAGCTTCCTAGCAGCCTGGTGAGAATTTACAGCTCTATTATTAGAAAATATTTTCCTTCTTTGGCAGGGATTCATGGTTTGCCCAGCCCAAGCACAGGAGCTATAACCAATAAAAAAAATATAAATATAAGGAAACAAGAATTGAAAGAGGAGTACTATATAAAATTGAAGAAAATATGATATCCAAAAATAAAGAACTACATGCTGATAAAGCTATAAAATAAAAGGCTCTAAGTCCCAAGTTCAGGTAAATACCACCTGAGGTGATGTGCAGAAGAATGGTTTCAGTGGAAGTCTTGAGTTTAGCCTGTATCTTAATTGGACTTGTTTAATGGCCTAAACATCATTGATCCCTCTCTTTTGTTTGGTCCACAATTCCAGTTTACACAATGTTTTTTAATGTCGAAATTACTCTTTAAGGAAGAAGTGAAATGCTACAAGCATGATAGGCAAAGTGTACTTTACACTAGCAAAAGCCACAGGAATCCACCATTCAACGCCAAAAGTACATACACTTCTAAAGTCTCCGAGATTTTACAACTGGGCTAAGGTGAAAAGACTATTTGCACAAGTAAGAGCAATTATCACACAAAACTAATAACATCTCACACATGCACGTCGCTGGTTATAATTTCTGTTAAGGAAGACTCCCAACAGATATCTGATTCTTCTCAAAGCGAGTTTATCTGAACCAACACCAGTGAAACCTAATAAAGCTATAAAAGTAAAGAAATGTCTTGAGATGCAGAAATATACCATGTCAGTATTCTTCATAGCATCCTCACTAATAATGGCAGAGACAGGAATCTCTAAAGCATCGTCTCCAACTTTTAGATCTGTGACAGCAATGGCCCCCCTTCCAAACCCCTTGATATCTATTGAATGGATTAGCATAGAGGAATGAGTACAGAACCTTATGTCTCTCACTATTGACCAAATCTAGACAAAGCTAAAATAAAGCACTGTGATACAATAAGAACGTGCTACAGCTATAGAACATAAATACGTCAGCCTATACCCATCATTTCAATTGAATACTTACGAGCTATCTGCAACCTGCTTTTTACACCACTTTTTTCACCCCACCGTAATAGATAGTTTTCCTTGTCACAATTCTGGGAGTTGATTACTGTGGCTTCTGTAATGTTCTTATCCCCAAAGTCACAGATCAGCTGCATAATTGCTTCCCGCAAATCTTGCAGGACGTCCTTGTGAGAGCAAGTATTATCCAGAAACGAGCTATTGACATGAGAAAGCATCGAATTTAGAGCTTCCAGTTCATTTTTCTGGGTGTAGTATCCCATGGGTGAACAGCTATCATCCTCGCGAAAATAGAGTTCAGCCTGCATGTTAGAGAGTCCATCAACTCATATTAGTAACACTCACTCACAGTAGTACTCAGACATTTTCAGGACCCCTTATTTATAGTAAAGGTAATATTTAGCCAAAGGGCCACACAAACGGAGACATGCATACCTCATCCAAGTGCATAATTCTTGATATTTGCAGCATTGCTTCAGCAGTAGTGCGTGCCCATTTGGGATGCAAAGAATTCTTGAGCTGTATATGCACTTCCACATCATATCCCTTGCTTTGCAATAATTTCTATCAGAAAAGGAATGGATAAAAGATACTTAGTACACATAGATGGCAAACTTAAAAGGAGGTGCAAAACTAAGATAATACTTTCTACGACATTTTGGAATATAAATTCAAAGGTAGTAATATCATTTCCATTTTCCTGAGTCGAAAGCAATTGCGACAGAGATACAGGTGTAGAACACCAGCTCATCATCTACTTGTTAGCAATACAAATCACATGGTTCTCTGGTGCTTTCATTGTCATTCTCTTGCATGAATTCATTACTCTCCCAACATGTGCTCTTCTGACGGACAAATGTACTACTGAAACACATATGGATACTCATCTAATTGCTAAAAAAGAGCATGGAAGAAGTGGGGCACATAAGCTAAATAAATAAATAAATCTGTGCAAACCCTGACCTTCTTTTTGTCAAATAAAGGGTCGCTTTCAGAGAGTCTAAGAACTATTGCATCCGTGCACGATGAACTGTCTGAGGGGCTTTTCTGCAATCGAAGTATAAGCATTTCGTGAATGCTGAGGCTCAACCATCAAGAATGTAGAAAAAAATTTGCAATTTGATACGAGATTAGTGACGCAAGATCAACTCGGATAAGCAGTAAAATCCCAATAAAACCAGTAGTGTCCATGTAATATACGAAGAGTGAACGAGAGTATTCAATCCAAGCATATTATAAGATGAACAAGGAAGTCATACTAAAACCTGAAATGCAAAACGTAATCAACACAAAATCAGAGACAAGTACAGCATCATCACACAACACATCAACTCAAACTAAGCACCTACACTTCCCGGGCACCACAAGAACCACAACTTCACACACTACAAATTACACCCCAAAAAAATAAAAACAAATGGTTCAAATCCCATGACACTTAGTCATTGCAGATTGGCAATGGCCATAAACCAAAAGATGGACCCTTCAGAAGCCCTTGCAGGAAAGCCCGGTTTTCTCGACCACTCATCACGTGAAAAACGTTCTCGTTTCAGTTTCCTCGAGTCACAGAATCCTAAGCGACCAAACAGAGCACAGTAGGGACCAGAAACTGGGTTGAGATTGTACACAACGAGAGAGCACAAAAACTGAGAAGCAAATTAGTGGAGAGAAACTGAGAAAAAAAGATGGTCACTTTGCAATCTTCCATTTCTTGCAGTTCCAGCGGAGCTCCAAAGCGGAGTGTGTCGACAAGGTAGCCGAGAGAGGGATAGAGAGTACAGGCTCCGCCGCTCTTCCTCGGCGTCGCACCGCCGTCTTCGTCTTTTCTCTTCTTTTGAACTTTCTTAAGAATAATTCCAATTCTTTTTCTTGGTCGGCCAGGTGTAGTAGTAATTCTAATTCCACTCTTTACTTCGACAGGCAAATTTCCAAACTTTACAAAAGACCAGTTACACGCGTGATCGTGATTGAGATAAGGACACGCGTAATTTTTCGGCTAAATTTTGTCGACTTAAAAGCTCATTTACATCAAAAATATCCTCTTCACAAAATACCCAGAAAGAAAAAAAGAATGATCCGTCTGTGGATTTTTTGTCCTCAAAGTTAAGTACCTTTCCTTTCCGGTCGAACAAAATTAAGTCCTTAGCGAACAAGAATCTCCACGACATGTTTTTATCCCTACCATCATACATTAATTAGATTGTCAATTACTTATATTGTTATTTACTCTGATTTAAATATTCTACCATCTGAAGTAAAGGATTTAAAACACTATAAACTTTGAACGCTCAATTTCTTTAAAGTGAGCTCCAGGGCATCTGTTGAGTAACTAATAAAGAAAACCGAGCAATTTTTAATGCACCATCTTTGTCTTGTTAGATGTAATTAGTGTAATAAAAAATGAAATATTTTCTTATTAAGTATAATCGGGCATTCGTTAACAAGATCCATAAAGAAAAAGGACAATCTAAAAGACCCAAAAATGAATTGTCTCGTGTTTAGCTTAGTGATAAAGTTGGGATTGTAGACTTTAGACGTTAATCTTTTTCAGTTTTGTACCTTGTATTTACCCAAAAATAAAGACCCAAAAGTGATATTATAAGAATAAGAAAGGTCTAAAAAGATAGATTAAAGATAAATTTAACATTTAATTAGATTGGTTTATTTGTTTGATCTTTGCTTCAAGTGCCGACATTCATAAATTCAGGTGTTGGCAACAAGCCACTTCTTTTTCTCTCTTTCCCTGCCTTAGTACTCCATTAATCTTATTTTAAAGAATTTCCTTTTTCTCATTAATTTCCTAGTTTCTGAACTTCTTTAAGTTAATGAAACCAAATTAATGAAGAGCGTGACAAAACACACTTAAATAATCCATATATCTATTTCTATCTATTTCTGCAAATACATACACAGTGTCTTCTTCAAGGTTACCTGAAATTGACACAGGACTCTACTTTGTGAGGAAACGATCCATCTCCTTGCAATTAGTACTTTTCTCATACACTCTACTCCACTCACTCTGTTCCAACTGAGATAAATACTTGACTCATTGGATATCACAAAATCCACGATACCTGACTCACTAGAATGAGAATTTTTCTTCCTTTGTCCACTCACTTTATTTCCAACTGGGATTGATATTTAACTCATTGGATATCATGCATTTTGTTCCACAAAAATTTTAGTTTTAAAAAGTTTCATTGCTCTTTGACACCAAATTTTCCCTAGGACCAAAAAAATTAAACAAATAGACCTAGGGTCAACTGAAAAGTGACCAATCCTCAATCCACGAGCTACGATCTTTTTCATGGATTGCAGAGAGTTGCAATATCTAATCTCTCATCGACCAAGTTTTGGAAGCCAAAAGGTACTAGCAGGCTGAGCAGATGCATAAGTAAGAACCACAGCATCAGCCTGCCTGATTTCAAATTCATACAAAGACAATATCGATTGAACACATATAACTAAACTATTTGATGATGATAGCCAAGCAAAATAGTTTAGAGGCCATCTCAGATAGCTGTCGACAATCATATTCAATGCACGTCACAGATTGACAAGATTGATTTGAAAACTAAAAGTACTAAAAGCAAAACCGAAAGAACATTGCTACAAACACAAAGGAGAAAACTCGAGACAAAAAGTTCATTGAGTTTTGGCATAGCCCGAGCGTCAGTGCTTCTTCTACATTCCATCTCTTTATTGACCTTGAATGCCCGTCGACAGTTATTACATTTCTCCATGTGAGCCTCCATCATTCGGTCACTGTTACTAGCTTTTGAATTTGAACAGGTCCAACTCCTCTTGTTCCATGCTTTGGTATATCGAACAACTTTTATAGGCTCTAGGGCAGGCCCTGACTTCTCATCTTCAATATCATCCATTCCTTTTGTCCTCAACCCAAAACACGAACAATTTCTCTCCTTACAAACTGCATAATAAGGATCGACCTAAAAAAAAGAAAAAAACTGCATAATAGGGTGTAATTTTACACCACTAAATGACAGGCATGATCCCTGAGCTCAACTAATTTGAGGTGAAAAGGCATTTTAAAAGGAAGAAACAAAAAGGCGCTTACAAAGAGATTTTCCTTTTGGCTCAATTTCTTTCACTTACAGTTTTTGATAATACAAAAAGACAACACCATTAAGAAAAAAATCGTCTGCTCTTCTTCCCTGCAACTAGCTGTGCAATTTTTCCATAAAAGAAAAGCACCTTCAATATATAGATGAAGACATCATTCCCTAAACTTGATATTACACAGTAATTGAACCTGATGGCAAAATATTTGCAGCCAAAAAAAGGTGGCATCCAGCATAATTCTTCAAAGCAGGCACTTCCTGAATCTTCTTAAACTAACTGAAAGCAACACACATCTTCAATCTCGAGACACACAACACAATTGATTTGACCTAATTTCCTGGTGGTTCTCTCAATAGAAATTGGAAATGCTCTATCCAACTACGGATGAATAACAGCTAAATTTTTTCACAGGTACTAGCTTCCATGTTTTGCAGATACCTCGTACATTCATACAGTTGAGACACTCATTGCCATAGAGATCGATGAATCAGCCCATGCTCGTGGAGATCACAAAACTATTCGTCTATATTGATCTCCAGTAGGACTGATTTAACTGTAGGTTGTTCATGCACTATAGAATAGCCTCCTACCATTACAACAAATGCTTAAAGGGTAATCTTCCTGCAAGGCCCTACACAAGACGTTAACTTAACATGGGGCAAGACACACAAATCACCAAAAGGAAAGATATAATCTACACATTACGGTTCCAAGAAGCTGGAGAAAAATCAGGTGAAGGTCTTAAAAGATAATTGAATAACCAAATTATTTCAAGGCAACATATAGGTAATTCCAAAGTCACGTTCGCTCACCTGAAGTAATGGTGCAATGGCAGCAGAGATCAACATCAAGTCAACCCTCGATAAAGGGAACTGGCATAAGGCAGTAGACCAATGTGCAACCTCAAGGATCCAGAAACTGCCTTGCATTTCATTGAGGCCATCCTAGTGATCACAAAGCTAGGAAGCCCTTCCCATTTTGTGTTGCGAAGAAGCCTTTAGATATAGCAGTGGTAGAATGAACATAGAACACATGCATCATCACGGAGGCAACAAGTTACATCCCTTTGCTTTCAATTTTCTTTCCAGACCAAAGAACTTCAGTCCCGATAAAACTAGGTCTGCTGTCTTCTTCTGCATGTGTTCAACCAGCATGTCATCGTAAACAATTGCATCTGATTCCCTCAAAAGCTTGCGCTCTTGCATACTTGAAAAGACTTTTCTAGCTTCTTCTATTGTCCCATGCTTACAAAATCCAGAGATGACGGCAGAGTATGCAACATCACTTGGAGGGAAGCCCTCTTGCACCATCTCTTCCAGGACTTCAACCACTTTCTCAGCCTGCCCTGACTTAGTTGCATGGAGAATCATCAGAGAGTATTTGAACTCCATGGGTCCACTCATAACACTGGCCAGGCAATCACGGATGAGCATCATAGTCGCATCGATCTCCCCAATTTTGCTGAGTCCTTTAGCAAGAGAACAATATGCATCTATAGAGGGGAGACATGACATCTCCATTATCTTATTATAACATGTGCATGCCTCTTTTATTTCCTCAAGTGCAACAAGACATTCGATAGCAATACTGTAAGTCAAGGAATCGGGCTCGATTTGGGTGTTCTTCATTTCATCAAATAGAGACATTACCAATTTCACATCCCCAGACTTTTTCAAAGCCCCCATCAAGATATTGTAGATCAACACACTGCAGTAACCTTTTACCTTCAAGTCCCTGAAAACATCTAAAGCTATCGGTATCCTCTCTTCCACACAAACGAAAGATGAGAAGAAACTGGAGAGATCATTTATCACAGAAAATCCAAACTTCTCCATCTGCATCAGCAACTTGCTGAAATCCTCCATTCTTCTCATCTCAGCGTAAGAGACCAGAATGGGATTAACTGTCCCAAAATCTGGCTGGAGATCCTCCTGCAACGTTACAAAGAAAAGCTTGTGAGCCTTATCAACATTCTTGACACTACACAAGCCTTCGATGAGAGAGTTATAGATCCGCAAGTCAGGCCGATATCCTGAGTCAATTAAATCCTTCAACAAGCCACAAGCAGATTCAACTTTGCCACCTGCAACGAATGACTCAACTAATGTGCCATAAGTTGCCCGATCAATTAACAAACCTTTTGCTTTCATCTCCTTGAACAGCTCAAAGGCCTTGTCCGTTCTCTTTCCTTTACACAATCCCATAACCAAGGTTCCATATGCCATAACATCAGCCTCGACACCATCTCTCTTCATTTCCTCCCACACCCCTAAACATCCATCTAAATACCCTTCTGAAACCAATATCTTAACCATTGCCGTATATGCAAAAACATCCGGCTTGCACAAGTTTGCTCTCATTTTAGCCAAAAGCTCCATCATTTCATCAATTTTCCCTGCCTTACACAATCCTTTTATCAGGATCATGTAAGTGACGCTATCCTCAACCAGCCCGTCACTCCTAAAATCATCATAAACAGACAATGCCAGATCCAAATGATCAGTCCTCACCAACCCATCAATAATCTTGTTATACAAAAACGCACGCGGCTTCACGCCGAACTTCTTCATCTTCTCATATACGTAGTAAAGCCTCAACCCCCTATTGGCATCCGCATGCATCCTAATCAAAATCTCGAATTGCTTCTCACTAGGCGGCTTTCCCTGCGAGTCCATCAACTCGGGCACCTGGTCAGCAGCTCGGAACTTGTGGTTCCTATTCAAGCAATAAGCAAGTGCATTGTAGGCCGCATAGTCGTGCCTATAACCCTTTTGCCTACCTGCCCAAGCAAAGAACTTGGAGGCGACCGAGGGGTTATTCTCCGCCTTGAGCACCTCCGCGACGAGGGCGGGCGTCACGCGGCGGAGCTTGCCGAGCTCGGCGACGACGGGCGGGCCCCAGTCGCCGCGGTTCCGGCGGAACGCGTCGACGATGAAGCGGGCGATCGGGGAGAGGCGGCGGGAGGCGGCGAAGGAGGAGGGAGGCTCGGGCGCCGGCGGCGGAGACGGGAGGGGGCCGCGGTGGTCGGAGTCCCATCTGTGGAGGTGGAAGGGAGCCGGCGGGGTCGTGGGTCTGGGGCTCTGCCGAGCGGGGATGGTCTTGCGGGAGGAGAAGAGGCCGCCGTAGACGACGGGGCGGTTCTGGGAGGGCTTGCGGTGGCTGTAGAAGAAGTACGGCTTGAAGGGCTTCGATGCCAGAGGGTGGTTGGGCGGCATCTGGAGTCCTTCTGGGGTGGCGCCGCCGCCGCCGGATGGTGTAGGGAGTGGCGGAGAGACGCCGCCGCGAGTGTAGCTAGAAAAGACTGATTAGGTTGCAGCCAATTTGCTTCCTGACGTTTACAGCTTCTGAAATTGCAATCTGCACCCTGTATTTTGGAGTCTGTTTCAAATGTACCCCTCTACTATGACTTTCGGCCAAATTCTCATCCAAATTTCATTCAATGTCGTACTCTCCCATCGATGGTGTCTGCTGAAGGGGCAAATCCATCCTGCAAATTAGGCAAATTTACATTGAGCCCCTGATCTTATGAAAGTTCATTGCAATGCCCTCACTTTGATTGTAAAATCAAAAGGAATTAATCATAGTAGGAGGAGAAAATGAGAGGAAAAAAACAAGGAACAAGCTGGACGATAGTGGGGAAAAGGGAAAAGGGGCGCCTCCGCCCCCTTTTACCATTTGAGAAAATTTTTTATTTTAAAAAAATTAAATGTGATATTTTACTTATCTTGAATTCTCTCTCCATCATTATCTATACCCATAGTAGCACTTAGTAGCACTCAGGGTTGGGTTGGGTTGGGTTGCAGTTTTGATGTTACCTGACTCGACCCGAAAGCATGTGACCCAAAGAAAAAAGGGTCAATTCGGGTAGGGTTGGGTTTCGGGTCCTTTTATTTTTTATTTATTTTATAAAAAAAGGGACAACAATATCCCAATTAAAATACTAAAAGGAAATTTAATAAGATCTTAATAATACTCAAATCCTAATTGATAAGATTACTAATTCAACTAGAAAAAGAACATATCCATTTAAAACTCCCCTATGATAATTTCATAGAGCTTCATAACTCTTGGCATCAAGCCAGCCCAACCCCGGTCAAGCATCCTTCTAGAATTTATTATGCATTGAAAAGTTTCATAAACATAAACCTTAAGAAATTATGCAAAAAAATCAATAAATTTGAGCTAAACAACCAATAAAGCAGTACAAACTTTTGGGGTAGTGAGAGAAAGATAATTGACAAAATCACTAGCATCACAAACTTCAGGTACCATGATTATCTGTAAGTAAATCAAAGAACCTGCACTCGACGAAAACCCACGTTTAAGACTCTTCTCTTAATCTTCGTTTCTTGGACTTTTTAATTTGGTCGTTGCCTAGGAAATATCTTCCCCTCCCCCCACAGAATGCTCCTGTATCTTCATTTCATTCTCGCTCTCTCTTTTTGTTATCATCGAATAATGACAACTTAGGGCGCGTTTGGTAATGTTTCTATTAAAAAATTGTTACAGGAAACAGAAATAGAAAAAAGTGTTTCTGTTCCGGGGAACAATTTTTGATCAGAAAGATGCGTTTGGTAAATTTGTTCTGAGAATAAAAAATGAATAGAAACATGTTTGGTAAATTTATATTCTTTTTTTGTTTCTTTTAATTTTTTAATATTTTTATTTTATTTTTCCTTTTTTCCTTTCTTTTTTATTTTTCTTCTTTCGGCCGGTCGCCGGAGACCGGCCTCTGGTGACTGGCCAACGGGGCCGGCAGCCGGCCTTGCCTTGGTTGGGCGAGCTCGGGCTTGCCTAGATCCAGCTAGGCCGAGCCTCGCCGAGGGCCAGCAACACTCCGGTGAGGTCACCGACCCTCGACGGCGTCGCCGACCCTCAACGGCCGGTCGCCAGCCATGGCCGAGGCCAGCAACCGGCCAAAGAAAAAGAAGAAGAAAAGAGAAGAGAGAGAAGAAGTGTTTCTTCAAAAGTGTTTCTGGAACAAGAAATAATTTTTTTTTTGTTTCTTATTTTTGTTCTTTTTGTGTTCTGGGAACAAAAAAATCCGATTTTGAACATAAACACAAACAAACACGTTTTTGTTCTTTTTTTGTTCCCGGGAACAAAAAAACAAAATTTCTATTCTTAAACAGAAAAAAAAAAAATCCTTAGATTCTCTAATAACAACAATTGGTTCAAAGGAATATCTAGTTGTGATAGATAGTAGATACCTATCTATGACGGATATTTCTTCAAAATTGGTATTAGGGAACCACAAATGCGCAGTATTACCTATTCAAACTGCAAAGAAATGATTCTCAGGCTCTCAAAATACATTTACAGTCGCATCATATAATAAGCAATGATCATCATGCTCTCAAAATATACATCACATCATCCATTAAGCAATGACCCTAATGCTCTCAAAACTGTTCTTTTGCAAAAAAAAATTATAAAGCACAACAAAAAACATTGTGCCAGTTCTTTAAGAATCTCAACCACCTAAAAAGCCGATCTAAGTAAAAGTTTATAAAAGTGTCCAAATGTCTCTTCCTTTTAACCTTGTGATAGCTTCCTATATGGGTTCACACCCCATTGATGCTCTTCAATGAAATTCATTTATTCATTTAAAGGCAATAAACAAGCATTTATCAATAGGAAAACAACCTGCACAGAAGCAGAGAACAACTAAATAGGGAACTAAATCATACAAATAGTGGAAAAAGTTTATTGGAAGTGCCATTGAACTAACCAATTACCATGTTGACATGAAATGTGACAAGTCAAGCTGTGTGAAATTAGAGGTCAAAATCGAAGGCAGTTTTACCATCATGAAACACATGGTGGAAAGTTGAAAAAGTATCAACCACGAACTCCGATGAGTGCAACATGTGTTGATTTGATCAAAATTGCCATGGATAAAATATAGTGATCCCAATAGTAGTTTCACATATACCAAGTATGGGAAAGCCTCATAGTTTTTTCTGCTCTAAAACTTCAAAGTTGTATGTATTTTCTACAGGTCACCATCCTATTAAGGGTACCAAAAATCGAACCACAAATCAAAACAAATTGAACCAACTTGAAAAATTCGGTCATTTTCAGTTTGGTTCTTATTTGGTTCGGTTCTCATTAAAAACCGAAATTTTTTAACTAGTTCGGTTTTATCGATTCGGCTAATCGAATGAAACCAATAAAATTTTAAAAAAAAAAATCTTTTATTTTTTCAAAAAAATCGTTTTTTGATTCTTTTTCTTCTTTTTTTCTTCTTCTTCTTCATTGGCCGGTCACCAGCCATGATGGCAGCCGTTGATTGGCCAGAGACAAGCTCGAGCCTCCCCACAATCTGGCGAGGCCAAGCTCGGCAATGTCGGGCTAGCTCGACCTCACTAGATCAGGCGAGGCTCAACCTCGTTGGAATCTGGCGAGCTCGAGCCTCGCCGAGCTGTGGTGAGGCTTGAGCTAGCCTCTGGCCTGTTGTTGGTCTCCACTGTGGCCAAAAGAAGAAGAAAAAGAAAGAAAAATAATAAAAAATAATTAAATTTTGATTTAAAAAAAAAATACTAAATTTATAAAAAGGGTTGTATGTAGGGGAAAAAAACAAACACAAAAGTTAAAACCGAAAAATCAAACCGAACCGAATCGGGATTTCAGTTCGATTCAATAAATTTCCTTATCGGTTTGATTTTATAAAAAAAACTTAGCCGAAATAGAACCATTTACACCTCCAGTCAATGAGAGTTCTTTTTATAGCCAAAGGAAAAAAAAGAACTTGAACCTCCTTTCAACATCATTTTGCAGTTAATGTAAGCTATCTAAATCGTTTTCCACATGCTATTACTCTACAATAAACTTGTATTTGAGTGATGAACTCACAAGGATTTAGGTGAAAACTTATGCTTATGTTCTGTTGAGCTTGCTCACAATTTCATAAACTTGTATTTGAGCGATGGACTCACAAGGATTTAAGTGAAAACTTCTGCTTATGTTCTGTTGAGCTTGCCCACAATTTCATAAACTTGTATTTGAGCGATGAACTCACAGGGATTTAGGTGAAAACTTCTGCTTGAGCGGTGAACTCAGTTAAGGTTGGTTTGCAATAATTGGTGTTGATTTGGGCATTGATACACCATGTTTAAGCTAAATGTAGATGAAGTTAAGGTCGGTTTGCAATTATTGGTGTTAATAAACAATTTCATAAACTTTTGCTTGAGCGATGAACTCAATTAAGGTCGGTTTGCAATAATTGGTGTTGATCTGGACGTTGATGCACCATGTTGATCTAGACATTGATGCACCATGTTTAACATATAAGTTAAGGTCGGTTTGCAATAATTGGTGTTGATAAGCATTTTCATAAACTTTTGCTTGAGCGGTGAACTCGGTTAAGGTCGGTTTGCAATAATTGGTATTGATTTGGACATTGATGCACCATGTTTAAGCTAAATTTTTTTCTCGGGTTTGTAACTTGAGGTGCACACTAAATGTTTGATGATTTGCCTAAACGAACTGCATAAAGATTTAATCCCCAAAACTGAGTTTCAGATTTATTGATGAGTGATCTATCTATGGATTATGAAGAACACGCCTAATTCCACTTTTTGTTTTGTTTTATGTCTTGATTTATATCACTGAGCCAATATTGTCGCTAGACCTTCATCCCCTTCGTCAGTGTTTTCGTGACTCAAACCCGATTCGGTTAGCTTTCTATTCCCCATTCATTGATCATATGTGCATCTAGTCAGTAAATACAAGTTGTTAATTTTTGTGGTAAAAATATAAGTGTCGTGAAAGGGCGAGCTTGCTCCGACCGTCGTCGGTGATTGGTTGGTCACGTTTGTTTTTCTGGCTAAGCAGGCCAAATCTGGTGTCTTCGTCCGGCGTTTTTTATTGATAGCCAATATTGGATGATCTTGGAGAGCCAAGTCAATGTGGTCTCCAACCACTCACGTGGTGCTATGTGGAAGCATGGGCCCTTTTGCTGTCTTCTGCATTTTTCCTTCCTTTCTCCTCTCCCTAGCCTTCTTCCTACCCTCTCCTAGTCTACACACACCCACTCTCCTCCCACCTTGCACATTCTCTCTCATCTGCAATGCATTTATTATGGCACCAAGGCTTTTCTCTTCTCTTACCTCTTCAAACGAAGGAAAGAGAAGCATAGGCTTTATGTTGCTCTCCAACGGTTGCAAATTACCATTTCCCATTTCTTTCACTTGACGAAGGTTTCAAAATTTTGAATTTCAAAATCTCTCTACGCTTATCGCTGCTCCACTGTTCGTTGGGTGGCCGTTCCCCACCGTTGTTGACGAACCACATTACAAGCCCCCCTCCTTTGGCGTCGTTACTTCTCTCTTTGCTCTCATTGCTACTCTGGTGTTCGTCAAGTGGTTGTTCCCCTGCTGTCGTTAACGAACCACATTACGGCTGCCCCTACTCCGGCGCTCGCTTGCTTCTCTCTCTGTGCTCCTTGCTGCTTTGACGTTCTTCTCGGAGTTCATCAAGTGGTCGTTCCCTTGCCGTTGCTGGTGAAGCAGGGGCCCCTACTACAACGCTCACTCGCTTCTCTTTCCACGCTGCTCCGGTGTTTGTTAAGCGACCGGAGGAGGAGGAAAGGCCATTTCTTCCTAAAGCGGAGGGACGGGGACAAACAGTTGGCCGTGGTTTTGCGGGAGCAGTGCCTGAGGCACATATCCTACCATTACACGCTATGGAGCTGGTCGGTGATTACACGCTGCTCTAGAAACTTAAGTCCCAAAGGGAGGTCATCGACTAGCTAAACTCTGTCATTCAAGGTGCATTTAAGGCTTTCATGATGGCGATTGCTTTTGCAAAGATATCTCCACCTTGTGAGTTGGAAAGGACATGGCTTCTTCCCTGGGGATGCGTTTGTGGAGACGTCCCAACTCTTTCTTTGGTGATAATTTAAACCTCTACCAAAGGACGTTTCAAAAGGCTAAATATAGGTCAAATACAAGTGACAACTAATATCCTACATGTCCTGTCCAACACAAGTCTTCTCTTGGACGGTCGAGATAAATAAGCAAATTTTTTTTTAGAGAGAGAGAGAGAGAGAGAGAGAGAGAGAGAGAGAGACGTTGTTTGCTAATTTGAGAAATGCGCGAAAGTCAGGTGGTGATGTGGTCTTCTTCCAACGTCTACTTTTTGCTTTCTGTTTTTGTTTTTCATGATTTTTTATTTTTTATTTTATTTTTATGGTACTCATCCTATGATATCTCTACTTAAGATACTTGAAGATGATCGTGAATGTGACAAAGATTTATCGTTTCCTTAGTGCAATCTATTAGCCAATCCATTTTTGTATATATGTTTCCATGAATTCTGTTTTAATGGTTAAGTAATGTCATGCTTTGATGTTTTATGCCTATAGTTATTGAACCAATCTTGATATTTGATTTCGTGTTATTTTTCTTATGTCCATTAGATCCCTTTTGATCAAGTAAAGCCTTTGCGCTTGTAAATTCGCAGTGTAAGGTTATCCGATGGCTGAATTAGAGGTAATTATGAACTTCTACTATGTGAAAGATATTTGCTTTCTAAAAAAATGGAAGAAATTTTATTTTTCTTGTAAAAGCACTATGTTGAAAACCTTTTGTTATTTGCTTGTGGCATGAAACTGCTCATCTTGCACATATAACCCATGATTTGGAAAAAGATTTTGAGTTTACGACATGAATGATTTTTACAAATGAACTTGAAGTATATCATAAATATGTGGCCTATGCTATAAGCAAATGTTTTGGAGTGAGGAAGTCTAAGACTAGAAAAAACGAAAAAGGAGAAATAACTCGATGGATTTTTGTATATATTTGTGAGGAGTATCCTGTCAACTCATCTGATCAAGAATGAAAATATGAAAGACTTGAAGTTAGATGCGGTTGTCCTGCTTTTATCAAATTTAAGGTTGAGAATGACGTTCATGAAGTCGTGGAGTATGTTTTCGAGCACAATCATGAGTTTATACTAGAACATCAAAAGCACTTAATAAGATGTTGAAGAATGAATTCTAATACTTGCAAATGAGTTTTAGTTGACATGGCTAAAACCGGCATTGGGGGGACAATGGCATATAAATTATTAGCTAACAAAGCAGGAGTAAGCCAAAACTTAGGTTCCATTCTACATGATTGTCAAAATTTTCTACAAAGTGAAAGATCAAATCCTATAAGTGGGAGTGATTGTCAAAGTCTTTTGAATCATTTTCATTATATGCAAATCTAAAATCCAATGTTTTTCTATGCACAATAAGTAGATCAAGATAGCACATTTTGTTGGAGTTAATCATCATTGGAATAATATTTTGTTTGATTGTGCATTTTTATCAAATGAAACTGCAAATTCATTTATGTGGTTATTTGAAGTGTTTTTGAAGTCTATGGGAAATAAGGCTCCAAAAATCATTTTCACTTATCAAGACCGAGAAATGGCAAAAGCCATTCGAACGGTGTTCCCAAATACTCAACATCGTTTATGTACTTGGCTTATTGGGAAAAATGCCAATCGAAACATTCCACATCTTTATAACGAGCCGGAGTTTAGGGATAAATATTTCTTAAAGCTTATGTATAGATGCAAATTAAAAGATGGATTTGAATTTATTTGGAGAAAAATGGATGACGAGTAGGGCACTAAGAATAATATTTGGCTTAAGAGGTTGTACGACTTGAGACATAAATGGAGTTCGGCTTTTGGTCGCAATATTTTTTCTTGTGGTATAACATCGAGTCAAAGGAGTGAGAGCACTAACAATGTTTTCCAATAAATGTTGGGCTATGACATCGAGTCTTGTAGTATTTGTCTGCCACTATGAAGAACAATTGAAACATATGAGAGAGATTGAAGGTCAAGATGATTATAATTCTCGTGGGCAGCCCAAATTGCATATTTTGCATAACGGGATATTGACGCATGCCACTTTGATGTACACTTGTGTCATTTTTAAAATGTTTTATGAAGAATTTTTGCAAACTGTCTCCCAACAGATTTCAAATACTACTTTCAATGGGTTGGTTTATGAATACACTCTCAAGTGTAAATGGATTCAAGGTGAATATATTGTCAGATTCAATCTTGTTGACTTTTTAGTTTTTTGTGAATGCAAGTTATTTGAATCAGAATAGTGATTGTGTCGCCATGCTTTGTACATGTTGAATGGGAACACGTTAGTTTCAATCATTCAATCTTCTTATATCTTGAAAAGATGGACTAAAATTGCGAAGCAAAAATATATGAATGATGAATATCATGAAATGTCAGCAGGTCTATCTACCTTTAATAGATTTTCCACATTAATGCAAAATGCTTTTGAAGTGATGAGTTTGGGAGCCAAATATGGAAATACTATGAGAATAGAGAAGAAGAACTTGGATGCAACAGTAGCTAAAATTTCATCAGACAACTCAAGTATATTTGTGACTAATGATGCAAGTGATGATAATGATAATCAGGTTTTTTGTGTGTGAAATGTTGGTATTAGACCTCTTCAAAAGAAAGGAAATGGAACAAGTTATGGAAGGCTTAAAGTCTCAAGTGAGAAAAAAAATAAAATAAAATAAATCTAAGAAAGTAAAACCCTCGATAATAGTAGAAAGTCGAGGTAAACTGATTGACATAGAATTCTAGTTAATATATTTAGTTTATTCTTATGCTACATGTTGCCAGTTAATATATTTCTTATTTTGTAATGTAGAGCTGGCTATTTAAGCAACACATGTTGAAACTCATTTATCAAATTATTCAAGAAATTCAAATCAAATTCAAAATACCTTTTATCCTGGCAGTCCTGTAGTAAATCTTAATTTTTATAATTAGGTGTGTCTCTTTTAGAGTTCAACATTTGTTTTTACATTTTACTTATTTGATCATTTTTTTTTATACATAGATGCAACCAACATACATCATACTGCTAGGGATTATAAGTGGGTTTTTCCTGTTCACTAATCAGGTATATGGTAATTTGGGTTACTAATTTAATGTTTGGTTGAAATTTAATGTCCCATGAAAGCACATTTTATTACATTATATTAATATAAGGTCATTTTTTTTCTACATATGCAAAAATCATATATCATGCTGCCAAGGATTATGAATGGGTATCATCCATTCATTAGTCAAGTATCTATTATAAAAATCATTTGAAATTGCAATATATATTTTTTTCGTAAGGTTGAGATTGCAATATTGTTTCATCTTTAGTAAATTATTTTAATGCTTATTGATAATACTTTCTTATTAATATATGTTGGAGTATCATAATAGATTCCATGAAAACATTTTGAATCAAGTACTAGTCGTCTCACTTTTGTTAACTTGCATTTTTGAGATAATATTTATGCACGCTCATTGTTTATAAAATTGTGTCTTTTCTCAAAATATATTTTATTCATTTGTATATGAGTCATCTAATTCTTTTAGATATCCTAAGATGAATTAATTGAATGATTCTGAAGGCAGAGACAATGCATGATCAGAAAAAAATTCGTCAAGAGGCGAAAGATAGCAGCATGGTCATTATTTTGTATGCTTGTTAGAATTCTTCTGTCTTCCATGTTTGGGAATCTTAATAGTGGAATGATAATGAAGAATGCATATGTTTTTATGTTGAGCAATTCATTGAGTACATAGGATGATGTGTTAAGAAGTCATAATTTGATGAAAACATATGATTTTGATGTGTAATTGCATATACTTTTAGCAACACGGTTATTGCTTTTTATGTTTGTAAGAATTCCCTTGTCTCTTGTGCTGTTTAAGAAGCTTAGTTGTTGAGCACTTGTACCCTATTTTTGCAATTATAGATAATAGATTGTTTGGATTGCTCATCCACAAAAGGGATTAAAGCCACAAAAGTACTCGAAGAAACCATTCATTACTCTTTTCAATTTGCCTACTTCATTGATGACAATTTCATGGATATGAATGTTGGAAACATTTAACGTGAGAGAGAAAGAGTCAAAGGGAGAGTAACTGAGTCGGCTTTGGCCAATGGCAATGCTATGAAGATAATGAACGCAAATCAAGAATGTAATTGTAACTATTTGATTCAAGCTATCAAAATTACAAGCTCCAAACATCTATACATTCAATGCTAAGATCTTGAAGACAAGATCTTGAAGACTGAAAAGAAAATCTCCGTCATAAAAAAACGCAAGGCAAATCAAGCCTACCCTCATCAATTTTGTGAAACCATTGTACTATAACCATCATATTGCCCTTGGAAATCTCGAACATATCATTTAAGTAAGCAACCGGTTGTTTATCTTGTTTGGCAAGAATGTATACAAAGCCATGAACTTGAAATTATTGAGAATATAGTAATACATAATACACAATGAGATATTCATGCCAAACAAAAAGAAAGGATAAAGAAAAAGAAACCAAGATCAAAATAGAACTTACAGAGACTTTGACACCTCTATGGAAAAAAGAAGGAAATTGCTTTTGTTTTTTTTTTTTTTTTGCATGTCATGCGGAGCTACCTACTGGATCTCCTTGGAAGACTGACCTAGTTTCGCAGTTAGAGAGTCCTAAACAAGGGGAAAAGAATTGTGGAAGCAATGAATAATTAAACAAAGCAACAAAAAAAAAAAAGAGAGAATAAATTGACAGTTAAGTGCTCATAACTGCTAACAAACACCACATCAAGCAACCAAAAAACTAGAATCTCCCATCATTTTGACTCTGAAATCGGGTAAAGTCATAAACTTTACAGTGAGTTTTATATCAATCTTATGACTTTATACTTATAAGGACATCTGACAGAAAACTCGAAAGAAAATGGAACACTAAAGTTATTTGGCAATACTAAGGGCCTTAATTCCCAAATCACATAAAAATGGTAAAAGGCTAAAAGATAGGATACACTCAGGTCAACAAACTCAATTTTATAATAGTAAAACAAAAACATAAATTTTTAAATAAATTACGAGTCCAATTGGATTGTCAAAAAATTATTTACCATAAATCCAAAAGTGTCAACTTGAGGAAAAAAGCACAAGATAGAAAATATGTTAAGAGGGATGATGGGTACAAACCTAGGGAAACAAACATCTAGCTTTTGTGTACTTTCTCTTGCCAAAAGCCAATGTCTGCATGATACTGCTGTTCAAATTACCAACTTGCAAAAATACAATTCACGAAACCGAAATCAACAATTGACAATCAATCAATCAATCAATTATCTTTATTTCCCGCCAAAGTACAGACTTCTTCGCTCAAACATCACACTACGAAATAGGGTCTATTCAAACTACCAACTTCTCAACTAAAAAAAATTGGGAACCTTTCTTAACAACCACCAGAGCAGGAAATCAAGGAAATTGGCAACATCACAGACCAGTCAATGATGGGTGGAAATTTGCTCATGCTTGAGGACAAAAGGGGGTTTTCGAACTTCACTACGTAAATGGTCATTGAATTAGGACAAATGTGGCCACGACTAATAAGGGCCTATTTGTTTGTGTTCTTTTTTGTTCCTCAGAACACAATTTTTGTTCTTTTGTTCCGAGGAACAAAAAAGGAACAGAAATGCGTTTGTTTATACTTTTGTCCCAGGAACAAAAAATCTATTTTTTTGTTCCCGAGAATAAATTTGGAACAGAAACAAGAAAATCTTGTTTCTTATTCCCAGAAACACTTCCGAAAAACAATTTTTTTCTCTCCTATTTTTTCCTTCTCTTTCTTTTTTTTTCTTTGGCCGGTCGCTGGCCTTAGCCATGGCCGTCGAGGGCCGGTGACCTCATCGGAGTATTGCTGGCCCCCGGCGAGGCCGACCTCATGCCGGCCCTTGTTGGCTGGTCGCCGACCATGGCCGAGGCCAGCGACCGGCCAAAAGGAAGAAAAAAGAAAATACAAATATTGAAAAATTAAAAAAAAAAAGAAAAAAATTATACAAGTTTATCCTTCTTTTTCTACTCTAGGAATAGAAATTTTATGCGATTCTACAAATGTGTTTTTTCTGTTAAAAAATTGTTCCTGGGAACATAAATATTTTTTCTATTTATGTTTCATGGAATAATTTTTGAACATAAACGTTACCAAACGCATTTTAACTAAGCACACGCCACTCTAATTTAGCAAACATTACAGACAAGAATGAGAGACTACGAAAAGCATGTTTCTAAGCAATTGAAAGCAGATCCACCTTTCAATTAAAAAAAGAAAAAAGAAAAAAGAAAAAGCAGATCCACCAGAGAATGAGAGAGAGGAACCTGCAGAGAGATGCGAAGCCAACTAGCAGTGCGAGCAAGGGAGTGCGAGGGAGCGAGCGGTTGCGAAGATGAAAGCGAACGAGCATGGGAACATTGCGTAGCAAAATGAGAGTTGAGTGGTCGCCACCAGCAAAGGGAACCTGGAAATTTAACGTCGATGGGCCATGGCTTGACGGCCCACCCGAGGGATCGATGGCCGGAGTGTGTCGGGACCATAGGGGAATACTCACGGCCGGCTTCGCGAAGCAGGTGGCCGCATCCTCAGCCCTAGAGACCGAAGCTGTAGCAACAAAGGAGGCGGTGTCGTGGATCTCGGAAGCTACATCGCGGCAGAAACTTCTTGGTTTGCACGTGGAGCTCTCGACAGATAACAAATTTGGGGTTAGATATGTTGCTGACTCAAGCCTCAGCCCATGGGCCTTGAAGAGCCTCTTTGAGGAGTGCAAAGAATTGTTAACCCATTTAAAAATGGTCTCTTTAGCCCATTGCCGATGGAAAGCCAATCAAGCCGCAGACCAAGACCCACCAATTGGGAATCCTTTCTTCTAATTGGCTATCAATACCACCCAAAACTCTTTATTTTATGTATCGACTCTCGTCATAGGTTCTAGAATGAATGAAATGGGATGTTTGGACCACAAAAGAAAAACAAAAAAAAGAAAAGCAAAAGGAGCCAGGGAAAAGAGCACACAATAGAAGCATTGGAATTGTTTATTTCGTTATTTTTTGACTTCATGTACACGAAAGGAAACGAAGACAGAAGGTGTGGTGGGGGATTGAGCCAGTTTTGATTCTCATGCCTTTTGCCATCGTCTGACTTCCCCTTGAATGTCTTCCTCTTTTACTATTAAGAGTCTTTTCCTTCCAACCTCTTCTTTAACTCACGCGCTTTTCTATCTCAAGTTTCCAACCTATTAATGCAATGAATCTGGAAAAAAGAAAGCAAGACTATTAATGCAACCTCTTCTTTAACTCACGCGCTTTACTATTAAGAGTCTTTTCCTTCCTCTTTTACTATTAAGAGTCTTGTTGCTTTTTTTTTTTTTCCTTTTGGGTCAAATTCTAAATAAATCCAAGACTAAAAAGCTCCTATCTAAATTAAGTAGGTCTCTCAGTCTCAAATTTCCGACCAATTATTAATTCAACTAAACTGAAAACAGACTTTGTTGATTTTCTTCCCCAAAATTAAGAATCCAAGACTAAAAGAAATAACTTTTACTTATTATTTATTGATCGAAATGTTACCGTCACTGGTGAGGGCATCCTAACCCTTTTAAGGCTGAAACTCTTGACATTTTTGCACCATTCAAATACTGACACGTAGATTCTCATATTATATATTTATAATTTTCTAACCTCACCATTCCCTGAAAATAAACTGCTTTGATGTTAGGATCACAAACTTAATAACCTTGCCACTCCTTGAGAATGTTCCGGTGATGAGCATGACTTCTTAGTGACGATGTCATCCTCGATATGTACAAAAACATTTGTTGGTGAACCCAAGCACTACGAAGACAACGTGAACGGGCTTGTAACCTGAGCGACTGGGGGGAGCAAGAGGTTGAAGATCTTGTGGATTAGATCCATTTGGATTAGCCATCGGCCGAGCTGGAGACAAAAATGGAGGTGCGTTATAAGAGAAGTTTGATAGACCAAGCCTGCGTGCCCTTTTCAAACCAGTTTTAGGAGATGGGGGTAAATAGACGTTAGCGTCTCAGCCCCTTTTTCCACGTTCAACACCCATCGCTGTTCTAGCCTATCAGTTTTTTGTACTGTCAACCCGAAGGCCCACCTCGTACGTCGCTTAAAAAATCTCTTTTTCTTTTCCCCTCTGCCGGTCTCTCTCTCTTTTTGAAATCGGTGGAATGTGAACACAAAAAAAAAAAAACTGAAAATTCCCCCAACTGCACTTTTTCATCAAATCGAATCCCAGCTGCCCCTTGTACAGAAGACTTCCCTCACCCTCCTCCACTACCCACTCTTCTTCGTTGTCTCCATCTTCCACACCCAGAGGCGGAAATGAAGGAGTTCTGGACATCTTTGGTCTCCCTCCTGGGCGTCCTGGCATCCCTGATGAACATCCTGCAGGCGGTGCTCCCGCCGGAGCTCTGGTTCGCCGCCTTCAGGTTCCTGAACCGGGCCCTCAACTACTTCTCCTCCTACTGCTACTGCGACATCATCGAGATGGACGGCGTCAACACCAACGAGCTCTACGACGCCGTCCAGCTCTGCCTCAGCTCCTTCGTCTCCGCCTCCGCCAGCCGCCTCTCCCTCATCCGCCCGAGAGTCGTCGTCCACCGCAGCGCTCCCCTTCGAACCAGGTAGGTCATTCCCGAGTACGTCTGCCCTGTTTTTGGTGGGGCGTCGGGCTGGAGCTCGTGGTCGACCGGTTAGCACGAGCTTCAGTCTCGGTTCCCGCCCGAAATTCTGTTGTGCTCGTGTTCATTCCTCACACAGCATATGCGTGCTTTTTGTAGTGCTTTATGCAAATATTTGTTTGTGTTTGGTGTTATGGCCGAGGCTTGTCATTTTTGTTTAAACTCAAGATAAATGCTGATAAACTTGTCCCCGAGTCAATCCAGAATAGTGTTTGTGTATCGTGTGATGATCTTGGCCTGAACCGAGCCCCGATCGAATCTATGCTTACCTCTCTAGTTAGTGTGTTCGATAAAATGCCTGAGTGAATGGCCGAAGTCCTTGATGTCTAATAATCTAGTTTGATGATTGTTTTCCTTTGTATTGTTGAACCATGTCTGCTGTCACTTTTTTTGGTATATTTTATTGTGATTCCGTGGCATGTCTACCATCTCTTTGAGCTCTCGCGGGAAGGACCTCCAGCGGAACTACCTTCCCTCTCCGGCGGGTCCTGTGATTTAAGGCCGTCCTACACGGCACTTCTTCCCATTTTAGTGTACCCTATTTGTTTGGCGAAAGCCTGGGATCGAAAATGTTATTTTCGGCATGGTTATTTCCTTTGGTTGTTGTGGTCGCCGAGGTTGGGTGTTCTTAGCCGGAGTTAGGTGCTGTTGGCCGGAACGATGGTGGAGCCGTGCGGTGTCCGTAAAGGATGGTTTAGTGTCTGGTTATGTGGTTTTTTCTTTAAATATATATTTAAAAGAAAAAAACGAAGAGAAAAAAAAGAATAAGATGAAGTTGCAGAGAAGAAAGGCGTCGGGGAAGAAGACGACGCCCGAAGAAGAGAACGTGTAGGGAAGAAGAAACAAAAGAAAAAGAAAAGTATAGAAAAAATGAAAAGTAAAACAAAATATGGAAGAAGAAAGTAAAAGGGGCTTCGCGAAAGAGGAGTCGCAGAAGCAGATGGTGCAGGGAGGGGCGGCCCCTCCCTGACGAGAAGCGCAGCTTCACGCTCCGGATCCGGAGAACGAGAACTCATCCTCGACTCCTACCTGGACTACATCATTAAAAAGGCCAACGACATCCGCCGCAAGAACCAACAACGCCTCATTTATACTAATTCTCTCGGCAGGTCGCTCGATTCCCGGGGCCAACCTTGGTATTCGGTGCCGTTCAAGCACCCGAGCACCTTCGACACGTTGGCCATGGACCCAGACATGAAGAGGAGCATCCATGGAGGACCTCAGCAACTTCACCGCCGGCCAGGCCCAGCTGACGGGTGGGGCCTGGAAGCGGCGCTACCTTCTCTACGGACTGCCCGGGACAGGGAAATCAAGCACGATCGCCGCGATGGCCAATTTCCTCTACTATGACATCTACGTCCTCGAGCTGACCCGGGTGCGCTCCAAGTCCGAGCTCCTAAAACCTCCTCATGAAGACCAGCTCTAAGTCCATCATCGTCATCGAGGACATTGACCGCTTAGTCAATCCGTCGAAACGGTCCAAGATGCCCCAAGCTGCCACGCCTCAGAGCTACGACGACCCCGGCGCGTCTGACTCCGTGCGCAGCGGTGAGGACGGGAACATCAACACCATCACCTTCTGGGAGCTGCTTAATTTCCCGGACGGCCTATGGTCGTGCTGCGGGAGCAAGAGGATCTTCATATACACCAACAACCACTTCGAGAAGCTCGACCGAGCATTGCTCGAGAGCAGCCGCATGGACATGCAAATCTGCATGAGCTAATATTGAGCACTTCGCATTCGTGTCTTACTATAAAATAAGAAAAGAAGCTCGTTTTCCTACTTGGATTTGTTCTTCTGGAATTTTGCGTGTGTTTTTGTGTGTGTGTGTGTGGGGGGGGGGGGGGGGGGGGGGTTGTCCCATGGGAGCAGTTTTTGCAGATGTTGCGACGTGATTATGTCATAATATGTCAATTAAGAAAAGAATTCTGCTCTTTTATCTTTAATTAAGGGAATGCTATTTCTTAGTTAATTTTCATTGCTTTGAAGATCAAATTGCTCCTACTTTCTTTCTACTTTCTTTGGAAAGATGATAAGAGATTTCATTCTACACCTTACTAATGGGAAGTACATTTGCCGACAAGCCAATCGTACATTTATCTTTTGTAGAAATAGAAATTAGTAGGAAAAGAACAAAAAACCTTATACATAACCAACTAAACAAATAAATAAATAAGAAATAAGAAATGATAAGTACGTGTACAGAAGGGAAGCGCGTGTACGGAAGGCGTTGCTCTCTTTCTAGATCATCTCACAGAATTTGCGGACCAAAACACGATAGGACAACGTCTACTGTTGGGGCAGAAAATAGGATAACATTTAGGATAACATTTAGTGTTAGATTTCATACCATTTGTCGACCGCAAATCTCTCTCTCTCTCTCTCTAAATCTCAAAACTCCAATACTTTTTTGTCGGTCTTATTTAGTAAGAATAGTTTCACTTTTCTCAAGATAAATACTTTCAATAAGGTAGTTTTAAATTAAACATCTATCTAAAAGGAAAAATGAATCTTATTTTAGAAAAATAAATAAATAAACATCTAAAGTGAATTCATTTTTTAAAAAGATAAATCTAAAATTAAACTTAATTAGGGAGTGTGCTCGTCGGCCGACAGTCCGGGTAAAGACCAAAGGTTTTAAGCGATTGATTCGAACAAAATGTATTAACCTTTGTGCATCCCACTCTTTAACATCTTTTACCTTCCTAAAAAGCGTTTCCCTATTTTGGCCGTGTCCTCTTTAATATTTTGATTTCATATTTCTTTTCTTAAGGGTCCCACGTCCACTGTCCTTTTATCAAATAAATGAATATTCCGAAAGATCATGTGCTTGTGCAGCTGTGCTCACATATCCTAGCTAGGGCCACATGAACCCACCACCAAAACGTCGATGAAACCCTCCTTAACCGCCTTTGTTTCTATAGCTACCGATAAGACCCACTCAACCTCAGCATAATTCATGCTCTTTGTGAGGAGATTTAGTATTTTCTTTTTTTTGACGAATAGATGGGTAGAAGGCGAGAAAATTGATGCTCAAGTTCTTGAGGGTAATGAAATGCCCAGAGGATTTGCTTGAGAGCAAAACTTATCACGAATATGTAATCGAATAATAAATTTAATAAAAAAATCTGTCGGGAGCATAACAAAATCAAGTCTCGAAACTTATTAGATTTGTCCAATCGAGTCCATTTGTTGATTATATTTTCCGAAAGTTTTAGAACTTAGTTACACTGTCATGACAAGCTTTGTGACTAAATTTCATCTCTTGAAAATTTCGGGATTTGATTGTATTTTTATGACGAATTTTATAACTTAATTATATTTTTTGAAAATTTTAGGGTTTTTTTAATTAAAAGAAAGTTTGAAATTTTAATTAAATATATTTGATGAGTGTTAGGACTTACTTAACCCTTTTCCTTAAGCGAATGAACAAGTAACTTTATAAACGAATGAATAACTTGTTCATATCAAAGAAGTGTGAAAAGAAATTAATTTTCGACAAAATCGAGGGGGCAAAAATGGGAACCGAGTGGTGGATCGGGACACGCGGGGGACGGAGGGGGGCCGCATGATGTTGTCGTGTAGCGCGTGAGGGGGCGAGATCACGCCAATTCACGGAGGGAAGAAGGGAGGGCAACACCAACGCTTAGCAGTTGGCACTAACGCTAACCTTTGCTTTCCTCGTCTTGTTTTCTTCCGGCTTCGCGAGTCCATGTGCATTCGGGAAGCCATGGATTCATTTAATGAGAATAGGGCGGGAGAGTGTTGCAAATTCGTCCATTATGGGGGGTTATTATGACAGGACAGGCGGGGATGTTGGTGGGATGAATTTCGTGGCCATCGTCCATTGCGCGCGTCCTCCATTTCTCCCTCTCAAAAGAAATGGAATAATGACTGCGACACCCCCCCGGCGGGAGGGCCCGGGGTCTCGTGGCCCTCTCTTGGTTTTTGGGTTTTGGAGATGACAGCTGCTGAAGAAAACAACCAAGGAAAGGAAAAGGAAAAGGGTTTACGAATCCAGCTTGTAAATAAATTATTTCCTTAAAATGAATATTAATTCAAAATTTCAAAATGATACACCAAATAATTTTTTTGACTATCCTGGTGCACTTGTACACCAAATTAAATAATTCCATTAGCTAAAGCCAATCTCTCTCACCAATGTATTTGTTAAAATGGGTCATAAATCTATTTCTTAACCTATGGATATTTAATGATCTGTCAATGGATTAGTTATATCGAGTAAGTGTGTCATAAATGAGTTTAAACACAATACAATTGTTAAATGAATTTATTATTAATTTAGACTCAACTTATTCATTCTCTCTCCATATTCACTTGATCTCGCTTTCATTTACTCTGCAATTCACCTCAATTTGATTATGAGTTTTCGTGGATAGAGTTAAATATGGAACTGTTTTAGCAATATAAGTCTGGTGGAATATAATTCACTAAATTTATTGCGTGAAAATGAATCAAAACAAATTAAATGAATCTATTTGGATCATATCATTGACTTGACCTAAATCCCACTCAAATCACTCATTGGAGGGTTCACTCACCACCAAAACCCAAGGCCACTCTCTCTCTCTCTCTCTCTCTCCAGGCTCTTCTTTTGCTTTGATCTCTCTTTCTTTCCACGAACTACCCAGTTTTCACGGGCCCCTCGTGGAAATATCAGAAACCCCAGCCCCCCCTATAAAATAATTCAAGACGCAGTCGTCCCTTCCTCGGAAAAACTCACTTTCTAAGAAATCCACAACCAATGCGGTGCTGATCTTCGCGTTTCCATTTTGAAGATCAGCTTAAAAGAGTAAAACAAAATTAATAATCAGCATAAAAGATCAACCATTTGTTACTGGTTGTGACAAATTATTGGTAATCAGCATAAAAATACCTAACCGTCTTAAAAGCTTCTTTAGGGGCCGAGATTAAAAGAGTAAAACATAATCTTTTTAATTAAACGCTTTAGATTTTTTTTTTTTCGAAATTAAGCGTCGTAGATTAAATGATCTAAAAGAGAGAAAAGAAATACAATTATTAGTAAAATCTATATCGGACGTCTGAGAATGCCACCACCTCCCACCAGTGGGCCCCAGATTTGGCCATTTTTTCCACGCGCGACTGCATTTACTTGCACCCCTTCAAAAAGCAAAGTTACGTTGCCAAATGGGAGTGGGTGCATCCCCTCCATAATGATGATTTCGGTCAATGGTGTTCTCAAGAACCCTAATCTATCAACCCAAACTCCCCAAGAGGGCCTGAGATCTGGTTCCTCACTCATGAGGAAATCGAAATTCAATGACAACAAGTAGGTATAAAGATCTTATGTAACTAGATTGATTGGGGCCCCCGAGCTTTGGCATTTTTTTTTCCATATGCGACTCTTTCACCCGCGCCCCATAAAAGGATAAATTATATTAGCCAGAGCCAATCCCTCTCGTACCCTAAACCCTAAACTCCCACGGAGTCATCAGAACCCAAAGTCTAGAAAATCAGAACCCAAAAAAAAACCATTTGGAAAGAGAAAAACCCATTTTTCAGCAATTGTATTTCTTCGTGTGTCTTTGCTTGTTTTATGCACTACTTGGAAAAGTTGGAGGGGTAAAGAGTGCGACCGCATTAGGACACAAAACCCGTCCCCCGGAAACATCAGAACCCAAAACAACCCAACCCCCACGCCACCAATTATTCATGGGTAAACCAAGTCATACATAATTAGGATTGTATGCGGAAACATGAAAAATTATTTAATTATTTTCTTACATTAATTAATAATTTCCCTTTTTATTTTCAGCATCAGCGCCCATGCACCGTTATCACCATGCATAACAAACGTCCGTGAAATAAACCGCTGATTTTGCGCCATCCATCGACACCCACAGGATCCAATAAACCCCCTCTTCTTATATATAAACTCCCTTTGCTCAGAAGAAACCTCACTTCCTAGAAAAACCCTAATTCCCAATTCTCCCCCACACTTCTCTGCCCTCGCCCTCCTTCATCGTCCCCTCCTTCCACAGCCAGAGATCTCCAGAAGAATCTCAACCTTGACACTCACACAGCAAGGCAGAAAAGAAGTCGTCTTCCACATCACGAGCTCTACAATCTGTTCTTTTTCATTTTCTTTTTCACTCTCTCCACGAAATCTGACTCACACAGGCACAGATCAGAGAGAGAGACGGAAATGAAGGAGATCTGGACATCCCTGGCCTCCCTCCCGGCCGTCCTGGCCTTCTGCCAGACCCTCCTCCAGGTGATGTTCCCGCCGGAGCTCCGGTTCGCCTCCCTCCGTTTCCTGAACCGGGCCCTCAACTGCTTCTCTTCCTATTATTGCTACGACGTCAACGAGTTCGACGGCGTCAAGACCAACGAGATCTACAACGCCGTCCAGCTCTACCTCAGCTCCTCCGCCTCCGCCTCCGGCAGCCGCCTCTCCCTCACTTGCCCGGTCAACTCCAGCGCTACCAACTTCGGCCTCTCTAAAAACGATTGCGTCAACGACGTCTTTGATGGCGTTGCTGTCCAGTGGAGCACGTGGTCATGCAGCGCCAGTCCCAGACCTTCTCGGGGCGGCCTCTCCCTGACGAGAAGCGCGGCTTCACGCTCCGGATCCAGAAGCGCGACAAGGACCTCATCCTCGACTCCTACCTTCACCACATCAGGTATAAGGCCAACGACATCCGCCGCAAGAACCAAGAACGCCTCCTTGTTATACTATTTCGTGCAGTGGGTCGCTCGATTCCCGGGGCCATCCGTGGGAATCCGTGCCGTTCAAGCACCCGAGCACCTTCGACACATTGGCCATGGACCCGGCGAGGAAGACGGCCATCGTGGATGACCTCCGCGACTTCAGAGACGGGCAGGCCTTCTGCCAGAGGACTGGCCGGGCGTGGAAGCGGAGCTACCTGCTCTACGGCCCGCCCAGGACGGGAAAATCAAGCATGATTGCTGCGATGGCCAATTTCCTTGACTATGACATCTACGAAATTAAGCTGGCCGAAGTGCCATCCAACTCCAAGCTCCAAAAGCTCCTGATGAAGACCAGCTCCAAGTCCATCATCGTCATCGAGGACATTGACTGCTCAGTCAATCTGTCGAACATGTCGAAGGCAACCCACACCGTTGCGCCCCGGCCCTGCTGCGACCCCAGTGCGCCTAACGCATCCCGCAGAGGTGAGGACGGGAACAGCAACACGATCGCCCTCTCGGGGCTGCTCAACTTCACCGACGGCCTGTGGTCGTGCTGCGCGTGCGAGAGGATCTTCGTGTTCACCACCAGCCACATTGAGATGCTCGACCCGGCATTGATCCAGAGCGGCCTCATGGACATGCGCATCTCCATGACTTACTGCTCGTACCCGGCGCTCAAGATCCTGCTCCGGAACTACCTGGGCAGCGAGGCCGAGGACCTTGGCGAGGCGGTGGCGAGTGAGCTCCGGGAGGCGGTCGAGAAGGCCAAGATGACGCCAGCGGATATAAGCGAAGTCCTGATCAAGAACTGGAGGAACAAGGAGAGAGCAGTGAGCGAGTTGCTGGAGGTGTTGAAGGGGAGAGCGAACGGGGTGGAGGAAGAGGAGCAAGAGAAGAGGGTTCTGGGAAGCCCCAGGGAAGGGAGCCATTCGGAGGACAATCCTAGCGAGGAACCAGACGATGAAGCAGAACTGCTTATCTGAAAAGGAGAGAAGAATGCAAGATGAGTTCATTTTCTTTTGCACTTTTACGTAACTCTCCCTCCCTCCCTCCCTCCCTCTCTGCGCAAAATGAGTTACGTTTTCTTTTTAACTTTTACATAACGCGGTCTCTCTCTTTCTCTCCGTGACATCCCCGCGCCAGCCCACCTCCCGGCACCACCGACCGGAATTTTCTTGAAATGCTATTTCTTGGCGTCCCTCGGGCTTTTTGAGAATCTTTCTAGCTTGAACTCGTACGGCTAGTCCAATGTGTCGTCCATCGCATGGTCCACGTATCTGGGAGCACTATAATCCCTATCGTTACGATGTCGTAGTCTTGGACTTTGACGTCCTGGGTCGACAGCCGTGAGAGGCGTAGTTTCTCTTTGACGATTGCCGGTAGGTAATGCTTTTTCTCAAAGACTTCATCAGTTATTACTGGCTTGCCACCGGCAATTTCGTGGATCTTGTCCGCCAACAGTCCCTTAAGCTCCTTGCCCTGCTCGCCGTCGCTGTACTGCCTCCGTAGAGCCAACTGTATGATGTTCGTCAGCGACGTGGACACGTCATTCGTATCCGCCGAGCGGTGCTGCTCAATCTTGTCCATCAACAGAAAGATCTCTTCTTTTCGGACCGTCCGAAACGGGTGGAGCCTGTTGTTGCAGGGCTGTTGGAGCACGCAGTTTTGCTGCTCATTTGCCTCCAGTGCTCGCCGTACGGCGCCAGCGACACGTCCTTGCAATGGCACAGAATCCTCTCGGATAGGGTCGAGCTGAGTCGAAGAAATGACACGAATGGACACTATTTAGTACGCACGAGGCTTTCGTCTTGTTAAATGAAAAGTACAAGGGCTTTGATAGCATGATATTTTTTGGGCTATTATTGGAATAATAGCATATTATGAATCAGAAATTTTTTAAGGAGCCTCACAAAATTTTCAATCATTTATTATTTATATTTTTTGTGGTTCAATACTGATTATTATTCTTACAGTACATCAAAGACAATTAAATAAGCATTCCTCAAAGTACAATATTTTGTAATAACACGAGTTGACACGCAGTTAATGTTCATATCTGTATTCCAACTTCTCCAATCGCAAATGCTAGAAATTATAATTAAGATGAATGAACATAGGTTACCTAGGTTGGCCCATTCTTTGAATTTTTTATTTATTTATGAGATGCCTATCTATCAAAATTTTGACTTCTAATTCCAGCAAAAGAATAATAGTTGAGTTCTCTTTCCAGGCGACACATACAAAGAAGTCCGCCGATGGTCAAGTAATTAGCAAACCTATAGGAGATGTTTATACAATTGATATTACGAAATATCCTAAAATAATACACTTGTGACAAATCTATCATAAACTAATTTATTTACCACGGAAACTCTTAAACCGGTATACTTGTGACAAAAAACTCTACCAATGGGGAGAGTGTGAGATTGAAATTTTGGATGGGAATTTAGCCGATAGTCATAGTGGAGGGGTACATTTGAAATGGACTCCAAAATATAGGGTGCACATTAATTTCGAAATTGTAAACGCCAAGAAGCAAATTGGCTTCAACCTAATCAATATTGTTCTAGCTACACTCGCTGGCCGTCACTCCTCCACTCTCTACACCGTCCGACCGTGGCGCCGCCCCAAAAGGACTCCAAATGCCACCCAACCACCTCCGGCGCCGAAGCCCTTCAAGCTGTACTTCTTCTACAGCCACCACAAGCCCTTCCAGAACCGCCCCGTCATGTCCGTCGGCCTCTTCTCCTCCCGCAAGACTTTTTCCGCTCGGCAGAGCCCCAATCCCACGAACCCGCCAGCTCCTTTCCGCCTCCACATATGGGATCCAGAGTACCACAGCCCCCTCCAATATCTGCCCTTGTCGCCCGAGCCTCCCTCCTCCCTTGCCACCCATCTGATATTGCCCGATTCATTGTCGATGCATTCTGCTAGAACCGCAGCAATTGGGGCTTGCCCATCGTTGCGAAGCTCAGCAAACTCGGTCACGTGACGCCTGGCATCGTTGCGGAGCCTCCAAGTTCTTTGCTTGGGCAGTTGGGCAAAAGGATTATAGGCATAACTATGCCGCCTGCCTACCATGCACATGATTATTGCTTGAATAGTCACAATAAGTTAGCAGCTGACCAAGTGCCCGAGTTGATGGACTTGCAAGGGAAGCCGCCTAGCGAGAAGCAATTCGAGATTTCAATTAGGATGCGTGCAGATGCCGATAAGGGGATTGAGGCTTTACTATGTGTATGAGAAGATGAAGAGGTTCGGCGTGAAGTCACGTGTGTTTGGGCTGGGCTTGCCCGGCACCTTCTTCTCTTCCTTTTTCCATCCCCCGCTTGGGCCTAGCCCTCTTCACTCCCTCTTTTCTTTTTCCCAGCCCGGCCCTTTCCTCCTCCGGTCCTCTCTTTCCCTCACGCTCCCGGAACAGGACATCTGCAGCTGGTCGAGGATAGGCCCGCGACGGCAGCTGGCAGGGCAGGAAGCCATGCGCGCCGGCCGGAGAGCGAAATCGAAAGAGTGAGATCGGGAGAGGGGAGAGAACGAGAAGCCAAGGGCAGAGAGCGAAGCCGAGAGTGAGAGGCTTCCTCCGGTTGCTACCGCGCTCGGACTTCGGCCGACGATCCTCGCCGACGCGTCCCTTTCCCCACGGTAGGTCTCGGTGCGATTTTTTTTTTTGGGGTAGTGTCGATTTCCGAGGATTCCGGCCCGAAGGTGCGCGAAGGGGACCGGACGTAGTCCGATCTATTGACCTCGCCTCCATTCGCTGCGGCCGAGCCGTCGGGTAAGGAGCACCGCCGACCGCCCCCTGTTTTTCCATCTTGTGCCTTGTTTTGCCCTGCTTCGGGCTCACCGGACCGGGGTTGCCGTTGTTCGGTTAGCGTGAGTTCCAACCCCGTCCGTATGCGTGCGCGGTTCTTGGGTCGTTTCTTGTTGATTGTCAAGTGTCCCGGCGTGAGTTTTGGGCTCGGTCGGTTCCTTTATCCCCTTTTAGCCAACGTACCTCACGCGTTCGATGAAATGCTCAAACCGGATTTCGCTTAGGCCTCCTCTGATTTTGGGCTGATCCTGGGTGTTTGTTGGTCCTAGACGCGGCTTTGTAGTTTTTCTTCTGATTCGTTGCTTGATGTGCCGTTTCTTTGTGCGTATTGTGTCTTTTCTGTTGAACGCGATGACTGGTCGGAGTGATGATAGTCGTCGGAATAGGTTTGCTTTTCTGTGCACACTCGGAGTGCTGAGAGAGTTCCATTCATGTCCTGGATGTTTTGTTTTGGATGAAGATGGGTTGTTGATTTTCTTCTAGCGTCTCGTGTCTCGTGTCTGATCGAAAGAGGGACCTGGGAGGGATCAATGCTAAAGAAGAGAAGTGCAGGGGTACTGAAGAAGGAAATGTGAGAAGACGTGGCTGTGGGCTCGTTGGACTTTGGTTTTAAATGAGATTAGTGGGTTCAAGCTTAAAATAAGATTGGTAAATTTGGGCCGGCTTAGACCTTGGGGAGTTTGGGCCAGTTTGAATTAGATGAATCTGGGCTGGGGCTTGTCATAAGTGAGTTTGGGTCTCCCCCGGTTTTGGCAAAATTGGATTTCGATTGGTCCTTCTCTGAAAAGGCTTAAGGGCCCGTGAAGCCAAATTCATGTGACCGGGTCAAGGGCCCAGACCAGGTCCCTATTTTCGGATAAAAATACTTGTTTAATTTTTTTTTAAAAAAAATTGTTAAAATTTAAAAATTCCAACTTTTTTTTTCCTAAAAATTTGCTTTTTTAGTAGTTTTCTATCAAAATATGTGAAAATCTTTAATAAAGAAAAGTCGTGATCAATATTGAGCAAGCTCTAAGGACTTTACAATAGGGTTTGAATGTTCTTAGAGACAAATGCATTGTTTGCACATTTCTATTTGATTATCACTAGATTGTGCACTTTCAAAATGTTGATTTTTTTCCCCTTTAGCCTAGTTAGGAATGGGATTTTTTTTGTTCTCCTACTGTTAGATTCTTGCATTTTGTTGCAATTTATTTAATGCTTCTTTGGTTATTAATTGTTACTTTAATAATGATGCACCCGCATAATCACCTTACATGATAGTTGATAGGTTTAAAATCAATATAGAATACTTGATAAACATCTTCTTGAAATGAACAAGTTTAGGTACAGAAATGGCACTAGTTGATTAATTAGTATGATCAAATCCCCGATCCTAGATCCTTTCGTCATGTAGGAAATAATGTATACTCTCATGCTTGACTTAGTTTGTAACTAACCTTAATAGGCTTATGGCGACTTCTCATTTAAAAACCCTCAATTTGATTTAACATCGAGCGAGGTATGGGTTTAGAAGTCGTAGGCCCACTTTTTAAGCAATACTCATGAACCTATTGCCATTTCCCCTCTGGATGGAAAAGGTAGGGTGCGACATCAAGGACTTGAAAGTAAAAGTTTACTGCAGCATGTTGATGTACAATATCCTGATGGGGCTTTGAAAAAGTCTGTTGAGGTGAAATTGGTAATGTCCCTATTTGAGGAAATGAAAAATCACCAAATCATGCCCAATTCCTCGACTTATAGTATTGCCATTGAATGTCTTATTGCGATTAGAGGATATAAAAGACATATGCAGATGTTATAACAAGATAATGGAAATGCCGTGTCTGCCCTCTGTGGATGCAAATCATGCTCTTGCTAAAGGACTCAGCAAAATAGGAGAGATTGATGCGACTATGATGCTTGTTCGTGATTGCTTGGCCAATATCATGAGTGGACCCATGGAGTTTAAATACTCTCTAACGATTCTTCGTGAGAGTAACTCAGGGCAGGCTGAGAAAGTGATTGAAGTCCTGGATGAGATGGTGCAAGACGGCTTCCCTCCAAGTGTTGTTACATACTCTGCTGTCATCTCTGGATTGTATAAACCCGAGACAATAGAAGAAGCCAGAAAGGTCTTCTCCTGTATGCAAGAACGCAAGCCTTTGAAGGAATCGGATGTGATTGTGTACGACAACATGCTGGTTGAACACACGCAAATAAGACAGCAGACCTAGTGTTGTCGGGATTAAAGTTCTTTGGCCAGGAAAGAAGGCAAAGGGTTGTAAGCTGTTGCCTTCGTCATGATATAGTGTTTATGTATTTTGAAAGTTTTTTAACTTAGTTACACTGTCATAATAAGCTTTATGACTAAATTTGATCTATTGAAAGTTTTAGGATTCTATTATATTTTCGTGATGAGTTTTAAAATTTGATTATATTTTTTGAAAGTTTTAGGATTTTCTTGGTTAAAAGAAAGTTTAAAAATTTAATTCTATATATTTGATAAGTGTTAGGAGTTTTGATTCACTTATTCCCTTTCTTTAAATGAACGAACAAGTAAGTTTATAAACGGATGAGTAACTTGTTCACCTAAAAGAAGAGTGGAAAGAAATTTTCGACAAAATCGAGGGGGCAAAAACGCCGTACATGGGGAAAAAAATGGGGACCGGGGCAAAAATGGGAACTGGGGGTGGCACGCCGTACATAGGGGGTGCGTACGGATCGGGACACGCGGCGACCCGGGGGGGGTAACATTACACGATGTTGTCGTGTAGCGCAAAACGAGATCACGCCAATTCTAAGTTGCGTGTTTGATTGAGGCTCAGGCTGTGCACACATATTTATGACAATTTAGGGTCGAGGTCAACATATTACCGATCTTAATTTGAGCTTACATTTTTCCCGAAACAAAATTTTGAAATTGGCTATGCATGCTAAACAACTTACGAACAGTAAGTTAGGAGTTGAATTTTAGAGACATACACCACATGAAGATGGGCTGAGCTTGGTTATAGGAGACATGGGCTAGGCTGAGGGCTTGAATAATAAATATGTGGGCTAAAATAAATAGGCCTCATATTACAATATACTTTTCTTTACAAAAATTTCGTACTTGAATTTAGTCATATGTCAATTATCAAACAAATGAGGGGTCTATGTCTTGCGTTCCGCTCCCCCGTCATCACAAAAAAAAAAAAAAATTAGTGGCCCTTTGCCTTTGCTGATTTTTCTAGGAACTAAAGGCGTACTCTTTCTCATGGGGCGAGTACATGTTAGCCGTCTAGTTTAGGGAACTTTTTGGTAAGGACTGTATGTAGCTAATGAGTTTCTAACTTAATTTTGTTGGATATGTATATATATTGTGTTGGTGGATTATGGAAAACTCTAATATTGTAACCAAATAACTTTTTGTCAAAAAAATATATATGTATATATATTTTGATATCATGTTGAATTTTGATTATGATAAGATTACGCTCTTTACATAAAGGACAATCATGTTATGTCCTTATCCTTATAGAATTGGGGTGCAACAAATGTAACTTCGAAGATCCCCGCCGCCACAATCAATCAGAGCTTAATGCTTGGCCCGACAGTCTGCTACCGACAACAGTAGCTACGGTTATATTGATGGTTCTTTTCATCTGTATTGACAGTTCCTCTGTAGCAGAGCAGCTGGAGATTATGTCTTGCAGAAGGGACCTCCATCCATCCCTGTCATCTCCGAGATTTCAGTGAAACCTGGTTGTGGCTTCTACCGTTTGAGACTGATACCGTTGAAATTCCCCCTAATAAATCTCCTGCTGGCGGTAGTAGAGAGAGCGTAAAAAAGTTGCCACCATAAAATTGACAAAACCACTTGGAAGATTTTGTTTTTGGCCGAACACCTGACCGACCCAACGAAGAGTGGCCACAAATGTCCCCCATTTGACCGTCAAGAAGAAATGGAAGCAAAAGGGTTGAACAAAATCATCAAATCATTTTCCGCCGAAAAGAGGGCAATTATGAAGGCCCAATAGGCCCTCAGGCCGAGCTCGAAGCTCGCGACCATCTTGGCCAGAACTAGCGGGTGGTTTAAGCACGAGCTGACGAACGTCGCCAGAGGTCCCGGGGGCAGTGGGCAGCGACAGACGAGTGCAAGAGGAGCATTTTATTCAAATGTTCATGAGGTTGAAAATGATCTAAACAAGAACTTTGAAATTTCTTTTTCTCTTTTTTGTCTTCAATTTTTTTAATACAACGCCACATTGGATCCACGTCATATTTTAACAGCAATTTTTAACAAATTCTAAAGGAGGATAAATGTATCGCTTGAGTACAAGTTTGTGTTTTTTGTGTTGCAAAAAAAAATAAATAGGGTAAATATTATTATAATAGGCATAATTTGGGATTTTCTTTTTGTTGTGGTTTTCCCCTTTTTCTTTTCATTTTCTTCTTCTTACTATAATTAGTTCCTTTGGGTAAGGGCATCACGATGAATGTTTAAAAGATTAGGGGCACAATGTAAGTTTGCCGAATTTGCAGGATGGATTCTTTTTCTGTTGTGGTTGAAACACTTTTTGATATTGTTAAAACTCTAAGAGTTTTTAAAACAAGAGCTCGACCATAGGCATCCAAACATAAAAGATCCCATTAAAGTTGGGGCTGACAGGCCACCCAAGAGGAAGAGAGAGTGTTCAAATAATGGGCCTTCGCAACTTAATCGGCCACTTTGTTTGCAGGCCGGTGATAGTGGGCCAAGGAGAGATAATAATATTGGACCAAAGAGAGCTAGAACCTTCATAGCAAAATCATCTAGTAGAGCACCCCTCTCGTCATGAAGGATCCTTGAAATGGTCCAGCCGTATCACCTTCGAGAAAAATCTCCCTCTACATTGATTTTTCAATGTACGCAGTTTCGGTGGGTTTCCAATTCTTTGCCAATTGAGTATTTTCTGTGTATAAAGTTTCAACCTTTGGTGATTCCGCTTATTGAACTTACTGAGCATTGTACTCGCCATTTCAATTAGGATTTTTCAATTTGGGGGTTGGTCTTGGAAACGCAAAATTATTCTTCACTTTCAGACAAACCTCTTATGAGGGCGGCTGTTTCCTCAAATATAAGTAAATTACCTGGCTATTCGATTCAGTCTTGGAGCCACACGATATTTGCCCCCTCAGCAAACACCATCAATGGGAGAGTATGAGATTGAAATTCGGATGAGAATTTGGCCAAAAGTCAAAGGGAAAGGGGTACATTGAAACGGACTCCAAAATATAGGGTGGAAATTGCAATTTCAGATATTAAGTCATGGCTATTTGAGAAAGTGGTTGAAGTCCTAGCTGAGATGGTGCAAGAGGGCTTCCTCCGAGTGATGTTGCACACTCTGCTGTCATCTCTGGACTGTGTAAACACGGGACAATAGAAGAAGCTAGAAAAGTCTTTTCAAGTATGCAAGAACGCAAGCTTTTGAAGGAATCAGATGTGATTGTGTATGACGAGTTGACGACATGCTGGTTGAAAACATGCAGAATAAGACAGCAGACCTAGTGTTATCGGGATTAAAGTTCTTTGGTCTGGAAAGAAAATTGAAGGCAAAGGGTTGTATTCTGTTGCCTTGGTAATGATCCATGTGTTTATGTTCATTCTACTACCACTATATTTAAAGGCTTCATAGCAATGCAAGATGGGATGGGCTTCCTAGCTTTGCGATCACTAGGATGGCCTCAATGAAATGCAAGGCAATTTCTGGTTCCTTGAGATTGCACATTGTTCTACTGCCCTATGCCAGTACCCCTTATTGAGGGTTGACTTTATGTTGATCTCTGTTGCTATTGCACCATGACTTCAGGTAAGCCAACTTGACATTGGAATCACCTACGTGTTGCCTGGAAATAATTTGCTTATTCAATTGACATGAATAATATCCTTTTACGACCTTCTCCTGGTTTTCTCAAGCTTCTTGTAACTTTAAGGTGTAAAATGGATCTTTTCCCCGATCAAGATCTAGGCCCAATTTCTAGGGTTTGATTAGCTTCCTTGCCAACTAAACAGTTTTGGTTATTCGCGTGTCTTGCCCCATGTTATTTTAACGTCTTTTGCAGGGCCTTGCAGGGAGATTACCCCATACGCATTTGTGGCAATGGTTGGAGGCTATGCTATAGTGCATGAATAACCTACAGTTTAATCAGTCCCACTGGAGATCAATACAGGCTAATAATTTTGTAATCTCCACGGGCACGAGCTGATTCATTGATCTCTACAGCACTGAGTGTCTCAACCGTATGAATGTAGGAGCTATCTGCAAAACATGGAAGCTAGTACCTGGGAAAAAACATCTTGCTGTTATTCAGCCGTAGATGGATAGAATTTGAAGGCTTGCATTTCCAATATCCATTGATAGCATAACCAGGAAATGAAGTCAAATTAATCGTGTTGTGGGTCTTGAGATTTGAGATGTGTAGCCGTTACTTTGAGTTAGTTTTGCACGTAAGAAGATTCAGAAAGTGCCTGCTTTGAAAAATTATGCTGGATGCCACCCCTTTTTGGCTGCATTCGCGACCATCAGCTTCAGTTACTGTGTAATATCAAATTGAGGGAATGATGTCTTCATCTGTTCTATTGAAGGTGCTTTTCTCTTATGGAAAAATTCTACAGCATGATCGTCAGTTGAAGAGAGAAATTGTTCACGTATTAGGTCGAAGACAAAAGGAATGGATTATATCAAAAATGAGAAGTCAGGCCTCGACCTAGAGCCTGTAAAAGCTGTTTTATCTACCTAGGCACAAAAGAGGAGGAGTTCGATTGAATTCAAAAGCGGGAACAGTTGCTGCACACGAGCAGATTCGAGGTCGATGGAGCGGTTAATGAGGAAGGAGGAAAATCTCGGAAACAGGGCAGCTATCAAAGCTCGTGGAAGTAGAAAAAATCATGGACACGCGGGATCAGTTGAACAATGGAGGTTCACAAGGAGAAGTCTAGTAACCGTCGGAGGGGATTCAAGGCCTATGAACAGAAGGAATGCAGAAGGAGAACGGACACGCTCGAGCTATGTCAAAACCGGGTCAAATTTTCATCTCGAGTCTTCTTCCTTTGTGTTTGCAGCCATGTCTTTCGGTTTCACTCTTGGTTTTAGTTTTCGAGTCTATCTTGTAATCCACAAATTGCATTATGAATGGTAATTGACACTAGACTCAACGTCATTCATAATGAAAAGTTCATACAAGTGAGCGGGCATGCTTATCTTAGACTTTCTTGACTCTATCAATCCCTTTATAAGTTACTTCTTACTCCTCGCATATTCATCAGCGTCAAAGCACAACAAAGCAAAGTTCATAACTTTAGCATTGAATTGGACTTGTTCAGTAATTTTTGCGACCGAATAAGAGTTATCACCCTCGCTTTTCCAGTAGTTGTAAGTTTACACTCAAGAACAAAGGAGGTCTAACAATCAATTGGCTTTTGCCTAACGCGGTACCAACAACATTTCAAGCCATGATCTTTAGCTCAAAAAATCCAATAAATCACAAACAAAACACCCATCCATTTTTGAAGCACTTGCTTTGATACCAATTGTTTGATGCCAAGATAATACAATAAATAAATCAAATTATTCAACAATTAAGCACAACGAATAAGTAAGCAATTCAATGATCAATTGGTATGCGTACATTAAAAGAGACGAGGGAAAGAGAAACGTTTAGCCGATTTATAGTGATTCGAACCCCGCAAAAAAAAACACCGATTCTTTTGTTCCCGGACTTCCCGAATCCACTTTTTTTTTCTTTTTTTTTTTATTTTCTTGTTCTTCTTTCACGCCCGAAATCCACAAATCGAATCTAAGTACAACGGTGGGTTGACCGAGAGCCCACTTTCCAAAATACAATCTTCATCTCAAGCCTTTAAGGCTTTTTCATTTCACATCCGCCGGCCGGTCGCCGGCCAAGTGTAAAAAGAAAAAAGAAAAAATAGAAAAAAAGAAAAAAATAGAAAAAATAAAAGAAATAAAAAAAATTATCCAAATTTACCAAACATGTTTCCGTTTATTTTTTATTCACTATTTTTGTTCAAAAATTGTTCCCCGATTCACAATAGTGAATCAAGGTCCACAAATCGAATCTAAGTACAAAGGTGGGTTGACTGAGAGCCCACTTTTTCATCTCAAGCCTTTTAAGGCTTTTTCATTTCACATCCAAGTGTATATCTCACCTCACTAGTGATTCACAATAGTGAATCAAGGTACAAGAGGTTTCTCTCACTTAGATAGGGAAAATTACCTATATATATATATATTATATAAACTTATTATGTTTGTGCTAATTCAATCTTAAATTTTTTAATTTGACTAATTTAGTCTTCAACCTTTTAACGATTTGTTAATATAGCAATTCTAATGAATTTTGGCTGAAAATCGCTACTGTGAGCATCGGCCATGCCACGTGGAATGATTAGAACTAATGTAAACAATAATTTGAATTTTTTAAAAAATTATTTTACTTTTAATTTTTTTTTATTTCTTTCTTTTTGGGTGACCACAAATTGGGTGACCGCAAATTGGGTCTCTCATGTTTTTGTTTTTATTTTTGGGTCTCACTCTTGGCATCAATGCACACGTGTGTGCAATACTCACGTAGATCCAACTCAAGGGCCGGTACCATCCGCCCCCAACCCCCTTTTTCCTTCCCCTCCGATCCCCTAACGGGTAGAGCTGCATGCCCGATATCGAATCCCTTGTGCAAGAGGGGTCGGGAGAAAAAGTTTCAACACGTGGCGCATTCTCCGTGGGCGCCGGCGCACGGCAGGAGTACCTAACGTTTTCTCATCCGGGAGCCACACGTCTCCTGACTGAAACATCGGAACCCACGACCCGAATCTTCTTGGTTCCTTCCTTACTTCCTTCCTTCCGGTTCTCCTACAATGGAATATACCGGCGGAAGTTCATCCAAGAAACACAACATAATACAACCTCAGCCCCAAAGTCTCTGTCTCCTCTCTCTTCCTCCATCTTTCTCTCTCAAGCTTTTTTACTTTATTCCCTCTTTTTCTCCACTAACTCTCCTTTTCTCCGCGCCCTTTATTGAAAAATCAGGAAAGGGCCACCACTCGGAGAGAGAGGGTGTCACAGTTCACTACTCCATTCTTTTGAGGCAAAGAAATTCCAACCCCTCACTCGTGACCCGCCCATAATGGGTCAATCAGACATACTTATCCGCCCTCTTCCTTTTCTTTTTTTTTTCTTTTTATTCTTATAGGGTAAAGGAGTCATTCCCAAGCAAATTGAGTTCACATGGACGAAAAGTTATACTTGGACCTCACGAAAGAGATGAATGAAACTTACATGAACGCGATGCACCCTTGAATATCTCCCCACAAGACCAATGTGCAAAAACATGCACTGCTAGGAACTTGTGGTGAAAAGTCGAAATTCCGTGGAACCTAAGTTGAAATAGTTATCTATGAACCATTGATCGAATTCTTTTAGTCCGAATTTTAAACATTATTGTAGATTTCTATCATTCGTTCCGTTGCTTGACAAATATACCCGGGGCACGCTTCAGGAAGCCCTTTACATTTTTGTGGTCGTGCCATGGAATTGAGCAGCCATGTTCCTGGGCACTTCCGCGACGGAAAGGAAAAAGTGGAAAAAGGAAATCTAACGTGTGGTGGTGGTCTACTGCTCGCTTTGAAGTGGACCGGCATAGTCTCTTCCCTCTCCCTTTATTTACATACCACAATGCTCCCCCTCGCCCACCCCCACATCTTCATCATCTCCTTCTTCCACACCCAGAGATCTCCAGGAAAACCTCCACTTTCACTCACGCAGAATGCCAGATATGAAGGAGTCTTGGACCTCTCTGGCCTCCCTCGTGGCATCCTGGCCTTCTGCCAGACTGTCCTCCCGCCACCGCCGCCGGTGCTCCCGCCGGCGCTCCACTTCGCCACCCTCAGGTTCCTGAAGCGGGCCCTCGGCTTCTTCTCCTCCTACTGCTACTTCGAAATCACCTAGGCCGACGGCGTCAACGCCAACGAGCTCTACAAGGCTGTCTATCTCTGCCTCCACCAGCCGCCTCTCCCTCATCCGCGTCCTCAACTCCAACACCACCACCTTCAGCATCTCCAACAACGACGTCTTTAACCTTCACGCCGCGCGTGGGATGCGTGTGGTGAGACGACGAGATTTCAATATGTTGATCAATCTGTCTGGGGCGAAATGAGAGGTGAAAAGTCGAGAATCAAAGGTCAACAACATGAGTCATTTGCAATCGACTTTGCTGTCGGAACAATAACCGAACAACGGCCGATATGGCTGGTGTGGCTATAGCAAGTGGAATTTGCTAGGCTTTGCTGAGCAAAAATTACTGTGCAAAACGTGTCTTCGCGATATAAAAAAATTCCTCCATGAAAAAAAAAGAAAAAGGTTGACCCGTCACCGATGCTGTGGATAATTCACATGTAATTTTTTTGTTTGCTGTCCAAACTTACTGAATTCAAAACAAAATCAACAAATTTTTTAATAACTTGAATAATGAAAGAATGACATTATATATTTACTTATAGATTAGGAATTAGATTAAAAAAATTAAAAAAATTAAGGATTACTTGAACAAATTAAAATTTAAAGATGATATTATATATTAGGCAAAACTTCAAAGATCATTTGTATGATTATACTGAACAAAAAGACTTCTATACATACTTGCGGTGCGTCTCTTCCCCACTCTCTCCACCATCCGACAGCCACAACACCCAAAAAAGACTCCGAATGCCACTGGTCATAGTGGAGCTAGGCAAGCTCCATCGCACGACGCCCAGCCTCATTGCGGAGGTCATCAAGGTTGAAAGTAGCCCCACGGTCGCCTCCAAGTTCTTTGCTCGGGCAGGTAGGCAAAAGGGTTATAGGCATAACTATTCTGTTAATGCAGCTGGCGTTCCCTTTGTGCTGCAACAATTGGAGACAGTAGAAAACTTGTAACATTGTATATCACCATCGTCACGGCTTCAGCAGAGGAAGGAAACGTAATTCCCTTGGCTCTTCTGAAGTTCGATTTGACGAAGAACTAGCTGACCAATTTTAAGACTCAAAACACATTTTATCCAGGTCTCCGTTTCATTGCCGGAAAGGCTTCAAGCAACAAAGTCAGCAACATGACGGCAGAAAAAGGAATACTTTCTTCCCTAAGCCGTGATGATTGTAACCCTGACTTTATGCTTTTTTTTTTTACCCAAAACAGAAATAGTCCTATACCTGACCAGACTATCCTTTAAAAGAGGCACTCTAAAATAAAATAGTACTTTGTATAGTCAAATTAAGTAGAGTAGCTCAAGCTCTAAATTGAAAATATCTATCATAAAAATCGTACAACAATTTGGTAAAATCTGGAAAGGCCGCACTTTTTCCACTCCCTGTTTGCCCAAAACACTCCTGAACACAATTATCTGACTATATTGCCCTTTGTAGATGCCACTTTTTAGCATCCATCTTACGCTAATGTTCTAAGAAAGCGTGTTCCATTTTATTTTTTTTCCAGTCGTGTCCCTTTTTTAAATTAGATTTTTTTTTTCTTGTGAGTCCCATGTTCACTTTCCCTCACTTCTTCCGTCTCTCCAAGAGAGTTCTCTCTCATGTACCCACTCAAAGCAATAGGGAGTTAGAAAAATAGAAACTTGCACACGCTTGTGTAGGCGGAAGCGACCGAGCTGGTCCTCATGACCCATGACAGCACCTTCTCGGGCCGCATGAATGAAGGCTCCGCGCCAAATGTCTTACGATAACAAGGGGATCGTGTTTGTGGCGAGCGGTAAATATTGGCAAGGCACGAGGAGGCCGTGCACTATGCATCTGATGAGCCCTGCGAAGGTGCAGTAGTTTGCGCCGATGAAGAGGAGGAGCTGGGAAGGGTGATGGGGAGGCTAAGGGCGGCGGCCTTGAGGCATACTCTCCGCAATTTGAAACACTTCATCAAAAAACCCTTCTCTGCAAAAGGAATCAATTAGATTCACAAAAGCAGCTTTGCTCGCAAGCAAATCCTCTGGGCATTTCATTACCTTAAAGAGCTTGAGAATCAATTTTCTCGCCTTCTCCCCATCTCTGTCAAAAAAAAATTAAATTTCCTCTCAAAAGAGCATAAATTACGCTGAGGGTGAGTGATGTGCCGTCTTCCGAACATATTTCCAAAGACTATGTTTGGAGAAGATAGAAAGTGAGAACGTGGGTCGAGAAATGGTATGAAATTTAACATTGAATGTCGTCCTATTTTCTACATTACTGAGGGTGACTTTCCCTAGGCACGCGTACTGATCCGGTCGATCGATCGATCGTGTTTTGATTCTCCAGCAAGTTCAGTTAGATAATCCAGGAAGAGAGCATCCCCTTCTGTCCACGCGCTTCCCTTCTGTACACGTACTTATCATTTCTTATTTGTTATTTATTTATTTGTTTATTTGATCATATATAATTTTTTTTGTTCTTTTACTACTAATTTCTATTTCTACAAAAAATGACTGTCCGCTTGGCTTGTCGGCAATAATACTTCCCATTAGTTAGGCGTAGAATGAAATCTCTTAATCATATTTCCAAAGAAAGCAGGGCCAATTTGATCCTCAAAGCAATGAAAGTTAACTAAGAAATAGCATCCCCTTAATTAAGATAAAATAGAATAATTTTTTTCTTAATAAGATAATTGACCTATAATCACATAATGGACATTTTGACATTTCCAAAAAGTGAACCTCATACGACACAACATGGGATGTGGGCCCCATCCAGAAGAACAAAACCAAGTGGAAATACGAGCTTCCTTTCTATTTTTATAGTAAGACACGAGCGCGGAGCCCTTAATATTATTATTATTTTTTCTTGTTGAATATATAGGCCAAATAAAGTAAAACAGCAATATTAAACCGTGCCCTATAGGCCAAATGAAGTAAAACAGCCATATTAAACCGCGCCCTATAGGCCAAATAAAGTAAAACAGCCATATTAAACCAAACGAAGTATAACAGTTGCAAAGCCCTTAATATTAGCTCATGCAGATTTGCATGTCCATGCGGCTGCTCTCGAGCAATGCTCGGTCGAGCTTCTCGAAGTGGTTGGTGGTGTATATGAAGATCCTCTCGCTCCCGCAGCACGACCATAGGCCGTCGGGGAAATTAAGCAGCTCCCAGAAGGTGATGGTGTTGTTGTTCCCGTCCTCACCGCTGCGCACGGAGTCAGACGCGCCGGGGTCGTAGTAGCTCTGAGGCGTGGCAGCTTGGGGCATCTTGGACCGTTTCGACGGATTGACTAAGCGGTCAATGTCCTCGATGACGATGATGGACTTAGAGCTGGTCTTCATGAGGAGGTTTAGGAGCTCGGACTTGGAGCGCACCTGGGTCAGCTCGAGGACGTAGATGTCATAGTCGAGGAAATTGGCATTGCGGCAAGCATGCTCGATTTCCCCGTCCCAGGCGGGCCGTAGAGCAGGTAGCGCCGCTTCCAGGCCCCGCCCGTATGCTTGTAGAGGGCCTGCCTGGCGGCGAAGTTGCTGAGGTCCTCCATGATGTCCCTATTCCTCTCTGGGTCCATGGCCAACGTGTGGAAGGTGCTCAGGTGCTTGAACGGCACCGAATCCAAAGGTTGGCCTCGGGAATTGAGCTACCTGCCGAGAGAATTAGTATAAATGAGGCGTTGTTGGTTCTTGCGGCGGATGTCGTTGGCCTTCTTAATGATGTAGTCCAGGTAGGAGTCGAGGATGAGTTCCTTGTCGCGCTTCCGGATCCGGAGCGTGAAGCTGCGCTTCTCGTCAGGGAGGGGCCGCCCCGAGAAGGTGTGGGGCTGGCGCTGGGACACCACGTCCTCCCACAGGACGGCAACGCCGTCAAAGACGTCGTTGATGTAGCCGTCGTTCGAGAGGCCGAAGGTGGTGGCGCTGGAGTTGACGGTGCGGGTGAGGGAGAGGCGGCTGGCGGAGGCGGAGACGAAGGAGCTGAGGTAGAGCTGGACGGCGTTGTAGAGCTCGTTTGTGTTGAGGCCGTCCATCTCGGTGACGTCGCAGTAGCAGTAGGAGGAGAAGTAGTTGAGAGCCCGGTTCAGGAACCTGAAGGCGGCGAACCAGAGCTCCGGCGGGAGCACCACATGCAAAATGCTCATTAGGGATGCGAGGCCACCAAGAAGGGTGGCTAAAGATGTCCAGAACTCCTTCATTTCCGTCTCTGGGTGTGTAGAAGAAGGAGAGGATGAAGGAGAGCGGGGGGAGTGGCGGAAGGTGAGGGAGAAATGAGGATTTGGGTTTTCTGGGGAAGTGAGTTTTCTTCTGAGGAAGGGACAAACGGGTCTTGGATTATTAATAGAGGGATGGACTCAATTATTATTGGTTGCATTTGATGTCTAGACCATTTGATAACGGGTCATGCAAGGCATGACTTGATATTTGAGTGGCTTTAGGCGACCAGCGATCAGAGAAAAGAACTTTAACGATACATTAATGTCCTCTTCTTTTGCTCTTTTTCTTTTTTGTGAATAAAGGTCAAAGTTAGTATAACTAAAACAACGAAAATTTTATCTTCCTTAAGGAATGTGTATTTTTCTGCCATTATGAGTGGCTTTAGGCGACCAGCATGTCAATTTCACTTTTCTTAGATTCCTTGATCTAAGTTACAACTCCATGAATTCATCTATTCCTCTTTGGTTTCAAAACTTCAGCAAACTCGAGTATCTTGATTTAATTAATAATGACCTCCAAGGTATATTCCCTGCTATCATCCTTGAAAATAGTCCGCGGCGTAGATTCTTTGATCTCTCTAGAAATAAGCTAGAAGGTGAACTTTTGAAAAATTTGAGCATTTCCTGCAATCTACAAGTTTTGCGCTTGGGTTATAACAAATTTAGCGGGAGGATTTCTGACATCAAAGGTGATGCTTTGATTTGTGGACAAAGCAACTTGAAGACTATTGATGTTTCCAACAACAATTTCAATGGTCACTTGCCCAATCAATTTGGGAATTTCAAAGATCTCGAAATCCTTGATCTTTCATGGAACTCAATTTCAAGTCCTATTCCCACTAATGTGGGCCAACTATTGTCTCTGAGAGAGTTGCAGAGCGGAAACATTCCAGAAAGTATTGGGCAACCATCCAATCTAGAGGTAATGGACATTGGTGATAATCAATTAGATGGAGTTGTCAACGAGCTTCACTTTTCAAGTCTCACCGGCTTGACCTCATTGTACTTTTGGGGGAATGAGCTTGTTATAAATGTTAGTGCATCTTGGGTTCCTCCTTTCCAAATTCAAGAAATTTTTATGTCAAGTTGCAAAGTGGGACCGAAATTCCCAAATTGGCTTCGAACACAAAGGACCCTTTCAGCATTAGACATGTCAAATGCTAGCATCTCGGATGAAGTTCCCTATTGGTTATCTGACATTGAAGAGTTGAATCTCTCAAGCAATATGCTCAAAGGAAAAATTTCCCAAATTATAGGGAAAAAGATGCCACTATTAATGCTAATGTCACTTTCTAGAAATAACCTTAGTGGTTGTATTCCAAATTCATTATGCATGTCAGATTTTTTTGTCTTTTCTTGATCTCTTTAAGAACCAACTATCTAGGAAACTTCCGCAATGTTGGAGGAAGTCGCAAGCAGATTTGCATTGGATTTTATTAGGAGACAACCGGTTAAATGGTCAAATTCCAAACTCTCTATGCTATCTAGAGGGATTAGAGCTTCTAAGCCTCCATGGAAATGGCTTGAATGGAGTGATTCCAAAATGTTTACTGAAGCTAAATTTAGAAATCCTCGATCTTAGTGATAATCAATTCACTGGTAGAATACCTCAGCTTGGACGACACTCTCAATCATTTAGGATAATCGATCTTGAGAAAAATTACTTCAAGGGAGACATTCCTCTGGAACTATGCCATCTTCGTAACCTCCAACACTTAAGCCTAGCACATAACAACCTTTCTGGAGGCATTCCTCATTGTTTCAACAACTTCTTGCAGATGTGGGCTGATTCCACTTTTTATCCATATAGGGGATTTGTGTTGGGGGTTTCTATTATGGTTAATATGAAAGGAAGAAGCCTAGAATTCACCAAGACGTTCCTATATTTATTTTCCATTGATCTTTCAAGCAATGCATTAGACGAACAAATACCAGAAGGATTGACTAGGCTTCTCGACTTCAAAATTTGAATCTCTCTCAAAATAAGCTGATTGGAAAAATCCCTTCAGATATTAGCAAATTGAGAGATTTAGGGTGCGCATGACAAAATTTCTGGAATAGAAATTGGTTTCTAGTCAGAAATTGATTTCTTAATTTCTATTTCAGAAACTGAGAAGCTAAAAATTTTAGCTTCTGATTTCTTCTTCAAATCCATATCTGGAATAGAAATCTGTTTTAGAAATAGAGAAATCAAATTGCATTACCAAACGGATTTTTGTTCCAAACCTGTTCCGGGGAATAGAGAAACAGAGAAATCAAGAAACAAAAATTTTATCATGCACAGCCTTAGAATCATTGGATTTATCTAATAACAAGCTATCGGGAGAAATCCCTCCTAGCAAATCCAATTTAGACTTTTTAAGCCGTTTGAATCTTTCATATAACAATTTTTCTGGTCCCATTCCATCGAGCAATCAACTACGCACTCTAGAGGATCAATCTATTTATCGTGGCAACAATGGACTTTGCAGAGCTCCTCTTTTGAAAGTTTGTCCAGGTGATGAGCATAATAATATGGATAGACCATATGGTCACAATACAAGTGAAGATAAATCTAACGAAGGTAACTTCGTTCTTAATTGGTTTTACTCAGGATTGGGACAGGGTTTTGCGATGGCATTAATGGGATTCTGTGGTATATTACATATCAATCAATCTTGGAGGACCTCCTATTTTCAGAGAGTGTATAGGATTATTCAAAAAAATTTGCTCTTGAGAATGATTACTATGCTTTGGTTCAGGAGAGCCTTTCAATTTCAACTATGCAATTAAGAGGTTATCTCTCATGATCTGTATTTTCTTTTCCTTATACTAATTTATTTTGTTGATACATGTTGTTAATTATTTCTATATTTTGTCCTCACATTTGTGAGCCGCAGGTGACACCTTTATGAAAGTACAAGTTGATTAATCCAATTCTGGAGACATGTGCCACTACAATTGCTATGAAACTGATAGTTCCTTTCTTTATGATGGAAGATTGCTATTGAAGCTTCAAGTAATAAAGAAGTTGTGCTCATTATTGTCCAACATTTCTCTCTTTCTTTTCGTTTGGTGATTAAAAAAAAAAAATTAATCTCTTGCTTTTGTATATGTTTAATGTGAAATGAGCAGATTATGTGAAATTAGACAAGCCTACTATTCCATATTTGAAACACCGCTTGGTGCTGCTAGCATGTGAAAACCGTTGATAACTATCAAAACGTGTTTAACAACAAAAAAATTTAGTTGGTAACTTTGTTGACCCTTGAATTTTTGTCGACACATCAAGCATTTTTTTTTTGTAAAAAGAAAAAAAAAGAGAGTAAGCATTGAAAAAATTCAAAAAAGCAAAAGGAAGAAAAACCATTAGTGAGGTGTTTGCTAGTGTGTCAAATGATACAGAGGACGAAAGTGAAAATTATCATTAAACCATTTTCCTATATCAAACCATTTGTGTTTACATTTTCGCATTGTCAACAAAATCTTGGTATATTTTGTCTTTGAAAGGAAGTTTGAGGGCGGCATTGACACTTGAATTTTTTTCGATAAAGTGAATTTGCATCTCGGTCCATTCGTGCGATACCCAACTATTTAGCTCAGGCGGCCCATACTACTCAAGCCCAAATAGAGACTCAGTCTGTTTGGTCTGAAAGAAAAACTCAATTGAGTTCACAGCCCATTTGAACTCTGACTTGGAATTTTCAACGAAAAGGGCCCATCCAAGTGAAAAACAAAGAAAGCCCATCTATTTAACACAATAACCCATCTGTCCATGGCTCGTTCTGTCTCGCTCTTTCGGCGACGTCAACGCATGCTAAGATTGAGCGAGGCCATTCATTTCAAATTCACCTTGCATAATTTTGGCAAATTCTTCACACATTAACTCGTCAGAAGAACAAAAAATTATGTCTTTCTCCATATATATGCATAACCAACATATCCATATCTTTGCATTTGACAAAGAGAGTAGTATTAACCTTCCTTTAGTTGAAACATTTTAAATGAGAAAAAAGATGAGACGGTCATACCAAACTCACGATATTTATTTCAAATCATAAAGTTACATTTTCAAGGTTGAACATGACTTGGAAATTTTGGATTCTCAGCCTCGGGAAGTTGTTAAACATAAATCTCTTCTTGAATATAACCATTTAGAAATATACTTTTGTCATCTATTTGGTTAAGTTTAATATTTTTAGAACAATCAAATCCAAGCAACAAGGGAATAGCGTTAATTCTCTCATCAAAATCAATTCCATCCTCTTGAGAGTATCCCTTAGTAATTGGCCTAGCCTTGTTTTTAATCACATCACCATCATCATCCAGTTTTTTCCTAAAGACCCGTTTAGATCTAACCATACAGTTCAACCAATTTTCATACCTTCTTCTCTCCAATTGAAGCAGCCATTCTTGCATAGCTATAATCCACTCATCATCGTCATCTAGGGTGTCACGAACATTTTTAGGTTCTATTTCTGAAATAAAAACAACATATGGACAAACACTTAGTAGTTACCCCATCTGATGGATCTCCGATAATAAGATCTTTTGGATGATATTTCACGTACCTTTGATCCTTGGGCAAATCTCTTGATGTAGATGGGGAAATCCATAAAGGCATGCTCCAAAAGATCTATATCATCATCAATGCTTTTGTTAAATAGAAATAGATTAATCAAATATAACATTAGTATATTCCTCAATAACCGAAGTTCATTATTATGCAAAGATTCACCAAGAAACATATCTTCATCACTCTCAGCATCAAACTTATAAAGTTCTTTTCTCCATTGTTAAGAGTAAAGCTGGTACAAGTAAAAGCATGAAAATAAGCAAGATTAGATTTCTTTTCTTTAAAGAGTTCACAGGGGTTCTCTCTAAAACGGGTTTATACAAAACACGATCCAAAATATAACCAGCGGTTTTTTACAGATTTGGTTCCAAACAATTTGGTGAAGAATTTCACAAAGTACTGTTCAAGCAATTTCTTAAAGAGAGTGGCTTTTCCTTACTTTACTCTATTTTGTTGAGGAGTTTTTGGGGCCAAAAATTTGTGATCAAGACCATGGCCTTGGCAATTGTGCTACAAAAGTTGGTTTTCAAATTGATTCTCTTGGCCACTTCGAATAAAATTTAAATGAGATATTTTTCTCTTTTTGAATATTTTTCTCGTTTTGAACCTTTTTGTTAATGGGCAAATTCATGAAAAGCTTCAGCTTTATCAGCAAGAAAGAAAACTGTGTGTATATAGAAAAATCATCGATAATAACAAGACGACATCTTTTACCATCAAGACTTAAAAGGATTTTTATGGACCAAACAAGTCCATATGAAGCAAATCCAAAGGTCTAGAAGTGCCAACATGGTTATTTGACTTAGAGGACAATTTTGTTTGCTTTCCTTTAACACAAGCGTTACAAACTTAATCTTCAACGAAATTCAAGTTAGGTAATCCACGAACTAAATCAAGCCTGGACAGCTTTGAGATAACATCATACTAATATGTCTCAACTATCTATGTCACAACCAAGAACCATTTCCATTAGAAACGACAATAGGTGTTACATCATTCGAACTCAAGTAGCCCATTTATTTTTAATATAAAAAATTTATGTCTTTTCCTATAAACTTAGTAATACCGATACGAGTATCAATAATAGAGCAAGTGCATTTAAAAATCAAGAAAATCCTTTTATCACATAATTGCTAATACTAAACCTTCAACAAGCAAAACATACAATAAATAGTTTAATTTTTACCAACATTATTAATACCTACGACCTTTCCTTCTGAGTTTGTCACAACAAGTTACAAGTCCTCCATCCATTTGCTTCAAAAATTGAATAAACTAGGATTTATGTTATAAGTTGAACACCTCCATCGGGGTACCATTCGTGCATATTGAGCTTAGTCCAAAGTCGTATCCAAAAAGAGACAAAAAATTATCAAAAAAAGTCATAAATTTATTGTACTTATGCTAATTCAGTCAATTGTGCTAATTTAATCATAAACCTTTTAACATTCTACCAATTGAGTCCATCCGGCCAATTTGAAGCAAAAAATTGTTGATTTAAACACCAATTTTCTCAGGCAGAAGTGCTAAAAAAGTCATAAACCTTTTGTATTTGTGTCAATTTAGTCTTAAACCTTTTTTTGGTGCCCATTAAGTCCTAAACCTTTTTACGTTGTGCTAATTCAGTCCTTTCCGGCCAATTTTGGATGGATTTTGCTGACTGGATGCCGGTCGGCGGAAGTGGCCTGATCGGCGCTAACGTGGATAACTTTTAATAATATATATATTTTTTCTTCTCCTCTTCTTCCTCCAATTGGTCTTTGGACCTTGGTGATCGACCAGAGGCGAGGTGGTTGGCGAGGTGAACCGTGAGGGCGACCTCGCGCAGGGCGTCGAGGCTTGACCTCACCAGATTCGAAGAGGGGGGGCCTCGTGATGGGTGAGCGAGCCTCACTGCCCCACATGAGGCCGCCCTCATGGCCACTGGCGAGGTGGCCGGCGAGGTTGAGGTCGACCTCGCCGGCCATTGCATCTGTCTGGTCGTCGGACCTCGACGACCAGCTGGAGGAAGAAGAGAAGAAAAAAAGGAAAAAGATAAAAGAAAAAGGAAAAAAAAATATAAGTAAAATGTAAAAATAGGGAAAATTGTCCAAAAAGTCCTAAACTTATTGCACTTTTGCCAATTCAATCATAAACCTTTTAACTTTGCCAATTAAGTCCTAAACCATTTCACTTCTTGTCGATTTAGTCCATTCGGCCAATTTTGGCCGAAAAATGCTGATGTGGATGCCGGCGGTGACAAGTAGGACTACGGACTCTGAAGTGGACAATTTTTAATAACATTTTAATATTTTTTTTTTGATTTTTTTCTGTTTTTTTCCCTTTTTCCTCTTTTTTTTTACTTTTCTTTTTGGGTTTTTTCTTGGCCTTTTCTTATGGTGGGTGGCCGGCCTCGCCCGCCACGCCAAGGCTCGCGCCCGTCACAGGTGAGGCCCAGTCGGGCAAGGAGGATCCCGGCGAGGGGAACCCTCGCCCCAACGCGGCCTGGCCGGGGTCGCCGAGGCGAGGCCGACCTTCCCCGAGCCGGGCGGCCTTGCGGGTAAGGGTCGGTGAGCGCCGCCGATTTGGGGAGGCTCGCCCTCGCCCAAGGGAGCATCGGCCTCACCTAGACCAAACTTGGTGAGGCCGGTCCTTGCCTCCGGCCGGGCGGGCTTGTGGCCCAAGGGCTCCCCTCGCCAAATGCGGCGAAGCCGGCCTTGCCCGGTGTCATCGTCGCCGGGGCCGACGTCCGACGAGGCCTCCCCGGGGAGGGTCGGCCTCACCCAGGCAACCTAGCCAGGCTGCACCGGGGCGAGGGTGAGGCCTCCCCTCACCGGGGCTCCTCCTTGCCTAGTCGAGCCTCGCCTATGGCGAGCGAGGCCAGCCAGCTGGCTGTGGCCGATGGATGGCCACCAGAAAAGGCCAAGAAAAAAGCTAAAAAAAAAAAAGGGAAAAGGAAAAAGGGAAAAAACGGAACAAAATAATAATAATAATAAAATAGTAAAATATTATTAAAAATTGTCCACGTCAGCGTCGGTAGTCGTACGTTTCACCGCCGGCATCCACGTTAGCATTTTTTGACCAAAATTGGCCAGATGAACTGAATCGGCAAAGAGTGAAAATGTTTAGGACTTAATTAGTAAAGTTAAAAAGTTTAGGACTGAATTTAGGACTTTTTGGACAATTTTCCCGTAAAAATAAAAAGAAAAAAATTTCTAAAATATTAAAATATTGTTAAAAGTTGTCCATGTCAACCAGCCAACGTCCAATCGGCAAAATTCGGCCAAAATTGGCCGGAAAGGACTGAATTGGCACAACGTAAAAGTGTTTAGGATTTAATTGGCACCAAAAAAAGGTTCATGACTGAATTGGCACAAATACAAAAGGTTTATGATTTTTTTAGCACTTTTTCCCATAGTTAATGCAAACGTGAACAATTTGTAATAAATTGTTAAGTATTTTTATAATTTTTTTTATTTTCCTTTATTTACTCTTTTTTTTTTTTTTGGGACTGAGGGCCTACAAGGGTCACTAGCCACAAATGAGGGCCAAGATGCCCTCGTCGGCATTGGATGAGGGTGTTGCGGCCCTCGCTAGGTCTAGGCAAAGGACCATGCACCTTCACTTTGGCCAGCAAGGGCATCACAACCCTTGCCAGAGCTAGGGCAAGGGTTGCCAGTGAGCCTTGTGTGCCTTGAGTCCATATAAATAAATAAATAAGAGTAAACAAAAAAAAACTTAATTAAAAAAATCCACGTTAGTAATAATTGTGTCATGTAGAACCATCGGCATTCACATCAACGATTTTTAACCTAATTTGGCAAGATGGACTCAATTGACAAAATGTAAACAAGGTTTAGGACAATTGGCACAATTGAATTGTTTCCGACTAAATTAACAAAAATATAACAAGTTTAGAACTTTTTTAGTAATTTTCCTTGTAAAGAGCACATTTAAACATCGTTTCTCGGTCCCAAAATGTATTGGGTTCCTCAAATTTAGTAGAGAAAGTACCACACCATTTCTGTAAAGAACAATTGTGTGCAATGCGTCCCTATTTACCACAAAGATTGCAAGTAATCGATGCATGAGAAGCTTTAACAAATATGGTATGCACACTATTATTCAATTGAAAAGGTTTATACCCAAGCCCAATACCGTTAATAGGAAATCTTTGATCTCCAACCATTGTTTCCAATCTCTCAGTACCCTTAGTAAACTTTTGCAAAATAACATTTAAATCCTCATTTTTACTTTTGCTAAGAGGTATGACATATATTGGCAATATCTTCATCACTAGAGGAATTCTCTACCTCGCCTAGCTTTCGCTCCAGGTAGATGCCAATGCCTTAGTCTTTCCATTCACGAACATTTTATAATCTTTCTTCTCATTCTTGTCTCTTTTGTCCTTCTTGCCAAGCCGTTCATTCTTGTCCATTGTATCTTTGAGACAGGTCCTGGACATTCATACCTTAGATGCCCCGACTTGTTACAATTGTGACATTGACGTTGTTTCTTCAATTTGGGTTACCTTTTGGAGTTCTTGCCCTCGAGTATTCTCATGTACTTTCACATGATTATTGTCATATGTCATCACTATCTTCTTTTGGCTCCATTTCTTTTGAAGTAGTAGCCTCAAGAGCTATCCATTTCCTCTACTTTGTATCTTCTCTCAATAAAGCCTTCAACTTGATTTCATGTATAATAAGCTTTCAGGAAGCTCATCAAGAGACATCATGGAAAAATTGTGAACGTCGTCAATTGCTGACAATTTTGGCTTCAAAACATCCGATAATTCTCTCAAAATCTTTTGATATGGCTCTTATTGAGCTTAAACCTTAGCCAAGTGATCTCAGTCCAGTAATAATGTTGGTAAATTGAGTAAACATATCAACAATTGACTCACCTTCATTCATAGTAAAAGGCTCATACAAATGGGTAAGCATAATTATATTAGACTTTTCGGATAAGTGTACTAAAAGTCCTAAGACTTGTAACAAAGAACAATTGGGTTCTAAAACTTTCAGAAATTGCAATCAAGTCCTAAAATTTATCTAATTGAATCCTAAAACTTTCAAAAAGTACAATCAAATCCTAAAAACTATCGACGATTGACTTACCTTCATTCATTTATGTCATTTATGTTACGTGTTAGTATAGACACATGTTGTGGTTAATTGCCCTAGCATCAACGTGTTTTTGCATGGTTACGTCCATTTCTTCATGATGCGTGCCAATGTCCAGGCCATGGACAGCAAGCATTGGACTTGTTTAGTTCATTCGACGAGTCACGGGCCGACCCACACGCCTTAGGGCTCGGAGCATTTATTAACCTTTTTCGGTCTTGTTTTACAACTTCGAGGTGTCTTGGGTCATCCTTCATTGGTCTTTTCGGCCCGTATATGCATCGGGAGCTTGTCGCAGTTGTTTTGGTGTCGTTTAGTGCGTAGGAAAAAAAATCCAAGGCCCACTGTCCAGGTTTTAAGCGTGCTGAACAGAGGTCGCCTAGCGAATATTTGCTCTTGTTTCTAATCTTCAATGCACCTTGGGTCAACCTTCATTGTTGTTCCTTCTGGCCACTGGCTGTGTTGGGGTCGTTCGTAACCCTTTTTGTGGCCATTTAGCCCCCAAAAGGGGACCTAATGCCTGCTGTCCAGACCGTCTATGGGCTGGACAGCGAGCTTTTCACTCCTATCTCGGCTTTATGGAAGTTCTCAAGCGGTCCTGGGTCACCTCTTACTAGTTTGCATCGTTTCCTTGTAATTCCATACGCTTATATAACATGTTTTAATTCACGTCCTAGCATTCTAGTTGTTTTGTTATTTCCCGGCGAGCATCTAACTTGTTTTAAACTCTAGTTGGTTCCTATCGTAATATAAATTCAAAAAAGGTCAAACGGATGGCAATGAAAAGGCAAGAAAATGGGAACTGCATTTAAGTAGAATTTGCATCACAGGGTTCAGTTTCATTCGAACTTAGTCTTATTCTATTTGATTTAATGCTTCATCGTGATCCTCTAGTTTAGGATGTTTGCATGCCATAGTTTAGATGGATTGCATGGTTAATTTTATGAAAACTTACGAGGGTTCAGTCCCGAGGCTTAATAACAAGATGATGTTTAATTTTGTCTGATATAGCTCAGTTACTTTCCTTTACCAGACTTTACTTATCTTGATGTTATTGCATTCTACTTGATTATTCCCTTGTTTATATGTTGCCATTTCAATGTTATTGCAATCCACCAAACCACCGCGGGATCTTTTATTAAATGATACTAGCATTTGATGGACAAAGTGAGTACTCCTCGTATGCATATAATTCAGAAAAATTATCCAAAAAGTTCTAAACATATTGTATGACAGTCAATTTGACACATCTTCCCAATCCCGATTGGCTGGAAATCACTGTGGCAGTCTACTCAGTGCTAAATGTTTTACGTGGCGCATTTAGTGTTGACGTGGATAATTTTTGTAATTTTACAAAATTTCCTAGATTTTTTATTTTCTTCCTATTTTCCTCCATTGGTTGCTCGGGCTCAACGAGGGCTACAACACCCTTGTTGGCCTTACCAAATTCAGGCGAGGGCTGGCAAGCCCTGGCAATGGCTAGCGAGGTGGAGTAGCTAACCATGTGAGGTAAGCTCTCGCCTTTCCTCACCATGTCCCTGAGTTGAGTTCAACTCAAATAGGGTACTGTGGTTTAGAGAGAGAGAGAGAGAGAGAGAGAGAGAGAGAGGTCATTAGGGAGATTGCATCTAGATATTCTTTGAGAGCTCATTTATTTTCTCCTACAATTTCTGCAATCATGATTTGAGATTAGCATCTACTTTCCATGGATCTAGATTGTAGATTCTTTGAGAGCTGTTTTTTGTCATTTTTTTTTCTCCTACAATTTATGCAATCATGCCTTTTTGATTTGTAGATGATGGTTGAAGGAGATTTTTTGTTTCCGTTTTCACTTTCCACTCTTTATCTAGAAAGCTGTTTTGCTTTCTCATAAGAAATTACTAGCATTTGTTAGTTTTGTTAGTTCAAATCTTTCTCTGTTCAGATCTAATCGAAATCGCGAAGATAAGTGAGAGCTTCGAGTTGGTTTTCTCCATCGCCATATCCTCTCAAGTCCTTGGGCAGTTTTAAGCATTTAGATCTGGGTTTAGTCGTGCAGGTTTTGACTTAGTTGGCCCAAATCCAGCTGTTACGAAATCGCACATCGATCCTAGAAAAATACCGCACACAAACAATCTACCCAAGTATAATATAATAATAAATAAGAGAATCGGAATAACACACTATAAAATTTGTTATTGAAATTCACCCAAGTTGGGTTATGTCTCCGGGCAAAAGCACTCTACAAATCCACTAGACTTCGAAAAAAAATGAAATACAATAATTATTTTCTCTCAAAATCAGGATACAAAGAGATTAAGAACCCTTGTAAAAAAAACTCACTTTTTTTTTTTTGCTCTTTTTCTTGTATATCTATTTTTTTTTTTTTTTTAGTGTCTTGATTGTTAGCATCTAACTCACGTTGATATAAATGTCTGCCTTTTAACCTAAAAGCAAAATTACTAGAAAAGACAAAAAAAGCCCTTAATTTTTTTTTGGCTTCATCCGCCATCAATCTCCCATTTAAAGACAGATACACTCAATCCCCCAAGCAACTATGCATCCATCTTCTTCAAAAGTTCATAATTGAAAAATTTGTGCCTCTTGATACTTATCATCAATCAACAAGAAATAATACCAATGATAATAGTATAAAAAATATATTTTCCGCTACCTATTACCTTGATAAACATGTTAGCTAGACTTTTTGAGCCATCAATCTTCTGTAACTTTAACTCATTATCTTTCACTACTGATCTAATGAAGTGATAACGCTTCTTGATATATATAGTCCTCGAGTGATTCACTATATTTTTTTGTAAGTGCATTACCCTTTAACTATCACTTCATAGTATGCTCACTAGTTTCTTTCGATGTTACTCTTTCATGTAATCTTGTAATCACATGATTTCCTTGGAGATTCCGTGATCGCCACGTACTTTATTTCTATCATCAATAGAGCCATTACTTTTTGTAGTCGAGATACTCAATTTGTCACGCCCCGAACCTCGAGCCCGCGCACATCCCTCGATGATCGATAAAATTTGCGACGTTGCCAGGACGCGTCGCCAACCCAATCGATTATGCACATGCGAAAACGTAATAACAAACCCCAGACAATAAACAACATGGGATAGAAAGGCAAGACAACCAAGTATACAAAAAATACTTCACCTACAGCCAGGTGAACCTACAATTTATACACAGGAGGTCTATCTCAAAAAGAACTACTGAGCCACCTATGCTCCCGACCCTTCTGCCTCAAGTTTCAGGTTCTTCACACTAAGGACCTGAAAATGGCAACCCACGATGAGGTAAGATAAAATCTCGGCAAGTCTAAACCCTAAACCCCGATTAGGACGATAATTCACCTAGAGGCAACCTAAGCACACTTCATAGAGGATTTACCTCGCCTCAGCTCCTCCTTGCACGTTAGTACTATTCATATAATAGACGCATACAATAAATGCACTCGATAATTGAAACGCTTCACTTTAATAAACTAATCAATCACAAGGGTCCCGATTATAAGGCCAAATCATTATGACATGTCTCTCATAATCAGGCGCAGTCTTATTAATCAGTCAAGCATTCCAATTTATTCATAGCCAAACAGGCATAGCCTACTCGACGTTCGGCGGTCTTCCTGCGTAATCAGGCATCGTCTCGCCCCATTGAGCATGGCAACGTCTACTTCTAGATGGCATTCCACATAGGAGCATCGGTCCAATATCCACTGTGACCAGCATCCGTTGTTAGGGGCATTCCACATAGAAGCATCATCCACCCGACGCACATCGGGTGACGGGTTCTCATAGCGATCACACGCATATCCAATCTCGGCCAAGAACATCATGCTTTGCACTCAAATGCCTCAATTTAAATCACGTGCTTGACTTAGTTTCTCCATATTAAAAACACCCGGTAAAATAGGTGTGCATGGACATACGGTCAAATTGGACCCTAAAGCATGATATCCTTTCATTTTAAAATCCCACGATTTTATATAGTACTAGAAACCTTTTTGCCTTATCCATGTTAACTCTCTTTAACATCTTATTCATATAATCTTCCTACGATAGCCACAATTTCTTATTTTCCCATCCCGGATGATTTTCATGCCTAAAATAATTTTGGGCTCTCCCAAATCTTTCATAGTAAACTACAATGATAACATTTTTTTCACTTTTGCAATTCTCTTCATATTGGAGTTAGCCACTAGCATATCGTCCACATATAAAGAGAAATACACAATATTACCATTGTTGTACTTGCGAAAATAAACACAATGACTCCTCATAGTGTGCAAATCAATTTTCTTTCATGAAACCATCAAACTTTAAGTACCACTGTCACAGAGTTTGCTTCAAGCCGTACAAGCTTTTTTCAAGCAACATACTATGTGCTCCTTACTTTTTACTTCAAAACCTACAAATTGCACCATGTATAACTCTTCATCTAAGTCACAATGTAAAAACATCGTTCTCATGTCTAATTGCTCGAGATGAAGATCCTCCCTCGCAACTATACTCAACAAAACTCCGATTGATGTCATTTTCTCTACAAGTGAAAATATCTCAGAGTAGTCAATACGTCTTGCCTTGTATTTGATACTATCATTTGCTTCATTGTTAATCTTGTACACCCACTTATTTAACAAAACTTTTTTGTCTATGGGCAACTTGGTCAGCTCCTAAGTTTTGTTATGAGGTAACAAGCCTATCTCATTTTTCATAACATGCTCCTATTGCATGAAAGACATGTCTTTCTTTACCTCATCATAAGTCTTTGGTTCTTCCGAATCAGTATATAAGACATGACTCAAAATAATATTAGCTAATGCATTAACAATTACCTTTGGCTTTCTCATATGTGTAGATCTTCTTAAGACAGATACTTCACGATCATTAATCTGCTCCAAATTAATGTGTTTCTCTTGAATTGCATCCTCACTGATAATAGGCTCATGTTGAACATCTCCTTCAAGTACACTTTAATTTACTAGAACCATCTTCACAGACATTGTGTCCAGCTCAATATATTCTAGTTCTACTACCCTTTCATGCTTTGTTTGACGTTCCTTGTACATCTTTTTTTCATGGAATATCACATTCCGACTGCGGATGACTTTGTTATTTTTATAATTCCGAGGTCCATAGCCATACTCATTGCCACCATAACCGGTAAAGATGCACTTTTGGGACTTAGCATCAAGCATGTTCCTATCCTCCCTATCAATTATGGCATTTGCAATACAAAAATATAAAAAATAAAAATTAAGATATGAATAATTACCATTTTTTACCTAACCATTGCTTTTGTGGTATTTTTCCATCCAACACACTAGATTGACTCCTGTTGATCAAATAAAAAACTGCATCAATTGTAGTAACCCATAAGTGTAGGCGTGTAGTCTTATGCATCTAGCACGTTCTAGAATAGTCATATTCATCCTCTCAGCTACGTCGTTTTCTTGAGGAGTTCTAGGAACAATCTTCAACCCGTGTATACTTTCCTTAATTCCTTACTCATGTATTCACCACTATTATCAGACTTCAAGGTTTTAGTCTGATAACCTGTCTCTTTTTCTATCATGATCTTCCATATTTTGAACATCCAGAATACTTTTTGATTTTTCTCTGAGAGTATAGACCCAAGTCTTCTTTATTGCATCATTAATAAATGTGACAAAATATCTCTTACCACCATAAAAGAGTTCCTAAGCTGGTCCCCACATATTAGTGTGAACTAACTCTAGTTTCTGGCTTTTATTTTGTCGCCCATTCAATTGAACAAGATGTCACAAATGATAATGCAAAAGAGTAGACAAATTACTTATAACCACTGTAGTTGCACCTATATCACTGATATTGTCTCTTTGGAGATAGTAAAGTATACACATATGTTTTCCTTTTGCTACTACTCTTACCCCTAAATTTATCTTTTACTCTCCACATCCAAATTGTTATCAAGCCTTCTTGGTCAAGTTTACTAGTTGAGATCAAATTTTTCTTTAATTATGAAATATGCCTGGTTTCATGCAAAACTAGACGTCCTCCACCTGAGATGTTCACAATCATATTTCTTTTTTCAATAATTGGACATATGTAGCCATTTCCCACAACCACTTGTCTGAAATCTTCATTGGCATAATTAGTGAATATGTCTCTTGGTGAGGTACAATGAAAAGATGCACCGGACTCAATAAACCACTTGTCTATCGTCAAGTCAAAATCTACAAACAAAAACACAACTTCTCTAGCAAAGGTTCATCGCTAACCACATTCACTCTTTGATTCTCATCTTGCAACTTCTTTTGTAGGCTTCACATTGAAACCTCCAATATTTGGTTTGGTGAGAAAACTAACCGTCATCTTTTGCAACCTCTCTTTCCCCTTAATTATGATCTACCACACTTGCTAAATTTTCCTCTGCTTTTTACTTCTTCCAATTCTGCTAGTGTCGTCAAATATGTTGATGCCAAAAAATTATCTCCACTTGAGACTTTTCCTCACATTTTTTCATCCATGATACAGCTCATAGCATCATCCAGAGTCAAATCAACCTTCATGGTGCTCGAAATTCCTTGCATTGCCATATTGAAGCTTTTTGGAAGGAAACATAAAAACAATAAAGCTTGAAGTTTCATATCTAGAATTATGCCGGCGGATTTCAAATTACTTGTGATTTTTGTGAAACTATCAATATGCCTTACCACAAAACCTCTGTCAAATAATTTCATATCAACCAGTTTTTTCAACGAAAATACTTGATTTGATGTGGATGGTTTCTCATAAATATTCGTCAAAATTACCCATAGCCTCTTTTGTAGTTTTTGCTTTCAACTTGCCTAATATATATAAAATACTGTTGAATTCATCAAGCGATAATTTTGACAAGACGTATCCATCGAACAGCTGATAAAGGAGAAAAAAAGGGCTACCTTTATTCATTTCTAGAGTTGAAAATGCCATTCAAGCACTACAACAGTTTAGTTTTATAAATGAAAACATGATGAATAGTTCTTCCCTAGCCAATTAGTAATTACATAAGCCGAAGGTCAGTATCTTTCACTTTCACATGTATGCTCCCCCAATTGCTAGCACAAATCATTACACTAGACCTCTATACAAGGAAATGTAGCATAGATTTAGCGCATAAAAGCACTAGTGTTGACGAGGCATTTAGGTGTGTCCAATATTTTCTCCCAAGTGCATGGGTCACTTGAGCCATATGATGTTCTCTAATAAGTTCTTTTTTCTTTTGCATGATTAATGCAATTATGGTTCCGAATTTCAGTAATTAATTTGTGATATGGTGTTTGTATAATGGTTGAAGTACCCCATTATAAGAGTCAAAATATGAAGCCATGCAGAGATAGCACACTCAACCATTCAAGGTCACAAAAAGTGCAAATTATACCCCTCTTGTAAAATCTTCCATTAACCAATACTTTCTTTTTTTTCTATTCTTAAGTGGATCAAGAACATCAAATAACTATGGATTCGATGGTAACATCCATACTACTGAGATTCTTGCTAGCAACTTTTACCCACAACATAGCCATAAATGTTACCACAGAACACATAATAAATCCTCAAGTCAAGCCATTGATTCCAACAGCACTGGTCTAGAAACAAGTTCATCTCTCACATACGGTATTGTTTTCCTCACAATTAACTTCATTGGAGTAGACCCTTTTGTCAGCAAGTAATAGCAAACACTTACATTCTGGCCTTTACAACAATTATTTGGTCCGACTCATGCGCAAACACCTGCTTTATCCCTAGAATGTACGGTGAAAATTAAGATCTTAACTTCGACAGCTCAACCCTTTCCCATGCAGATGGCAGCATGGTGAGAGCCTGCTAATTTAGCAGAGTGAACTGCCAATCGTTGCTGAAGCTATTAAGGTCGTCAAGAGATTCCACGAGCATATTGTAAGGTGACATGCAGACTCTAGAATTCCAAAAATTCACCAAAGACAGGCTTCGCATGATGAACCCTTGAGAGGAAAATTAACAGGGTAGGACAAGATCAAATCAATAAGTTATGGTATAGAGGAATTTATTCATATCTTAAGAACCAGATCAACAACACACTAGGGCCATCCAAGTAAAGAAGGAAAGGCATATATATTTTCCAAAAGTTTTATGTTATAGTACACCCATTCAAGTAAATTAGAAGATTCTAATGCAATTGAACAAACAGATACGAGTTTCAAGGCATGAAATGCAGTGCATGACAAGCCTTTGATTCATGAACTCCTGTTCCTCCTACAAATATTCATCCATTCCTTGCCAGACCCCAACTAGACTTCAGTGCCATCCTATACCACACGTGCACATCTTTCACACTTCGTGTTTCCCCAGCAGGCCTCTTGGACTCTTCGACAAAAACAGCTAGTTTCACTTCATGTTCCAATGGCATCTTTGATGCCTAAACTCTCCAGGTAACTTAGTTAGAGAAATCCACAAGGATGTTGCAACTAAATTAAGAAGTATAACTGCTATTATGCTTAGTAGAAAAGCATCGGCATGAGACTATAATTGGAAAACAAAACAGATGAAGCACGTTCTACCATTCCAACAGAAGACTACCAGATGCCCCAAAATACAGAGCATAAGTTCTTTGCTATGTGCAACGTACTATCTTCCCAAAGGGAGATGCTTAAAAACAGTCGAAGAATTGTGCAAAGGCAGGAATTCCATAAAGTGAGGATAATTAATCTTCTGTAGATTATGATGTAAGCCAGATATCCCAATACCGTGGCAATGTCCAAGCGCATCTACAAGTAAAGTATATATCTGATCAATAACCTAGATATTGGACAATGCTATTATGTCACAACTAACCCATATGATCAATAAAAAAATGCAAATCAGAACCACTCACTACTTCACAAATATTCTAAAACACGTACTCAGGGTAAGGCCTTTCATGTGCAAAGTTCAAAAGTACCAAGTGTAGCATTCAACTAGGATCAGAAAAAGGCATGTAAGGTAATGGCAGATAGCAGCAGTTCTTTTGCGTCATAAGATTTGATTTGAGCGATGCTGCCAGCTTTTGAATAATACGTATCTAGAAAAGAAGGATAGATTGTTGTCACCCTGTCAAACAACAACGGTTGGTGGAGTATCAGTTCCTTGAATCATTGAAGGGAAAATTTGAGATTGAAAAATCAGATATATAAAGAATACTGCTACTTGGACATCTAAAACTACAAGTGACCTGTTCCAGGATGTGTCAATTCCATGGCAAGAACCTAGTACTGACCCTGGAGGTCTTAGTCACAATTGATCTGCAACTGGCCTAGCCATGAGCAATGGAAAATAACAGACAATATCTATGATTTGATTTCCACAAAAGCTCTTCCCAGGAATTGGGTGATTCATTTCCGAGGCTGGAATCAGGAACCGAATCAATTGCACTTGGCTGGTTTCAGGTCGATTTCCAGTACTACTCAAGAACCAGTGTTTTTTTTTTTTTTTTCTTTTGGGTGAAAATCAGGTCTTAAATATCATTGATGATCTTTTATAGCTGTCGTCAAGTACTCTTGAAAGCTTAGTGGTATTATGCACACGCCTCATACTTGAGCTCACGGCTTACAATCCCTCTCGGTTGCAACTTGCTATTATATTTTTTTCAAGTAAGGTGAAAAACCGGTTCTGAATTGGTTCGAGCCTAGAACCGCCTTGGTTGGTTGTTTTCAAGGTCCAATATGTGGTTTTACTATAAGAATCGAGAGCCATACTAGATAAAGGCCGACCCTACAGCTTCATTATCGAGAAGTGGACCGATTTTTCGGGAACTGACCTGGAACCGGACTCGATCAGGATGGCTCTAGCTGGTTCTTGGCTTGAACTGGACTTGCTCCACACCGCTAATCCAAACTTCACGAATATTAGATGACAAACAATAAAATGTAGTCAACAGCAAGCCAGAATTGAAGTCATAAAGCAATATGTAACTCTTTTATGTGTCCATAAACTACCTACAACTAAGTAATTAAGGAGTATCAAATAATAGATTTGGGGCTCGTATTCTCTCATCTCAACACCTTTCTCTAATATTAAAAGATTATTATGAGAGTCAATCAAATGTTGAGCAACTTAACAATTTTAAATGAGTAATGGGATTTAAGGTCTTCTTATCCAGTGGATATACATCCTCTGTACCTCGCTTTATTTTAAATGTGATTAACAATGAAATTTTTTCTATTATTATCACAATTGACCATCAAAGTTACTTGAAAGGCAATAATAAAACAGGTAGCGAATTTTGGTTCTGGCAATTAAACATGAGGCCGTAGATGATATGAATGGAAGTAATTTAGGTAGATCACTGTCTTTATTAAACTCTAAACTACTTCACTAAAGGAAGAAATAAATCTAGAGAAGTATAAAAAGAGTTCATTCGGGACATGATGAGAGCAGAGACATTATGAGAGTAGATCTTCTACATACCATGTCCGTGATACGGAATGATACTTTGTGAGGAAAGATAACCTAATCAATTGTGAAAAATGCAGTGAATTCAATTCTAGAAGCTTAGAGCTCATTGATTCATGTGGAAAAATTAAATAAACAACAAACATGATAATGTCAAATACCATGAATTTAACGGCAAAGCTTGAATAGGGATTATGTCATAGATCTATACTTCCAATGAATTGAACTCAGATTCACCTTGAACATCAGTTTCGTCCACTTCTTCAGCATAGACCAATACCAACTCCTGCAAGGCTGCTTCCTAATAAAGACAATAGAAAATGACATATGGTGAAAAGCCAGGTTAGGTGCTAATTTAAACCGCCAAATAGTGCACATAGTTGTCCATGCCATAGATTTTAGAGGGACTCTTTTTTGTTGAGGGGGAAGAAATACGCCAAGTAGAACAACAAAGCCTGGGTTGCCGCACAATTTGCCAATAAAACCAAAGGAAGTTAGCAGCTCAACTTGCATTGAAAAAGAGGGTGGAGTAAAAGTTACCAAAAAGAACATAGTGTGGTTTGATTTGGTAAACCGTATTAATGCAGTTTGTTTGGTCCGGTACCCAATTGAATGACAAAGGGCCGTGCTCACCTCCACTATCAATAGTGCAATGTGTGTTGACCAACAACTTAAACAGATAGATCAATGAAGGTATAACACGTAAGAAGAGCAGCACATTCCATGAAGCTGAATACCTGAAGGGTAGATTGCGAGAGGAGAATGGAAACTCCGGTCTTCGACACTTCCCAAACGTTGTTTGCCCAACATTTCTCCTTAACAAGCCTCTATACGTCACTAAGTGAGACATTGGATATGGAGATTGGCCTGGGTGAACATAAACACTTAATCTATTATGTTAAATAAAATGCATTTTTGTATCTGCATTTGATCATTAAATTATTGAAGGATTTAATCAACGAAAGGAAGAAACTGAAATTGAGTTCCCAAACCTTAAATAAGGTTCAGATTCGTCATGATCTAGTAGAACTCAAATGGTGTTTCTGGCATTGGTGGCACAAGTCCAGTCCATGTAAGCAATTTCCTTAAAAGCCTTCCACGAGGTCCAGTTGATGATAAGATGCCTTCCTAACGTGTCACTGCCTTTTGAGCTGCAAGCCAGATAGGAAGCTCCTGATTTGACTGCAATCCTATTTCAAATGTGCCATCAACCATCTCCGCAGAAAGTCTGAGTTCTGCAAGCCAGAAGCTTCTAAACTCAATGCTTCAACTTCTTTGTCCAATCCTTGGTTTCTTCAGTTGAGTAAGAACTTTTCAATTTCTGTTTAACCCAATAAAATTAAGCCATACTCTCCAAAGGGAGAAAGGATGATGCATTTATGGTAACGGCAGGCTATATTCAGATATTGTCCAATTTTTCTTTATCAACTGTTGAAAGTCGGGACATTTAAATTTAGGCAGTCCAGCTTGACATAAGCAAAAAGTGAATTTAACTTTATCTCTTTCACATCTTGAAGTAAGTTCCTACAGAAGAATTGCAGTACCTAGAATTTACATATTATTAGAAGAATCAAATTTGTTAAATTGCAGAACCAGAAGGGCAAGCCTCACAGAACCTTCAGGTCTCTTTGGTTCACAAAAAGAAGAAAAAAAATAAAAATTGCAAACTATCATTTTCTCCGATACAGCAATCGTTTCAATCCATCAAAACATAATCTTTCAGCAGAATAGAGCGATTATCCCTCAAATTTGATGAGGTTTCGCACAGGGATAGAGAGAGGGGGGGTACCGACCTTTCGAAGCTGTAAGAAGACGAGGATGTGAGGTGGGGCTCTTGAGAGAGATGCTCGAGAGAATCCTGATCGGGGCGAGGTGTGGCGGCGAGTTCGTCGAAGGGATGCAATCAGACGGGGCGACGTGCGACGGCGAGTTCGTCGGAGGGATGCAATTGATCTTCGCGTTGGAAACAGTAGGAGGCGGAGGCAAAGGGGGCTCGGGACCCCGCTGCGACCGGTGAGGCTCTCGAGGGAGGTGATGCGCCAGGTGCCAACCATCGACCTCGAGGAGCTCAGGAAGGCCGCCACCCACCGGGGCGTCATGCACCTCGTCAACTACGGGATCCCCGACGACCTGATCGAGCGCGTCAAGAAGGCTCGGGAGGTGTTCTTCAACCTTCCGATCGAGGAGAAGGAGAAGTATGGAAGGTGGGACGCACGAAGAAAGAAACAGATAAAAAGGCGTGGTCCCGGTTGGGTGTCATTTTTTCTAGAGAGAGAAAGAGAAAAAGCCCTGGAAATCCGTTGTTTGACATTTAGATCACATCAATCATATAATGTAAAATCCGTTCTTTGACTTTTCATCCCATCTATTTCTTGTCCTTTTATTCACAAGAACCGATATTAGGCAGTTGGAGACCTGTTACCTTTTCAACAAAGGGAATCATAATTCTGACCAAAAAAAAAAAACAAAGGGAATCATAATTGGATGAAAACTAAAATGGGCCGACTCTTGACCAACCTACGGAAAGTAGGATCATCACAACACGAATGGAAGTGCAAATTAATTATAAAAGAGAGAAAAGAACCGTCTGCTATTGATGATGGGGAACCGGAGGAGAAAATATTAGGTACATCTTGGCATTTCAACATGGCAAACAAGAAAGCTGTGGGAGCGCGAGTGGCAAAATGAGTGCTGAAATTACATTTTCTTATGAGAATGAATGGCAAAACCTCAAGGAAAAAGGTTATCTACAGAGGATAGGAATGCAGTACCATTGGACCAATCGAAACTATACATGGTGAGTGGCAAAATGAGTGCTGAAATTACAGTTAGGCCTGATGTTACTGCTGCTGGATACATTGACAATAACTTTTGATTTTTCCCTATTCACTTTCCCCTTTAGCAGTAAAACAACCCAGGAGACTCATCTTCATCTTAAGTGTATTAGTAGATTCAGAAAAGGTTCTGAACGGTGATTTTACAATTTAACAAAACCTTAAGAGTACTTTCTGCCCTGTTTAATGCAATGAGTCGTAGACTTTCATGATTGAGCTCCTTGCGGGCTCCAACCAAAGCCATCTAAAGTAAAAATCATATAACATGGTGATAAACCTCTAGCAATTTGCTTATTTCTTAATGGTCAAGATAAGTATTTGATTATATATTCTTTTGTAATAGGAGTAGGGAAACAAAGACACATCAAGTAAAGCATTAAGCAGACAAGTGCTGAAACTTTAGACTCAATGTTAATGAAAATAGGCATCTGTGATATTTCTAGGTTCTCAGTCAAAGTATTATTTGACCAAGTTTGAAATTTCGTAAGACTCACTCAATTACATCATAGCTATCATACACCTTTGACCCCTTTTCTTGATTGTCAATGAGGGTTGAAAGTATTTGGGAGTTGAATGGAGATGTCTCTTTTTGATCTAGATAGCATGTCAAGGGGTATATGCTTCACAATGTTATCTAGGTCAAATGCAGCTTTTTGTTTAAAAATATACTTGGACGTGATGCTGCTGTCAATTTTCTCCATTTGATATTGTGCATGCATCAGTTTCCTTTGCAATAGTCTTGCCAGTTAGCATATGATTGCAGCATTACTTCTCTAAATGAGTGGTGTCTTAAATTTACTTGGATTGCCAACTTTTGATCTTTTTACATTTCTCGTGTTTATCTTGCATGTAAAAGGTACATGCTTCAAGTTTCACTGTCTGTGCCACAGTTTTGATGACTTTTTGATGGACATGAAGCAGAACAAAAGGAAAAATATACGTCAGGAGCGCAAGAAGGTTAGTTTTTCCAAATGTTATTTTATTTGGGAATTTCCTTTATTTGATATCAATGTGAATAGAGACTAGTTGGTTAACTATACAGAGAAGTATAAATAAGTATATCATGTCGCAACTTCCCAGTAATACTATTAATTTGAATTTAGATGCTAGTAGCAACTTTCTGTCCACTGGTTTGAGCTTTTAGATGTGATCATCCACATGTGACTCCTGTTCTCTTACAACTTACTCCTAAATTAATACCTTCACTTTGTGAAACATGAAGGACTTGAGCTTCTTGGTTTTTGATTGTGTGTGCAGGCTAAGCACTGGGATTCTTTCTATACGTTCTACAGGAACACCACCGATAACAAGTATGGGTCCAATTGTCACGCCCCGAACCCCGAGCGCGCACACATCCCACAGCGGTCGATCAAATATGCGACATCCCCGGACACGTCGCCGACCCATTCATTTATTTACGCATGCGGAAGCGAAACAAATCCCCTGACAACAAAATACGGGATAGAGAAGCAGGAAGCAAAACCACCACATATCAATTTCATAATTCAACAGAATTACAGACAGAAGCCTACAGCCAAAAGTCTACAAAAGACCGGCTCTTAAAAAGGAACTGTCCTACGACCTACAAGTCGGACACGATCGCCAATCCTTATGACTTCACTTCTCCAACTCTTCAAGGCCAACCAAAGCTCTCAAGTCGCTCCGTCCATCGTGGACCCGAAATGGTTATTCAATAACCACTGAGACAACGTCTCAGCAAGTTCAACCCCCTAAACCCCTATTAGAAAGAAAATACGCCCCAGGTGGCCTAGCCACATCACACAGAAGACTTACCTCGCATTAGCCTTCATCTGCAGATTAGCACAATTTATATAATTCAACCACGTGCAATTATGATAACCAAACAACCATGGCACAATCACATTATCAAACCATTCAACCACTTGGATCGTCTCAGCGATCAATCGACTCGGCCGATTACATGTCATTCTAGCAAATCAATCATTGCTCTCAACTACGGCCCTACTCGGCAAATTTGAATCAGTGGCATCACGGCCCCACTCGGCGCGACCTTTAACAGGTGGCAATTCACGGCCCCATTGGGCGCGACCTTTATCAGGTGGCATATCACGGTCCCATTGGGCGCGACCTCTAATAGGTGGCATATTACGGCCCCATTGGGCGCGACCTCTATCAGGTGGCATAACACGGCCCCATCGGGCGCGACCTCTAATAGGTGGCATATCACGGCCCCATCGGGCGCGACCTCTAATAGGTGGCATATCACGGCCCCACTGGGCGCGACCTCTAATAGGTGGCATATCACGGCCCCATCGGGCGCGACCTCTAATAGGTGGCATATCACGGCCTATCGCCCATCAAATTCCACACTTAGAATTTTATAAAGAATATATATTCATCACAATCAACACTCAATTCGCCACATCCATTCATCAAAATCAAATTCTAAATGCACAACAGCGATCGGCACGAAATTCTGAGAGAATAAGGTTCTCAAATAATTTTCAGAATTTATTAAATAATTAATTTTATTCCAAAAATTCATTAAATAATAATATCCATAATTTTTCGCAATCCCCACTCAATTTATAATATCCAATCATCAATTTCAAAATCCGAATGCACCGTAGCAACCGGCACGAAATTCTGAGCAACCGGGGTCCCGACAAAATTTTCGGAATTTAATAAATAATTAAATTTATTCCGAAAATAATTAAATAATAATATTTTAATAATTTCGAATAATGATATATTATTAAATTATTAAATAATTTCGAAATATTTAAATAAATCAAAAGTAAATTCCTTTATGTCACATCAAGGCTTATTTTAATATAAACATTCATTTAGCCTTAAATTAAACTCACTTTAAGCTAATTAAACACATTAATATAATCCACCCTTAAATAAATTAAACTAATCACATAATCACAATTAACATACACTAAGCACACCTAAAGCATAATTAACCCTCTAAGCGAGGTTTAGTGAGTTAAACTCACCGGATTAACGAACCGAGCGAACCAAAACGACGGGGACGCCGGGGAGAACAACTTTCCTCAAAGCGGGCCGAGCATCCGGGCTCGGGAAGACGGCCAAAACGGGCCACGAAGCCGCTGCATACCCATTTTTCTGGGCTGCTGTCCATGGCGGTTTGAGGCCGAGAATGGGCGGATCCGGCGCCGGTTGAGGCGGCCAAGGGCGGCGGAGGCAAGGCGAAGCTCCGGCGGGCTAAGGCGGAGGTCGACGGCGGCGGAGGGAGCTCCGGCGAAGGCCCGAGCTGCTGGAATGCGGGCTGGTGCGGACGAGGGCGACGGCGAACGAGGGAAGAGCAACGGCACGAGCGGGCGAGCGCGCGCGGGCGGCGCGGGACGGACGCACGGCGGCGGCGGCGACGACGGCGTGCGAGCGGGTGGCCGGCCATGGCTGCTGCTCCTTCTTCTCTGCAAATTTTCTGGTCTTCGCACAATGAAGATGAAGGAGAAGCCAACGAGAGAGAGAGAAGAAGAGAGGGAGGAGAGAGAGAAGGAGTGGGGGCCCTTTTTCTTTTTCTTTTTTTCTTTTTCTTTAATCCACAAAAAGGCCCACCATGACCTCATGCATGACCTCACATTCCACTAACTCCCACAACCTTATTCCAATATGTTCTCTTGCAATTTCCGCCGGGGTCCAAATATTTGTGCATCCAATTTCTTCAAGTCTCATCAATTCTCTTCCAATTGAATCAAATTGAAGTCCATAAAATAAATTCAATGTCACCACACTTTAATTAACATCTTCACTTGTCCATAGAGCCAACTTAAGTCCTAAAAGCGCGACCAAAGACGAGCTTACTAATTTCCCGAGCCAAATTAGCCATTCTCTGATTATTTTGCTGAAAAGCTCGGCTTGCATGAAAAATTCTCCCAAAGATGATTCAATGATCTTGAAATGATTTGTGACACACCCAGACTTCCAATTTCTGAATTCGATCTCAATTCCACGGTTAATTTCACTTTGGCACGATACTAGCCGGCCCAACCTACCGGGTAGCCTTTAGAAATTTTCATGCATTTGACCTGTGGTTGATCATCTCAATCCACAATGTACATCTTTGAAACATTGGCGACTTACGGTGTCGGGGTAATCTCAAGGTTTCAAATACGAACACAGGGTACCCAATCGATAGAAAAGTCGGTCTAGTGTCGATCGACAAGAATTGTGCGATCTGGTGGAATCACCCACACCTGATCACATGCCTTTGTCGAGTTGACCTATCTTCGATCTCTAATCGATTTTCATTGTGCCGTAATGTCCCTTGCAGATTAGCTCGGTCGAAAGGTCGCTTCCTGGTCAAATTCTCGAGTCAGATGCATTAGAAACTCTTAACGGCTTCACCCGATAGACTAGTTTTCACATGAGTGGCCGACTCAAGGAAAAGAACTATATGCGTGCCAACGAAATGCCCGTCTCAATTTATTGAAAATAGAATCGGAAAATCGGGATGTCACACCAATGACTGGTTTTGTCTTTCCTTTGCAGAAAATATAATATTGTTGATTTTTTTGCCTGCCTCGTGTATATTCAAAGGCATCTTTATTTGATATGAGAGGTTTAAGTAGATCATGTCTTCCTGCTTATGTTTATTTAGGTGGGGCAGCCCTTATTTGACAAGAGAGTTTTTTCATAACATGGGATCAAAAATGGGAGACCAAGTGTTACTGGTTGTAGCTGAAGAAGGGGATGAACTTGTTGCGGGAGCCCTTAATCTTATAGGCGGAGATACTATTTATGGGCGCCTTTCGGGCTGTCACCCGAAAGCTTATTATCCCAGCTTACATTTTCAAGCTTGTTATTACCAGGTTTGTCTCTATTTAACATGCAAAACTCCTGTGAGTTCAATATATACTTGATATGGAAGTTCTTTCTTGGGTGCTTATTGCCTATTTAAAGAAGTGAGATTCGTTTAACCTTATGTTGACAAGGGTGAACTAATGGACTTAATTGCATGGTATGGATTTGCTAACCCATGTGTTGTACCTTGAGACTTCATTATAGTAAAAGCATGAACAAGATATCAAATGTAAGTGCAAGCTAAATAGAGGAAGAGATTGTCAATTTAAAGTGGCAACCGATTCACTAAGATTATGTAAATTCTTCCCAAGTAAGAATACTAGAATGCGACTAGTTCTTCAATTTCAAATCATGAAGTAAATATCATTCATTTGGTTTTGGGATCTGCTTGCGTATAATTTTGTTCTTTGAAGAATTGGGGACCTATTTTGTTGTAATAAAAGGGTAGCGTCAGGTGATTATTATCCATGGGTCTATGTGACGGGTACAGCAGCTAAGATAAATGTCATTGTCAGGCCTACTACCATGATTATCTTCCGCTCTAAATGGGGACTTTATGAAAGAGTGCTGCTGTAAAGGCATGGGCATACCTAGAAATGTCATTCCAGAAGTTGACAAAGCTTTTCTCTACATTATAATAGTCCCTCATATGCTAATGGAAAATTTCCCATCAAGGAATTTGCAGTGGAGTTGCAAAAACAAAGAGGAAAGAGGAAGTGGTAGATCAACTAATTTTAGCGAAAAGCAGATTTGCTATGGGAGGATAATAGTTCTTGTGATATGGAAGCATGCGCTTGTCATGTTTGGAACAATATAACTAATTACTTTTATCTACATAACCGGCAATAGAAGCTGCTATAGAGCTTAATTTGAAAACAGTGGAGGCAGGGGCTCAGGGTGAGCACAAAATTCAGTGAGGTTATATGCCTGTACCCACTTATGGCTGCCACTACCTTCTGGATGAAGAATTCAGCAAGGCCATAGAAGAATATGTAGTGCGCGAGGCAACTCAGGTATGTTACTAAAATGTCATCAGGCGAGAACAACTCATTTATTAATAGCACTATCATCATGTTGTGGTGAACATTCGATCCTTCTCATATGCTGCAAACGCGAGAACATTTTTTGCTTCCTATGTTTATTGTGCGGTTGGCCTAGTGATGCAGTCACAAAGGAGGTAGCAGTAGACATTGTATTCAACTGAACTATCTGTGTCGTAGATGATCACTGTTGATGCCGAACGCTTGCCTTCTTATTTTCGTTATCTGTTCGACCGCACTTCATTCCCTAATGCATTTTAGCAAAGTAGATATAAGGAAGGTCCCAGCGGTGAAGTTGGACAATGTTTTCGGACTTAGGTTTGCTTTTCTAAAAGGAGTTTCTTCTTCCTGTATAGCGGATAACTCCATTGTGCCACTATATTTGATATCACCTCTGACTCTTAGTTAAAGGAAAAGGAACATTAAACCACGTATGATCTGAAATCTCCTGTCAGCGTAATCAGAACATTTGCCTTATGTGCAGGTCAAACTTGTGATGAATCTGATCCGTGATTCCGGACCCTTTAAAGGAGGCATACAGTAGACACATGCAGGTAGGAAGTCCATGCCTGTATGGTTGTGGTAGATGAAGGAAAGATCTATCCATTTCTAATGTACAGATCCGTTAGTCGACCATTTCATTCTAGTAAAAGAGTTGCTATAGAAACAATGCTTGTGGATTTTGCGATCTGGCCGCCTTGGTGTGACGTCGATATGGAGACCCTCCCTTCTTGATCTCGAAGCTCCTGATGATCTTAAAGAGGCATAACATCATCAGTGCATGACATCATTAATGTATGACATCATCAGGGAAAACATATATCATCAAATCGTCAGCCAGGCCTCCAAAGTTCTCCAATTGCGGAAGACTGACGATCGGCCATTTCTTCACTTGGATTATTCTCTACTTGACTTGTTAAAAAATAAGGTTTGCCCCTTACATGGGAGCCTCAAATGTCACGCCCCGAACCTCGAGCGCGCCAACATCCCACCATGGTCATGCAAATGCGACATTCCCAGGTAGTGTCGCCGACCCCATTCAATTATTAATGCGCAAGCGGAACGTATTATAAAACCCCTGACAATGAAATACGGGATAGAAAAGCAGGAAACAATTTAACAACCAATCACTTACACAAACCAACGAAGTTACAGACGAAGGCCTACAGCCAAAAGTCTACAAAAGATCGACTCTAAAAAAAAATGAACTGTCCTACGACCTACAAGTCGGACACGCTCTCCAATCCTTATGACTTCGCCTCTGCAACTCCTCAAGGCCAACCAAAGCTATCCGGCCGCTCCGCCCACCGGAGACCTGAAATGGTTATTCAATAACCACTGAGACAACGTCTCAGCAAGTTCAACCCCCTAAACCCCTATTAGAAAGAAAATACACCCAAGGGTGGCCTAGCCACATCACACAGAGAACTTACCTCGCCTCAATTCCTTCTGCCCAGTTAGCACAATTTGTATCACATAATCTCAGGCAGTAATAATAATTCAAACAATTGGAACGCCATCACTTTCATATAAATCACTATCGCACTTAGCACGCATCACAATTATCATTCACTGCCACACAATAGCATAGCTTACTCGCAGGTCAGATATCTACTAACATTACGACATTTCTAGAAGAATAAAGGTCCAGTCGGTCTCGCCACTACGCGACCCAAGCCACGTCGTTCTATCGACAAAGCATTTCTAGAAGATTTAAGGTCCGGTCGGTCTCGCCACTACGCGACCAAGCCACGTCGTTCTATCGACAGCATTTCTAGAAGATTTAAGGTCCGGTCGGTCTCGCCACTACGCGACCAAGCCACGTCATTCTCTTGACGGCATTCTAAAAGAATAAGGATCCAGTCGGCTTAGCCACTACTGCGACCCGAGCCTTTCAACTAGCACACGACAATTCGATACCGATCCTTGGATACTTTACATTTCACTCCCATAATCCAATTACGATATTAGCCATTAACAATCCAATTTCAATGCCGAACTCGACACTTGGGATTTTATGAATAAAATCCATATTTATCACAATCAATATTCAATTTGCCACAATCAATCATCAAATTCAAATTCTAAGTACACGCAGCGATCGGCACGAAATTCTGAGAGTTTAGGGTCTCGACGAAATTTTTGAATTTTAATAAATAATTAAATTTATTCCGAAAATTAATTAAATAATAATATTCATATTTTTCATCATCCACGCTCAATTTATACTATCCAACCAACAATTTCAAAATCCGAATACACAGCAGCGATCGGCACGAAATTCAGAGCAACCGGGGTTAAAAATAATTTTTCCGTTTTTTTTTTTTAAAAAATAAAAATAATTTAATAATTTCGTAATAAAATATAATATTAAAATTTCCAGAATTTCGAAACAATTAAATAATTCAAAAGTAAAACCCTATTATGTCACATCGATGTTTATCATTAAATAAACTCACTTAGCCTTTAATTAAACATGGTTTAAATTAAACAAACATCTTAATCTAATTCACAATTAAATAAACTAAACTAATCACCCAAGCTTACTTAACTTAGGCTAAGCACACTTAGGGCGTCATTAACCGTCTAATCAAGATTTAGTGAGTTAAACTCACCGGATTAGCGAGCCGAGCGGACCAAAACGACGGGGACGACGCGAGGATCGACTTTCCTCAAAGCGGGCCGAGCATCCGGGCTCGGGAAGGCGGCCAAAACGGGCCAAATAGGTGCTGCATACCCATTTTTCTGGGCTGCTGTCCATGGCGGTTTGAGGCCGAGAATGGGCGGATCCGGTGCCGGTTGAGGCGGCCAAGGGCGGCGGAGGCAAGGCGAAGCTCCGGCGGGCTAAGGCGGAGGTCGACGGCGGCGGAGGGAGCTCCGGCGAAGGCCCGAGCTGCTGGAATGCGGGCTGGTGCGGACGAGGGCGACGACGAACGAGGGAAGAGCAACGGCACGAGCGGGCGAGCGCGCGCGGGCGGCGCGGGACGGACGCACGGCGGCGGCGGCGACGACGGCGTGCGAGCGGGTGGCCGGCCATGGCTGCTCCTTCTTCTTCTCTGCAAATTTTTCTGGTCCTTCGCACAAAGAAGATGGAGGAGAAGCCAACGAGAGAGAGAGAAGAAGAGAGGGAGGAGAGAGAAGGAGTGGGGGCCCTTTTTCTTTTTCTTTTTTCTTTTCCTTTAATCCACAAAAAGGCCCACCATGACCTCATGCATGACCTCACATTCCACTAACTCCCACAACCTTATTCCAATAGGTTCTCTTGCAATTTCCGCCGGGGTCCAAATATTTGTGCATCCAATTTCTTCAAGTCTCATCAATTCTCTTCCAATTGAATCAAATTGAAGTCCATAAAATAAATTCAATGTCACCACACTTCAATTCACATCTTCACTTGTCCATAGAGCCAACTTAAGTCCTAAAAGCGCGACCAAAGACGAGCCTACTAATTTCCCGAGCCAAATTAGCCATTCTCTGATTATTTTGCTGAAAAGCTCGGCTTGCATGAAAAATTCTCCCAAAGATGATTCAATGATCTTGAAATGATTTGTGACACACCCAGACTTCCAATTTCGAATTCGATCTCAATTCCACGGTTAATTTCACTTTGGCACGATACTAGCCGGCCCAACCTACCGGGTAGCCTTTAGAAATTTTCATGCATTTGACCTGTGGTTGATCATCTCAAGCCACAATGTACATCTTTGAAACATTGGCGACTTACGGTTGTCGGGGTAATCTCAAGGTTTCAAATACGAACACAGGGTACCCAATCGATAGAAAAGTGGGTCCAGTGTCGATCGACAAGGATTATGCGCTCCGGTGGAATCACCCACACTTGATCACATGCCTCTGTCGAGTCGACCCATCTCCGATCTCTAATCAATTTTAAATTGTGCCGTAATGACCCTTGCAGACTAGCTCGGTCGAAAAGTCACTTACTGATCAAATTCTCGAGTCTGATGCATTAGAAACTCTTAACAGCTTCACCCGATAGACTAGTTTTCACATGAGTGGCCGACTCAAGGAAAAGAACTATATGCGTGCCAACGAAATGCCCGTCTCAATTTATTGAAAATAGAGTCGGAAAATCGGGATGTCACAACTCTTCTCCTCTTATAAAAATTTCGTCCTCGAAATTTAAACCTTTACCAAATTCTTAAACAAAAAGGTGGGGGTACAGTTGTCTCATATAATCTTCTCTTTCTCATGTTGCTCCTTCTGCACCAATACTGCCATATCACTACTATCTTGCCCAAACCACTTCGGATACAAAATACTAAACACTTGCCCACTTAAAATTCCACATGTCTTCGATACAAACTCTGCGAAGCTAAACTGGCAATTCTGAGCGGTCTCAAGATTGTCCCTGCTAACTGCGATTGAATCATTGATTTACGAACCAACTCTAGACCTCCGATTTTCTGATCTCTGATCTCATCTCAACAACTAAAGTTCTGAACACTCTGCTTTACACTGATTAAAAGAAACTATCTGACTGATCTGCTGAAACTGGAAACCTCTAGTCAAGATTTGATATAACTTTAGCACTGATCTTGGCAACTGCAATCACTGACTACTGTACTGACTTTGGCCTGAAATATTTATTCACTTTCTTTTCACCACTGAAATTCTGTACCATCTGCTATGCACTGATTAATAAAGAATCCTCTGCAACTTTGCCAAATTTATAATCTCGGATCTAGATTCGAAATATAATTCATCCCCGGCACTTCATGCCGATGAATTATCTGATGCGCACACACTTCGGTATACCCACTTTGTGACAAGACAAAATCCTCAATTTCTGAAATTGAATTTAGATTGGTGGTTAATTTCACTCCGACACGCTTTTAGTATGACCTAGGCTATTGGGTAGTGTTCAGAGCTTTTTAGGACAAATGACTTGTGGTCGATTTTCTTCGAACCACGATGAACCCACTCGACACACTGACGACTCTCGATTGTCGTGAAAATCTTGATGATTCAAATACGGACACAGGGTACCAAAACGACAATAAAATCAAATTAGTATCAGTCGACGAGAGTTTTCCAATTTAGTGGAGTCACCCACGATCGGTCATTCATCTCAGTCAAACCGACCTATCTCTAATCTTAATTCGATTTTTAACTGTGCCGTAATGATCACTAAAGATGAACACGGTCGAGAAGTCGATTCCTGATCAAATTCTCAAGTCTATTTGCCTTAAAGTCCTTAATAACTCACCCAACTAGTCTAGTTATCTCGTAAGTGGCCAACTTAGAGAAGAACACTGTAATCGCGTCGATGAAATGCCCAATTCAACCAATCAAAATTAGAGTTTGAAAATTAGGATGTCACACGCTCAAAACAAGATTTATTCATACTGTACCAAAGTGGACCAACTCCATCTATCGATCGACTACTATCCTCAAATGGTATCAGTAATCCCCTAAATCCTTAGTAAGCTCGTCACAATGTCCCATTGTGATATATTTTCATTCTCACTTAGGACTCTCAAGTGATGATAAAAGTCCTCCTGGTTCACATCACTGAACTTCCACTTACTGACATCTCTGATACTTGCAACTTGTTCAACGATATCCATCTTCATACCGATCTACCAATCTCGATGATGTAGATTCTGACTCATCTTCGCACTATTTAGACAACTCTAAATTGCTATGATGAACTTCCCATAAGATCTCTTCTTAAATCTCTGTATCGACAATTACATACAATCGTCCTCAGAACCTTAGCATTCTGCCTTTGGAAATCTGAAAATCAATCTCTCTCTCATCTGCATTCTCTTATAGAATCTTCTGAATTTCTGAATCTGTCCACTGAAGCGATTTGATTATGATCTAAACTCTTAAGATTCAAAAGGTGGCATTCCTTAAATTTGAAAACTGAATTTCGGACTTCCTCAAGTAAGATCCAATCCTTGAGTGCCAACTGTACAACTAAGGACTCTCGACTCAGTGCATCTGCGACTTTGCTCACCTTTCCAGAATGATACAAAATGTCATAGTCATAATCCTTAATGAGTTCCATCCAGCGATGCTATCTCATATTCAACTCCCGAGGTCTTAACTGACGGGACACATACGCAACACGAGTCATCCAAAACTCGCATCTGCTAAGCTTATTGTAAAATTCAAGAGTACTCAAGGTCTGAAGTACCATCCCCGAACGTCTCTTGTGCCCCTCGGTACTCTTCGAACACGCCAGGATAACTTCAATGAACACGATCACAACTGATTCAAGTACCCTTAAACATTCCGCTCATTAGACCCAAACAAATAGCTATGGTGTCCATCAAACCATACGGTATTACAACGAATTCATAATTACCATATCGGGTACGAGATGCTAACTTCGGTGTGTCTTTCTCCCTGATCCTCAATTGATGATACCCTGACCTCCAGTTGATCTTAAGGAATATCGATACACAACCACAACGAACCATATTTCTCCTTCATGTACAGAACTGGTGCTCCCAAAGGTTATGCACTGGAAAGTATGAATCCCCTATCCAACACTTCCCGCATCTACACCTTCAATCCTTTTAACTCAGGTAACACCATCCGATAAGGAGCCTTAGGGACTGGCTTTGTTCCGGGTGCTAATTCAATCGTGAACTCCATTTCTCTTCCTGACAACAAATCTGATAATTCTTCAGAAAATACCTTAGAAAACTTATGTACCACGATTATGATCTCCATATCCGGCTCCTCAACTAACGCATCCATTACAGCTGCCATGTAGATTCAATAACCAACAGCCAGAACCAAGTCATCTTCAGTGATGACTAACAAGGATTGAAGTCCCTCTTCAACTTTCAGTAATTCAAAACTTTTATACGCTAACTGAACAAGTTGAATTATATCACTGCCACGATTCACAACAGCAGAAAGCTCCTTGAGCCAAACCTTTTCATAGATGACTTCCAAGTCATACATAAGCAAACCCATCAGGTATAACTATAGTCAGAGACTCATCTTCCTATTACTTTATTACCACAACGAAAACCCTACAACTTTCACTGAAAATTCTGCTGCATTACTCTGCCTAAAACATCTCAAAAACATTCTCATTCTGATTGATGCATAATCGATCCCTTCATGCTCTTCTAGCCATTCTAGTGGCGTTCTATCTGCAGTAATAATGCTTACACTCTCCTGAACTTACACGGACAGTTCTTAACTTGATGGCATTGCTGGTCATATTCAAATTATGCTCCCCTTTTACTCTGACACTAGGCTGACTTATGCCTCCTTTCCACAAACCCGACACATAATCGGTGAATTCTCTATCTCCTATCAAGGAACATCATACACCCATCCTTGCACTGAGGTCCATTCCAAGTACTCCACTAAATGTCTCAAAACATGCTTCTTTTGTTCTGTCTTATCAACAGTAGTGACAGAAATAGCTATGGTTTCATTTGCCTATACGGGCAATCTTTGATCAAACGACCTTATTGGCGACACTTGTAACAAGTTCTTTCCCTCTTACAGCACGGGACAGATCCATGCCCTTTGTTACAGACACGATACCCATCGATCGAGTTGAGCACTGACTTTTCAATTCTACCTTTCTGGTTAGGTGAAACAAGGCACCTTTCTTCTGACATCAGCCTTTCTCCCCAATCGATTTCCATCTCTGTCTAAACGAACCTTGACTCGGATACGGAGGCTTGATCCTTGATCACAACTCCGGATTGGGCCTCAACGAGCACAACAATTAAACGGTCACAACACTGGCAGCGGTTAAAACAACGGCAACAGCAACGGCTCGGTCCTAAGCTTACGAACCCAAAATACTTCACAAAGACTTTGGCGCCTAAACAATCCCGATGAACCTAGGATCATTCGATGCTGCTACACTTTAAGTACCGACTTGCAGCGGTACTCTTACACACACGCTGGCCTAAGCCGGCGCTTTACCTCGGGTACCAACTCATGTTGGCGTCCTACCCCGAGATACAGGTCATATCGACCTCTTCCAAGGAGTTCTCCACTCCTGGTCACTCATCCGACAGGCTCTTTATAAATGCCTGCTTTCCAATTCCAACACCAAGTTAGAATTTGAGTGACCCCACAAACAAGCTACCAAACAGCTATCAATCACATGCATCAGCATATTAAAAGCCTTTCCTACTAACTATCCCATGACTCATCGCACCTTATCACTCCATACTCAAACCAGGCTCTGATACCACTTAAACGGAGATGTCACGCCCCGAACCTCGAGCGCGCCAACATCCCACCATGGTCATGCAAATGCGACATTCCCAGGTAGTGTCGCCGACCCCATTCATTTATTAATGCGCAAGCGGAACGTATTATAAAACCCCTGACAATGAAATACGGGATAGAAAAGCAGGAAACAATTTCACAACCAATCACTTACACAAACCAACGAAGTTACAGACGAAGGCCTACAGCCAAAAGTCTACAAAAGATCGACTCTAAAAAAATGAACTGTCCTACGACCTACAAGTCGGACACGCTCTCCAATCCTTATGACTTCGCCTCTGCAACTCCTCAAGGCCAACCAAAGCTATCCGGCCGCTCCGCCCACCGAGACTCCGAAATGGTTATTCAATAACCACCGAGACAACGTCTCGGCAAGTTCAACCCCTAAACCCCTATTAGAAAGAAAATACACCCAAGGGTGGCCTAGCCACATCACACGGAGAACTTACCTCGCCTCAATTCCTTCCCGGGTTAGCACAATTTGTATCACATAATCTCAGGCAGTAATAATAATTCAAACAATTGGAACGCCATCACTTTCATATAAATCACTATCGCACTTAGCACGCATCACAATTATCATTCACTGCCACACAATAGCATAGCTTACTCGCAGGTCAGATATCTACTAACATTACGACATTTCTAGAAGAATAAAGGTCCAGTCGGTCTCGCCACTACTGCGACCCAAGCCACGTCGTTCTATCGACAGCATTTCTAGAAGATTTAAGGTCCAGTCGGTCTCGCCACTACTGCGACCAAGCCACGTCGTTCTATCGACAGCATTTCTAGAAGATTTAAGGTCCAGTCGGTCTCGCCACTACTGCGACCAAGCCACGTCATTCTCTTGACGGCATTCTAAAAGAATAAGGATCCAGTCGGCTTAGCCACTACTGCGACCCGAGCCTTTCAACTAGCACACGACAATTCGATACCGATCCTTGGATACTTTACATTTCACTCCCATAATCCAATTACGATATTAGCCATTAACAATCCAATTTCAATGCCGAACTCGACACTTGGGATTTTATGAATAAAATCCATATTTATCACAATCAATATTCAATTTGCCACAATCAATCATCAAATTCAAATTCTAAGTACACAGCAGCGATCGGCACGAAATTCTGAGAGTTTAGGGTCTCGACGAAATTTTTGAATTTTAATAAATAATTAAATTTATTCCGAAAATTAATTAAATAATAATATTCATATTTTTCATCATCCACGCTCAATTTATACTATCCAACCATCAATTTCAAAATCCGAATACACAGCAGCGATCGGCACGAAATTCTGAGCAACCGGGGTTAAAAATAATTTTTCCGTTTTTTTTTTTTTAATAAATAATAATATTTTAATAATTTCGGAATATAATATAATATTAAAATTTCCAGAATTTCGAAACAATTAAATAATTCAAAAGTAAAACCCTATTATGTTACATCGATGTTTATCATTAAATAAACTCACTTAGCCTTTAATTAAACACGGTTTAAATTAAACAAACATCTTAATCTAATTCACAATTAAATAAACTAAACTAATCACCCAAGCTTACTTAACTTAGGCTAAGCACACTTAGGGCGTCATTAACCGTCTAATCAAGATTTAGTGAGTTAAACTCACCGGATTAGCGAGCCGAGCGGACCAAAACGACGGGGACGACGCGAGGATCGACTTTCCTCAAAGCGGGCCGAGCATCCGGGCTCGGGAAGGCGGCCAAAACGGGCCAAATAGGTGCTGCATACCCATTTTTCTGGGCTGCTGTCCATGGCGGTTTGAGGCCGAGAATGGGCGGATCCGGTGCCGGTTGAGGCGGCCAAGGGCGGCGGAGGCAAGGCGAAGCTCCGGCGGGCTAAGGCGGAGGTCGACGGCGGCGGAGGGAGCTCCGGCGAAGGCCCGAGCTGCTGGAATGCGGGCTGGTGCGGACGAGGGCGACGGCGAACGAGGGAAGAGCAACGGCACGAGCGGGCGAGCGCGCGCGGGCGGCGCGGGACGGACGCACGGCGGCGGCGGCGACGACGGCGTGCGAGCGGGTGGCCGGCCATGGCTGCTGCTCCTTCTTCTCTGCAAATTTTCTGGTCTTCGCACAATGAAGATGGAGGAGAAGCCAACGAGAGAGAGAGAAGAAGAGAGGGAGGAGAGAGAAGGAGTGGGGGCCCTTTTTCTTTTTCTTTTTCTTTTCCTTTAATTCACAAAAAGTGGCCCACCATGACATCATCCATGACCTCACATTCCACTAACTCCCACAACCTTATTCCAATAGGTTCTCTTGCAATTTCCCGCCGGGTCCAAATATTTGTGCATCCAATTTCTTCAATTCTCATCAATTCTCTTCCAATTGAATCAAATTGAAGTCCATAAAATAAATTCAATGTCACCACATTTCAATTCACATCTTCACTTGTCCATAGAACCAACTTAAGTCCCAAAAGTACGACCAAAAGCGGGCCTACTAATTTCTCGAGCCAAATTAGCCATTTCTTGATTATTTTGCTGAAAAGCTCGGCTTGCATGAAAAATTTTCCCAAAGCTGATTCAACGATCTTGAAATGATTTGTGACACACCCAGACTCCCAATTTCTGAATTCGATCTCAATTCCACGGTTAATTTCACTTTGGCACGATACTAGCGCGGCCCAGCCTACTGGGTAGCCTTTAGAAATTTTCATGCATTTGACCTGTGGTTGATCATCTCAAGCCACAATGTACATCTTTGAAACATTGGCGACTTACGGTTGTCGGGGTAATCTCAAGGTTTCAAATACGAACACGGGGTACCCAATCGATAGAAAAGTGGGTCCGGTGTCGATCGACAAGGATTATGCGCTCGGTGGAATCACCCACACTTGATCACATGCCTCTGTCGAGTCGACCCATCTCCGATCTCTAATCAATTTTAAATTGTGCCGTAATGACCCTTGCGGACTAGCTCGGTCGAAAAGTCACTTACTGATCAAATTCTCGAGTCTGATGCATTAGAAACTCTTAACAGCTTCACCCGATAGACTAGTTTTCACATGAGTGGCCGACTCAAGGAAAAGAACTATATGCGTGCCAACGAAATGCCCGTCTCAATTTATTGAAAATAGAGTCGGAAAATCGGGATGTCACAACTCTTCTCCTCTTATAAAAATTTCGTCCTCGAAATTTAAACCTTTACCAAATTCTTAAACAAAAAGGTGGGGGTACAGTTGTCTCATATAATCTTCTCTTTCTCATGTTGCTCCTTCTGCACCAATACTGCCATATCACTACTATCTTGCCCAAACCACTTCGGATACAAAATACTAAACACTTGCCCACTTAAAATTCCACATGTCTTCGATACAAACTCTGCGAAGCTAAACTGGCAATTCTGAGCGGTCTCAAGATTGTCCCTGCTAACTGCGATTGAATCATTGATTTCTGAACCAACTCTAGACCTCCGATTTTCTGATCTCTGATCTCATCTCAACAACTAAAGTTCTGAACACTCTGCTTTACACTGATTAAAAGAAACTATCTGACTGATCTGCTGAAACTGGAAACCTCTAGTCAAGATTTGATATAACTTTAGCACTGATCTTGGCAACTGCAATCACTGACTACTGTACTGACTTTGGCCTGAAATATTTATTCACTTTCTTTTCACCACCGAAATTAAAATACCATCTTTTGCTATGCACTGATTAATAAAGAATCCTCTGCAACTTTGCCAAATTTATAATCTCGGATCTAGATTCGAAATATAATTCATCCCCGGCACTTCATGCCGATGAATTATCTGATGCGCACACACTTCGGTATACCCACTTTGTGACAAGACAAAATCCTCAATTTCTGAAATTGAATTTAGATTGGTGGTTAATTTCACTCCGACACGCTTTTAGTATGACCTAGGCTATTGGGTAGTGTTCAGAGCTTTTTAGGACAAATGACTTGTGGTCGATTTTCTTCGAACCACGATGAACCCACTCGACACACTGACGACTCTCGATTGTCGTGAAAATCTTGATGATTCAAATACGGACACAGGGTACCAAAACGACAATAAAATCAAATTAGTATCAGTCGACGAGAGTTTTCCAATTTAGTGGAGTCACCCACGATCGGTCATTCATCTCAGTCAAACCGACCTATCTCTAATCTTAATTCGATTTTTAACTGTGCCGTAATGATCACTAAAGATGAACACGGTCGAGAAGTCGATTCCTGATCAAATTCTCAAGTCTATTTGCCTTAAAGTCCTTAATAACTCACCCAACTAGTCTAGTTATCTCGTAAGTGGCCAACTTAGAGAAGAACAACGTAATCGCGTCGATGAAATGCCCAATTCAACCAATCAAAATTAGAGTTTGAAAATTAGGATGTCACACGCTCAAAACAAGATTTATTCATACTGTACCAAAGTGGACCAACTCCATCTATCGATCGACTACTATCCTCAAATGGTATCAGTAATCCCCTAAATCCTTAGTAAGCTCGTCACAATGTCCCATTGTGATATATTTTCATTCTCACTTAGGACTCTCAAGTGATGATAAAAGTCCTCCTGGTTCACATCACTGAACTTCCACTTACTGACATCTCTGATACTTGCAACTTGTTCAACGATATCCATCTTCATACCGATCTACCAATCTCGATGATGTAGATTCTGACTCATCTTCGCACTATTTAGACAACTCTAAATTGCTATGATGAACTTCCCATAAGATCTCTTCTTAAATCTCTGTATCGACAATTACATACAATCGTCCTCAGAACCTTAGCATTCTGCCTTTGGAAATCTGAAAATCAATCTCTCTCTCATCTGCATTCTCTTATAGAATCTTCTGAATTTCTGAATCTGTCCACTGAAGCGATTTGATTATGATCTAAACTCTTAAGATTCAAAAGGTGGCATTCCTTAAATTTGAAAACTGAATTTCGGACTTCCTCAAGTAAGATCCAATCCTTGAGTGCCAACTGTACAACTAAGGACTCTCGACTCAGTGCATCTGTGACTTTGCTCACCTTTCCAGAATGATACAAAATGTCATAGTCATAATCCTTAATGAGTTCCATCCAGCGATGCTGTCTCATATTCAACTCCCGAGGTCTTAACTGACGGGACACATACGCAACACGAGTCATCCAAAACTCGCATCTGCTAAGCTTATTATAAAATTCAAGAGTACTCAAGGTCTGAAGTACCATCCCCGAACGTCTCTTGTGCCCCTCGGTACTCTTCAAACACGCCAGGATAACTTCAATGAACACGATCACAACTGATTCAAGTACCCTTAAACATTCCGCTCATTAGACCCAAACAAATAGCTATGGTGTCCATCAAACCATACGGTATTACAGCGAATTCATAATTGCCATATCGGGTACGAGATGCTAACTTCAGTGTGTCTTTCTCCCTGATCCTCAATTGATGATACCCTGACCTCCAGTTGATCTTAAGGAATATCGATACACAACCACAACGAACCATATTTCTCCTTCATGTACAGAACTGGTGCTCCCAAAGGTTATGCACTGGAAAGTATGAATCCCCTATCCAACACTTCCCGCATCTACACCTTCAATCCTTTTAACTCAGGTAACACCATCCGATAAGGAGCCTTAGGGACGGCTTTGTTCGGGTGCTAATTCAATCGTGAACTCCATTTCTCTTCCGACAACAAATCTGATAATTCTTCGAAAATACCTTAGAAAACTTATGTACCACGATTATGATCTCCATATCCGGCTCCTCAACTAACGCATCCATTACAGCTGCCATGTAGATTCAATAACCAACAGCCAGAACCAAGTCATCTTCAGTGATGACTAACAAGGATTGAAGTCCCTCTTCAACTTTCAGTAATTCAAAACTTTTATACGCTAACTGAACAAGTTGAATTATATCACTGCCACGATTCACAACGAGAAAGCTCCTTGAGCCAAACCTTTTCATAGATGACTTCCAAGTCATACATAAGCAAACCCATCAGGTATAACTATAGTCAGAGACTCATCTTCCTATTACTTTATTACCACAACGAAAACCCTACAACTTTCACTGAAAATTCTGCTGCATTACTCTGCCTAAAACATCTCAAAAACATTCTCATTCTGATTGATGCATAATCGATCCCTTCATGCTCTTCTAGCCATTCTAGTGGCGTTCTATCTGCAGTAATAATGCTTACACTCTCCTGAACTTACACGGACAGTTCTTAACTTGATGGCATTGCTGGTCATATTCAAATTATGCTCCCCTTTTACTCTGACACTAGGCTGACTTATGCCTCCTTTCCACAAACCCGACACATAATCGGTGAATTCTCTATCTCCTATCAAGGAACATCATACACCCATCCTTGCACTGAGGTCCATTCCAAGTACTCCACTAAATGTCTCAAAACATGCTTCTTTTGTTCTGTCTTATCAACAGTAGTGACAGAAATAGCTATGGTTTCATTTGCCTATACGGGCAATCTTTGATCAAACGACCTTATTGGCGACACTTGTAACAAGTTCTTTCCCTCTTACAGCACGGGACAGATCCATGCCCTTTGTTACAGACACGATACCCATCGATCGAGTTGAGCACTGACTTTTCAATTCTACCTTTCTGGTTAGGTGAAACAAGGCACCTTTCTTCTGACATCAGCCTTTCTCCCCAATCGATTTCCATCTCTGTCTAAACTGAACCTTGACTCAGATACGGAGGCTTGATCCTTGATCACAACTCCAGATTGGGCCTCAACAGGCACAACAATTAAACGGTCACAACACTGGCAGCGGTTAAAACAACGGCAACAGCAACGGCTCGGTCCTAAGCTTACGAACCCAAAATACTTCACAAAGACTTTGGCGCCTAAACAATCCCGATGAACCTAGGATCATTCGATGCTGCTACACTTTAAGTACCGACTTGCAGCGGTACTCTTACACACACGCTGGCCTAAGCCGGCGCTTTACCTCGGGTACCAACTCATGTTGGCGTCCTACCCCGAGATACAGGTCATATCGACCTCTTCCAAGGAGTTCTCCACTCCTGGTCACTCATCCGACAGGCTCTTTATAAATGCCTGCTTTCCAATTCCAACACCAAGTTAGAATTTGAGTGACCCCACAAACAAGCTACCAAACAGCTATCAATCACATGCATCAGCATATTAAAAGCCTTTCCTACTAACTATCCCATGACTCATCGCACCTTATCACTCCATACTCAAACCAGGCTCTGATACCACTTAAACGGAGATGTCACGCCCCGAACCTCGAGCGCGCCAACATCCCACCATGGTCATGCAAATGCGACATTCCCAGGTAGTGTCGCCGACCCCATTCATTTATTAATGCGCAAGCGGAACGTATTATAAAACCCCTGACAATGAAATACGGGATAGAAAAGCAGTAAACAATTTAACAACCAATCACTTACACAAACCACCGAAGTTACAGACGAAGGCCTACAGCCAAAAGTCTACAAAAGATCGACTCTAAAAAAAAATGAACTGTCCTACGACCTACAAGTCGGACACGCTCTCCAATCCTTATGACTTCGCCTCTGCAACTCCTCAAGGCCAACCAAAGCTATCCGGCCGCTCCGCCCACCGGAGACCTGAAATGGTTATTCAATAACCACTGAGACAACGTCTCAGCAAGTTCAACCCCCTAAACCCCTATTAGAAAGAAAATACACCCAAGGGTGGCCTAGCCACATCACACGGAGAGACTTACCTCGCCTCAATTCCTTCCTGCAGTTAGCACAATTTGTATCACATAATCTCGGGCGGTAATAATAATTCAAACAATTGGAACGCCATCACTTTCATATAAATCACTATCGCACTTAGCACGCATCACAATTATCATTCACCGCCACACAATAGCATAGCTTACTCGCAGGTCAGATATCTACTAACATTACGACATTTCTAGAAGAATAAAGGTCCAGTCGGTCTCGCCACTACTGCGACCCAAGCCACGTCGTTCTATCGACAGCATTTCTAGAAGATTTAAGGTCCAGTCGGTCTCGCCACTACTGCGACCAAGCCACGTCGTTCTATCGACAGCATTTCTAGAAGATTTAAGGTCCAGTCGGTCTCGCCACTACTGCGACCAAGCCACGTCATTCTCTAGACGGCATTCTAAAAGAATAAGGATCCGGTCGGCTTAGCCACCACTCTTGCGACCCGAGCCTTTCAACTAGCACACGACAATTCGATACCGATCCTTGGATACTTTACATTTCACTCCCATAATCCAATTACGATATTAGCCATTAACAATCCAATTTCAATGCCGAACTCGACACTTGGGATTTTATGAATAAAATCCATATTTATCACAATCAATATTCAATTTGCCACAATCAATCATCAAATTCAAATTCTAAGTACACAAAGCGATCGGCACGAAATTCGAGAGTTTAGGGTCTCGACGAAATTTTTGGAATTTTAATAAATAATTAAATTTATTCCGAAAATTAATTAAATAATAATATTCATATTTTTCATCATCCACGCTCAATTTATACTATCCAACCATCAATTTCAAAATCCGAATACACAGCAGCGATCGGCACGAAATTCTGAGCAACCGGGGTTAAAAATAATTTTTCCGTTTTTTTTTTTTTTTTAATAAAATAATAATATTTTAATAATTTCGGAATATAATATAATATTAAAATTTCCAGAATTTCGAAACAATTAAATAATTCAAAAGTAAAACCCTATTATGTCACATCGATGTTTATCATTAAATAAACTCACTTAGCCTTTAATTAAACACGGTTTAAATTAAACAAACATCTTAATCTAATTCACAATTAAATAAACTAAACTAATCACCCAAGCTTACTTAACTTAGGCTAAGCACACTTAGGGCGTCATTAACCGTCTAATCAAGATTTAGTGAGTTAAACTCACCGGATTAGCGAGCCGAGCGGACCAAAACGACGGGGACGACGCGAGGATCGACTTTCCTCAAAGCGGGCCGAGCATCCGGGCTCGGGAAGGCGGCCAAAACGGGCCAAGACTCCGCTGCAAACCCATTTTTCTTGGCTGCTGTCCATGGCGGTTTGAGGCCGAGAATGGGCGGATCCGGCGCCGGTTCGGGCGGCCAAGGGCGGCGGAGGCAAGGCGAAGCTCCGGCGGGCTAAGGCGGAGGTCGACGGCGGCGGAGGGAGCTCCGGCGAAGGCCCGAGCTGCTGGAATGCGGGCTGGTGCGGACGAGGGCGACGACGAACGAGGGAAGAGCAACGGCACGAGCGGGCGAGCGCGCGCGGGCGGCGCGGGACGGACGCACGGCGGCGGCGGCGACGACGGCGTGCGAGCGGGTGGCCGGCCATGGCTGCTCCTTCTTCTTCTCTGCAAATTTTTCTGGTCCTTCGCACAAAGAAGATGGAGGAGAAGCCAACGAGAGAGAGAGAAGAAGAGAGGGAGGAGAGAGAGCAGGAGTGGGGGCCCTTTTTCTTTTTCTTTTTTCTTTTCCTTTAATCCACAAAAAGGCCCACCATGACCTCATGCATGACCTCACATTCCACTAACTCCCACAACCTTATTCCAATAGGTTCTCTTGCAATTTCCGCCGGGGTCCAAATATTTGTGCATCCAATTTCTTCAATTCTCATCAATTCTCTTCCAATTGAATCAAATTGAAGTCCATAAAATAAATTCAATGTCACCACACTTCAATTCACATCTTCACTTGTCCATAGAGCCAACTTAAGTCCTAAAAGCGCGACCAAAGACGAGCCTACTAATTTCCCGAGCCAAATTAGCCATTCTCTGATTATTTTGCTGAAAAGCTCGGCTTGCATGAAAAATTCTCCCAAAGATGATTCAATGATCTTGAAATGATTTGTGACACACCCAGACTTCCAATTTCTGAATTCGATCTCAATTCCACGGTTAATTTCACTTTGGCACGATACTAGCCGGCCCAACCTACCGGGTAGCCTTTAGAAATTTTCATGCATTTGACCTGTGGTTGATCATCTCAAGCCACAATGTACATCTTTGAAACATTGGCGACTTACGGTTGTCGGGGTAATCTCAAGGTTTCAAATACGAACACAGGGTACCCAATCGATAGAAAAGTGGGTCCAGTGTCGATCGACAAGGATTATGCGCTCCGGTGGAATCACCCACACTTGATCACATGCCTCTGTCGAGTCGACCCATCTCCGATCTCTAATCAATTTTAAATTGTGCCGTAATGACCCTTGCAGACTAGCTCGGTCGAAAAGTCACTTACTGATCAAATTCTCGAGTCTGATGCATTAGAAACTCTTAACAGCTTCACCCGATAGACTAGTTTTCACATGAGTGGCCGACTCAAGGAAAAGAACTATATGCGTGCCAACGAAATGCCCGTCTCAATTTATTGAAAATAGAGTCGGAAAATCGGGATGTCACATCAAACCGTTGGAAAAAATTGATGTCAACAAAGGATCATAATAAGTAACTTCTCAAATAAGATAAAAATAAATGGATTGTATACTTAAGTTGCATTTATTTTGCTAAAGATAAATGATTATAAAATACTTTCTTAACAGTAATCTTTTTTACCCCTTTTATTAATTAGTAGATAATTTTTATAATTATTCATTATAATTTATATTTAAATATTTTCATGAACAATAAAAATATTTTTATTTATTTGTTTTTATAAATGATACAAAATATATATATTTCAAGCTTCCTGAACAAATGAGTTGTAGTATTAGATTGTACCATAGCCCTCGAAAAGATTGGCGCGATACAACAGAACGGATAGATCAACTACATAGTTTCTTTGAAGAAAAAAAATGAAAAGAGGAATCATTCAATAATACATAATTTTGCTATCATGATATTATGAAATTTTGCATTCATAATATTACAACCTTTTCAAAATTTTAAATAAGAAAATATGGAAAATGATGCAAATTTGGCTTATAATTTCGAGGTAACAAGAAGTCCAAATTAACAAGGCTCAAACTCTATGGAACACCTTTGATTTAGTCAATGAAGACGATAAAAGTTAAAAAAAAAGGCATGAGCATCACTTTAATTGAAACTCAAAAGCTTATATTTCAAAATGATAGGTCTGTACTCCGAAGCGGATAATGCACTTCACCAGCAAAACATGGTTACAATCCTCCATCCAAAGCATGTCACTGCGAGCAAAAATTGTAACCTATCCCCACCCCGCCCCCCAACTGAAAAGAGAAAAAATTAACAAACCAATCCTTCCAATGAAAGGAACTAATGAAGCTCCGGATGAGACAGTCAGATGGGCAGGCTCCCGATATTAATCGCGCAATTTTTATACATGACCACCTAATACTCATTCTCACCTCTATGAAGCATATACAGCGACATGTGATTTAATTTAAATACTCAAATCACCAGGGGCAAAGACACCCATCCAACAAGAATGCCTTGAGAGTCATTATCCATCATGATCTTCAAACATCTAGTATCTGTAAGTCGAACCTGACTGTGGGAGTGCAGGCAGTAATAGATTCGATGTACGCCGGCCACCAGGATTTGATGCCGAGCTGACATCGCCATTTTGAGCAGTGTCATTGTTCTGCTGACTGTGCTCGTCCCAAACCGAGATGAATCAGTGTGTCCATTGGAGGCCGCATCGAAAGTGCTCCTCCAGTCATCACCAGACGAGGGTCCATTACTTTGGGCTTTCTGCGCAATATAGATATGGTTAACATCAGCAGCTGAGGTAGATTTTTCTTCCTTCTTTTTTCAATTACCAGGAAATAAGTGCAATATAGGAAGCATTGCAGTCAAGTCTCTGATAGTAAATTGCCACACTCAAATATATCAATCGAGAATCAATCAAGAGGCCTTCTATGAAAACATCTCAAATAGGTAGAGGAAGAGGTTCACGTCACAAAGTACTCAAGGATCATGGGAAGGATTCTACCAACCAATGGTTTCCAAAATCACAAATTCGCTTTTCCAAGATAAATACATGAAAATTCAGATTCAAGAAACCTAATTTAAACTGCACTTTAGTCCGCTGCTATCGTTTTCTCAGTTCCCAATTTGAATTTTGATGCAAATTGCAAAAGCTTACCTTTTCTAAAATCACAACACCATTCTTCCACATACAGAGAAATTATCAGATTCAAGAAATTTTTTCCATTTAAATCACAATAAAGACCAGCATCCTTTTCCATTCCCAATTTGAAGTTTCATGCCGATTGGAGAGGCTTTTACCAGTCAGTGATTTCTATCATCACAATTCCGCATTTCCAGAAACATAAGATTTGAGAAACTTTCAGCATTTAAACCACTTGAGACTGCCAGTTGGAGATTAAATTCTGAAGCACTGGGCACACCATTTTATCACTATAAACCAGGGACGAAAAAAAAAAAGAACTTCTCCCAAAGGGTAAGCTCCATTAAACTTTACAGCATAAGCAACAGCCAAAGGCATACTAGCAGAGAGAAATCAATTTGGAAACAGAAAGTCCTTTAAGAAATTAGTTTTCTTAACCCTTCAGACGTAACTTATAAGAATTATACTGCCATGGCATACAAGTCCTACTCCATAAGCTGTTCAGATTTTAAAGATGCACTGCACATTTAACTAAAACCGCACTAGCTATTACCTGCAGGACTGCTGCTATCAGACCAGCTAGAGGCAGCAGATGCTCGATTATCGTGAATGCTGAGTTGTCTTGTGAGTTTCGACAGGAGGGAGGCCTGTTTCTGGCATTTTTCCCTCTTACGTTTTACATTCTGATCCTCTAGAAGCAGTTCTTCAATTCTTGTTGTGCTTTGAGCACTACAATCCGATGTAAACAAGAAAGGATGACTAATCATTCAAGAATAAACCTTCATTAATGATATAGAATAGTGTAAACAGGTTACATATGAAGCATATTAGTGCTGTAGAATTGGAAACTGTAGCTACAAAACAGAACACAATAAATATGTGGTCAATGCAATATTCTAACATATGTCTTCATTATAGGGAACTATTTCCAACAACATATGGTCAGATGCAATAGATGTGTTGGAAATTAGTGATCCATTTTCAATAAAAACTAGAAGCTATTAGCTTAATGAAGAATAAGCTTGAAGACCCTCAAATGTTGAAGAAGCTTCTGGTACTACGTGGACAGCAAGATCACGTGAAGAAGCCCAAGTTGATCAAGAAAAGAGGGGCACACAATAAAATAATATTATAGTAGTTGCTGGAGTTTTCAAGAGAATAAGCTCTACGTGCATGGGAAATTTGTGCATGGGAAATCATGAAAGAAAAGTCAACAAAAGTGGATGGGAGTTGGAGAGAATAGAAAAATGCAGAAAAATGGAGAAGAGACCAGAAGATACGGAAGAAGCCGCACAAACCGGAGATAAAAAACCAACTTGTAATATTATATTATTTTTTGTACTAATGTCGGTGGAGTATGGCGGTGAATTCACGCCTATAAATAGGTTTGGAAGTTGATCATTTGTGTGTGTGAGAGGTTACCTCCACCTTGTATGTGGGGGTGAACTCTCCACCTTGAAAGGTCTTAGATCATTGTATTTTCATCAAACTAGTTTGTTTAACTAATAAACTATTTCCCCCACATCTCAGGTACTTTATCCTTCAAATTATTCTATCTTATCTCTTGTCCATCCTTCATAAATTATACCATACACTTGCACACGCCACCAACCAAAAACTATAACTAATTTCAAAACCATGCTTCCATAACGCAAACATCCAAAATATTTTTTTAACAAGATGCTACACGCAGTGGTCTTAACAAACCACCACTCCAAAAAGAAAAAAAATTGATTCACCAAATACCTTGCATTTGCACCATGTAGTAAGGAACACGAGCATACTATGAAATACTCAAAAGAAAAAAAAATTGATTCACCAAATACAGAAACAATCAATGTGATCTTCAAGCTAACCTGATCGAACTGTATAATTGATTGAGCATGTCCTCTTTGGCTTTCTCTACTTGGCAAGGTACCACAGCCTGCTCAGGGACATAAGAAGCTAGTGAAATAAAAAGCAATGCCACCGTCTCGGCAAACATAAGAACAACAGCACCAAGTAAAGAAAACTGACTTTTGGAACATTAGCACCAAGGCTATTGAGAACTGCTTCAACATAACCACAAACTTCTTGGGACATCCACCAAAGTTCTTCCTCTGGATCTGCAGGTCTTCTTTCCATGGTATTTTGAAATACAGGGACCACCAAAAACATATTGCCAGTTTAGTTAGTAATAGTCTTAACAAAGAAAGGTAAAACATTTCAAGGTCTTTTGAGCCTTTGGGATATGTTATCTTCAAAGAAATCCTACAGGAACACTGGACAGTTGGAAGAGTGGAAAATGAAACAGATGGATCTTGCTTGCAGTCGCTAAGGGATAAAACAAACCCACTGATTTTCTATCTCCTTTTAGGGGTTGATGGTTGTTTCTTTTTTCCCCCTTGCGGAAGAAGGGAAAGGGAGGGACTTTGTTACCAAGCAATACCATTAGATGACTCAGCAGAGAACCATCGGAGAGGCTTTGCCAGAGGGGGAGCCCAGATTCTCCCTTCTTTTGACCTCCAGCAGAAGGCGGGACAACATTCCTTAAGTTGTTCAACCACTCAACCTTCTCTGCCATAGTCTCAGCCTTCAATACCACCGCACTGTGAGCTACAACATGGAAGTCTGTCCAAGGCGAATGTTGGTAACGATTTCAAACCTGCCTAATGTTGCCCATGCTTGTCCAAACCGGCCTCAAATAGCGATTAAAAAGCAAAGCCCTTCCTAAAGCCCTCCCTTCCAATCTAAGCTAAGAAAGCTGCCCCAACATTTAACCGTTGCTGACCCATCAGGTAAAAAGTACAAAAAAAGTCAAAAATCTAATATATTTATGTTAATTTAATTCTAAATCTTCTTTATTTTTTAGAGTTCGATTCCCTACTTCGAGGGTTATAGCTGCTCCTGGGCTGCATATCCATTCATGAGCTCAGCCGTCAATCCTAGGAGAAAAGCTCTTGCCCTCTACCCTGTCTTTCTCATGTATGTATCGGTTGGTTTTCTCATAATTGCCATAGATTAATAAAGCATTGTCAAGCTCGCCTCTCATGGTGGTGACCCACATTAACAACTGTATCTCAAATACATTTACGCTGGAGTTTTCCTCGAGATCATGTTTGTCATGATATTATATTTCTTGCATCTCCCTTATGACTGTATCCATTTGGGGCCTTAGTGTGCCGCTACAATATATCAGTCGTCATCGGAGTCTTTTATAGTCATAGTTCATGCCTAGTCATGGTTCATGTCAAACCTTTTGGAGTGGGGATTCGATAGCTTTTCAGCTCATGGCTAGAACTGCCATGAAGAGTATACACCCTATTCTGTCAAATGTATAAAGAGTTGATTTTCTGAAGCTGCCTTTTTTGTAGTCTTTTGAGTATTTGGACATGGTAACGAACCGCCAAATCGCCTAATCCTGGTAGGGCTTGATCCTCGTTCCCAAGTCAACACAAGATTAGAAGGACTACTTCGCAAATGAGTGGGGGTGGTCATGAGTTTTGAGCCCCAGTTTGGTAATGTTGGTTGACTCCCTTGGCTTTTATTCGACCGGTTGCCTTTTGCACTTTTTGAAGCAATAGCGACCTAAACCGACATAAGCCATTATATTTTCGATGAGCGAGTGAAAAGACAGATTTTGCCGTTGTGCTGCAGATTTAAGAACTTAAAAAAGATCGTCTGGCACGGTTTTCTCGCAATAGTTACAATTATGAGAATAAGTGTTTCTATAGTGAATGAGGTATTCAGCATCAGCGAGCTCATTATAGTTGCAGCACCTTTAAAACAAAGTTGGCTCGTCCAGTTTTGAATTGCTGCAATTAGAAGTGATAAAATGGGTACATGGTGTCATTTAATATGACATAGGTAAATACGTGAGTAGCGGATTGGACTACGTCTGGCAAATTAAAGGCCAACCATGTTTTGGTCTTAATGGGCTTGTGCCATATCCATTGTCAAGCCCATTTGCCCAAAAGACATAGTAAAAAAAACATAAGTCAATCAAAGACGCAAGAGAGAGACGGTGCCGCTGGCAATGGGACCCGGTGGCATAACATTGTTCATAGTTGTGGATGTTGCTGGGGAAGATGCCCAAAACGGCGCGGTCTCTCTGGGAACTTCGGCGAGTAATCTCTCTCTGCTTCTCTTCCGTGGTCATTAGGTCTCTCTCTCCAAACTTACAAATGATTAAAAGGTTTAAGATTTGATTGAATTTTCTAATAGAGGTTGGCAATTTTATTTGATGAACTAAAATTAATTGCATTTTGTATAGAAATTTTTAAATTCTTATGGTGTAGTTTTTCTTATCTGAAGTGTACTATAGAAGCTCATCCAACAAACCCATTAAAAGTTGAAGATACCAAGGTATGAACATAAAATTGAATGTAACGATGAGCCCGTCTCGTTTTTTTTTGTCCATATAACAAATCAATTCTAGAGTATGCAATAACACGTATATACCAAGGCCAGGACAAGATTTATGATGAAGCTTTTTAATAACTTGCTTGGGTCCAAAATCAGTTTATGCAGACATACTCATTTATATAGATGCTTACATGCCTGTCGCATCATTTGGTATGGCAATTATGTAGACTAAACCTTAGAATATTTAACATTATTTTTTTGCAATTTATTTATAAATAACATCACGATACTTCTAATTATAATAATATTAATCTAGCGGGGAATCATTCTATTGTACCGTAATTAAATTAATGGCAAAAAAATCAGATTTTGGATGCGAATTCAATTGTTTGTGTACAAGAAAAAAGTTTGGTCATTTTATTCCGTTTGAATATCAAGTAAAGACGAGCTTTTCATGGCAAGCATTGAAAGTTCAATAAGACGCGAAGCAAATGCATTCCCTCTGTTTTACTTTGATGCGATTCACCTTCAAGAATAGATGGTGAAATTTTATTGTCAATTCAGTCCGCGCAGAAAAAGTTTTTTCATAACTAATTTAGGATAATCTCGTGGAGACATATTGTTTTTACTAGACCCGTTAAACGGGTGGGTCGGGTCGGGTTTGGGTCAGGTCATAAATGGTCCGCCCCAAATCGACCCATTTAACCCGTTTATGACCCATTTATTGTAGTGCAAATTTTTTGACCCATACCTGACCCGACCTATACCCAACCCATACCCGACTCATTTAACGAAACATAAAAAAGCTTATATATATATATATATATTTTAAAATGGTATTGCTAACATGATTTTGTACAATACAAATTTTAAAAATAATTATTTAAAAAAATCGAATTTTAATTAATTTTTTATTTTTAAAAATTAAATTTTTTATTATTTTTAATTTTCTTTTTCTCTTTTCTTTTTTCTTTTTTCTTCTTCCTCTTCTTTGGCCGGCCGCCGGCCACGACGACGGCCGGCGATCGACCATAGGCGAGCTGGCTCGCCCGACTTGCCGATGCCGGCGAGCGCGAGTTCACCCCTCGCCAGATCTGGCGAGGTTGGAGCCTTGCCCGACGCCGGCGAGTTCGAGTCTCGCCTGATCGGCGAGGCTCGGGCCTCAGCGGACGTCAGCGAGGCCTCCGCCTCGCCAGATCGGCGAGGCTCGAGCCTCGCCAAATCTGGCGAGCTCGAGGCTCGCCCGATCGGTGGGGCTCGGGCCTCAACGAACGTCGGCGAGGCCTCCGCCTCGCCAGATCGGTGAGGCTCGAGCCTCGCCGGACGTCGGCAAGGCATTCGCCTCGCCAGATCTTGTGAGCTCGAGGCTCGCCTGGCCGATCGCCGACCATCGCCGTGCCGGCGACCGGAGAAAGAAAAAAATAGGAAAGAAAAAAGAAAAAAAGAATTATAATTTCAATTTTTATAAAAAAAAAATTATAAAGTTAAAGAGAAGAAAGAGAGATAATGAGGTTTTGAGTGAAAAATGGGTTAATAAATGGGTCATAAACGGGTCAAAGAGCTGACCCATTTAAAACCCATATATTTTAGTGTTTACCCATTAAAACTTATTATGGGTGCTTTATAAGATAAAGCTTGACCCATTAATGACCCATTTAACTATAAATGGGTTCATAAATGGGTTGCACAACCCATTTAACACCTCTAGTTTTTACTACCCTAGTAAAGAAATAGAGCCACAAATGAAGTAGTGAAAACAAGAAAAAACACGAATTGCAATTCGTGAACACAAAGAGATCAACTAATTGAATTTTCATCCCTTCAGGTTGGTATAATTGGTTGGGGCGTTGTAGAGATTTCCATCTTAGATGTTGTAGATCATGTTTGAATATCCCAAATTGTGAGCAAACCTCTTCGATAAAGCCACCTGCATAGATCAAAGACTTGAACTTAATCAGTTCACGAGACTCACAGAGTAATTCACGGATCTCTGTATATGTGCCCTTGGGTTGTAAAAGTATAATTAGCGTATTCATATAAATATATATAAACTTTCACGCAAAATTATAATATAGTCATTTCAGTCGATTTCACTTAAATTCACTTATGACGGCCGATAATGACTATACTGCCATGTCAGCGATTTCCAGCAAAAGTTAGCCATAATGACTACATTATCATTTCACAATAACATCTAAGACTTAAGGCTCTGATCGTTTCACGAAAAATATGACATTTTAAAAAAATATTTTCTCGAAAATCATCTTTTAGGAATATAACAATATTTTTGGTGTTCGGCCGAAACTTGAAAATTCACTAGAAATGTTTTCTACTATTCAGTATCTAATTTGATTTTCTTGAAAAAAATTACATCCAATAACTCACTCAATGTTTAGCTTCATAATTTCTTGAAATGATCTCCTAATCTCACGAAAAATTTAAAGATAAAATTCTTACCATAAAAATTTAATTGGCTTGCACATTTGTCTCTTGAACGTAATTTCACGAACAAGAGCAACGAGCTCCTTCCCAAGCAAGATCTATTCTTTGTCAGCCACGGCACACCTCGATGGTCCCACAAGCTGAATATTTATACATATAGTCATTTTGACCGAATTGGATAAGGAAACCAAGTCCCACTTTCCTATTTTCCTGTTATTTTGAACGAACTTTATACGGGAATTGATTCCGTAGTCAACGTATCCTGGACTTTTTGTTGGACTTATCAAATCCATAACTTAAGGTCCAAATATTCACTTTGGACTCCACCGCCGAATAGGAAATGTCGATTTCTGTTGCTTTCGGATTTTTTCTTTTTAAATTTATATTGGATCGAATTTCATTCATGGACTCAAATTCAAGACATATTTTAATGTAAAATCCTGTGCAGGCTTTGCATTGATACAAAAACCATTGTTTATGCAACCTAGTGTATAACAATCTTGTTATACAAAAATACACGTGCCTTCACACCAAATTTCTTTGTCTTCTCATACACATGGTAAAAGCCTCAATCCCCTGTTGACGTCCGCATGCATCCTAGTCGAAAACTCAAATTGCTTCTGACTAGGCAGCTTCCCCTGCTAGTCCATCAACTCGGGTAGCTGGTCAGCAGCTCCGAACTTTTTGTTCCTATTCAACCAATAAGCAAGGGCATTATGAGCAGCATGGGCATGCCTATAACCCTTTTGCCCACCTGCCCAAGCAAAGAACTTGGAGGCGACCGTATTTTCAACAATGAGCAACTCCACAACGAGGCCGGGCGTCACGTAACAGAGGTTGCCGAGGCCCGCGACGACCAGCGTGCCCCAATTGCTTCGGTTGAAGCGGACGCAACCTTATTTTCTAACTCTCGATTCTTTATGCAATCCTTGTGTACGTGTATATATATATATATATTTTATGATTGAATTAGAATTTCATCTCTCTGTGAATTTCTAACTTATGCATCTAATTTCCGATCTTATAATTCAGACATTCAAAATTCGTAACGCTTATTTTGACTTTCCTTCAAGGACATGCTTTTGGAAAGGGAATATTAGCATGAATTGTCCCAAACCTTCATTCTAAATATGTAAATTTATCTCTAAAATTTTAATTTACACAATATAATTCTTAAATTTTGACCTAACGTTGCTCTTAATTTTTAATTACTCTTGAAAAAGTAAGCATTCCAACTAGGTCCCACAACAAAAGCACACTAGGGTCCACAAAAAAAGATCTCTCCCCCCCGGGTGGGATCCCATGCTAAAGTCAAACAGTACGATATGAAAGCTTATGCTGACTCCAATACCTTCCATTTTTTAAAATGTCGCTAGAGCTCCCAAATTTGGACCAGTTCGATAGAAAAAAAAAATACTAAATTTCCGTCTCTGATACACAAAAAAAGTGCTTCTGCCCTCTCTCTCTCTCTCTCTCTCTCCATGAGATCCAGTGCTAAAGTCGAACAGTACTCCGAATGCTGTGCTTTCAGCAACGAGAAGATCAACACAGTGACAGATTATTAAATTAATCAGCTCGCAACTACCCGTGATAAGCGCACGTCCGTGCGTTCCATGAGCAAGCAAAAGGGACACGTTCCCATCAATTGGAATACCTAGTATCGATTTTCATTTAATTAAGTGCATTTTATAAATAATTGTTCTTTTTTTCACTCTTCTAACCTTAGCTCCTAAGAAATGGTTTTCTTTAGAGGGTTGGCAATTCTATGCTGATTATGAATAATAATATATGTAAGATCGTATTTGACATGCAAACCCCAATCGAACAACAAAGTTGCATGCCAAATGGGTGCTGGTGTGCTTTCACTTGCATCCTCCTCTTCCTAATGAGGATTTCGGGCGATGGGTTGGGGTCTCAAGAACCCTAATTCAGGAAGCGAATTGAAGGAATTACTTGGGTCTTTCCCTTCTCAAACACCTTGATCCCTCAAAATCTCAATACTCCAAAAAGATAAATGTACGCAATTACAAACGAAGATGAAGGACACACCAACGACCACCGCCCCCCGTCCCCAAAAAAATAAAAAATAAAAAATCCAAAAGAACAAAACCAACACCATCCGCCAGCCCCCCCCCCCCCCCCCCCCCCAAAAAAAAAAAAAAAACCCAAAAGAACAATACCAAGTCGAAGAACGAGCTTTATCTCTATAGTAAGACACGAATGCCAAGCGCTCAATATTGGCTCATACAGATGTGCATGTCGATGCGGCCGCTCTCGAGCAATGCCGGGTCCAGCTTCTCGATGTAGTTGGTGGCGAACACAAAGATCCTCTCGCTCCCGCAGCACGACCACAGGCCGTCGGGGAAATTAAGCAGATCCCAGAAGGTGATGGTGTCGTTGTTCCCGTCCTCACCGCGGCGCACGGAGTCAGACGCGCCAGGGTCGGAGTAGCTCTGAGGCATGGCAGCTTGGGGCACCTCGGACCGGTTGGGGAGATTGGCCAACCAGTCGATGTCCTCGATGATGATGATGGACTTAGAGCTGGTCTTCATGAGGAGGTTTAGAAGCTCGGACTTGGAGCGCACCTGGGTCAGCTCCAGGACGTAGACATCGTAGCCGAGGAAATTGGCCATGGCGGCGATCATGCTCGATTTCCATGTCCCGGGCGGGCCGGCCGGAGAGCAGGTAGCGCCACTTCCAGGCCCTGCCCGTCTGCTGGTAGTGGGCCTGCCCGGCGGCGAAGTTGCGGAGGTCCTCCATGATGTTCCTCTTCCTGCCTGAATCCATGTGCAACGTTTCGAAGGTGCTCGGGTGCTTGAACGGCACCGAGTCCCAAGGTTGGCCCCGGGAATCGAGCGACCTGCCGAGAGAATTCGTATAAATGAGGCGTTCTCGGTTCTTGTGGCGGATGTCGTTGGCCTTGTCCATGATGTGGTTCAGGTAGGAATTTAGGATACGCTCCCTATCGCACTTCCTGATCCAGAGTCTGAAGCCGCGCTTCTCGGCAGGGTGGGGCTGCCAGGAGAAGGTCTGGGACTGGCGCTGGGTCACCACGTGCTCCCACTGGACGGCAACGCCCCCAAAGACGTCGCTGATGCAGTCGTTACTGGAAAGGCCGAAGGTGGTGGCGCTGGAGTTGATGGCGCGGGTGAGGGAGATGCCGCTGACGGAGGCGGAGGCGTAGATGAAGGGGCTGAGGTAGAGCTGGACGGCATTGTAGAGCTCGTTGGTGTTGACGCCATCGATCTCGGTGATGTCGCAGTAGCAGTAGGAGGAGAAGTAGTTCAGGGCTCGGCTCAGGAACCTGAGGGCTGAAGACCAGAGCTCCGGCGGGAGCACCACCTGCAGGATGTTCATCAGGGGTGCCAGGACGCCCAGGAGGGAGACAAAAGATGTCCAGAACTCCTTCATTTCAGTCTCTGGCTATGGAAAACGGAGACGATGGGAACAGTGGGGAGTCGAGGAGGGTGAGGGAGAAACGGGGATAAAAAATGAAGAACGCGTTTGTCGGAGGAAGGGGGAGGAAGGGATTTATAGAGGAAGGTCTGGCAGAAGGCCAGGGTGCCGAGTGCGAAGGAACAGAATCTAGAATATAACCTGTATGTGAGAAAGCTTCTGTAAACTGTAGTTGTTGAATCAATCAATTGTAAACTTCATCGTACATCTGTTCAATCTTCTTCTTGTTCTATCTCGTAGAACTCTCAGATATGAAGAAGATCAAAGGGAAAAACTAAAGAAGGATCTCTTATCGAAGACTTGGAGAGAAGACTCAGATCAAGGAGATTCAAGTCTTATTGGAAAAACAATCAATTCACTCTATCTCTCTGTACATTTTCCTCAGCCCCTTTTTATACTAAGGCTTTCCCTTCTCGAACTTCCTTTACAACAGATTTAACAACTTTTATTAGCAGAACGATTAATCTTAGCCACTCGAGTAGCTTCTTTAGTAGCTTGATCAGCTTCTGATCTTGGTTTTAATCTGTTGTATAACCAGATCCTTCACAAGGATTGCCAGCTCAGCTTGGATCGAGGATTGCCAGCTCAGTTTTCAGTTTACTCCGAGCTTGCTCTGTTTTCGTCAACTTAGTTCCTCTGCTTCTATCTTGCTCAGTTTTTATCAGGTCAACTTCTCTTCCTTTATCAGCTTCTCTGTTCTAGCTTTGTTTCTTAACATCCCCCCTCAAATTGGGAATGGGAAGGGCACATATTCCCAATTTGACTCGTAGATAGGAATGTGTTACCCGTGTCAAGGGTTTTGTAAAGATATCAGCAAGTTGGCAATGACTTGGGACATATTGGACACGTAATGACCCAGAAGATACCTTCTCTCAAACAAAATGAAAATCTACTTCAATATGCTTTGTTCGAGCATGTAAGATAGGATTAGCAGTGAGTGAGATAGCTGATTTATTATCACAGTATAGAGTAATAGGAGAAGGAAGGAAGCAACCTATATCTCACAAAACAAAGCTTATCCATGTGAGATCAGCAGTAGTTGATGCAAGAGCACGGTATTCAACTTCTGTAGAGGATCTACTAACAGTAGGCTGCTTCTTTGCTGCCCAGGAGATAAGATTCGAACCAAGATATGTGCAAAACCCGGTTGTTGATCGTCTGGTTTCAGGACATCCTGCCCAGTCAGCATCCGAGAAGCCATAGAGATTCATAGTGCTTTGTGAGTGAATGAATAAGCCATATGTGATTGTACCTTTAACATATCTCAGTACCCTTTTTAGTCTATGGAGATCTACAACAGTAGGTGTCTGCATTTTCTGGCATAGTAGATTTGTGGCATAAACAATGTCTGGTCGAGTTAATGTAAGGTACTGAAGACCACCAACTAGGCTTCTATATTCTGCAAGATTGGATATAGCTATAGAGTCATTGATCAAGATAGTTGGTTTTAACGAAAGGGGAGTAGAAATTGGTTTAGACTCAAGCATATGGGCTCGGGTGAGAAGATCAAAGGCATATTTGGCTTGACAAAGAAACAAATGTGCTGGAGTACGCTGAACTTCAATGCCAAGAAAATAATGGAGTGAACCAAGATCCTTCATATGAAACTGAAGATGTAGAGCAGTAATAAGATTGGAGAGTATTTGAGATGAACTTCTAGTTAGAATGATATCATCAACATACAGTAGTAAGAGGATTGTTTCTGTGCCAGTGTGTAGGATGAACAATGAGGGATCGGTTGAGCTACAAAAGAATCCATATTCTAGTAAGAAGCTGCTGAACTTGTCAAACCAAGCTCGGGGAGCTTGTCGAAGCCCATAGAGAGATTTTCTGAGGAGACAAATATGATGGGGTCTCTGTCAGTCTCTAAAACCTGGTGGCTGTTCCATATGAACAGTTTCACTTAAATTGCCATGTAAGAAGGCATTTTTAACATCTAACTGATGAATTTGCCACTGTTTCATCATTGCTATTGAGAGAATAATTCGAATTGTAGCATGCTTTACTACAGGGCTGAAGGTTTCTGTGAAATCAAGACCTTCTTCTTGATGGAAACCTTTGGCTACAAGCCGAGCTTTTAGTCTCTCTAAACTCCCATTAGGTGCAAGTTTTGTTTTAAACACCCATTTGCAGCCAATTACATTCATTTTATTAGTTCTAGGAACTAACTCCTAGGTGTTGTTTTCATACAAAGCATCAATTTCTTCTTGCATTGCTTGATAACATCCTTTGTGTGCTAAAGCAGACTTTACTGACTTTGGTTCAACAGGAACCTGATATTCAACTAGACATGCATATTTGGGATTTGCTTTAACAATCCCTGATTTTAATCTAGTTTGCATAGGATGAGTAGACAATGTACCTTGAGTAGTCCCTGATACAAAACTGATCTGTCCTTGTTCTGTATTAATATGAGATGTCGTGTTAGATTCTTGACTAATAGACACTTGTTCTTCATCATTTGAATACATCTGAACTGTTTCAACATTACTGAGTGCATTATCACGAGTGATTTGTAGCTCAGCATCAGATATTATGTTCGGCTGTGATATATTTGTTGAATTGAGTATGCTGATCCCATTGTCCTGTATTTCTGGCACAATTTGGCTTGATTCAGTATTTGGCAAAGATTCAATCAACTCATTGACTTGTGACTGAATTTGTTCTGTAGTTTTGGACATATGAGATACCAATCTCTTATCCATTGTTTGTATAGACCTGACCCATGCTGATACTCTATAGTAGTTCTTCAAGTAAAGGGAAAGACCCTTTCATCAAACACCACATGTCTACTTATATAGACACGTCCATTAGTAGGCAACAAGCATATGTAACCTTTATGTTTTTCACTATACCCAAGAAACACACATGTGAGAGATCTTGGGTCAAATTTATGCTTCATATAAGGTCTCAAACATGGATAGCATGCTGATCCAAAAACTCGTAGATGAGTATAACTTGGTTTCTGTTTATAAAGCCTATAATGAGGTGATTTCATGTGTAGTTTTGTTGAGGGAAGCAAATTGATTATATATACTGCTGTCATAAAGGCATCTACCCAGTACTTTAATGGCACTTTTGCATGATACAGCATTGCTAAGCCCAACTCAACTATATGTCGATGCTTTCTCTCTGAAATACCATTCTACTCTGGTGTATAAGGACAAGAAATGTTATGTTTAATGCCATACTGTTGCAGATGATTCTGAAATTCAATGCTAGTGAATTCTCCTCCTCCATCACTCTGAAAAACTTTGATCTTTTGATCAAGCTGATTTTCTACAAGTCTTTGAAACATAACAAACACATCATATACTTCTGACTTCTTTCTCATTGGATATATCCAACTAAATCGAGAAAAATCATCAACAAAGATGACATAGTAATGAAACTTCTGAACTTATGGGATAGGTGATGGTCCCCATACATCACAATGTATCTTTTCTAGAGGAACATTAGAGATATGGTCTGAGATAGGAAAAGACAGAGCTGAACTCTTAGCTATTTGACAACTGCTACACATATTTTGAGCTTTCGAATTACATTGTATTAGCTGTTGAGTTTGCAGAACTTTCACTGTTTTTAAACTGGTATGAGCAAGTCTTTGATGCCAAATATCTTCTCCTACTTCATGTTGAGTCTGAGTGAAGTATGCTTCTAGAGTTCTAGATTCCACTTGATACAGCCCCTTGATTTTCCTTCCTAGCTTCACTGTTGTATGATTGTAATTGTCCTTCATATACACCCCATATTTATCAAATATAAAGGAACAAGGATAGTCATCTGTTAATTTTGATACAGAAAGGAGATTCTTTTTGATTTCAGGAACAATCAAAACATCTTTTAGTGGTAATATGCTAGTTGTTGTGTTTAATGTTCCGTTCCCAATACATGAGATTGATAAACAGGAGCCATCTCCTATCATAATTGTATCATTACTTCTATATGCAGCATAGTTTCGAATCTTACCAGGATCTGCAGTAATATGAGATGTGGCTCCTGTGTCTGGATACCATTCTGAACCACATTGTTCTTCAATATGCATAGCTGCTAATGCAGTTGGTATTTCATCTTCTTGATATGAATTATCAAAGCGATACCAGCACCTAAGAGCTGTATGACCTGGTCTTTTACAGATTTGACATTCCAGAGGACCATTACTTATTAGTTTTGCTTCCTATATGCGCTTATCACCATTTAAGCCTTGTGGTGGGTAAGATCTAACACCTTGATATCTCTGAGTAGAATTTGTGTATGGTCTAAATCCCTGTCCATAGTTAGACCAATTATTCTTACTGATCTGGTCTTGTCTTGTTGGATTCAGATTATTCATTCTACTTTGTTGATTTCTTCCTATTCCAGTGATACTGTTTCCTTGATCTCTTCTATTGATGAACTGTCCTCTGCCAGAATTGTATCTTCCTTGAATACTTTCTCCTTGGCTTCTGGGATTAAACTTCTGCAAACCTATTTCAGTCTTTCTTTGTCCATAATATGCTAGGTTTGTATTGTATTGATTCACAGGATACGTTTGCAATCTGGTTTCAAATCTTTCAAGCTGAGAGTTAACTTCATCATATTCTAGCTGGGGTTTGAGGCAGTACATAGTTGTTCTAAAGGTCTCATATTCAGGACCTAACCCTTCAAGTATACCAAACATCCTGGTTATATCATCAACAGGCTTTCCAATAGCATTCAATTGATCACAGATAGTCTTAAATTCTCGAAGATATTCACTCATAGGTCTATCTCTTTTTCTACAAGCCTATAATTTCCCTCTTAACTCAAATTCTTTTGCTACAGATTTTTGAGTAAAGCGATTGATAAGTGCCTGCCACACCTCAAATGCAGTTTCTAACCCAATTATCAAACTCAAGATATTCTCTGATACTGCACCGCTTATCCATGACAAGATTAACTGATCCGTTTTTATCCAATCCAGGTGATCAGGATTCATCTCTTCCCCAACCTCAGTTTGTATCATTTGTGCAGGAGGTAATGTTTCACCATTAATGAAGCCAATTAAATCTTGACTTTTCAGAAACTTGCTAAATTGTGCTTGCCATAATAGAAAATTCTCTTCATTCAACTTGATTGTAACAAAGTTTGCTATGTTCACATGAATAGGAAACGGATACTTTTGCAATCTAGTTGCCATTATATCTTCAGAAAACTTTGAAGATTCGAAGAAACACTTCAAGTAATATTTCAAAAGATCTTATCTAGAATCAACCAGTTCTTCGTATTGTCTTGCTCATACAATCCTTATACATACTTTCAGTAATACAAGCATTAGATCTACAATTTCCAGGAATCAGCACTGATACCATGCGAAGGAACAAAATCTAGAATATAACCTGTATGTGAGAAAGCTTCTGTAAACTGTAGTTGTTGAATCAATCAATTGTAAACTTCATCGTACATCTGTTCAATCTTCTTCTTGTTCTATCTCGTAGAACTCTCAGATATGAAGAAGATCATAGGGAAAAACTAAAGAAGGATCTCTTATTGAAGACTTGGAGAGAAGACTCAGATCAAGGAGATTCAAGTCTTATTGGAAAAACAATCAATTCACTCTATCTCGCTGTACATTTTCCTCAGCCCCTTTTTATACTAAGGCTTTCCCTTCTCGAACTTCCTTTACAACAGATTTAACAACTTTTATTAACAGAACGGTTAATCTTAGCCACTCGTGTAGCTTCTTTAGTAGCTTGATCAGCTTCTGATCTTGGTTTTAATCTGTTGTATAACCAGATCCTTCACAAGGATTGCCAGCTCAGCTTGGATCGAGGATTGCCAGCTCAGTTTTCAGTTTACTCCGAGCTTGCTCTGTTTTCGTCAGCTTAGTTCCTCTGCTTCTATCTTGCTCAGTTTTTATCAGGTCAACTTCTCTTCCTTTATCAGCTTCTCTGTTCTGGCTTTGTTTCTTAACACCGAGGAGGGAGGCCAGAGATGTCCAAGACTCCTTCCTTTCTGCCATCCCCGTTGAGTGTCGAGGCTAAGATTTTCTTGGATATCTCCGAGTGTCGAAAGAGGGATCGGGTCGGGTCGATTTGGTCGGGTCGGATGTTTCAATGAAGAAAAAACGTGTGTGGCTCACAGCCTCACAAGTGGCTATATTCCAGGGGGGCGGCATGAGCTTGACCCCCTCCCATGGAGATTCTGACTGACAAAAGATCTTTTGATTATTGCATTTTATCAATATTTCTCCTTTTTTTTTCTTTTGTCATTTACTTAAGCGCTCCGATAAAAAACGGATCTAATTTTAGAAATAAAATCCTCAATTTTAGGACCAATCAAAATTTCGTTTGGATCGAACCTTTTTTTTTGTGTAGAAAAAAGAAATCGCCTATTTTCATTATAGTCTCAAATTTGTCCCGTTAACTTGCCGGTCAGAAATCACTGTTGATTGTCCAACATATTCACCATGGAATTTTCGTCCATGTTCATTGTCCTTATTTTTTTTGTTTCATTTCTTCTTTTTCTTTCTTCACACCTCCATCTCCATGTTCTTCAGAAAGAGCCACAATAAGCCAAATGAATCACTAAGAACCATGCCAAGGACACCAGACACATTAGATTCTAACAATGAAATTAAATGGAAATATAACGGAGGACAAATTTAGATATGAAGTAAAAAAAAAATTATTTTTTATGCGATAAAAAAATTAGGGCAGAATTAGAATATGATCTAAAGTTAGGAGTTTTTAATGGAATTAGCCCTAATAAAAGGCCAAATATTTTTCTTTTCTTTTCTTTTCTTTTCTTTGTTAATCCTTCAACCTTTTATTTGTAAGTTGACATAAGTTTCCCCCGAAAAGGAAAAAAGGAGATCTTCGTTAGTTGATAAAAATAAATCATAAGATATTTATATCTTTTTAGGCTGATTCGAAAATGCCATCAGCCAATGAGAGTAGAAAAAGAGAATCTAATATTTAAAAGAGGAAGAAATTCTGTTCTTGCTCTCTTCTTTCTGACATGTGAAAGAAAATTCGGCAATAAGAAGTTATTTAGTGAATAAATAAATATATCGAAATGGGACCATCATCGGTCTAAAAGCTCAAATCATTGGACGTTTTGGAATTATGATATGAGATTTGTTTTGTCGTCATATGTTTCGTGTAATAAAAAATGCCAAAAAGAAAAGAAGGAATGATCAGCGCGCTAAAATTAATAATCAACTGAGAATGAACGTTATGAAATTAGTCTCCAACACCATACCGATAGTTCAATCATTGAAGACTATGGTAACATATTTTTCTTATTTTTATAAAATGAAAAGGATGGAAGTTGCGGCCAATGTAATGATGCCCTTTGAATGTTATAAAAAGGTCATGTTGACACATAAATTTCGCCGATAAATTTAAACATGCAATTTTTAAGAAAATTGTCTAAGAAATCAAATTCGTTGATAATGTCACGATTCGACCCCTAATTGGAAAGAAAACGTTATCACTTCAATCTCTCGATGTCTTGTAGCCATTTCTTTTTTTGTCAAATTTCTTCTCGATATAAAACTAGAGATGTTAGAGTTTAATGGCCTTGGACTTGTCAATTAAAATTTTGACTAATGAATGCCCAGGAGCCAACCTACCAAATGCTAGACCCCATTTGGTTCGGGTTTGATTGCCGAACCATGATTGACTAGGTTTTGATCACTGAGTCGTTGTTGATTTAGGTGTGATGGGGAGTAGTTGAAAAACTTCGGGTGGTGTCCCATAGTCGCCTTAGGGGGTCTTGATGGTTCCTGTGTATCCTCATTATGTGTTTGCATTAATTTTAAGCCATATTCACACGATTGCATTGCATTTGAATTGATTATAAGCATAGCATTTAGATTATGACTTTCCGATATGCAATTAACATAATTGGGCTTTAAATCATTTTTACCATGAATAAAAAATAATTAAGAAACTGATCAATAAAAAGATGATAAGAGAAAACGAGAGTTGCATTTTAGAGTTGTATGTCACAGCTTCCATTTGATTCATGTTTTGTTATACTAGTTAGCAAGTTTGCATCATTTAAATTAGAGATGATTGCATGTTTAGATTAGAGCTTAGCTCACAGGATCTTGTTCCAAGGCTTAATAACATGGCAGTGTATATTATTTGGGGGTAAGTGTAATACGATCGTACTAGTTTTGGTTTTTTTTTTTTTTAAAAAAAAGGAAATTAGCTAAGAAAATAAACGGAAATTTCGAAGTATTGTTCATCTCTTCAACCTCGATTGCTCGGCCAAAGCTTCCTTAGTACTCGCCATCGCTGTCCACTGCCACGTAGACCTCTGGCGGCGTTCGTTCACCCTTACTTGACCACGTACTGAATCTAGCCATGGCGGCTGCAAGCGTCGAGGTCAAATATTATAATACGGAGCCCATTAATTCAGCTCACATGTTTAACGACCCAAGCCCTCAACCCAGCCCATGTCTCCTATAAACCAGGCACCGTCCATCTTTATTTTTCTCTTCAACAGATCGTGCGTGATTGTAAGAGGAAGGAGACCAATGACATTACCAAAGAAGGCAGCTTGTCCGAGATAGAGAGAGAGAGAGAGAGAGAGAGAGAGAGAGAGAGAGATTCACACGTTGATGATCCGGATGACCCATCAAGCCAATTTAATATCGTTTTACAATACCTAGTAAGTACTCAAAGCCTCTATTCATCTAACTGAAGGAATTGTCAAAGTTATAACATAAAATTTGGATTTATGCCAATTCTAAGTTGCTGTGTTCGATTGAGGCGTTCTCAGGCTCTGCACACAGACATTTATGACAATTAGTGTATTCACACACACACACACACACAGATATATATAATGTATTCCTTTCAGTTGATTTTCACTAAAATTCACTTATGACGGCCAATAATGACTACACTGCCATGTCAGCAATTTTTAGCAAAAGTTGGCCAGAATGACTACACTATCATTTCACAATAACGTTTAAGACTTAATTGACAAAGTTGAATATTTTATTACTAAATTAATATCCATACAATAGATTTAGGACTAACCATGTAGTGTTTCCTAAGATTTCCAACATTGCGCTAGAGTTAGAAACAGCGAATAAAGTACCAATTATATATGCCTTAATTATACGCTCCTACCGCGTCTTGGAAGAAGAAATGTGGTCGTAGATGCCCTTAGATACGGTCGCAATTGCACCTTAACGCCACCAAAGTATTGGTGTAAGAGTCCAATTCAATCTTTGACAAATTGTAGAAAAATCATTCATGGCCCACCATTCTTATTTTTGGTGCGGAATCATTCGCACTTTTTTTGACGGTCCAGAAACATTTGAAGGACGTACTCCATCAGTTCCAAAAAGATTGCAAATATTCTCTTTTCTTTCGCCTTTTTGGACTATATGCCTTTGATCGGAATATTGAATGTTGATTAACTCTAATTAATGTGTGAAGATCGATCCATGCGATTCATCTATGTTATAGATACTATATAATACAAAGCAAAAAGACCCCATATTGTCAGAAGACCTCGGCCTTTTTTTAATTAAAGATATTATATCCATGATTAAAAAAGTTTAAAGTCTAAAATTTTATTGATTTCTCGTATGGTTCTATTTTAAGTTTGATAATTTTCTATTCTACAAGTTCTTTCTAGAATGCTTTTCCCTTTTCATACTTTGCACAAATTCTTTGTACTATGTCACTGATTTCTTTTTTTATTTAATAACTGAAATGACTTTACTAATTAAAATGTGAGATTTTATTTTATTTTTTGCACACATGCAACGTGTATAAGCGTTTGTTACTAATAGGAAAAAGAGTACTATGTTTTCAGGGTTTAAAGATAAAAATTGATGATTACGAAGGTATGATTTATCTAACAACAATACCTTTTTAGTAGATAGCCACATTGTTATGATCACCATTGGATAAAAACCCTAATTACACCATTTTGTGTTTGGACCAAGTTATCGGAGAAGTAGTGAAAAGATACATACATTGAATTGTGCAGGCTTTTCTACAAAATCTAATAAAGGTTAATCAAATGTAAAAATACCGACTAAGTAGTACTTAGAGAAGCTAATGTGGATTATGAATATCAGATGATATATCATTTATATTTTCTGTGGAAATATTTGAAACATTCTGTTGTAGATCTCAAGAGTTACATCTTACTTTATTGGGGACAAAGTGCTCCGGCCTTTTTTTTTTTTTTTTTTTTTACTGTTTTTGGACCCAGCTCCAGCTCTATAATTAATTCAAGAGTTACTCATCAGAACATAAACTGGCGCCGTGACCACAAGTGCTCCAGCCTTTGCCCCTCCTCTATAAATAATCCAAGACCCCTTTGCCCCTTCCTCAGAAGAAAACTCACTTCCCCAGAAAACCCAAATCCCCATTTCTCCCTCACCCTCCACTATCCTGTTCCGCTGCTTCATCGTCTCCTTCTTCTACGCCCAGAGATCTCCAGATAAATCTCAACTTTGCCTCACGGGAGGCGCACAGATCGCGCAGAAGGGCGAAAATGAACGAGTTCTGGACATCTTTGGCCACCCTCCTGGACGTGCTGGCCTTATGCCAGAGCCTCCTGCAGATGGTGTTCCCGCCCGAGCTCCGGTTCGCTTCCTTCAAGTTCCTGAACCGGGCGTTCAACTGCTTCTTCTCCTACTGCTGCTACGACATCACCGAAATGGACGGCGTCAACACCAACGAGCTCTACAACGCCGTCCAGCTCTACCTCAGCTCCTTCGTCTCCGCCTCCGGCAGACGCCTCTCCCTCACCCGCGCCGTCAACTCCAGCGCCACCACCTTCGGCCTCTCCAACAACGACCGCATCAACGACGTCTTCGACGGCGTTGCCGTCCAGTGGGAGCACGTGGTGACGCAACGCCAGTCCCAGACCTTCTTCTCGTCAGGCTTCACGCTCCGGATCCGGAAGCGCGACAAGGACATCATCCTCGACTCCTACCTGGACTACATCATGGAAAAGGCCAACGACATCCGCCGCAAGAACCAAGAACGCCTCCTTTATACTAATTCGCGCGGCGGGTCGCTCGATTCCCGTGGCCACCCGTGGGAATCTGTGCCGTTCAAGCACCCGAGCACCTTCGACACGTTGGCCATGGACCCGGAGAGGAAGAGGGACATCATGGAGGACCTCCGCGACTTCGCGGCCGGGCAGGCGTTTTACCAGCGGATAGGCCGGGCCTGGAAGCGGGGCTACCTGCTCTACGGCCCGCCTGGGACGGGGAAATCGAGCATGATCGCCGCCATGGCCAATTTCCTTGGCTATGACATATACGACCTCAAGCTGACCGAGGTGCGCTCCGACTTCGAGCTCCAGAAGCTCCTGATGAAGACCAGCTCTAATTCCATCATCCTCATTGAGGACATCGACTGCTCAGTCAATCTGTCGAACAGGGCGAAGGCAACCCACGCCGGCGCGCCCGACGCGGCCCGCGGCGGCGAGGATGGGAACAACAACAACACGATCACCCTCTCGGGGCTGCTCAACTTCACCGACGGCCTGTGGTCGTGCTGCGGGAGCGAGAGGATCTTCGTGTTCACCACCAACCACATCGAGAAGCTCGACCTGGCATTGCTCCGGAGCGGCCGGATGGACATGCACATCTACATGAGCTACTGCTCGTACCCGGCCCTCGAGATCCTGCTCCGGAACTACCTGGGCAGCGAGGCCGAGGACCTCGGCGAGGCGGCGGCGAGGGAGCTCCGGGAGGCTGCCGAGAAGGCCAAGATGACGCCGGCGGACATAAGCGAGGTCCTGATCAAGAACCGGAGGAACAAGGAGAGAGCGGTGGGCGAGCTGCTGGAGGTGTTGAAGGCGAGGGCGGAGAGGAACGAGAAGTACGGAGGGTTGAGGGAGGAGTGCGAGCTGAACGGGGTGGTGGAGGAGATGGAGGAAGAGGAGCAGGAGGAGAGGGCGCTGGAGAGCCCGAAGGAAGAGAGCGACTGCGATGACGATTCTTGCAAGAAAGCGGAGGATGATGATGAAGAGAAGGAGAAAGCAAAATGAGAGGGAAAAAAATCCATTCGTCCTTTTTCGTTTTTCTTTTTCACTTCCATTTCTTTTCTCTCTTTTTTGCACCTTTTTTTTTCTCTCTTCTTTTGGCTTAGAAAATGGGGAAAAAAGCAATTCGATGATTTCGCTTCGTCATTCGTGAGGGCAAATTGGTAAGTTTCTATTTTTAAAGAGCTCTCGACTTCGTGTCTTATTATATTATGGAATTAAAAGCTCGCCTGACTCAGCAAATATTATAATAAAAATTAGAAAATAAAAAGCTCTTATGACATATTGAGTTTATCCACTTTTCGAGGGTATTCTGTGTTACTTTCTTCTTTTTGAGATGGCCAGCCGGCCACATCCATGTTTGGTGTTTAGGCAACGTGTACCATGTTATTTTGGGGTCGAAAATCTTGACTGAGGGGAAAGTAAATCTCTTAATTATTTTCTGCTTTTTTTTGGAGATTAAATTGCCCCTTTCTTTCAAATGAAACCCCCATTTTACTTGCTTTAAAAAAAAATGGTAAGAAGAGGGCAAAAAAAAAAAATAGAAAGATTTTATTTCACGTCCGACCATGGAAAGTACAAGAAGAGAGAAAGAAAAGGTACAAAAAGGAGAGAAAAGAAACGGAAGTGAAAAGGAAAAACGAAAAAGGGGCGAATGGATTTTTTCGCTCTCATTTTGCTATGTCCACGGCATTCGCTTCCAGCTTGTTCATAATCATTCTTCAGTCTTCATTCATCTTGTTCATCTTCACAAAACGGTCCCGTGTTAGCCGCGACATTCGCTTCCAGCTTTCCTCATGTTGCATTGTGTCTCTTAGGAATTGAGATAGCCGCGGCAGGGATGATCCGGTACTCCTTCGCTGCAGGGGAGATAACAACGGTGCGAAGGCAACGAGGACCCATACCAATGACCGAGCGGACTTTGGCGCAGCAGGCGGGCGGGACCTTAGCCTCGGCTTTTCTAGCTGCGTCCAAACAAGGGCTCAGCCTCGCGAAGGCCGACCTTATTGGGGTCCCCCCGCATTCTCCCATAGCTCTCGCTTCCGGAATGAATACGGTCGCCAATGCCATCATGATTAACAAAAGCTTAAATTGAGAAACTCGAGTTTTGTCAGGGAGGGGTCGCCACGAGAAGGTCTGGGACTGGCGTTGCGTCACCACGTGCTCCCACTGGACGGCAACGCCGTCGAAGACGCCGTTGATGCAGTCGTTGTTGGAGAGGCCGAAGGTGGTGGCGCTGGAGTTGACGGCCCGGGTGAGGGAGAGGCGGCTGCCGGAGGCGGAGACGAAGGAGCTGGGGTAGAGCTGGACGGCGTTGTAGAGCTCGTTGGTGTTGACGCCGTCGATCTCGGTGATGTCGTAGTAGCAGTAGGAGGAGAAGCAGTTGAACGCCCGGTTCAGGAACTTGAGGGAAGCGAGCCGGAGCTCCGGCGGGAACACCAGCTGGAGGAAGGTCTGGCAGAAGGCCAGGGTGCCCAGGAGGGAGGCCAGGGATGTCCAGGACTCCTTCCTTTCTGCCATCTCTGTGTGATCCGGGTCAAAGTTGAGATTTTTACCGGAGAAGAAGGAAGATTATGAAGAGGAATGGGGGGTGATGGGTGAGAAAGAATTGGGGAGAGACGATGCAGTATTTATGGAGGGTTCTTCTGGTGTTTCAACGAGGACACGTGTGGCTCAAATGTTTAATGATTGTTCTACTAGTTTTGGTTTTAAAAAAAAAAAAAATTAGCTAAGAAAATAAACGCAAATTTCGAAGTATTGTTCATCTCTTCAACCTCGATTGCCCGGCCAAAGCTTTCCTTAGTACTCGCCATAGCTGCCCACTGCCACGTAGACCTCTGGCGGCGTTCGTTCACCCTTACTTGACGCCGGCGGACATAAGCGAAGTCCTGATCAAGAACCGGAGGAACAAGGAGAAAGCAGTGAACGAATTGCTGGAGGTGTTGAAGGCGAGAGTAGAGAGGAACGAGAAGTACGGAGGGTTGAGAGAGGAGTGCGAGTCGAACGGGGTGGAAGAAGAGGAGCAAGAGAAGAGGGCTGTGTAGAGCCCCGAAGAAATCAGAGACCGTGAGGACGATTCTGGCAAGAAAGTGGAGGACCAATAAGAGAAGAAGAAAGCAAAATGAGGGGGAAAACTAATTTGTCCTTTCCTTTGTCGACCCTCCGCATTCGTGTCTTATTATATGTCTTTTCAAAACACCAATACCTCAGCAGAATTGTAAGAAATAGGAATAAAGCTCATACGACATATTGAGTCTACCCACTTTCGTCGGTATCAGGGGTGAGCAGCGGTCTAGGGTTGACCCTGGACCGACCCTAAACCGGCCCAACCTTACCGGTCCTGGTCCGGTTCCCAAGGGGATTGTGTCGGTCCTCCGGTCACCGGCCCTCGGGCCCCGAATCCAAGACCAACACCGCGAGTTGGTCCTCCGATCCTAAGAGTTTTGGGTCGGTCCCAACCTGTACCAACCCTATATATTTATATTATATTATATTATGTATAATTCTTTTATATATTCAAACCTAAGTAAAATATCTGTTATATTATATTATATTGAAATGTTCTATCAATAACATTAATAGTAATTTCAATTTAAAACTTTTGTTGAGTATTAATTATGTGTCGTTTGTTTTGTTTTCAGGTGTTTAGAAGTTCAAGTGAATTAACAAGATGTGAAGTTATATATTCATTATTTATATTAAGTATTTTGAACTTTTTATAGTTTAATTGTATTATACTAATAAATTTCAGCTGTACTTTTCTTTTCAATTTGTGTCAAATGGTAGAAATTTTTGAAGAGTAGAGTAATATTGCAGCTGCTATGGTGATTTGCTAGTCAAGTGGTGTGAAGTTCATTTTTTGGTTGAGTGGACTCTACATGATCAAATGCAGAAAAACGCTTTTGTATATGATGTTAAATATTAAAGATAGATAATTACAATAACTTTCCATCTTGCCCCATATCTCGATGAACGGTTAGCAAATACGAAATTTCTATTGTGTCATCTTAAATTTGCTAAATATGTATTAGTATTTATAATTTAGTTGCACAATACCGCATTATCAATAGATGTGTAATCTGAATTTGTAGGTTTGTTTTTTTAAGGAGTATAAAAAATAAGACGAAAAAAATTATCGATCGGTCCCGGATTAACCTTGGAACCGGACCGAACCCATTGGGTTGGTCTGGTCCTTGGTCCCAGGCTCAATAGGGTCGGTCATCGGTCCTAAAAATTAAGGATCGACACTGTACGGATTGATCCTAGGGTTAGGGGGTGGCCCGGACCAACCCGGACCATGCTCACCCCTATTCGGTATGTCTTGTTTTGTTCTTTTTGGGTCAATTATATTTGTTAATAAAAGAATTATGCTATATGGAAAAAGCACAAGTGAAAGTAACACAATGTGTTTGTCAAATTGGTTCATGCTGTCGGATCACCACGCTGTCCAATCCCCATTCATCTAGACTTTGCGTCACTCTAGCCTGGTTGTCTATTGCCATAATCATTTATATCAGCTGCAATGGATTGGCAATTGGTGATTGGGTCATATTGGGTTGAGTTTATATATTATCCACTGGGGCTTTATTTTAGAAACTTGTCTTGCTTGCGGTGAAAACATCTTCAGGCACATTCATGGCATAGCATAGTATTTTGCATTTTTTTTTTCACATTTTTAAATAATAATAAAAATCTCATGTCACATCTTGCATTAGCAAATTGCTCAATCTTTTCTCATTAGAAATCCAAAGAAATATTCATTCTTGATGTTTAAGCATAGTCATTGATTAGTGTATATTATTTCTTAATTGGTTAAAATCATTATAGGCAGTTCCCTATTTGAAATCATAAAAAGAAAATACCAAAAATAATTAGCAATGCATTGTTGGGTCATTTTTTTATAGAAATCATTTGGTGTCCTAGAATTTAGTCTTCATTTCTATAAGAAAAGAAAATACAAAATCTCTCACCGAGTTTTAATAACAAGATCATTTCATTATTAATCATATTAATTGTTATTAGAATTGCATCTAGGTTGGATGTAATTTAATTAACACAGCATAAAGGTTACTTAGATTCCACGTTAGTTCATGAATGCATGTTAATTTAGAACTCATATAGGCATAGGATTTTAATTAATTCATACTTATTTCAAAGAAAAACCCAAAGGCTACATTTTGTAATCAGTATAAAATTTAAAATAGGATAACTTTATGTATCCTCTGTAATTTAATTAACACATCATAAATGTTTTGTGCATGCCCAAAATAGGATAAAGTTGGTTATAAGAGGGATGTAGCCTAGATAAAATTATCCCATATGGGAAGTAGAATAAAAGTGGATAGGATTTCTAATATCCATAGATAAAATTATTTTTCTTAAATAATAAACTTCTTAAATTAATGAAACTGAAATACTATTTTAATGTAATATAACAATTCGACTAAAAAAAAACAACAATTTCATTTTTATTCATTCCTATTTTATTTATATATTCAAATTTCTTTTTATCTAAAAATATAAATTCTGTGACATCCCGATTTTTCAATTCTATTTTCAATTAATTGAGACGGGCATTTCGTTGGCACGCATATAGTTCTTTTCCTTGAGTTGGCCACTCATGTGGAAACTAGTCTATCGGGTGAAGCTATTAAGAGTTTCTAATGCATCAGACTCGAGAATTTGACCAGGAAGCGATCTTTCGACCGGGCTAATCTGCAAGGGTCATTACGACACAAATAAAAATCGATTAAAGACCGGAGACAGGTCGACTCGAAAGAGGCATGTGATTGAGTGTGGGTGATTCCACCGGATTGCATAATTCTTGACGATCGACACTGGACCGACTTTCTATCGATTGGGTACCCTGTGTTCGTATTTGAAACCTTGAGATTATGCCGACAACCGAAAGTCGCCAATGTTTCAAAGATGTACATTGTGGCTTGAGATAATCAATCACAGGTCAAATGCATGAAAATTTCTAAATGCTACCCGGTAGGTTAGGCCGCGCTAGTATCGTGCCAAAGTGAAATTAACCGTAGAATTGAGATCGAATTCAGAAATTGGAAGTCTGGGTGTGTCACAGATCATTTTAGGATCATTGACTTATCTTCGGAAGATTTTTCATGCAAGCCGAGCTTCTCAGCAAAATAATCAAGAAATGGCTAATTTGGCTCGAGAAATTAGTAGGCCGCTTTTGGGACTTAAGTTGGTTCTATGGACAAGTGAAGATGTGAATTGAAGTGTGGTGACATTGAATTTTTTTTTTGCGGACTTCAATTTGATTCAATTTGAAGAGAATTGATGAGAATTGAAGAAATGGGACGTACAAGAATTGGACCCCGGCGGAAAAATAAAATGGACCCATTAGAGGAGGTTGTGGAGGATTGGGTGAGTGGAGTGTGATGTCACCCATGATGTCATGGTGGTGGGCCATTTTTGTGGATTAAAGAAAGAGAAAAAGAAAAGAAAAAGCCCCCCCATCTCTCTCTCTCCTTCTTCTCTCTCCTCCCTCTCTTCTTCCTCCCAACCGTGCGACTCCATCTCCATCTCCTTCTTCTTCTTCGCACACCACCAGCAGCAAGGGAGATCGTCGAGCAGCCCGCCCGGAGCCACCCTTCACCGCCTCACGCCGCCGCATGCCGTCCTCGCCGTCCGCTCGCTCGCCGACCAGCTCGCCGCTCCGCCCGCGCTCGCCCGCGCTTGGCCGGCATCCCGAGCTGCTGTTCAGCTCGTGCGAGAGCTACTGGAGCTCGTCCCCGCCGCTGTGAAGCCCCGCCTAGGTCCGGTTCAGTTCCTCCGCCCATTCTCGACCCGAACCAGCCCCGGATCTACTCATTTTCGGCCTCAAACCGCCATGGACAGCAACCAAGAAAAATGGGTATGCAGCGGACGTTTGGCCCGTTTTGGCCGCCTTCCCGAGCCCGGGTGCTCGGCCCGCTTTGAGGAAAGTTGTTCTCCTCGGCGTCCCCGTCGTTTTGGTCCGCTCGGTTCGCTAATCCGGTGAGTTTAACTCACTAAACCTCGCTTAGAGGGTTAATTATGCTTTAGGTGTGCTTAGTTTATGTTAATTGTGATTAGGTGGTTAGTTTAATTTATTTAAGTGTGGATTATATTAATGTGTTTAATTAGCTTAAAGTGAGTTTAATTTAAGGCTAAATGAAGGTTTATATTAAAATAAGCTTTGATGTGACATAAAGGAATTTACTTTTGATTTATTTAAATATTTCGAAATTATTTAATAATTTAATAATATATCATTATTTGAAATTATTAAAATATTATTATTTAATTATTTTCGGAATAAATTTAATTATTTATTAAATTCCGAAAATTTTGTCGGGACCCTAAATTCTCAGAATTTCGTGCCGGTCGCTGCTGTGTACTCGGATTTTGAAATTGATGGTTGGATTTTATAAATTGAAGGTGGATTGCGAAAAATATGAATATTATTATTTAATTAATTTTCGGAATAAATTTAATTATTTATTAAAATTCGAAAATTTCGTTGAGACCTTATTTACTCAGAATTTCGTGCCGATCGCTGTTGGGCATTTAGAATTTGAATTTGATGAATGGATGTGGCGAATTGAGTGTTGATTGTAATAAATCTGGATTCTTTATAAAATTCTAAGTGTGGAAATTAATGGGTGATTGGTCGTGATATGCCACCTATTAGAGGTCGCGCCCAGTAGGGCCGTGATATGCCACCTATTAGAGGTCGCGCCCGATGGGGCCGTGAAATGCCACCTCTTAGAGGTCGCGCCCGATGGGGCCGTGATATGCCACCTATTAGAGGTCGCGCCCAGTGGGGCCGTGATATGCCACCTATCAGAGGTCGCGCCCAGTGGGGCCGTGATATGCCACCTATCAGAGGTCGCGCCTAGTGGGGCCGTGATATGCCACCTATCAGAGGTCGCGCCCGATGGGGCCGTGAATTGCCACCTGTTAGAGGTCGCGCCCGATGGGGCCGTGAATTGCCACCTGTTAAAGGTCGCGCCGAGTAGGGCCGTGATTGAGAGCGATGCTGATTTGCTAGAATGACATGTAATTGGCCGAGTCGATTGATCGCTGAGACGATCCAAATGGTTGAATTGTTTTGATGATGTGATTGTGCCATGGTTGGTTGGTTATCATAATTGTACGTGGTTGGTTTATATAAATTGTGCTAACCTGCAGATAAAGGCTGAGGCGAGGTAAGTCCTCTATGTTGTGTGGCTAGGCCACCCATGGCGTATTTTCTTTCTAATAGGGGTTTAGGGGGTTGAACTTGCTGAGACGTGGTCTCAGTGGTTATTGAATAACCATTTCAGGTCCCTGATGGATGGAGCGGCCAGATAGCTTTGGTTGGCCTTGAAGAGTTGGAGAAGTGAAGTCATAAGGATTGGAGATCGTGTACGTCTTGTAGGTCGTAGGACAATTCCTTTTTAAGAGCCGTTCTTTTGTAGACTTTTAGCCGTAGACCTCTGTTTGTAATTCTGTTGAATTATGAAAGTGCTATGTTGTGGTTTTGCTTCCTGCTTTTCTATCCCGTATTTTGTTGTCAGGGGATTTGTTTCTCTTCCGCATGCGTAAATAAATGAATGGGTCGGCGACGTGTCCTGGGATGTCGCATATTTGATCGACCGCTGTGGGATGTGTGCGCGCTCGGGGTTCGGGGCGTGACAAATTCAATATATATAATTATATAGTTAGTATTTATATTTATTGCACATTTTAGTTATTTTAGTATTTTAGGTATACAAATATAGTTTACAATTTAATAACTTTTTATTAGAGAATGATGGAAGGGGAAAAAAAGAAAAAAAGACTAAAAAATAGAGAGAAAATTAATAAAAATATGAAAATAAAAATGAAGTAGGCAAAGGCGTTGCGAGAAATTCTTACTAGCTTTAATGTCCTAGTGCTCCCTCCTCCTTGACCACCTTTGTTTATGCAACTACCAATCCGACCTGCTCAACCTTAGCATAATTCATGCTCTTTGCAAGGAAATTTAGTGTTTTTTTTTTTTAACAAACAGATGGGGGAGAATGCGAGAAAATCGATCCTCAGGCTCTTGGAGTTAATGAAATGTTAAGGGGATTTGCTTGAGAGCAAAACTTATCGCAAATATGCAATTAAATAATAAAATTTTTGTTAGAAGCCCAACAAAATCAGGTCCTGAAACTTATCAGATTTGTCCAATTAAGTTCAATTGTTAATTACATTTTTTGAAAGTTTTTTAACTTAGTTACACCTTCATAACAAGCTTTATGACTAAATTTTATCTATTGAAAATTTTAGGATTTAATTATATTTTCGTGACGAGTTTTAAAATTTGATTATATTTTTTGAAAGTCTTAGGATTTTATTGGTTAAAAGAAAGTTTAAAAATTTAATTGTATATATTTGATAAGCGTTAGGAGTTTTGATTCACTTATTCCCTTTCTTTAAATGAATGAACAAGTGAGTTTATAAACGGATGGGTAACTCGTTCGCCTAAAAGAAGAGTCGAAAGAAATTTTCGACAAAATCGAGGGTGCAAAAACGCCGTACGTGGGCCGTACATGGGGGAAAAAATGGGACCGGGGCAAAAATGCCAAAAATGAGAATGGGAACTAGGGGTGGCACGCCATACATAGAGGTGCATATGGATGAGACGCGGCGACCAGGGGGGGGGGGGGGGTGGGCCGCATGATGTTGTCGTGTAGCGCAGGGGGACGAGATCACGCCAATTCACGGAGTGAAGGAGGCGGGGAGGGGAGCCCGTCATGTCATGAGCTTGAGCCCCTCCGAAGGAGACTCTGACTGACAACAGATCTTTCGATTATTGCATTTTATCAATATTTCTCTTTTTTTTTTCTTTTTTCTTTTGGCACTTACTTAAGCGCTCTGATAAAATACAGATCTATTTTTAGAAATAAAAATCCTCAAATTTAGGACTAATCACAATTTCGTTTGGATGGAACCCCCCCCCCCCTTTTTTTTTTTTTTTTTGCGTAGAAGAAAGAAATTATCTATTTTCATTATAGTCTTGGATTTGTCCCATTAACTTTGCGGTCCAAAATTGCCGGTAGTTGTTCAACATAGCAATTTTTCACATTAGGAATAAATTCACTATGGAATTTTCGTCCCTGTTCATTGTCCCTCTTTTTTTTTTTTTTTTGTTTCATTTCTTCTTTTCTTTTTTCACGCCTCCATCGCCATCTTCTTCAGAAAGAACCACAACAAGCCAAATGATTCACTAAGAAACATGCCAAGGACACCGGACACATTGGACTCTAACGATGAAATTAAATGGAAATTTAATGGAGGATAGATTTAGATATGAAGTAAAAAAAATTATTTTTTATGAGAAAAAAATTGGGGCAGAATTAGAATACGATCTAAAGTTAGGAGTTTAGACCTAATAAAAGGCCGAATATTTTTCTTTTCTTTTCTTTTTTTTGTTAATCCTTCAACCTTTTATTGGTAAGTTGACATAAGTTTCCCCCGAAAAGGCAAAAAGGAGATCTTCATTAGTTGATAAAAATAAATCATAAGATATTTATATCCTTTTAGGCTCATACGAAAATGCCATCAGATAATGAGAGGAGAAAAAGAGAATATAATATTTAAAAGAGGAAGAAATTCTGTTCTTGCTCTCTCTTCTTTCTGACATGTGAAAGAAAATTCGGCAATAAGAAGTTATTTAGTGAATAAATAAATATATCGAAATGGGACCATCATCGGTCTAAAAGCTCAAATCATTAGACGTTTTGGAATTATGATGTGAAATTTATTTTGTCGTCACATGTTTCGTGTAATAAAAAATGCCAAAAAAAAAAGAAAAAGGAATGATCCGCACGCTAAAATTAATAATCAATTGAGAATGAACGTTATGAAATTGGTCTCCAACACCATACCGATAGTTCAATCATTGAAGATTATGGTAACATATTTTTCTTCTTTTTATAAAATGAAAAGGATGGAAGTTGTGGCCAATGTAATGATGCCCTTTGAATGTTATAAAAAGGCCATGTTGACACATAAATTTTGCCGATAAATTTAAACATGCAATTTTTAAGAAAATTGTCTAAGAAATCAAATTCGATGATAATGTCACAATTCGACCCCTAATTGGAAAAAAAAAAACGTTATCACTTCGATCTCTCAATGTCCTGTAGCCATTTCTTTTTCTGTCAAATTTCTTCTAGACATAAAACTAGAGACGTTGGAGTTTAATGACCTTGGACTTGGCAATTAAAATTTTGACTTATGAATGCCCAGGAGCTAACCTACCAAATGCTAGACCCCATTTGGTTCGGGTTTGATTGCCGAACCATGACTGACTAGATTTTGATCGCTGAGTCATTGTTGATTTAGGCTTGATGGGGAGTAGTTGAAAAACTTCGGGTGGTGTCCCACAATCGCCTTAGGGGGTCTAGTGGTTCCTGTGCATCCTCATTACGTGTTTGCATTAATTTTAAGCCATATTCACACGATTGCATTTCATTTGAATTGATTATAAGCATAGCATTTTTAGATTACGACTTTCCAGTATGCAATTAACATAATTGGTCTTGAAATCATTTTTACCATGAATAAAAGTAATTAAGAAACCGATAAATTAAAAAGATGATAAGAGAAAATGAGAGTTGCATTTAGTTTAGAGTTGTATGTCACAGCTTCCATTTGATTCATGTTTTGTTATACTGGTTGGGAAGTTTGCATCATTTAAATTAGAGATAATTGCATGTTTAGATTAGAGCTTAGCTCACAGGATCTTGTTCCTAGGCTTAATAACATGGCAGTGTATATTATTTGGGAGTAAGTGTAGTACGATTGTACTAGTTTTGGTTTTTTTTTTTTTTTTTTTTTAAATTAGCTAAGAAAATAAACGGAAATTTCGAAGTACTGTTCATCTCTTCAACCTCGATTGCTCGGCCAAAGCTTTCTTAGTACTCGCCATCGCTGCCCACTGCCACGTAGACCTCTGGCGGCGTTCGTTCACCCTTACTTGACCACCAACTGAATCTAGTCATGGGGGCTGCAAGCGTCGAGGTCAAATCTTATAATATGGGCCCATTAATTCACTCCACATGTTTAACGACCCAAGCCCTCAACCCACCCATGTCTCCTATAAACCAAGCACCGTCCATCTTTATTTTTCTCTTCAACAGATCGCGCGTGATTGTAAGAGGAAGAAGACCAATGACATTACCAAAGAAGGGAGCTTGTCCACGAGAGAGAGAGAGAGAGAGAGAGAGAGAGAGAGAGAGATTCACACGTTGATGATCCGGATGACCCATCAAGCCAATTTAATACCGTTTTACAATACCTAGTAAGTACTCAAAGCCTTTATTCATCTAATTGAAGGAATTGTCAAAGTTATAACATAAAATTCAGATATATGCCAATTCTAAGTTGCTGTGTTTGATTGAGGAGTTCTCAGGCTGTGCACACATATTTATGACAATTTAGGGTGTTGTGAAGTTATAACATATTACCGATCTTAATTTGAGCTTACATTTTTCCCGAAACAAAATTTTGAAATTGGCTATGCATGCTAAACAACTTACGAACAGTAAGTTAGGATTTGAATTTTATAGACATACACCACATGAAGATGGGCTGAGCTTGGTTTATAGGAGACATGGGCTGGGCCAAGGGCTTGAATAATAAAATATGTAGGCTAAAATAAATGGGCCTTATATTACAATCTACTTTTTCTTTACAAAAATTTCATACTTGAAATTTAGTCATACGTCAATCATCAAAGAAATGAGAGGACTATGTCTTGCCTTCCCCTCTCTTGTCATCACAAAAACTTTTTTAGTAGCCCTTTGCCTTTGCTGAGTTTTCTAGGAACTAAAGGCGTACTCTTTTCCATGGGGAGAGTACATGTTAGATGTCTAGTTTAGGGAACTTTTTGGTAAGGATTGTATGTAGCTAATGAGTTTCTAACTTAATTTTGTTGGATATGTATATATTGTGTTGGTGGATTATAGAAAACTCTAATATTGTAACCAAATGACTTTTTGTCAAAAATATATATGTATATATATTTTGATATTATGTTGAGTTTTTATTATGATGAGATTATGCTCTTTGCAGAAAGGACAATTATGTTATGTCTTTATTATCACGGTCTGTGAATCCTCCCGTACTCGTGACACTTGTGAGTAGGGCTTGGGGTTATCTGGTGAAGAGTGTGAGGCGGAATGGTAGAACACAACTGGTCCGTGAGAGTGGCGTCAGGAAGGTTGGTGCTAGGAGTTCTAGGATAGAAAGATTATATCACTTAGGAGCTCTGAAGACGGGGTAGACCTCTTGTACACAAACTGGTCAGAAGCTGATGCCGCTCTTCTGACGAGACCATGGCAAGCCGAAACCAGTTGTTGTGCCTAAAGAGAACTGCTGCCTTACTCGATAGACTAGACGCCCAAGCGAAGCTGGGCGTGGTAGGATTTCGTATGAAGAATCATTTACCATATCGTTCGTGGAACAACTATAGAAGGAAGGCTGGTCTAACAAATTCCGTTTGCCAGGCGCCCGCGGGTCGTTCCGAGGCCAAGGAATCTCTCGGCCCGTGACATTATCCTTATAGAATCGGGGTGCAACAAATGTAACTTCGAAGATCCCCGCCGCCACAGTCAGCAGTCAATCAGAGCTTAATGCTTGGCCCGACAGTCTTCTAACGACAATAGTAGCTACGCTTATATTGATGGTTCTTTTCGTCTGTATTGACAGTTTCTCTGTAGCAGAGCAGCTGGAGATTATGTCTTGCAAAAGGCACCTCTATCCATCCCTGTCATCTCCGAGATATCAGTGAAACTTGGTTGTGGCTTCTGCCGTTTGAGACTGATACCATTGAAATTCCCCCTGATAAATCTCCTGCTGGCGGTAGTGGAGAGAGCGTAAAAAAGTTGCCATCATAAAATTGACAAAACCACTTGGAAGATTTTATTTTTGGTCGAACACCTGACTGACCCAACGAAGAGCGGCCACAAATGTCCCCCATTTGACTGTCAAGAAGAATTGGAAGCAAAAGGGTTGAACAAAATCATCAAATCATTTTCCGCCGAAAAGAGGGCAATTATGAAGGCCCAATAGGCCCTCAGGCCGAGCTCAAAGCTCGCGACCATCATGGCCAGAACTAGCGGGCTTTTTGAGCATGAGCTGACGAACGTCGCCAGAGGTCCCGTTGGCAACGGGCAGCGACAGACGAGTGCAGAAGGAGCATTTTATTCAAATGTTCACGAGGTTGAAAATGATCTAAACAAGAACTTTGAAATTTCTTTTTCTCTTTTTTGTCTTCAATTTTTTTAATACCACGCCACATTGGATCCATGTCGTATTTTAACAGCAATTTTTAACAAATTCTAATGGAGGATAAGTGTATTTCTTGAGTACAAATTTGTGGTTTTTTGTGTTGCAAAAAAAAAAATTAGGGTAAATACTATTATAATAGGCATAATTTGGGATTTTCTTTTGAGGTTTTTCCCTTTTTCTTTTTATTTTCTTCTTCTTACTATAATTAGTTCCTTTGGGTAAGGGCATCACGATGAATGTTTAAAAGATTAGGGGCACAATGTAAGTTTGCCGAATTTGCAGGATGGATCCTTTTTCTGTTGTGGTCGAAACACTTTATGATATTGTCGAAACTCAAGAGTTTTTAAAACAAGAGCTCGACCATAGGCATCCAAACATAAAAGATCCCATTAAAGTTGGGGCTGACAGGCCACCCAAGTGGAAGAGAGAGTGTTTAAATAATGGGCCTTCGCAACTTAATCAGCCACTTTGTTTGCAGGCCGGTGATAGTGGGCCAAGGAGAGATAATAATATTGGACCAAAGAGAGCTAGAACCTTCATAAAGAAAATCATCTAGAGAAGACCTTTTCTCGTCATGAAGGATCCTTGAAATGGTCCAGCCGTATCACCTTCGAGAAAAATCTCCCTCTACATTGATTTTTCAATGTACGCAGTTTCGGTGGGTTTCCAATTCTTTGCCAATTGAGTCTTAGCTGTGTATAAAGTTTCACCCTTTGGTGATTCCACTTATTGAACTTACCGAGCATTGTACTCGCCATTTCAATTAGGATTTTTCAATTTGGGGGTTGGTCTTGGAAACGCAAAATTATTCTTTACTTTCAGACAAAACTCTTATGAGGGCGGCTGTTTCCTCAAATATAAGTAAATTACCTGGCTATTCGATTCAGTCTTGGAGCCACACGATATTTGCCCCCTCAGCAGACACCATCAATGGGAGAGTATGAGATTGAAATTCGGATGAGAATATGGCCAAAAGTCAAAGGGAAAGGGGTACATTGAAACGGACTCCAAAATATAGGGTGGAAATTGCAATTTCAGATATTAAGTCATGGCTATTTGAGAAAGTGGTTGAAGTCCTAGCTGAGATGGTGCAAGAGGGCTTCCCTCCGAGTGATGTTGCACACTCTGCTGTCATCTCTGGACTATGTAAACACGGGACAATAGAAGAAGCTAGAAAAGTCTTTTCAAGTATGCAAGAACGCAAGCTTTTGAAGGAATCAGATGTGATTGTGTATGACGAGTTGACGACATGCTGGTTGAAAACATGCAGAATAAGACAGCAAACCTAGTGTTATCGGCATTAAAGTTCTTTGGTCTGGAAAGAAAATTGAAGGCAAAGGGTTGTATTCTGTTGCCTTGGTAATGATCCATGCGTTTATGTTCATTCTACTACCACTATATTTAAAGGCTTCATAGCAATGCAAGATGGGATGGGCTTCCTAGCTTTTCGATCACTAGGATGGCCTCAATGAAATGCAAGGCAGTTTCTGGTTCCTTGAGATTGCACGTTGTTCTACTGCCCTATGCCAGTATCCCTTATTGAGGGTTGACTTTATGTTGATCTCTGCTGCTATTGCACCATGACTTCAGGTAAGCCAACTTGACATTGGAATTACCTACGTGTTGCCTGGAAATAATTTGCTTATTCAATTGACATGAATAATATCCTTTTACGACCTTCTCCTGGTTTTCTCTAGCTTCTAGTTACTTTAAGGTGTAAAATGGATCTTTTCCCCGATCAAGATCTAGGCCCAATTTCTAGGGTTTGATTAGCTTCCTTCCCAACTAAACGGTTTTGGTTATTCGCATGTCTTGCCCCATGTTATTTTAACGTCTTTTGCAGGGCCTTGCAGGGAGATTACCCCATACGCATTTGTGGCAATGGTTGGAGGCTATGCTATAGTGCATGAATAACCTACAGTTTAATCAGTCCCACTGGAGATCAATATAGGCTAGTAATTTCGTGATCTACACGGGCAAGAGCTGATTCATTGATCTCTACAGCAATGAGTGTCTCAACCGTATGAATGTAGGAGCTATCTGCAAAACATGGAAGCTAGTACCTGGGAAAAAACATCTTGCTGTTATTCAGCCGTAGATGGATAGAATTCGAAGGCTTGCATTTCCAATATCCATTGATAGCATAACCAGGAAATGAAGTCAAATTAATCGCGTTGTGGGTCTTGAGATTGGAGATGTGTAGCCGTTGCTTTGAGTTAGTTTTGCTCACAAGAAGATTCAGAAAGTGCTTGCTTTGAAAAATTATGCTGGATGGCACCCCTTTTTGGCTGCATACGTGACCATCAGCTTCAGTTACTGTGTAATATCAAGTTGAGGGAATGATGTCTTCATCTATTCTATTGAAGGTGCTTTTCTCTTATGGAAAAATTCTACAGCATGATCGTCAGTTGAAGAGAGAAATTGTTCACGTATTAGGTCGAAGACAAAAGGAATGGATTTATCTCAAAATGAGAAGTCAGGCCTCGATCTAGAGCCTGTAAAAGCTGTTTTATCTACCTAGGCACAAAAGAGGAGGAGTTCGATTGAATTCAAAAGCGGGAACAGTTGCTGCACACGAGCAGATTCGAGGACGATGGAGCGGTTAATGAAGAAGGAGGAAAATCTCGGAAACAGGGCAGCTATCAAAGCTCGTGGAAGTAGAAAAAATCATGGAGACACGGGATCAGTTGAACAATGGAGGTTCACATGGAGAAGTCTAGTAACCGTTGGAGGGGATTCAAGGCCTATGAACAGAAGGAATGCAGAAGGAGAACGGACACGCTCGAGCTATGTCAAAACCGGGTCAAATTTTCATCTCGAGCCTTCTTCCTTTGTGTTTGCAGCCATGTCTTTCGGTTTCACTCTTGGTTTAAGTTTTCGAGTCTATCTTGTAATCCTCGAATTGCATTATGAATTTAGTAATTGACAGTAGACTCAACGTCATCCATAATAAAAAGTTCATACAAGTGAGCGGGCATGCTTATTTTAGACTTTCTTGACTTTATCGGTCCCTTTATAAGCTACTTCTTACTCCTCGCATATTCATCAGCGTCCAAAGCACAACAAAGCAAAGTTCATAGCTTTAGCATTGAATTGGACTTGTTCAATAATTTTGCGATCAAATAAGAGTTCTCACCCTCGCTTTTCCAATAGTCGTAAGTTTACAGCCGAGAACAAAGGAGGTCTAACAATCGATTGGCTTTTGCCTAAGGTGGTACCAACAACATTTCAAGCCATGTTCTTTAGCTAAAAAAATCCAATAAATCACAAGAGAAACACCCATCCATTTTTGAATCACTTGCGTTGATACCAATTTTTTGATGCCAAGATAATATGATAAATAAATCAAATTATTCAACAATTAAGCACAAAGAATAAGTAAGCAATTCAACGATCAATTGGTATGCGTACAATAAAAGAGCCAAGGGAAAGAGAAATGTTTAGCCGGTTTATAGTGTTTCGAACCCCGCCTATCGAACTTCCCGAATCCACTGGCCCAAAATCCATAAATCGAATCCAAGTTTGACCGAGAGCCCACTTTCCAAAATACAATCTTCATCTCAAGCCTTTAAGGCCTTTTCATTTCACATCCAAGTGTATATCTCACCTCACTAGTGATTCACAATAGTAAATCCAGGTACAAGAGGTTTCTCTCACTTAGATGGGGAAAATTACCTGTATATATTATACAAACTTATTATGTTTGTGCCAATTTAATTTTAAATTTTTTAATTTGACTAATTTAGTCTTTAACATTTTAATGATTTGTTAATATAGACATTCCAATTAATTTTGGCTGAAAATAACTACCATGAGTGTTGGCCATGTCATGTTATATAGTTGGCATTGACATGAATAATAATTCAATTTTTTTAAAAATTATTTTACTTTTAATTTTTTTTATTTCTTTCTTTTTTCTTATTGGACAACCACAAATTGGGTGACCGCAAATTGGGCCTCTCATGCTTTTTATTTTTATTTTTGGGTCTCACTATTGGCATCAATGCACACGTGTGTGCAATACTCACGTAGATCCAACCCCCTTTTTCCTTCCCCTCCGATCCCTTTACCGGTAGGGCTGCATGCCCGATATCGAGTCCCTTGTGCAAGAGGAAAAAATATTGGGTGGTCCGGGACCGCCACGTCAGCGTGGTCCCGGACCACCCACACGGCACCACGTGTATGGGGAAGCCAGACAAAGGACGAAAATCGGGGCCCACTTCTCTAACGCTCTCTCTCCTCTTTCTCTCTTTTGTCTCCTCCCCTCATATGTGGCGCCATATGAGTGGTCCGGTACCACGCTGACGTAGAGGTCCCGGATCACCCAATATTTTCTCGTGCAAGAGGGGTCGGGAGAAAAAGTTTCAACACGTGGCGCATTCTAGGTGGGCGCTGGCGCACGGCAGGAGTACCTAACGTTTTCTCATCCGGGAGCCACACGTCTCCTGACTGAAACATCGGAACCCACGACCCGAATCTTCATGGTTCCTTCCTTCCTTCCTTCCTTCCGGTTCTCCTACAATGGAATATACCGGCGGAAGTTCATCCAAGAAACACAACATAATACAACCTCAGCCCCAAAGTCTCTGTCTCCTCTCTCTTCCTCCCTCCTTCTCTCTCAAGCTTTTTTACTTTATTCCCTCCTTTTCTCCACTAACTCTCCTTTTCTCCGCGCCCTTTATTGAAAAATCAGGAAAAGGCCACTACGGCGGGGAGAGAGGGTGTCACAGTCACTAATCCATTCTTTTGAGGGAAATTCCAATCCCTCACTCGTGACCCACCCATAATAGGTCAATCAGACATACTCATCTGCCCTCTTCCTCTTTTTTTTTTTTTTTCTTTCTTATAGGGTAAAGGAGTCATTCCCAAGCAAAATGAGTTCACATGGACGAAAAATTATACTTGGGCCTCACGAAAGAGATGAATCAAGCTTACATGAACGCGATGCACCCTTGAATATCTTCCCACAAGACCAATGCGCAAAAACATGCACTACAAGGAACTTGTGGTGAAAAATCGAAATTCCGTGGAATCTAAGTTGAAATAGTTATCTACGAACCATTGATCGAATTCTTTTAGTCCGAATTTTAAACATTATTGTAGATTTCTATCATTCGTTCCGTTGCTTGACAAATATACCCGGAGCACGCTTCAGGAAGCCCTTTACATTTTTGTGGTCGTGCCATGGAATTGAGCAGCCATGTTCCTGGGCACTTCCGCGACGGAAAGGAAAAAGTGGAAAAAGGAAATCTAACAGGTGGTGGTGGTCTACTGCTCGCTTTGAAGTGGACCGGCATAGTCTCTTCCCTCTCCCTATATTTACATACCACAATGCTCCCCCTCGCCCACCCCGACATCTTCATCATCTCCTTCTTCTACACCCAGAGATCTCCAGGAAAACCTCCACTTTCATCCACGCAGAATGCCTGAAATGAAGGAGTCTTGGACCTCTCTGGCCTCCCTCGTGGCATCCTGGCCTTCTGCCAGACCGTCCTCCCGCTGGTGCTCCTGCCGGAGCTCCACTTCGCCTCCCTCAGGTTCCTGAAGTGGGCCCTCGGCTTCTTCTCCTCCTACTGCTACTTCGAAATCACCTAGGCCGACGGTGTCAATGCCGACGAGCTCTACAAGGCTGTCTATCTCTGCCTCCACCAGCCGCCTCTCCCTCATCCGCGTCCTCAACTCCAACACCACCACCTTCAGCATCTCCAACAACGACGTCTTTAACCTTCACGCCGTGCATGGGATGCGTGTGGTGAGATGACGAGATTTCAATATTTTGATCAATCTGTCTGGGGCGAAATGAGAGGTGAAAAGTCGAGAATCGAAGGTCAACAACATGCGTCATTTGCAATCGACTTTGCTGTCGGAACAATAACCGAACAACAGCCAATATGGCTGGTGTGGCTATAGCAAGCGGAATTTGCTAGGTTTTGCCGAGCAAAAATTACTGTGCAAAGACGTGTCTTCGTGATATCAAAAAATTCCTCCATGAATAAAAAAAAGCTTGACCTAAATGACCAGTCACTGATGTGGATAATTCACATGTAATTTTTTTGTTTACCGTCCAAACTTACTGAATTCAAAACTAAATCAACAAATTTTTTAATAACTTGAATAATGAAAGAATGACATTATATATTTACTTATAGATTAGGAATTAGATTAAAAAACTTTTACAAAATTTAAGGATTACATTGAACAAATTAAAATTTAAAGATGGCATTATATATTAGGCAAAACTTCAAAGATCATTTGTATGATTATACTGAACAAAAAGACTTCTATACATACTTGCGGTGCGTCTCTTCCCCACTCTCTCCACCATTCGACAGCCACAACACCCGAAAAAGACTCCAAATGCCACCGGTCATAGCGGAGCTCGGCAAGCTCCGTCACATGACGCCCAGCCTCATTGTGGAGGTCATCAAGGTTGAAAGTAGCCCCACGGTCGCCACCAAGTTCTTCGCTCGGGCAGGAAGGCAAAAGGGTTATAGGCATAACTATTCTGTCAATGCAACTGGCGTTCCCTTTGTGCTGCAACAATGGGAGATAGTAGAAAACCTGTAGCATTGTATATCACCATCGTCGCGGTTTCAACAGAGGAAGGAAACCTAATTCCCACATGTTGGCTCTTCTGAAGTTCGATTTGACGAAGAACTAGCAGACCAATTTTAGGACTCACCAAACACATTTTATCCAGGTCTCTGTTTCATTGCCCGAAAGGCTCCAAGCGACAAAGTCAGCAACGTGACGGCAGGAAAAGGAATACTACCTTCCCTAAGTCGTAATGATTGTAACCCTGACTTTATGCTTTTTTCTACCCAAAGCAGAAATAGTCCCGTACCGTACCAGTAAAAGCTTCAGCGCCTCTGACCAGACTGTCCTTTAAAAGAGGCACTCCAAAATAAAATAGTACTTTTTATAGTCAAATCATACAATAATTTGGTAAATTCTATAAGGGGCCGCGTTTTTTCCACACTTTTTGGCCAAAACAATCCTGAACACAATAATCTGACTATATTGCCCTTTGTAGATGCCACTTTTTAGAATCCATCTTGCGCTAATGTTCTAAGAAAGCGTGTTCCATTTTTTTGCCAGTCGTGTCCCTTTTTTAAACTAGATTTTTTTTTTTCTTGTGAGTTCCATGTTAACTTTCCCTCACTTCTTCCGTCTCTCCATGACAGTTCTCTCTCATGTAGCCACTCGAAGCAATAGGGAGTTCGAAAAATAGAAACTTCCACGCTTGTGTAGGCGGAGGCGGCCGAGCTGGTCCTCATGACCCATGACAGTACCTTCTCGAGCCGCCTGAGTGAAGGCTCTGCGCCAAACGTCTTACGATGACAAGGGGATAGTGTTTGTGGAGAGTGGTACATATTGGCAAGGAACGAGGAGGCTGTGCACTATGCATCTGATGAGCCCTGCGAAGGTGCAGTAGTTTGCGCCGATGAAGAAGGGGAGCTGGGAAGGATGATGGGGAGGGCTAAGAGCGGCGGCCTTAAGGCATACTCTCCACAATTTGAAATACTTCATCGAAAAACCCTTCTTCGCATACGGAATCAATTAGATACACAAAAGCAGCTTTGCTTTCAAGCAAATCCTCCAGGCATTTCATTACCTCCAAGGGCTTGAGAATCAATTTTCTCGCCTTCTCCCCATCTATTTGTCAAAAAAATACTAAATTTTCTAAAAGAGTGTGAATTACGCTGAGGGTGAGTGATGTACCGTCTTCCGAACATATTTCCAAAGACTATGTTTGGAAAAGATAGAAAGTGAGAACGTGGGTCGAGAAATGGTATGAAATTTAACATTGAATGTCATCCTATTTTCTGCCCTAACATTAGATGTTGTCTAATTTTCTACATTACTGAGGGTGACTTTCCCTAGGCACGCGTACTGATCCGGTCGATCGATGGATCGTGTTTTGATTCTCCAGCAAGTTCAGTTGGATAATCCAGGAAGAGAGCATCCCCTTCTGTCCATGCGCTTCCCTTCTGTACACGTACTTATCATTTCTTATTTGTTATTTATTTATTTGTTTATTTGATCATATATAAATTTTTTTGTTCTTTTACTACTAATTTCTATTTCTACAAAAAATGACGGTCCGCTTGGCTTGTCGGCAAAAATACTTCCCATTAGTTAGGCGTAGAATGAAATCTCTTAATCATATTTCCAAAGAAAGCAGGGCCAATTTGATCCTCAAAGCAATGAAAGTTAACTAAGAAATAGCATCCCCTTAATTAAGATAAAAGAGAAGAATTTTTTTCTTAATAAGATAATTGACCTATAATCACATAATGGACATTTTGACATTTCCAAAAAGTGAACCTCATACGACACAACACGACATGGGATGTGGGCCCCATCCAGAAGAACAAAACCAAGTGGAAAAACGAGCTTCCTTTCTATTTTTATAGTAAGACACGAGCGCGGAGCCCTTAATATTATTATTATTATTATTATTTTTTCTTGTTGAATATATAGGCCAAATAAAGTAAAACAGCAATATTAAACCGCGCCCTATAGGCCAAATGAAGTAAAACAGCCATATTAAACCGCGCCCTATAGGCCAAATAAAGTGAAACAGCCATATTAAACCAAACGAAGTATAACAGCTGCGAAGCCCTTAATATTAGCTCATGCAGATTTGCATGTCCATGCTGCTGCTCTCGAGCAATCCTGGATCGAGCTTATCGAAGTGGCTGGTGGTGTATACGAAGATCCTCTCGCTCCCACAGCACGACCACAGGCCGTCGGGGAAGTTGAGCAGCTCCCAGAAGGCGATGGTGTTGTTGTTCCTGTCCTCACCGCTGCACACGTCGTCAGGCGTGCTGGGGTCGTAGTAGCTCTGAGGCGTGGCGGCTTGGGGCACCTTGGACCGGTTGGAGAGATTGACCAAGCAGTCGATGTTCTTGATTACGATGATGGACTTGGAGCTGGTCTTCACGAGGAGGTTTAAGAGCTCAGACTTGGAGTGCACCTTGGTCAGCTCGAGGTCAAAGATGTCATAGCCGAGGAAATCGGCCATCGCGGTGATCATGCTCTCTTTCTCTGTCCCGGGCGGGCCGTAGAGCAGGTAGCGCCGCTTCCAGCCCCCACCCGTCTGCTGGTAGAGGGCTTGCTCGGAGGTGAAGTTGCCAAGGTTCTCCATGATGTTCCTCTTCCTGTCCGGGTCCATGGCCAACGTGTCGAAGGTGCTTAGGTGCTCGAACGGCACCGAATCCCAAGGTTGGCCCTGGGAATCGAGCGACCTGCCGAGAGAATTAGTATAAAGGAGGCGTTGTTGGTTCTTGCGGCGGATGTCGTCGGCCTTACCCGTGATGTAGTCCAGGTAAGAGTGGAGGATGAGGTCCTTGTCGCGCTTCCGGATCCGGAGCCTGAAGCCGCGCTTCTCGTCAGGGAAGGGCCGCCACGAGAAGGTCTGGGACTGGCGCTGGGTCGCCACGTGCTCCCACTGGACGGCAACGCCCTCAAAGATGTCTTTGATGCAGTCGTCGTTGGAGAGGCAGAAGGTGGCGGCGGCGCTGGAGTTGATGGCGCGGGTGAGGGAGAGGCAGCTGGCGGAGGCGGAGACGAAGGAGCTGAGGTAGAGCTGGACGGCGTTGTAGAGCTCGTTGGTGTTGAGGCCGTCCATCTCGGTGACGTCGCAGTAGCAGTAGGAGGAGAAGTAGTTGAGGGCCCGATTCAGGAACCTGAAGGCGGCGAGCCAGAGCTCCGGCGGGAACACCACCTGCAGGATGCTCATTAGGGATGCGAGGACGCCCAGAAGGGTGGCTAAAGATGTCCAGAACTCCTTCATTTCCGTCTCTGGGTGTGTGGAAGAAGGAGAGGATGAAGGAGAGCGGGGGGAGTGGCGGAAGGTGAGGGAGAAATGAGGATTTGGGTTTTCTGGGAAGTGTGTTTTCTTCTGAGGAAGGGACAAACGGGTCCTGGATTATTAATAGAGGGAGGGGGGTGGCCTTAGAGTGGAGGGGATGGGTACGGACCACGGTAAGGGAAAATTTGCCCCGCTCGAGCCACGAAGTCGGGCATGATTGGTGCAAGGCGGGGCAGAGAGGTGGGGCCCGGCATAGAAGGCTTCAAACTGAAGTCGGGTACAAAACACTAGGCAAAAAAAAAATGCAAAGGCGTAATAGGTTCCTTTCTCTTGTTGGAATCACCTTTATCACTCCAAAAGCGAAGAGGGGTAGCCATCTTAACGCCTCTGCATGGCATTTCGTGAGAGATCACGCTGATGTGACGGTCCGGACCACCCCATATTTTCTCGTCAGGCAGGCGTAGGTTCCTTTCACTTGTTGGAATCACCTTTATCACTCCAAAAGCGAAGAGGGGTAGCCATCTTAATGCCTCTGCATGGCGTTTCGTAAGAGATCACGCTGATGTGGCGGTCCGGACCACCCCATATTTTCTCGTCAGGCAGGCGTAGGTTCCTTTCTCTTGTTGGAATCACCTTTATCACTCCAAAAGCGAAGAGGGGTAGCCATCTTAATGCCTCTGCATGGCGTTTCGTAAGAGATCACGCTGATGTGGCGGTCCGGACCACCCCATATTTTCTCGTCAGGCAGGTGTAGGTTCCTTTCTCTTGTTGGAATCACCTTTATCACTCCAAAAGCGAAGAGGGGTAGCCATCTTAATGCCTCTGCATGGCATTTCGTAAGAGACCACGCTGATGTGGCAGTTTGGACCACCCCATATTTTCTCGTCAGGCGTAGGTTCCTTTCTCTTTTTGGAATCACCTTTATCACTCCAAAAGCGAAGAGGGGTAGCCATCTTAACGCGGCGTTTCGTAAGAGACCATGCTGATGTGGCGGTCCGGACCACCCCATATTTTCTCGGTTCAGACGGAGAAAATATTGGGTGGTCCGGCACCTCCACGTCAGTGTGGTCCCGGACCACTCACGTGGCGCCACGTGGAAGCGTGTCCCCCTTGCTGTCTTCTACATTTTTCTTTTCTTTTTTCTCTCACTAGCCTTCACTAGCCTTCTCCTGGCCTTTCGACGAGCTATGTTGGGCCCATCAGAAACCTTTCCCTCTCGGGAAATTTGAAAAATTCGGCGCTCTCTCTCTCTCTCCTCCCAAGAAAATAATAGCCGATCCTTCTCTCTTATGAACTCTCTCTCTCCATTTTTTCGTTCGACTCTCGCCCAGTTGCTCTGCCCTTTGCTTCTTCTCCGATCGGACGACAGAGCTGTCGTCAGACGAATCACGCCATCGCCACCGCTTCCGCATCCGCCTCGTCGGCCGCCGTTGCATTTGAGCTACAGCTAATATTTTCTCGTTCGTTTTGCCCCTTCGTCGCACTGCTCCTCTGGCAAACGATGGAGCCCGCCGTCCGAGGAACCACACCGCCGCACTTACTCATCCGCCTCGTTCGCCACCTCCGCATCTACATTCTCCTCCGTCTTCAACAGCGACCGGGCTCTTCCTCTCCCAGTCGCCGTCCTTGTCGCTGATGCAGGGGATGCGGGGGAGGCGGAAGCGGGACCTCGTGGATGCTTCGGGTCGATGCATCTTCACGTGGAAGACCAGGGTCTTGTCGAACGAGAGCTCGCGCTCCCTGTAGCGGATAGGCATCGAGCTGTGGTAGCCGCAACCGCCACCGATGCTCTTGGTGAATCTAGCCACGGCGAGATGGAACTTGATCGCGAGGAGCCGCCTGAACGCCCCGCCTCTCCTCGGCCACAACAGCGCAAGGTGGACCACGTCCCAAGCTCTGCGTGTGACGCCAAAGTCCCCGCTTGCCATTTCCGAATGCAGAACATGTTACAGAGACGGTGAGGACGGTGAATCGCAAGCGAGTGGAAGCCCAACGGCGGAGAAGATGCTCTCTTGGCAATGGCCTTTTCTCCCTGATTATCTAGGTACTGATTTTCAGAGCCTTTTTTCCAGCATTATGTTTTTGCCATCGATTGGTAATTTTGGGATTTTCCTTCGACCTAGTTTTTTTTTGTCCCTCCCTGTTCTCGCCCTTGCCCAACCTACGCGGAAGTGATGAACTTTCTCTTTCTTAGGAAGTTCTATAAGTCCCAGTAAAAGAACCTACTCGGAAGAGATGATACAAATAGGAATCTTCACCACTGATGTAATGAATTCCACAGCTCGTGGGCAGAATATCCCACTTTTCTCTGCTGCTGGTCTTCCTTATAACAAAATAGCTACTCAGATTTGCCGCCAGGCTGGTCTTGTGACGCTATTGGAGAAGGCTGACAGTATTACCAAGGTATATGTAGCCTTTTTGCTGTATACCGATGTTATAATACCCATCTCCATGAGTTTTGTTGCCTCGATAATTTAATGAACTACCATTAGTTTCACAGAATTTTCCTATGGTTTTGGAGTGAAAGTTCGGAATTCACCTAAAATGTACTGGCTCTTCTATCATCCGCTAGACTTCTCAGCCGTGGTTTCAGTTCATTATGCTGAATAGGTGAAGCGCAGGTTTGTCGCCTCGTTTTTCTAGGGTTTCAGATACTATGCTATGCCTTACCAGCAAATGAGACTTTTCTCTTGACATTCTAGTCATCTGTTCATGATTCATACATGTTTTACGGTATATGGTGTGATATGACGCAGATTTTGATGCAATTGAGCTAGTAGTATCTTGCCTAGTTTGGGATACAATGAATGGTCGGCAAATGAGTGTCAAGTAACGCATTGTATGTTATTTTATGATTAGCAGATAATTTGGTAGAGAATCTGCTTGGAGATTTTGAGTATGAAGTTCAGGTTCCATACTTGTTATATTGTAATGCGGCGCAAGAAGTTAATGGCATTTGGTTCTACAATCCACGTGAATGCGAGGATGTTGCAAATCTCTCTACTAGGTAAAGTATCATTTCTTGTTTGTTTCCTATACCAGTTAAATTTCTGTTGTGATTAAAAAATTTATGATGAAATAGCAATGCAGATGAGGGGATGCGTAATCAGAGTAATGTCAAATAACATTTGTCAGCTAAACAGATGTGGGTTTAGAAGAAAAGGTAATTTAGTGAAATGATGTCATTGAAAAATTGGCTGGACCAGCAAATTGACTAGGTTAAGGGGATACCAGCCTCGAGATTAATATAGCATGTGAAACTGGATGGGTGAGAACTTGTACCCGTTTGGCCATCTGTTGCACAGATTATCCATTCAACTATCAAGCTTGCTTTATTAATTTTGGCTCTATGGTGAGGCTATTCTGTCCTGGACGTTCATTTTAAGGCCTATTTACCTATTAGCACAGGATTCTAGAAGGGTTTCCAAGTAAGCCACACCACTAACAACTGACTTACTGATCGATGATATCTAGTTTGCTTTCATCTAGAAAGCATATAGGGAGAAATTGCTGAGAAAGGACTTTGAATCTTAGGAGGGAAACATGGTTTGACTTTGGTTTTACCTTAGATGGCAACTACTACTGCTTGAGTTAACCAGTGCTTAGAGAAGGGCAAACAATTCTTTCTCTTGTTTAGGCATGCACACTAATTGGGGATTGTGTTTGTAATATTTCTAGACCAGCAAAAGATTGAATATGTTCCAGAATTGCCACATGAGAGTTCATGAACCATGTATTACAAAAGCTTTGATGCTGGTGGGTTGTATGGATTTTTTTTATTTCAATATCATACGGAAGGTGTTTAAGAATAGCATTTATCAATGTGCTGTAAGAATGATTAGTTGCTTATTGATTTTTTGGATGGCATCGATACATCTAAAGCATTCAAAATTCATGAATTATTGTTGTAATTTGATAATATCACATACCTTCCAAACTGGTCTTAGAATGACAAATTAAGAAAGGCTAATAATCTCAAGAGCTGTCAATCTAGTGGGTTTTCCATGCGGAGATGTCCTGAACATTTAATGTCAGTATTTGTTGTTTGGCGGAGCTTTTTAATATGGATTATGGAATGATCGTCCTGCTTTTGTTGAGTATGGATAAGCGGCAATGGAACATTGCTATTTAACAGGAATGGCTTACCTTTACCACTTTTTACTTTTCCCAGAGGATACTCAGTGCATATTCAAAGGTGCCCTCAAAACCAAAGGCTTCAATCAAAAGGTAATGATGATTCAAGCCTTCGAAGTAAAATGAACGTTGGATGAACATCTGTGCCTGTAAGTTATTGTCTACACTGATTCATAGTTATTCTAAGGAAAACGGAGTTTATATTTAGTTGCGAAAATTGCAGGCACCTCATGCAAAAGATTTTGGAAGTTAGAGTAAGTTCAGGCTGCCTGAGAAATATGCTTGTGGTATTACTAATGGGAATCACGGATTAGAGTGACAAAGTCTAAAGCTAGGAAAAACTTGCGATGATAAACTCTACAGAGGTCTTTTCTTACAAGTTCTCTTTAGATGTTGTGTATCTATTTCCTTGTGAAGTCTTGAATTGGCTGGTGGGACAAGATAAAAGTTGACATTAATTTGTCTCTAATATGATATTTAGTAATTGAACTATTAGGACGGTGTGCGTGGATTGTGCAGCGTTGATCCTCCGTTAATCGTTAATTTTCGCTTGTATGGTCAAACATTGTTCCCATTTGTTCCTTCATTTACACGAAAGAAAACGAAAACGGAGGGCTTGGTGGGGGTCGAGCTACTTTTGATTTTCATCTCATTTGTTCATTCGCATTTCGGAAAGAAACAAACGTGATGCGGCAGTGGGGGGTTGGGCCAGTTTGGATTCTTATCCCCCTCTGATGTTCTCTCGCCCGTCCAGGATGCGTCGGCATCGCCTTATGTTTCTGTCTCCTGGTCGGCCACGTCAAGTCTCACGTGATCCGGTGCTGCTCCCTTTTAACGTCTTCCACTTCTAATAGTTAGAGCCTCCTTTTCTTCCAGACTCTTCTTTAACTCATGCGCTCTCAATCTCAAGTTCCCAACCTCGTCAATTTTTATTTTTGAAATTGTAAATAATAAAAGACTAAAATTTTCCTATCTAAATTAATTTTTTTATTTAATCAAAATCTTATAGCTCTTGCAATTTGATATTCTTTTTATCCATAACTCCTGTAATTTTAAGTTATTCATTTGTTAGAACATTCACATAATAATTTTTTTTACTCGAATTACATGATACATTATGATGGGAAAGTCGGAAATGTGCTTGTGGGTGCCTTCATGTATTTTAATGTCAAGGCATTCAAAATCGAACAAAAGTCAAATTATAAGGGGAAAAAAACCACCAAAAACTTCAAATTATACTCACTATGATACATTTACTTAAAAAAAATTTATGCGGTACAAAAAATCTCAAATTTGTACCTATGTGATACATTTGCTCTCTGTTAAAATTTCATCAATGAACATCGTTAAACATTTATTTATATGAATGCCAAAAGCATACAATTCATGTGGCTTGAGTGAAATAAAAAAAAATGACATTATTTTGTCTAAAAATCACTTATAGACTATTAACAGAGGGTAAATATGTCAAATATGTACATGTTCGGGGTTCTTTTTGTCACAAGAAAAAGTTAAGGATAAATATATCAGAATGGGCATAATTTGAATTTTTTTTATGTCACAAGAAATTTAGGATAAATATATCATAGTGGATATAATTTAAAACTTTTTGGATGTTTTTTTCCCAATTATAAATGCCAAAGATAAACCAAATTCTATAAAAGTGAAAATAAAGTAATTCTAAAAACGCGAATCGCGACCTTTGACCGTCTAATGAAACCAAAGTAATTCCACATGTTTTTGGCGAAAAATAGGGAAAAGAAATTCACGACATACTAATTCTTCCCCTACGAGAAGTAACGATTTTGACCATTTTGGCAATTGAACCGTTTCCTCCCGAAATGGGAACTTAACTTTCACACGACCCCATCGTGATAGCCAGACTGATAGTGACGAATCATTAATCAATCAGCTCTCGACCCCACCGTGACAGCCACACGTTCGTATGTTCAATGGGTAAGCAAAAGAGACAAGTTGGAATATCTAGTATCGGTTTTCATTTAGTTTAGTGCATTTTATAAATAATTGTTTTTTTTTTTGGCTCTTCTAACCTTAGCTTCTAACAAATGGTTTTCTTTAGAGGGTTGATAAAATAATATTATATGTAAGACCATATATGACATGCGCGACTCCGCTTGCTTGCAACCCCTCATCAAACAGCAAAGTCACATGCCCAAATGGGTGCTGGTGTGCAATCCCTAGCATCCCCCTTTCCTAATGAGGATTTCAAGTGATGGGTTGAGGTTCTCAAGAACCCGAATTTAGGAAGCGAATTGAAGGGATTACTTGGGTTTTTCCTTGAGATTTATTGTCCCTCTTGGGGATGTGTGAGGATCGTAAAGGGTTTAGGGGAGGTGATTTCATATCGCCGGTTTTACTTTCAAAAAGGCTTTTGATAGCACAAATGTATCTTGTTAGATGGTATAATATATATATCCAAGATCTCTTCTCAAACCGCTTGCTTGATCCATCACGCCCTCTCTTTGTCTCTCACTCTCTCTTTCATTTCACAATGGCGCAGAGTCCGCAGCAGAAGCAGCAGCAAGTTGTGCAAAGCTTCTATAGTAGAAATACGGGGGATGAAGTTCAGCCCCAAAGCCAATACCGATCGGACCCCAAATCTCTCTCTCTCTCTCTCTCTCCCTAAAAATCTCAAAACTCCAAAAACCCTTTTCCTTCCCTTGTTGTTTTCTTCACCAGCTGTTCTCCCTTGTACTTGATATTATGTTTAGCCAGAGCCACTCCCCCTCCCCAAAACCCAAAACCAACCCCCCTCCCCCCCCCCCCTCTCTCTCTCTCTCTCTCTTTCTCTCTCTCTCTCTCTCTCAACCTTTCTTGATGCTTTTTGGCTTTATTTTCTTTCTCTCTCCACAAACTCCGCACGCCTCTCTCTCTCTCTCAACCTTTCTTGATCCTTTTTGTGTTTTTGGCTTTATTTTCTTTCTCTCTCCACAAACTCCGCACGCCCCTCCTTGAAACATCAACCCAAAACCCCCATCCTCTAAATAACTCAAGACCCAGCTTGTACCTTCCTCCGAAAAACTCACTTTCCAAGAAACCCACAACCAATGGGCTGCTGATCTTCGCGTTTCCATTTCGAAGATCAGCTTAAAAGAGTAAAACAAAATTAATAACCAGCATAAAAAATCAACCATTTGTCACTGGTTGTGACAAATTATTGGTAATCAGCATAAAAATACCTAACCCTCTTAAAAAACCCTCCTTTAGGAGCCGAGCTTAAAAGAGTAAAACAAAATTTTATTAATTAAACGTTGTAGAATTTTTTTTGGTCGAAATTAAACGTGGCATATTAAATGGTCTAAAAGAGAGAAAAAGAATTATTAATAAAATGCAGTTAATTAAATTATCTATGTCGAAGTGGGCCCCAGCTTTGACCATTTTTTCCACATGCGCCAGCTTTCGCTCGCACCGCATCAAAGAGCGAAGTTACATTGCTCAATGGGAGGGGGTGCATCCCCTCCATAATGAGGATTTCCGTGATCGGTGTTCTCAGGAACCCTAGTTTTTTTTTTTTTTTTTTGAGAACCCTAATTTAGCTACCAAATTGAAGGCCTTACTGAATTTTCTCGAGATTTGTTACTCCTTTTCTGTGATGTGTGCAGCCAGGGCTCTGCACCCCATCAAACAACAAAGTCAACTGCCAAATGGGCGTTGGTGCAGATGGGTGTTCTCAAGAACCCTAATTTAGCAACCCAAACTCCCCAATTGCGAAGGGGATGACTTGAGATCTGATTCCTCGGCCAAGAGGAAATTGAAATTCTATGGCGAGCGGCAGATGTAATATCGTAATGTGTGCGAAAAGGTGAGTTAAGGGCCCATCTTCGGTATTTTTTCCATATGCTACTCCTTCCACTTGCACCCCTTAAAAGGAGAAATTGTATTAGCCGGAGCCAATCCCTCCCATTCCCTAAACCCCGAATCCCCATGGAACCGTCAAAACTCGAAGCCTGTAAGACCAGAACCCGAAAAACCATTTGGAAAGGGAAAAAAACCATTTTCCAGTAATTGTATTTCTTTGTGTCTATTTGCTTGCTATATGCATTATTTGGAAAGTTGGAGGAGAAGTCAAAAGTTGGAGAAGTAAAAAAGAATGTCGTAGGGCCTACAACCACATGCGGGTGGTCTCCTACGTTGTTGTTGTTGTTTTTTTATTCTTTTTTTTAATGACTTGGGGAAGCCCCGTATGCTGCGAACAGCTAGAGTAAACCCTAGGGGCGAATTGGAGGACCCACCACCCCAGCCACCACCCTAGCCACCGGGTAAGATGCAGGCAATTCCGCGGTGATTCGAACCCTCTCTCTTGAGCAAGGAGTCACGGGTTTTTTGTTCGTGATTCATCCGCAATTTAGCGTTCGTTCTGAGATTAATTGTTGTTTGCGCATCGGATAAAGGTAAGTCATTTTCCGCCAACTTGAAATCCAACAGTAACCAAATGACTTTTTGTAGTATGTATTTTGATATCATGTTGAGTTTTGATTATGATAAGATTGCGCCCCCTTTGTAGAAAGAACGGTCATGTCATGTCCTTATCCTTATAAAGTCGGGGTGCTATAAATGTAACTTCGAAGATCCCCGCTGCCACAGTCAATCAGAGCTTAATGCTTGGCCCGACAGTCTTGCTACCGACAACACGGTTATATTTGTTGGAAAATAATCCAAAAGAAAACACAAACTGTTTGTTGCAATCAGAACATGAAATTGGAGGTGAGGTACGGATATCTGAATTTCCTTAAGGCAATTAGTTCCTGCCAATGGTGCTCCGCAGATTCATGAACTATGCCTCCCAAGATACAACACCTCGAACCTGTTTGGATTAGCACTATGCAAACGGGACTCAATCGAACCGTTAAATTGAACTAGCACTCTCAAAAAAATCAAAAGAGTAGAAAAGTGTATCAAAGCCTTTTTGGAATCGAGTCGGAAAAACAAAAAACCATAATGAAGCTCTATGCTCCCATTTATTTATAGATATTTTTAGTTCATGTACAGAAGAGATACATGAATTCAAGAGATTCACGAATCCAGAAATACGTGAATTCAAGAGATTCATGAACTCAATGTCGCGACCTCCTAGAAGCGGGTTGGACTACCTAAGGGTTCGGCTAATGGATTGCTAAGCCTAGACTTAGCTCGAGCTCTCCCAAGCCCATACCAATTCGCGATTTATGGTTTAATTTCTTTATATGCAAATGATTTTTATCATGGAGTCGCCACTAATCTATTCTTGGTGGGTCGATTAGAAACCCAAGTAAAGTAATTGGAGAATACTTTACTCCTACGAACCAGAGATTGTGAGTTCGGGGACTTGGTTACACTAGATTTCTCTAATGCCCTTTCGGTACCATTCTTTTATTTTCAAAAATGTTTTTGCAGGCAGTTTTGGATTTTTCCCTAACATGTGAGGTAATCATGCGGGTGCGCAATCCACCAATTTAACACCCAGATAAATCAATGAATAAATTGCAAGACTTACCTCATAGCAACGAAAGCATCTGCAATGTTAAATCAGAATTCACATCAACAATCCTAGATATGATTTCTAATTAACACGCAATTTCTTTTTTTGTTTTCACTTATTTAATAAAAATCATGCAATATGCAATGCATGCTACTAATCTAACATGGAATAATATGACATGATAATATGGCCTAAACTATATGATGCAAATGCGATGTTTTTGTGTTTTCTTAATAAGCATGCAATATATCCTAGAGAATAAAACTAATTTATTCTAAGACATCTTTTTGTGTATTTTTCATGAAATTCGGAATTAGAAAAATGTGAAAATTATCTATCTAAATTAAAATATCATCTAATTTGTATTAGGAATGAGGTTAAACCAAATCCTAATTTAAACTAGAATGTTACCCTAATTTAGAAATTCCTAACTAAAATGCAATCTATCTAAAAATTTCTTAAATTAAAAAACTATTATCTAGAATTAAACTATATGAAATTTTACCCTAAAATGCAATGATATGCAAAGAGTGCCAAAATTCTATTATTTATTTATTTATGTTTTTGTATTAATTTCGAAATTAAAAATTGCCGAGTAATTAAACATGACAACTAAGTTAAAACCAGCAACCTAAATTGATTGATTTGATTTTCTTATTTTTTTTATATTCGAAATAAAATTCCTATTCTTAATATGCAAACCATAAAACAGGAAATAAACCTAATTCTAACCTACATGGAATGCAAATGCAATTTTTTTTGTACTTTTGAGATAAACAAAACAATTAAAAGATACCAAATCCTCCATGGTTGCTTCGCTAATAAAATCAATAAATTGATCTTAAGGCTTAAAGATCAAAATATTAATTTTATTCCCGCGTGATTAATTATTCCATCTAAAAGCTTATAGATGAAATAAAAAAAATCATTGTGCGGTTGGGAATTAGGTGGTACGTCGGGGATTTTCAAACATGGATCAAGAACTAGTTCAAATAAAGAAACGAAAACATAAAATAACATAACATAAAAAACAAAAAACGAACTATTAAAGATAAAATAACATAAAATAAAATATATCTACCTAATAAAATAAACCTACCTAATTTGAACTTTTTTCCAAATTTACCTTAATGGGTGGTGCTTTGTGGACCACGATGGAGACTCAGCTCACGGCTAGGATGGCTGCTGCTGCTGCGACGGGCGACTGTGGGTAGTGGGCACGGTCGTCGGAGCTCTGGCGAGGGACAGCAAGCTCGGAGCAGGCAGCGAGCTGTTGTGGTGGCGTCGCTAGGAAGGGGACGGCGGCTGGCCGAGCTAGATGGGCTCGAGCGGTTGCTGCAATGGCGTGCAGCGGAGTCCGGTAGAGGAAGGCACGGCAGCAAAGGGGTGGAACCTTAGCTGCTGATGGAACGGCAAGGGCAACGGTGACGGAGCTTCGGGCAGTCAGAGGTGCCGGGTCGTTGCGGGTCGGTGAGCACAGCAGGCGAGGCGGTGCGCGGCGGAGGCGGAGGTGCGGTGTCGGCTGGTCATCGAGGACAGAGGCGAAGGCGGAGGGTGGCTGTGGGTGTCGGGCACTAGGCGCAGCCGCAGTGATGGCGCGGTGTAGAGGCGCAGGCTGCAGGCGTAGAGGCGGGTGCTCGTGGCGTCTGGTGCATGGAAGAACTGAGCGGCGGTGGAGAGCAGTGGCGATTCCATAGATGGGTGGACTGAGGGACAGCAGGCGCGGCGTCGTAGTTGGGTCGTGAGTGTGCAGAAGTGCGGCTGTGGGTGCAGGTGTTCGGGACGGTGTTTCTGGTGTTCGGGCGAAGACGATGGCGCGCTTGAAACTCGCTGGAAGGAGATGCTGACGCGGGGCTGAAGTGGAGCGACGGGCGCGGCGATGGGCAAGGTGTGGCGATGGGCGAGCAGAAGCGCGGGTTGTCGGCTTAATGCAGCAGCAACAGACAGGAATCGGCAGTGCGACAGCGGGCGCAGCAACGAGCAAGACTCAGTGACGGGTGCTACAGCTTGCGGGTGTCACTCGTGGCTTTGAGCGGTGGGTGTAGAGGCACGGTGGAGCGAGCGTGGACGCAGACAACAAAAACCGGTGGAAAGTCCAGCGAAGGAGAAGAACAGTGGGCGCTTCTCCTTCGCACGTCCCTTCTCTGTCTTTGTACTCTCTCTCTACACTTTCAATGTACCTTTTTTCTGTTTTTAGCTTCACCTTTTTGTTTTTCTCTCACAAACCTCTCCAGTGAATGCTTATTTTTTTCATTCTCTCTATCTGTTTTTTCTCTTTTTTTTAATCTCCTCCCCCTGACTTCATATTTTCTTCTTTTTGGTTTTTCTCTGACACACTCCCTTCCCTTCACTCATTTGACCGAAGGAGAAGCCTTTCACAATGATTTTTTTTTTTTCGCTCTTCTCACAAACCGCTCGAATGAAATTTTTTTTGCGTCCCCCCCCCCTTCTAAGCCGAGGATCCTTGCTTATTTATAGGCAACAACCGACTTTAGTGTGAACAGGTGAACATGAGGTAGCCGCAACTTTTCCTTGCTTGTTCAAGTTTGGTTCCTTTCCTTTTTACAAATATGGTGGCCACCGATATGCTCTCCAGGAAGGAAAGTATTATAAAATGTCAGCCCATCTTTTTGCGTGCGTCTGTAGAATTTTCACGTCCCCCATTCATGCGTGCATGTGCATGCATTAATGAGGGGAAGAAAATGCACGTTCATGGATTCTTTTTTCTTCTGCATGCTTGGGGTTTCTTATACGGCTACTTGTCTCTCCCTTCTAGAGGATAGCCACAACTTTTGACTTTTCTTGTTTGTTATTTGCTTCATCCTTCAGCAAATTTCTCGCTGCTTCTCCTGACAACCCACATTTGAGAGAGAGCATATTATATAATATTATATCATGGGCTCATTTTGCTTCTCTAGGATTCCTCTAGCATCCGCACGTCCGCCGAATTTGTGCGTGCATGTGCATGCATTAATGAGGAAGAGACAACGGACGTGCAAGAACTTCCTTCCTCTCTTTTTTGACTTTTGCTCTTTTGCGTGCTCAGAGCAGTGGAGAGAGACCATCCCTTTATGCATGTAATCGACTGCGAGCCACTGCGTCTTGTTGCGCTTTTAGTACCAATGCAAATGCAACTACATGAAATGCACTTTTACTATTTTTCTTAGGGGTTAAAGATTAATCTCTAAATTTTTATGCAATTAATTACTAAATGATTAGTCAAAATTTAGGTGTCAACACTCAATAAATACATGAACTAAAAGATACATGAATCTAGGAAATTCATGAATTCAATAGATGCATGAACGGAAAAGTTTAAGAAATTCATGAATCCAAAAGAGATACGTGAATAGAAAAGACGTATCTTAATTTATTGGTATTCGTTGATTCATTAACCATAATTATAACCATAATTATAACAATCCCCCACATTAATGGATCAACAAAACATTTTTGACTCGAAGGAATCTAAGCATACCTGTTGAAATACACTGCATCAAGAAAGGTAGCTTTCGCCTTGAACCTTCTTTAGTGAAAGCCCATCGGACTTACTTAACCAGTCGATGGACTAAACCTTGAATCGCCAATTGTTTGTGTAAGCCTAGACAATAAACCTCACATAGAGTATTTCCAATTCAAGATTGGTTCTCGGTTGTGTTCGTTCTTTCGGTCCTAAACCTCTCGGGATTCATGCGTGCTTTAGAAAATCTAGCCTTTACAAATTTTCATAGAGTCAGCCAGCTCCACGCATATAGGTGCATTCCTATTAAAGATATCCTACCATATCTCACTTGGATGTTATATTCCAAGTTATAGGAATCATTAAACGCATAGCGTACCTTTAATAACGCTGTAGGAAAGCTCTGTTGCATCATAGGAATGGTAGACAGTGCTTACACTAGAGTTTCCAAAAGTTGCGTTATCCTATTGAACCTAGACCATGGGATCTCCAATCGCATAGGTTAGGTTTCCACCCTGGAATCTCTTTATTGGGTTAAGGCTCTTAAACCCATTCCCCTCGATGCGCAGTTTATTTGCTCTTTCGACAAACCTTTTGTCAGCGGATTCGCAATATTTTCCTTTGACTTTACAAAGTCTAAAGAAATTATTCCATTTGAGAGCAACTGCCTTACGGTGTTATGTCTACAACGAATGTGTCTAGACTTACCGTTATAAATCACATTATGCACCCTTGCAATTGCCGCTTGATTGGCCACATTGGAACATCTTTTAAAAAATGTCGAAGCCATTATGCTTCTTCAACAGCTTTATCCAAAGCAACAAACTCCGATTCCATTGTAGAGTGTGTTATTAGAGTTTGTTTAGAGGATTTCCATGACACCGCAACACCTCTTAGTGTGAACACATATTCGCTAGTTGATTTCGATTCATGAGAATCTGAAATCCAGTTGGCATCACAATAATCTTCCAAAACAGCTGAATATTCTTTTTTTTTTTTTTTTGCTTATAGTAATGAAATTGAAAAAATAAAAAAATAACAAAAAATAGTAATGAAAAAAAATAACCAAAAAAAAAACCCTAAAGACTACTGTTCATCTTCCTTGCGGAAGCAGCCTTGCCCGCACCGACCACTGCACCGACAGACCTCGACCGCGCCGACGACCCACGAGCCCTCTTTGCTCCACCGCCACTCCACCAGTCTCGCCCGCCTCCCGTCGACCTTGCAACGCCTTAGTCGCCCGCAACTTCCAGATCTGGCGACCTCCGCGTCCCTGCCGCACCTCAATGCTTTGCTCGACGACCAGCGACGACCTGACGCTTCTGCTACCTCGCCGAGCTGATCCTTGCCACCGCGACCCAGTGCTCGACGTCCCCCGCTCCAGCCCGTGCCGACCTGCAATGCCATCGTTGTCCCGATCTCGCTGCTCGAGTGTCCGACGTCGGCAGATCTAAGAGCCCCGCAGCAGCCACGACCCGAACGCCTCTGCTCGCCTTCGCCTGACGCTCAACCGCTGCCGTGCCGCTGTCCTTGCCGCAACCTAACGCCGTCGGAGCCCACACCACCACTACTCGCCTTTCCCCGATGTCCGACAGCAAGCCTTGCGCCCTACGACGCCCCTCACTGGTGCCCCGCCACACCGAGTCCCTCGCCGGTGTCAACCCTCGCTTTCTCGCGCCGGAGGTGCTGCTCGCCGGAAACCTCACCGGCTACTCCCCTCGCCGGAGTTCCGAACCGGCCAAGTACCCACTAGGGTTTTTTTTTTTTTCATTACTATTTCTTTTTGTTATTTTTTTTGTTACTATTTTTTTTTGGTTATTTTTTTGTTATTTTTTTTCTTTTTTCAATTTCGTTACTATAAGAAAAAAAAAATAGTAATGAAGGACTAAATCGAACATTTATTAATAATTCAGGGACCAAATTGAGCCGATAAAAAATTTAGGGACCAAATCGGGCATTTATTAATAGTTTAAGGACCAAATTGAGATGATCAAAAGTTCAGGGATAAAATTGTACATTAAGTAATAGTAGAGGGGCTATTTATGACATTTTCCCATTCTTTTTCTATTGTGGTCGAAACACTTTTTGATATTGTTAAAACTCAAGAGTTTTTAAAACAAGAGCTTGACCATAGGCATCCAAACATAAAAGATCCCATTAAAGTTGTTGTTGATAGTAAGGGTGAGCGCGATTCTCGGGTTACCTGGGAACTGGAACCGAACCGGGGGAGGGTCTGGTTCCGTTCCCGATTCCCAAGGGACCAGTTCCGGTTCCGGTTTAGGGCTCCAAAATCAAAAGTCGAATCTCCAGTCCACAGCTCTTCATTCAAATTTCAGTCTTCAAAGTTCAGACCTCACACACACACACAGTCACGACTCACGCCGCTCTCCCTCGAGGAGGTCGCCGCCGCCACCGGACCCCGCTGGACGCCAGTCGCCGATGCCGCTCGCCCAATCCCTCGCCGCTCGACGCCAGTTACTGCCCAAATTTGTGAGTCACGCCACTGGACGCTGCTTTGAGTCTCGTCGCCGGATGCCTCTCACCTTCGAGGCTGCCGCCGCCGGACGCCGCTGGACACCAGTCGCCGACGCGGCTCGCCCGAACCCTCACCGCTCGACACCGCTCACCCAAACCCTCGTCGCTCGACACCGTTAGACGCCAGTCGCCGACGCCACTCGCCCAGACCCATATGCAATTGTACCTCGCCTTTTCGATCTCGCCGAGACTCGACTACTTCTGGTCGAAAGATCGACCACCCTCCATTGCTGGTCACGTGGGCTTCCCGTTTCTTGATTTCGGTTAGATTCTGGGCTCGTCCGTTTCTCTGTGTTTTGTGGGTCGTGCGCTGTTTCGATGAATTTTTTAGTTTTGGGTCTGTGGGAATTGTGGGATGGTTTCTTGGGTTCGATGAGTTCTGTGGAAATGATGGTGTTGTGGGTTCATCGGCCTTTCTTTTCTTTTGATCGAATTCATGATGCGTTTTTTCGCTAAACTTCGTCGGCCTTTCAGGTAAATATGGTCTTCAGTCAGCTTGTGAAGATGCCACAAGACAAGTTCAGTATTTATGGTTAAATCTGTTGCTATATATTTCCTTATGTAGGTGGTAGTTGCTCCAATTCTGTTAGGATCTTATGTTCCTGTTGATGCCATTAAACTGTCGATCAGCACCATGCAGGTAAATATGGTTTTTAGTTAGCTCGTGAAGATGCCAAGCTTTCCTCTCTTGTACATCTTTAGCAATGCTTATTTTTTTCAAATTACTATTTCTTGCTTTAGACGAAGTGGTAGGTTGCCCTGTTAGAAATAGTAGCTCTTTGATATTCTGAAGTGTGTGCTGTAACTACATTTCGAGCAAAGCTTTTGATCTATTCCCTAGATGTGTAGTACAGTAAATTTAGCAGTTCCCTAGATGTGTAGTACAATAAATTTAGCAGAGCATCCACAACTTATTGAAATTCATTTTGAGATAAGTGAATTTGTCATATAGGATTGATTTTCACAAGGAAAAAGGATTTTTTGGGCCCTATGCTACGTCATAATCTTCCTTAATTTGAGTGAGCAATGACACTTGTGTCTGTTCTTTTGCATTAATTTCATTGTCATAATCATTTGAACATGCAAGTTTTGAGTTGTTGCAATGATTCCATTTTCTCTAATCCATTCTTATGTACCTTTTCTTTTGCAGCATTAACCCATTTAGGCTCATTGGGTTCGGACTTTCGGTATGGACTTCAACTACTTCTCATATAAGACTTTTTTAAATGCAGGCTTTGCTCCTATTCAATCAAAAGAAAGACCGTCAGACATAGAGACGCCTTCCTGTGAAACTCAAGGTTCTTCTTGTTATGTTTTACTTTTTGGAGACATATCACTATGTTTATGTCTGCTTATTATGTCAAATGATATCTCATAGAGCAATGGCAAGATTTCAGTATGATTGTTTGCAATCTATTACTAAACAAAAGACCTTGTCCTTCAAGTTACCGTAGAGTATGCGTGTACGTTATAATTCAAATTTGAAAATGAAAAAAGAAAAAAGAACTTGTGGAACATAGAACCGACCCTGGAACATATGACAGGATAGGTTCCAGGTTCTTGGTTTTGATGGGTAGGTTCCAGGTTTCAAATTTTTTGGAACCTGTACCTGATGGTAGGTTCCAGGTTCCAGACGGAACCGAACCGGAACCTGGAACCGCTCACCCCTAGCTGACAGGCCACCCAAGAGGAAGAGAGAGTGTTCAAATAATGGGCCTTCGCAACTTATGGCACGTTTGGTAACATTTCTGTTTAAAAATTATTTTAGAAAATAGAAATAGAAAAAAATGTTTCTGTTCCGGGAAACAATTTTTGAACAAAAAAAGGCATTTGGTAAACTTGTTCCGGAAATAAAAAATAAACAGAAACACGTTTGGTCAATGTTTATAATTGTTTTATTTCTTTTAATTTTTAAATATTTTTTTCTATTTTCTTTCTTATTTTTCTTATTTTCTTATTTATTTTTCCTTATTTTCTTTTTTCTTCTTTTGGCTGGTCGCCGGCCTCGGCCATGGCCGACGATTGGCCAACGAGGGCCGGCGGCCTTGCCTAGCCACGGCGAGGCTCACTGGCCCCTGGCGAGGCCGAGCCTCGCCGTAGCTGGCGGAGGCCGAACTCGCCGGCCGCTGGGCGAGCTCGACCTCACCGGATCTAGGCGAGATCGAGCTCGCCCAGCCCGGCGCGAGGTCGAGCTCGCCTTGGCTGGGTGAGCTCGAGCTCGCCCAGGGCTGGCGAGGCTCAGCATCGCTGAGCCACCGCTAGGCCCCGACCTGGCGGTGGCCCAGCGACCCCGAGCCTCGCCGGCTGCTGGGTGAGCTCGGCCTCGCCAGATTTGGGCAAGCTCAAGCTCGCCCAGCCAAGGGGAGGCCGAGCTTCACCAGAGGCTGGACGCTTCGGCGAGTTCGCCAGCCCTCGACGGCGTTGTCAGCCAAAGAAAAAAGAAAAAATAAGAAGAAAAAATAGAGAAAAAAAAGAAGAAGAAAAGAAAGTGTTTCTAAAATGTGTTCCAAAAAAAAGAAACAACTTTTTTTTTTTGTTTCTTGTTTCTGTTCCAGATGTGTTTTTGGGAACAAAAAAATAATTTTGAAACAAAAACGCAAACAAACGCATTTCTGTTCCTTTTTGTTCCCAGGAACAAAAAAGAAGAAATTTTTGTTCCTGGGAACAGAAACAATTTTTAACAAACGCAGCCTTAATCAGCCACTTTGTTTGCGGGCCGGTGATAGTGGGCCAAGGAGAGATAATAATATTGGACCAAAGAGAGCTAGAACCTTCATAGCAAAATCATCTAGTAGAGCACCCCTCTCGTCATGAAGGATCATCCTTGAAATGGTCCAGCCGTATCACCTTCAAGAAAAATCTCCCTCTACATTGATTTTTCAATGTACGTAGTTTCGGTGGGTTTCCAATTCTTTGCCAATTGAGTCTTTTCTGTGTATAAAGTTTCAACCTTTGGTGATTCCACTTATTGAATCTACTGAGCATTGTACTCGCCAATTCAATTAGGGTTTTCGAATTTGGGGGTTGGTCTTGGAAACGCAAAATTATTCCTCGCCTTCAGACAAACCTCTTATGAGGGCTATTCGATTATAAGTAAATTATCTGGCTATTCGATTCAGTCTTGGAGCCATACGATATTTGTCCCCTCAGCAAACACCATCAATGGGAGAGTATGAGATTGAAATTCGGATGAGAATTTGGCCAAAAGTCAAAGGGAAAGTACATTGAAACAGACTCCAAAATATAGGGTGGAAATTGCAATTTCAGAAATTAAGTCATGGCTATCTGAGAAAGTCGCTGAAGTCCTAGCTGAGATGGTGCAAGAGGGCTTCCCTCCGAGTGATGTTGCACACTCTGCTGTCATCTCTGGACTGAGTAAACACGGGACAATAGAAGAATCTAGAAAAGTCTTTTCAAGTATGCAAGAATGCAAGCTTTTGAAGGAATCAGATGTGATTGTGTACGACGACATGCTGGTTGAAAACATGCAGAATAAGACAGCAGACCTAGTGTTATTGGGATTAAAGTTCTTTTGTCTGGAAAGAAAATTGAAGGCAAAGGGTTGTATTCTGTTGCCTTAGTAATGATCCATGTGTTTATGTTCATTCTACTACCACTATATTTAAAGGCTTCATAGCAATGCAAGATGGGATGGGCTTCCTAGCTTTGCGATCACTAGGATGGCCTCAATGAAAGGCAAGGCAGTTTCTGGTCCCTTGAGATTGCACGTTGTTCTACTGCCCTATGCCAGTATCCCTTATTGAGGGTTGACTTTATGTTGATCTCTGTTGCTATTGCACCATGACTTCAGGTAAGCCAACTTGACATTGGAATTACCTACGTGTTGCCTGGAAATAATTTGCTTATTCAATTGACATGAATAATATCCTTTTACGACCTTCTCCTGGTTTTCTCTAGCTTCTTGTAACTTTAAGGTGTAAAATGGATCTTTTCCCCGATCAAGATCTAGGCCCAATTTCTAGGGTTTGATTAGCTTGCTTCCCAACTAAACGGTTTTGGTTATTCGCATGTCTTGCCCCATGTTAATTTAACGTCTTTTGCAGGGCCTTGCAGGGAGATTACCCCATATGCACTTGTTGCAATGGTTGGAGGCTATGCTATAGTGCATGAATAACCTACAGTTTATCAGTCCCACTGGAGATCAATACAGGCTAATAATTTCGTGATCTCCACGGGCATGAGCTGATTCATTGATCTCTACGGCAATGAGTGTCTCAACCGTATGAATGTAGGAGCTATCTGCAAAACATGGAAGCTAGTACCTGGGAAAAAACATCTTGCTGTTATTCAGTCGTAGATGGATAGAATTTGAAGGCTTGCATTTCCAATATCCATTGATAGCATAACCAGGAAATGAAGTCAAATTAATCGTGTTGTGGGTCTTGAGATTGGAGATGTGTAGCCGTTGCTTTGAGTTAGTTTTGCACGCAAGAAGATTCAGAAAGTGCCTGCTTTGAAGAATTGTGCTGGATGCCACCCCTTTTTGGATACGTAACCATCAGCTTCAGTTACTGTGTAATATCAAGTTGAGGGAATGATGTCTTCATCTATTCTATTGAAGGTGCTTTTCTCTTATGGAAAAATTCTGCAGCATGATCGTCATTTGAAGAGAGAAATTGTTCACGTATTAGGTCGAAGACAAAAGGAATGGATTATATCAAAAATGAGAAGTCAGGCCTCGACCTAGAGCCTGTAAAAGCTGTTTTATCTACCTAGGCACAAAAGAGGAGGAGTTCGATTGAATTCAAAAGTGGGAACAGTTGCTGCACACGAGCAGATTTGAGGACGATGGAGAGGTTAATGAGGAGGAGGAAAGTTTCGGAAACAAGGCAGCCATCAAAGCTCGTGGAAGTAGAAAAAATCAAGGAGACACAGGAGCAGTTGAACAATGGAGGTTCACATGGAGAAGTCTAGCAACCGTTGAAGGGGATTCCAGGTCTATGAACAGAAGGAATGCAGAAGGAGCATAGACGCGCTCGAGCCATGTCAAAACCGTGTCAAATTTTCGTCTTGAGTCTTCTTCCTTTGTTTTTGCAACCATGTCTTTCGGTTTCACTCTTGGTTTTAGTTTTCCAGTCGACCTTGTAATCCGCGAATTGCATTATGAATATGGTAATTGACAGAAGACTCATCATGATTCGTAGTGAAAAGTTCATACGGGTGAGTGAGCATGCTTATCTTAGACTTTCTTGACTTTTCGGTCCCTTTATAAGTTACTTCTAACTCCTCCCATATTCATCTGCGTCAAAAGCACAACAAAGCAAAGTTCATAGCTCTAGCATTGAATTGGACTTGTTTGGTATCATTTGCATTCCACTCAGTTTTACTATTTGGTTACCATTTCTCCATCCATGTTCTCAGTCAGCTTGTGGGGACCCTTTGTAATAACATGATGCAAATCATAATCTTGCAATTGAATAAGAGTTCTCACCCTCGCTTTCCAACATTCATAAGTTTACACCCGAAATCAAAAGGGCTCTAACAATCGATTGGCTTTTGCCTAAGGCGGTACCAACAAAATTTCAAGTCATGATCTTTAGCTCAAAATATTCAGTCCATCACAAGCGAAATGCCCACAAATTTTTCAAGCACTTTTGCTCTAATACCAATTTTTTGATGCCAGGATAATCCAATAAATAAATCAAATTGCTCACAATTAAGCACAAAGAATAAGTAAGCAATTTGTCGATGAATTGGTATGCTTACATAAATAGAGCGAAGGAATAGAGACGTTCAGCCGATTTAAATCAAATAGAGAGAAGCGTTTCGACCCCCGCCTACCGTCTTTCCCAAGTCCACTTGGGGGGGTTCTCTCAAAATCCACTAATCGAATCTAAAGTACGAAGTCGTTCAAAAAAAAAAAAAAATCTAAAGTACGAAGGTGGGTTGACCGAGAGCCCACTCTCCAAAATAAAATCTTCATCTCAAGCCTTTAAGGCCTTTTTCATTTCACATCCAGGTGTATCTTGGTTCACAATAGTAAATCTTAGTACAAGAGGTTTCCCTTACTTAGATAGGGAAAATTACCAAAATATATATAATTATTATAAATGTGCTAATTTAGTCTTAATTTTTTTTTAATTTGACCAATTTAGTCATCAACCTTTTAACGATCTGTCAATATAGCACTTCTAATCAATTTTGGTTAAAAACCGCTAACGTTGACGCTAGTCATGCTAGGTGGAATGATTGGCATTGACATTTATGCTTTTTATAATTTTTTAAAAGTTTCTAAATTTTCTTAAAAATTATTTTATTTTTACTTTTTTTTTTATTTCTTTATTTGTCTTGCCAAGTCCAGCGATGACCGTAAAGCCCTCTAAATAAAAACTACCTAATTGAAAGTATTTCTTTGCGAAAGGTGAAACCATTCTTACAAAATATTACCAACAAAAAAATGTAAGTATATGAAGCCAGTGGGTAAATAGTTTATTTCTTTAAATGAATATAAGTTTATTATTCGACAAGTTGAAAAATCGTCACAACCGATTATCGTCACTTCCAGTTGTTGGTCCATCTACATGTAGGATAAAATTTTTAAAAAATAAAATTAATTTAGATAGGAACTCTTTAGTCATGTATTATTTAGAATTTCACCAAAAATAATAAACAAGGTTTTTGTTTTTTTCTTTTTGTCCAGTTTCATTGCATTGATAGGTTGGGAACTTGAGACTGAGAATGCGCGAGTTAAAGAAGAGGTTGGGAAGAAAAAGAGATTTTAAATATTAAAAGAGAAGAAGAACATGAGACTGAGCGAGTGCCCACGGGACGTGAATGATATTATTCTGTTTTAGAAATCCATTTATATTCGAAAAATAGATATCTCATTTTTTACTCCCTGAACAAGTTTCTAGACAAAAATATATATTCGATAACGATATAAAATTTCTTTTCTCAGAATAGGAATTTGTTTGGTAACAAGACGGAAATTTTCTCTCACTCAGTGATTAGAGGTGGCAAACTGGTGGCGAGAGGTGGAGACTGAGGTGGAGGGTAGCAACCAACATCAGTGGGAGATCGGAGGCGACGGGCAGCAACTAGTGGATGGTTGCGATCCGACGGCAACGAATGGCAACAAATGGGTGATCGGCTAGTAATGAGAAAGGATGATAAGAAGAGTTTTTATTTTTCAATTCTATTTTAGTAATGAGAAGTAAAAATTTTACTTTTCATTTTTGTTTCAAACCTAATTTTGGACTTAAAGATGGTTGCGATCTGACGGCAACGAACAATAGCAAGTGGGTGATCGGCTAGTAATGACTAATGAGGATGTACGATAAGAAGAGTTTTTATTTCTCAATTCTATTTTAGAAATGAGAAGTGAAAATTTTACTTTTCATTTTTGTTTCAAACCTAATTTTGGACTTAAAATTTGTTTAAAAAAAAAAAAAGAAATTGCGTTATCAAACAGATTTCTATTCCAAATTTATTCCTAAAAACAAAAAAATAATTTTGGCTAGAAAGAAAATCAAGCAATAATAATCAAAATTGGCTCACCCCCCCCCCCCCAATAAAAACCAAACCTTCTTATTTCATTTCTTTCTTTCTAACAAGTAAATTAACGATCGACACAAAATAAATCAGATAATATACAAATAATTCCTAAACTTTGGCAAAAAATATATAATGTGATCCATGGACTTTTTATATGTTTAATAGGGCTCATAAGCTTTAGTCTAATGTTCAATATAGTCCATGAACTTTTAATTTGTTCAATATGGTCTCTAAACTTTTGATACATATTCAATGTAATCCATAAATTATATGAAAATAAAATAGGATGATGACACAAATGTCTATGAATTTTGGCAAAAGATATGCAATGTGGTTTTTAAATTTTTCATTTATTCAATGTGACCCCTAAACTTCTGCTTATTATTCAATGTAGTTCTTGAACTTTTAATTTGTTTAATGTGATTTTTTGGACATTTGGTACATGTTCAATATAGTCTTTAAACTATATGATAATGTTTAATGTGATCCTTCCATTAATTTAAAATCAAGAACAACATTGAAGAGTTTCATATAATCCAATGATTAAAATGAACATGTATAAAAAATTTGGGGACTATAGTGGACAAATTAAAAGTTAAAGGATCACATTGCGCATTAAACAAAAGTTCAAATATCACATTAAATAAATTAAAATTTTATGAAGCACCTTGCACATCGGGCCAAAGTTTAGAGACCATCATGTCATTTTTCCAAAAATAAATTGTTTAATAAAATAAATAAATATATATCAGATTTGAGATTTTCAAATGCTCTAAAAAGGGAAACAATTAGCATTATGACTCTATACTTCCATGATGGGAGATTAATCTTAGCATCATGTCTTTCGTCTAATCAAGAATGAATGTGCATACCTCGTATCACCATGGTATCACTTAAGCGCTAGAGGTCTAGGAACTTATTCATTAGCATGAAAATCACGCATTACCACTGTGTCTGGGTTCAAACATGCATGGATTACTGAACTAATAATGTGCGACATGACCTAATTATTCGTTGCAGAATATTTTATCTATCAGTAACAATTTATGTCAAAATACTTTGTCAATGAACAAAATATTTTTCATTAATTCATTTCTCTGAGCAATGCGAGTGGTCACTTTTTTAGATAATATTTTTCAAATCGTTCATTTTCTACGAAATAGACACAGTCGGTATTAGGACGTTTTAGCTTCACCCTTGATGACCAAAGACCCAAAGAAGATGGCTATGCATTGTGTCTTGAGCTACTTTATCCATAAGTGATAAGCTAGTGACCATGTGGAGAATCACTTTAGACTATCTCAAGACTAATATTGGGACCTGAAGTTATTTGCCTAAATCAATTATAATCCAAAAATAATTAAACATTTTTCTTAATATTGTGTCACTTTCACTAATGCACCCCATGGTCAGATGGGAAATAAAATACCCTTACCATCTGTTTTATTTTCCCTTCTTTCCATCTTTTGAAAGCAAGCAAAATGTGGGGTTCGTTTGAAAAAAAAGGGCAATTTAATTTCCAAAATAACATTGTGCAGATTGCAACATCTCCAAAAAAAGAAGCTGTGCGCCTAGCGCTGATCACCAAACATGGGATGTGGCCGGCCGGCCACCTCGAAAAGAACAAAACAAACCCACTGTGAGAAAATATTAGCAAATCTGGTGAACGAGTTCTATTGGGCACCGCCCGACGGTCTAAAAGCGGAGGACGTGGACATGACCGAGTGCATTGATCTTACCATCCACAGGAAAGTTCGTCTCCTTGCTGTTGCCACTTTTAACCCTGGTTAAAAGAGGCCAATGCGACAGACTTTTTGGCTAAGTAACTGTCGAATTTTTGTCTTGGAATATAACTTTTCTTAATGATGTAGAATCTACCTCTTGCAAATTGAGGATCTCTCCTTCCATTTCTATATATATATACCATGTCGCAAAAATTATGAAACTCATAAGACCTCCTCCATCTAATTTCATAAAATCTTCATCATCCATGCCAATGCCCTACTTATTTATTACTATACTTTCCAACCCACAAGCTTAGGAGGTCAAACCCACACACAGTAGTAACACATGATTATTGTGCCGATGAGTAAGCTTTTGGACTTTTAGCGCTTTGGTGATATTGTGGCAATTCTTCGAGCTGAGCAGCTCGCTAACTGCTCCCTTGGAAATGACGGGCAAGCCCTATGGGAGGGATTGCAGCCGATCCGAGTAGGGTCGCCCTGCATTGCAGGGGCTCCCTCAACCTTAAACTAAGGGGGTAGAGGTAGCTCCCGTGTCTCGATAAATATAGCGTCTAGGTACTACCTGTAAGACTTTGGACCTAAGCAGGTCCTTAAACTGCTCATGGAGATAAAGACGGGAGAACTGCCTTGGGGTGGGTGACCCCGTACTTGTCTCTCCATCCTCTTGGTCGGGTGGATAGACATAGACCGGGAATTTGGGGGCTCTTTGGTGATGAAGGTAGACACCACATCAGCAGGTTTGCTTGCTGGCTAAGTTCGGGTAGGCTTTGTTGGACGTATACCCTAAAGTTACTATGTAATTGTTACATATTAGGGATTTTAGTTGTACTTTCATTATTATTATTTAATTAATGGCGATGACATATTCATTCATTTGTCCAATTATTTTATATTTATGAATGAGTCCATAAGATCAGTTGCAACTAGACCAATTCTTGAGACGTCAAGAATATATGTGACGGGTTCATAATTAGACTGAATCTTTAAATCGTTCCCGATCGATGGATTATTAAGTGGATATTAATAATCCTATTGAGACTGGTATGTTCTTAACTTTGCCATTAAGTATTGGATACTTAAGAGAATGATGAGTTACATGTCATTGGGTAATATGATGCCTGAGTTAGAACACAGGTGTTTGTATTAAACAAATTCACTGAACGTAATGCATATGGAATGATTAGCAACATGGAAGCTTTTAGTGTGGTCAATGTCTAATTGTTCATACTTTGGTCTTATATAAATAATCCTTAGACCTGAGACACAATGTTAACTTGTGTATTGAACAACTATGATTCACGGGTGCACATAATACCAGGTCGTTGATCCGTCTTTATACATGATGGTTATAGTTTGTTCATATACGAAGTTACACGTGTGCGCAATATGGAATTTGTCTCATTGTTATATGCAATGTATGATAATGATGTCCTATGCAATCTAATTGTGACACTGCGTTGAAATCCTCGACCGGGGTTGTAATTGAGAATAAATTGTTTATGTTTCAAATAAAATGCATGTCAATTAAATTTGTGCATATGATCGAATTAATGACTTGACAAATATTCCATGGTCTTTGTTTGATCGGGACATAGTAAGATAGAGGGATTGAATTACATTGTAGCCAAAGCTGATAAGTTCATTATGTTCTTAAAGTATTCACACTATCTGGGTAGTCATGACATATTGCTAGATGTCAATCATGGCTTGTAAGACCCAAAGATTAATTAGGACAATTAATTCTTTTGGGAGTTTTAATATGTTAGTACAAGCCTTACTATCAGCTTAATGATGAACCTAGGGATGTCACACACCATAAACAATTAGGATGACGTGGAACAAAAGAGAAATAATGTTGCAAATGTGTTTACAATTACTACAATCAAATTGTCGATTTGAAATTAAATTAAATGAGATTTAATTTAATTTGTATTATAGTCACGAGCCTACTTGCATATGATGCACATACATGCCCAATGTAAGTATATGTTAATACATTCTCAAATGTACATATAAAGAATATGTTCTTTTATTTTAAAAAGGATTGATTAATTAATTATTTATTAGTTTAATTAATTAATTAATTAATTAATGCTTTTTAATAACTAATAAAATTGAGCTTCATGCATGTGCATGAATTTGTGCACATGCACGAAGCATGGAAAGGTCAGCAACCGTTGACCATCATGCCAAGATCGTGCATGAGCGGTTGCTCATGCACGATCGTCTACTACGGACGATCAGCAAAGGTTGCTGGTTGGTTTTATTATTAAAAAAAAAAAAAATTGAGGGACGAGAGTTAAAAGGGCTACTGAAATAAAAGCAGACTTCGTGTGTTTCTGTCTTCTGGTTCCGGATTGGTTCTTCACCATGAACAAAAACTTGAAGTTCTGCTAGTTGCTGAAAATTGAGTAAAAGTGTGTGTGTGTGTGTTCTTGTGTCTTCGAGACACGAGGAAGAAAAACAATTCTCTCGTTCGGGCCGTGACTATTATACATCAAGAATACAACAGATTGTTTCCACGAGATTGCTAACACGATCATTGTGGTGAATATCTGAAAGTTCTCTCTTTTGTTCGACGTTCGTTGTTGGTGTGTCTGAACTAGAGATCCGACACTTGTGGGACTCAAACTATCGAACATCCGAATCGACTTGTTTCAAGCATGCTTCGAGAGGTAATTCGTTTAACTCCCTTTTATGTTTAGATTTTTTATTAAAACGCATGAACAACGCCTTAGGAGAATGATGTATAAAATATATCTTTGTTTCCGCTGCATTCATTTCGTTAATTTTTCTTATACATGATTCATGAAACCCCAACAGTGGTATCAGAGCCAACCTTAGGCGTTTTTCGTGCGTTTAATTGATTTATAGTTCAAATATATTTTTACATTCTAATGGCCAATTTATTTTTGTTAAGAGAATTGGTTCTCTTGCTCTTGTGTGGCCTATAGAAGTTGATTAATTTATGTGATAAATTTAATCAACTAAGCAAAAATTAGAACTAAATCAATTTTGAATCAAAAATCCATAACTTGTTATACTTTGTGTTTATATTCTGCAAATGATATGCATAATTTTATGCATGCCTTCTAGAGCTTTAAACTTTGAATTTATGGCTCGTAAGGAATGGTGGTGATCATGGAAAAATCCCTAATTGTTGTGATTGTTGTATGGATGAATGTATGATGATTACATGTATTCTTTTTGGGGATGTAATTATTAAATGGAGGCTGCGTCCTTCCTTTTATATTTATTTTTATGAAATGTAATTTTAGTATAGTTTAGTATTTCAATTATTGATGTAAATACTATAAGAAATGATGAGCCATTGGAGGAGCCATTAAACCAGTGAGCTCTCTAGGCCCGGTCTTTGAAGAATTCAAAAATTGAAGAAAAAGTGAAGAGCATGTCAATATTATTAAAATATTAAAATGGCTAAATGGGTTTTTTTGGCTCGAGACCTATTGAACCATAATTCCATGATCACCACATAGGATATATGTTTATGTGATATCTATTTATTTATTGTGTTTATGATATCGTGCATGTTAAATCGATTAATGTGCAAAGTGAGACCGTTAATAACGACCCAAATCTCCTTACAAAGAATATTAAGTCGAAACGGGTTTCAGACTCGTGGCCTTCTATCGTCGTGGTTTGATATAATATTATAGTAATTAACTGACCGGTTATGGATACATAAGAGTTAATTACCATTTACAATATCGGACCACTCCATTATGCATATGATGCGGTGGGGTTGGAGCCAAATGATTTCTAATAACTGTCAGGTGAGGGAATCATTTGTGTTTTCAATACTTGCATGAGACGATGGGCTAGACTTAACTATGATCATGATGCCAATAATTGTTAGGTGAGGCTTTCATGGTCTAGAGGTTGAAGTTATGATTGGTACTCGCATATGATGCGTTGAACAAGTTGGTTCACTCACTAAGTTCATAGGATACCAATACCTGTTAGATGAGGTTGACTTTAGGCTAGTGGGACTCCAATCCCCACCAGTAATCTTTACCCAACAAATATTACCGCTTCCCATCTTAAGGAGTATGGGATTTGAATATAAATTTAGTGGGAGGATCTATTTCATTTAAAAGCCAAAATGAAATAGTTACTTTGAAAGATACAACGGCTAACAATTTATTTTCTACAACAGATATAATATTACTTTGAAAATGGTGACCACAAACCCATTCGCTTCTATACTTGACAAGAATTGTTTGACTGGACCCAATTTTACTAACTGGAAGAGAAATTTGAAATTTATTCTCAATTCAGAAAAAATTGGATATGTGCTTGATGAAAAGATGCCAACCTCCTTTCTAGAGGGTGGGACCCAATAGGAACATGTCACTTATGATAAGTGGCATGATGATAACTTAAAAGTTAGGTCATATATGCTTGCTTTGATAAACAATGAATTACAAAAGAAGTATGAATCTATGGAAGATGCTAGGTCGATCATTTTGCATTTAAAGAATACTTTGATGAGAATGGTCGAATCTCTAGATATGACATATCTAAGGCATTGTACCGTATGAAGATGGCTGAAGGATCATCAATTAATGATCATGCTTTGAAAATGATTCGGCACATTGAAGAATTGGCTAGGCTGAATCTTGTTATGGACAATGAGTTAACTGTGGATTTGATCCTCCAATCTTTACCCGATTCCTTCTCTGATTTTGTCTAAAACTTCTATATGCATAAGATGGAGAAAACTCTCACTGAGTTACATAGCATGCTGGTAGTTTATGAGAAAGAAATGCACAACACGAGACCAAATGTAGTGGCTATGGCTAAGGCTTTTTCTTCAAAGGGTAAGACCATTTTGAAGAAAAAGAAATGGAAGAGGCCTACCAAACCTGTTGTGCAACCAAAACCCAAGATTGATAAAGGGAAATATCATTATTGTGGTGTCAAAGGGCACTAGAGGAGGAATTGTAAGAGGTACCTCGCGAACTTGAAGGTTAAGCCCAAGAACCAATCTTATGAAGGTATAGTGTCTATGCTTATTGAAACTAATCTTATGGTTAGTGCTGAGTCCAGCTCATGGGTTCTAGATTCTGCTGCAACTTCATATATTTGTATGTCTTTACAGAATCTGGAAATAAGCGGGATGCTAAGGCGAAATGAGATTATCCTGACGTTTGCCAATGGAGCAAGAGTTGTTGCATTAGCTATAGGGACTTTTCGTTTATGTTTGCCTTTTGGACATATATTGGTTTTAAAGAACTGTTTGCATTATAAGAATGCTTTTAGGAACATCATCTCTATACCTCGTTTGGGTAAAGAGAATTATGAATTTTCTTTTATTGATGATGATGTTCTATTTATCATAATAAAATATGTGTTGGTTCTAGCTTATTAACCAACAATCTTTATACCATGACAATGTCCGGTAATGCAATTACCAATGTCAATAAGCAAAATAGAATTAATATAAATGTCATAACTAATAAACGTCCTAGAGACGGTCCAAATAAAAAGTTTGTTTGGCATCTCTGATTAGGTCATATTGGAGAAGACAGAATTAACAAGTTGAGTAATGATAGATACATTGATCCTTCAAATTTTGAGTCATACTCAACTTGTGAGGCTTGTCTTTTAGGAAAAATGACTAAAGCGCCCTTTGTGGGACAAAGTGCACAAGCTGCTGACAAATTAGGATTAATACATACAAATGTATGTGGACCAAATGAAACTGCTAGAGGTGATTATAATTACTTCATTACCTTCACCGATGATCAGTCACGGTATGGTTATTATACCTCGTGAAGTGTAAATCTGAATCATTTGAAAAGTTCAAGGAATTCAAGGCTGAAGTTGAGAAACAAACAGGAAAATGTATTAAGGATCTTCGATCAGATGAGGAGGTGAATACCTTAGTACTGAATTCCTGGACTTCTTAAAGAGAATGACATTTTATCACAATGGATACCTCGTGGAACTCCAGAACATAATGGTGTATTTGAACGAAGAAATCATACTTTATTAGATATGGTACGATCTATGATGAGTTACACCAATTTGCCAATATTCCTTTGGGGATATGCCCTTGAGAAGCTGTATATATACTGAATAGAATGACGTTCAAATCTGTTCCAACTACGCCTTATGAGATATGGCATAGTAGGAAACCTAGTCTTAATCATATTAAGATTTGGGGTTGTCCAGCTTTCGTGAAAAATCTAAAAATGGAAAAATTGGAGGCAAGATCTGAATAAGGTCGTTTCATTGGATATCCAAAGGAAACTCTTGGATATTATTTCTATTTTCATTCAAACTAAAGAATTTTGGTATGCAAGCACGTTTTTTTTTTTTTTTTGGAGAATTAGTTCGTCCAAGAAAGTGGTGCTAGGCGGAAAATAGTCTTATAAGAAGAAAATAATGAAGTAGCAAACAACCGAGTTTAGATGTCAATCTCTGATTCAGTGGGAGCTTCTGATACACAACCTCTTAGGAGAAGTGCGAGAACGTCTCGCCCACCTGCTCGTTATAGATACTCGGTTGAACATATTAAACCATTATTCATTGTGAATGATAGTGATCAATCTGGTGATCCTAAAACCTATGAAGAGGCGATGTCAGACATCGATTCTGGTAAATGGCTAGAAGCCATGAAATCCGAAAATTGATTCAATGTATTCCAATGAAGTTTGGACCTTAATTAACCTGCCTAATGGTATTATACCAATTGGCTGTAAATGGATCTTCAAGAGGAAGATGAATGCTGAAGGTCAAATTGGAACTTACAAAGCACGGCTGGTGGCGAAAGGATATCGTTAGAAAGAAGGAATTGATTTTGACGAAACTTTCTCACCTGTGGCCATGCTAAAATCCATTCGGATTATGTTGGCTATAGATGCACACCTTGATTATGAGATATTTCAGATGGATGTCAAAACGGCTTTTCTAAATGGTTTTCTCAATGAGAACATTTATATGGAACAGCCACGGGGTTTTGAATCTAATAGTGAAAAACGGAAGGTGTGTAAGCTTAAGAGATCCATTTGTGAACTCAAACAAGCCTCCAGAAGTTGGAACATCCGTTTTGATGAGGTAGTCAAATCATTTGGCTTCATAAAAAAATCCGGATGAACCTTGTGTATATAAGAAGATCAGTGGGAGTGTAATTGCATTTTTGGTTTTGTATGTCGATAATAAACTTTTGATTGGAAATGATGTACCAATGATATCATCGATAAAACTATTCTTGTCACAAAAATTCTTCATGAAAGATTTAGAAGAGGCAACCTATATTTTAGGTATCAAGATCTATAGAGATAGATCAAAACGATTGATTGGTCTCTCACAATCTACGTACATAGACAAAGTGTTAACACGGTTTAACATGCAATGTTCTAAGAGAGGATTATTGCTTTTTAGGCAAGGGGTCCGTCTTTCTAAGGAGATGTGTCCCAACACTCCTGAAGAAAGAGAGCGGATAGCGAAGATACCATATGCATCCGCTATTGAAAGTATAATGTATGCTCTGCTATGTACTAGACCTGATATTACGCATGTTGTAAGTATTACTAGCAGATATCAGTCTGATCTAGGAGAAGAGCACTAGATAGCAATCAAGAATATTCTTAAATACTTGCGAAGGACTAAGGATCTATTCTTAATATATGGAGAATGAGAATTTAAAGTTGTAACTTATACTGATTCTGATTTTCAATCGGATCCTAATAATTATAAGTCTATGTCTGGGTATGCCTTTACATTCAATGGTAGTGCAGTTAGTTGGAAAAGTTCCAAACAAAGCATAACTGCTGATTCCACCACTAAGGTAGAGTATGTAGCTGCTTCTGAAGTAGCAAAGGAAGTTGCTTGGATGAAGAAGTTTATTTATGAACTTGGAGTCGTTCCTTCAATTGAGCAACCGATTATATTGTTTTGTGACAACAATGGGGCTATAGCTCAAGCTAAGGAACCAAGGTCTCACCAAAAGTTCAAGCACATCGAGAGATGTTTCCATCTCATCAAAGAAATTGTTGGAAGAGGTGATATCACCTTACAGAAAATTGCCTCAGCAAAAAACGTGGCAGATCCCTTCACTAAGGCCTTACCTCAGTCTTCTTTTGAAAGACATATTGACAAAATTGGTTTGAGGTACCAAACAAGTTGGCTTTAGTGCAAGTGAGAGATTGTTGGACGTATGCCCTAAAGCTACTATGTAATTGTTACATATTAGGGATTTCAATTGTACTTTCATTATTATTTAATTAATGGCAATGACGTATTCATTCATTTGTCCAATTATTTTATATTTATGAATGATTCCATAAGATCAGTTGCAATTAGACCTATTCTTGAGACGTCAAGAATATATGTGACGGATTCATAGTTAGACTGAATCTTTAAATCGTTCCCGGTCGATGGATTATTAAGTGGATATTAATAATCCTATTGAAACTAGTGTGTTCTTAACTTCGCCATTAAGTATTGGATACTTAAGGGAATGATGAGTTACATGTCATTGGGTATTATGATGCCTGAGTTAGAACACAGGTATTTGTATTAGACAAATTCACTGAACGTGACGCATATGAAATGATTAGCGACATGGAAGCTTTTAGCATGGTCAATGTCTAATTGTTCATGCTTTGGTCTTGTACAAATAATCCTTAGACCTGAGGCACAATGTTAACTTGTGTATTGTACAACTATGGTTCACGGGTGCGCATAATGCTAGGTCGTTGATCCGTCTTTGTACCTGATGGTCATAATTTGTTCATATACGAAGTTACACGTGTGCGCAATATGGAATTTGTCTCCTTGTTATATGCAATGTATGATAATGATGTCCTATGCGATCTAATTGTGACACTGCGTTGAAATCCTCGACCGGGGTTGTAATTGAGAATAAATTGTTTATGTCTCAAATAAAATGCATATTAATTAGATTCGTGCATATGATCGAATTAATGACTAGACAAATATTCCATGGTCTTTGTTTGATCAGGACATAGTAAGACAGAGGGATTGAATTACACTGTAGCCAAAGCTGATAGGTTCATTATGTTCTTAAAGTATTCACATTATCTGGGTAGTCATGACATATTGTTAGATGTAAATCATGGCTTGTAAGACCCAAAGATTAATCGGGACAATTAATTCTTTTGGGAGTACTAATGTGTTAGTACAAGTCTTACTACAAGCTTAGTGATGAACCTAGGGATGTCACACACCATAAACAATTAGGATGACGTGGAACAAGAGAGAAATAATGTTGCAAATGTGTTTGCAATTACTACAATCGAATTGTTGATTTGAAATTAAATTAAATGATATTTAATTTAATTTGTATTATAGTCACGAGCCTACTTGCATATGATGCACATACATGCCCGGTGTAAATATATGTTAATGCATTCTCAAATGTACATATAAAGAATATGTTCTTTTATTTTAAAAATGATTGATTAATTAATTATTTATTAGTTTAATTAATTAATTAATTCCTTTTAATAACTAATAAAATTAATAATAAAATTGAGCTTCATGCATGTGCACGAATTCGTGCACATGCACGAAGCAATGGTTGCTGACCATCATGCATGAAGCAACCACTGAGCATCATGCCAAGATCGTGCATGAGCGGTTGCTCATGCACGATTGTCTGCTACGGACGATCAGCAACGGTTGTTGATCGTCCATTGATCAGCAACCGTTGCTGGTCGGTTTTATTTTTTTAAAAAAATTGAGGGACAAGAGTTAAAAGGGCTGCTAAAATAAAAGGAGACTTTGTGTGTTTCTGCTTATGGTTCCGGATTGGTTCTTCACCATGAACAAAAACTTGAAGTTTTGCTAGTTGCTGAAAATTGAGTAAAAGTGTGCGTGTATTCTTGTGTCTTTGAGACACGAAGAAGAAAAACAATTCTCTCGTTCGGGCTGTGACTATTATACATCAAGAATACAACGGATTATTTTCACGAGATTGCTAGTACGATCATTGTGATGAATATCTGAAAGTTCTCTCTTCCGTTCGACGTTCGTTGTTGGTGTGTCTGAACTAGAGGTCCGATACTTGTGGGACTCGAACTGTAGAACATCCGAACCAACTTGTTTCAAGCATGCTTCGAGAGGTAATTCGTTTAACTCCCTTTTATATTTAGATTTTTGATTAAAACGCACGAACAACACCTTAGGAGAATGATGTATAAAATATATCTTTGTTTTCGCTGCGTTCATTTCGTTCATTTTTCTTATATATGATTCATGAAACCCCAACAGGCTTGGAGTGACCAATCTCTGACCCACGCCTGGCTTGAAAGGAGGCAGGTGATATTGTGGCAATTCTTAAATGTAATAACTCATTTGAACCTTGTGTATTGAGTGTATGTTGGTCTCTTTGGCAACTTTTAGAGGGCATTGTTAAGTTAGTCACGTCTCCCAGCTCTTTTATTTCACAAAGAAAAAACCGTAATCTTCAATAATTAATTATTGACTTTTGCTTGTTGATCAAAACACTGGTCCTGTTTTTTCCTTCATGTGCACGAAAGAAAACGAAAACGTAAGATTTGGTGGCGGTCGAGCCAGTTTTGATTCTTATCGCCTCATTTCCCTTTCAACGTCTTCCCCTTTTAATATTCAGAGTCTCTTTTTCTTCCCAATCTCTTCTTTAACTCATGGGCTCTCAGTCTCAAGTTTCCAACCTATTAACGCAATGAAATTGGAAAAAAGAAAACAAAACCTTGCTATTTTTTTTTTGGGTGAAATTCTCAAAAAATCCAAGACGAAAAAGCTCCTATCTGAATTAAGGAGGTCTCTCAATCTCGAGTTTCCAACCAACGGGTGTTGCTGCAGTGACAATATTGTTATTCCTTGTGAATAACGGTGCCATTTTTTTTTTATTCTAATCTTATTTTAATACTCACTCTCAAATTTTTGCTCTACTTCCTTACAGGGCGTGGGAGTCGTTTAACCACACACTAAACGGAGATGCAATTGGCAACTACCTGTCATATCTCCAAGGATTCTCTCTCTCTCTTCCAACCCCCCACCCCCCGGGAAAGCAGTGCAATGTAGAGTAACAAGGAAAACCAGACGTGGGGCCTCAAGCACCCAATATCTTTTTCGCCAGGGGATCCTCGTTGATATGCTACTACACCGGATAAGCAAGTCATCCGGTGTCCCTAACAAAATACACGGTGCAGATGACACCGTCACTTTCTTATAATATTTCCCGACTAATTATTTTTGGTTAGTGCACACGGTTGGTTCATCATTAATTTTTGGGGCTGGAGAAATATCATTTTTTTTCCTCTTTTCTGTTTTTGGTATCAGCCCATACGTAATCTTTAGAAATATTAATACCCCAAAGTGGGGGCTATCTTAGCTAGCAAGTTGGCTAAGCCCGACCCTAATTATTCACCTTTTCAATGCCCTTTCGGATATCTAATCTGCTGGT